>CM045844.1:21403411-22647655 GCA_025170145.1 Pyemotes zhonghuajia
AAAATAAACTCAGTTATTATAATCATTTACTTTATTAATTTTATTTGAAATGCAATTAAAATTGAGTTTTTCATTTTTATTTTTGATTATTTGATTTCCAAGTTTTAGACACGTGTTCTCAAATTGTACTAATTGTACTCAACTCTTTACTCAGATTTCATTTCCGGATGGTTTATTAGTTTAGTTTGAAATGAATATTTTACAGATTAAACAAGTGCTGCCATTTTACCACAAACATCAATTAGACCAGCTGGTGTGTTTTAAATGTGATTTAAAGCTGGCCAAGATTTGAAAATCACACCAGATGTTGATCAATTTAATTTAGATGAAAGTTTGGCCATTTTTTAGAAATTTAAAAAACTCATTTAACCAAATAATTGCTGCAAAGGGTAAATATTGCGCAAATCATAATTTGTTATTTTTAATTGTGTTTAATTAAATGCAAAACAATCAAGGCGTAATTATCGCATGTTTGCAGTTGTTTCGCAGCCAGTGTGCCAAGTTTTGTTTGACAAATGTTTTCACGCCTTTTTTTCTCTATTAAATCAAACAAACGATGTTCATTGAAAAGTTGCCTCTTCTTTAATTTTTCATAAGTTCACTTGTTCTTTGTTTCTTGCTCATTGCTTCCGTTTTTTACACTCATTCTATGCAAAAATGTTTCTGAAAATGATAAATACATACCTAAACAAATCCTAGCCATCAGTTTCATATAAGTAATGTAAAAGTAAACTGCCATAAAGAAAATAAGCAAACCGTGCGAATCCAAGCTTTGAATCAAGCTCATAAGGTTGTTGAATTGTGGTGTTAAAGGGTGCAATCTGGTCCTAATGCTAGGTGTTTTTAAACCAGCTTTAGTCAGGCTTTAATAAGTTAACAAAAGCATTAAATGCATCCCCTGTTGGTTTGCACAATTAACGGAAAACAAGCCGATCGTACTAGATAAAGATGGCGCCAATGTTAATGAACATTATACTTTGCTAATGATGTGATGCTTTTATTAAGGAAAACGTTACAATAATAATTCCAAACAATTCAAACATAAACTAATAAATGACTTGTCATCTAATTTACCTAACTTTGAATTTCTTGGTTAATAAAATAACTAAAAATTTGAATGTTTTTTTCAAACGTAAATTAACTTTTAAGAAAATTTATAAAGCTATAATAATACTTGAAACCTTCATGTATTATAGCATAAATTTTTAATTTAAACCAAATGTTTTTAAAAAAAATATATTATAATTTTTTCTGCAACAATATTTATTAAACTAATCTTAAAGTTATTTCAAAATATAAATACTTTATTAATAATTCATTTATTTTAAAATATAATTTTTTTATTCAAATTTAAACTTTTTTTACATGACAGTATATAAATTTAACTAATTTTAGTAGATTAAATATTAAATAAAATAGTTCAGGTTATCAATATATTCCAAAATGTAAAATTTGAAGTTTCAATTTTAAAAAATTATAACTTGTATCAATATTTTCTCAATACATTTTTTCATGTTTTTTATAAAATTTATAATAAAATTAATTATTTTAAATATTTTTTATTATTTTATTAAATTAACTAGAACATTTGTTTTGTTTAAATTATTTTAACATTAAAGTTAAACAATGAAAAACAGTCAATTTGAAAGAAATAAGGTTTTACATTTTTAAAATTATCTAAATCTATATGATGAATTTTAAAATTTTGAGTAAATGTTAAAAAAAAACTTTTTTTTTTTTTTATATTTATTAATTTTAAGACTATATTAGTAAAAGAATATAATCTGTAATCATTTACTTAACTTAACAAGCAAATGACTTATTAAAATCTTGATTTTTGAAAAATGTTGTGTAAAATAATGCAATTTAATTACATTTAACAAAGAAAAAAAAAATTAAAAAAAAACTCAATTGACAAATACTTAAAAAAATTATTTTTAATAAGTTGAACAATTAAAACAAAAATTTAAATTAACTATATTATATTTTTTTTCTTCTTTCATCTAAGATATTTTTTTTAAGATATGCAAAATAATATACTAAAATATTAATAGTATTAAATAATTTTAGAATATAAAAACATTAAAAAAAATATAAAAAATAGCAAAAAAAATCATATCACAGTTCATAAGATGATCATGTAACATAATCAAAATTAAATATCAAATTGCAACAAGTTTTTTTCACACAATTTTTTACTTTAATATATTTTGCATCATGCTTTATGAAAAAAAAAAAATAACTAAATGAAAAAAAAAAAAAATTTTAACTTGCAACAAATGAATCTAAACAATCAAACATAAGACAAAAGACAATAAAAATTTAAGATAGAAAACTATTGCTTAAGTTCGTGGTTTGCTATCTGCTTTGTTTTGCCACAAATCGTGACTTACCTAAAGATTTCACTTTAAACACGATAATTGAACACAACAATTTCTAGTATCTAACCATTCTAGTATCTGAACAAACCAATTTAAGTTTTTATACTTTAACCAAACGGTGAACCAAACATTTTGCAAATAAAACATTTAGTTAAATAATTTTGTTAGAATAAAATTTGACTGACAAACTTTTTTTTAAAAGGATAGAATTAAAGGTAAAAAAAAATAAGAAATATGATGATAAAAAATTTATATTAAAACAAGTGTTAGATAAGTAAAAAAAATAAATAAACAAGTTTGCTTGGACAAGAAATCGTAAAATTGTATAAATATAAATACTAAGACCATATCAAAAAAAAAAAAAAAAAATATCCTTAAGGCAACCTTTTATTCTATCAATTTCTTACTAGCTTTTTTGTTGAAAAATTTGCAATTCAAAGTTTAATCAAATTGCAATTTAATTTTTTTTTTTTTTAAATAATGAAGCCAAATAAGTAAGATTGCTTCCAATAGAAAATTTGATATTATTTTTCAACATGAATTTTTACCAGAATTTTTTTTACCCAAATTAAGTTAATTGTTTCATACTTAATCAACTACAATTTGTCACTAATCATGCTGGGCTAAATGATGTAAACAGCCAATTAGAACTGATCATTGAGTTCAAAATCGCATTTAAACGAATGAATAATGATCTTGACACAGGACAGCAGCGCCATTGAAAACTTTATTCATACAATGGAAAAACAATAAAATTTAATTGAAAAGCAAACATTGAAAAAATAAAAGCAACTAAATTAGTTAATATAAGCAAAATAGGATAAAAATAGAAAATGGCTAAAAAAATAGACAAAATAAAGTAAATTCAAAAAATATGTATATGAAAATAAAATAATAAAATAAGAAATATGCCGGCTAAATGTTTAGCAGACCTTTGTGAAATGCGTGTGGGTCCTGCATGTTAATACTAGCTACAATTAGCTAAATATAGGCAAAACGTGCGTTTCATTAGATTGCAACTATATTATTATCATAATTAATTATTCTGACCAGTTTGTGTCCAGTGTGAGTGTATGTGCTGCAGGGCCCAGGTTAACATAGTCAGGGCCACTTGCCATTGAACATCAGGTTATTGTAACCATTGCGATTGGCGCCAATGCAAAACACCACTGTATCATCATGTTTCAAACATCTTTCTCTAATTATAAACACTATCATCTAATTTTAAATGTTCATCTTTTTATCATGAACATTTCAAACTCTAAATTAAAATCTTTAAATAAAAATGCAAAATCTTTAAAATTCAATTTCAGGTTGTTAACTAGCTATATTACTTTTATTTTACTTTTATTCAATATGCAATTGCTATAATTTTTGTCGATTTTGTCGTTTTATAAAATTTAAAAAAAAATATATACATCAAACTGATTAATTAAACTTATTATAAAATTTAAAGTTTAATTAAATCAATTTTAATGTACTTTTAATAATTTTATTTTATTAATAAATATTTGTTTTTTAAACTATGTTAATTTTTAATTAATTAAGCTTTAATTTAATTTTAAAAAAGATGTTAACTAGTTAGCTTTGCAGTTTTCTTCCAATCAAATTTGGCGCATGTGTTTGTTAGGCGTGATTAAAATGATGTTCAGAATTTAGCTAATAAAAAGTGATCCCAGAGTTAAGTTTCAAGCAGCTTCTAGTGTTCGTGTCCAGTGTAATATGCAGGTGATTTTTTGCCAGCTTGCGTGAGAATTAAACTAAAATATATATAAAAAAAAAAAATTGATTTAATTTAGAACTGTATTCTAATTTAATTTAAAACATAACTTTCAAGATTTAAGATATAAATTATTAGAACTAAATATTTAAACAGTTTTGAAAACAAAAAAACCTAAAATAAAACAAAGGATTGTAAGAGTGTCAGATGGCGCAGGATTAATGGTTTTTATCATAAACTCACACGGCGTCGACAAAATATTTTTTAAAAACATTTTTATATTTTTTTGAATTTTTTTTTTTATTTAATTCTAATTATGTATTTTATTTTTTTTTTGTTGGTTAAATTTTTCCTTCATTTCAATTGTTTAATTTTTGGTACCCAGGTGTGTTCGAAAGGTTAGATATTGAATTTAAGAAATTTTCGACTTTTAGGTTTTATATTCAGAACTACATTTTTTTTTTTTTTTTTTTTTTTTTTTTTGTTTAATATAGCTTAAAGTCAAATTTTTCATCTTTTTTAATTTTTTTTTTCTGTTCAGTTCACTATATCAAATGTAAATTAAACAAATACAGTCAGGTGGAAAAGAAAAATGTAACAAAAAAAAATATATATATAAAAAATTTTAAACTAAACAAAAAATAACCCAATAAACACATAAAAAAAACTATTAAAAAAATCTATTAAAAAGGTAAACAAACAAGTGAAACAAAAAGAAAAACCTAACCTAAAAAACAAAGCATAAATAAATGAAATAAGATTGTTTAAAAAGAAAAAAAATTATCAGTAGAAATAAAATACTTAAACAAATGATTTTTATATTTTAACTATACATTAAAAAAAAGATTAAAATAAAAAAAAAAAATAAAAAATAAATGAATGATAAAGGAAAAAAAAAAATTAAAAATAAATAAAAATAAATAAAAATAAATAAAAATAAATAAAAATAAATGAAAATAAATGAAAAATAAATGAAAAATAAGAAAAACTAAAATGCGATGGACCAAAGAATTGTCAAAAATGCAGATGAAATTGTTAAACGATTAATGAAGGTGGCGCTTTAAGCGGAACTGACATGTTCATGATGATAAATTAAGTGTTGTCTTCAAGATCTTTCTCTCACCAAAGATTAGCGTTAAATTGTCTCTTGCATCAGTGATGCTTGGATGACAAGCAAATTTTCAAATGAACTGCCTCTAGTCGTGAAAAGACGTTAATTCAGAAGAGATGAGGTACACAAGAAATATACACACAAAACAACTGACACAGGTGAGAACAGTATCCAGCCTGTTTAAACTGGATACAATGTATCTATTTATTTGTCGTCTGCCTGGTCTGACATTTAACAAATTTTTCCAACACACTTTAGCAGTTCAACAAAATGGTCAATTTTAAGCTAATATCTTTTTTATTTTTCTGTCAATTTTGCTTGTCCATTGGTCTTAAAAAAAAATTGAAAAAACTAAAACTTCAAAACTATATTAATGATGAAAATTTTATAAATTTATTTTCATCATTTTCTAGTTGTGTGAAAATGTTTTCATTTTTTTTTTTTTTATATTTTTTTTCTTGTTTAAGATTTTTAAATTTATTTTATATTTATATAAAAAATAAACTCTTTTTCAATTTTATTTCATTTTTTTTTTCATCTTTTAATTTAAATTTATTGTTTAAATTTTTTTCGCATCTCTTTCTTGTTCAATTTATTTGCAAAAATCCAAAAATTTCCAAACGATTGGCAAAACGATTTCTATTTTTTAAATGTATCAAGTGTAAAAAATTTATAAAGCTACAAACATTAGGACAATTGACTGAGTTTGCCTGTGGTTCGATTGATTCCACAATTGTTCTATGGAATTTTGAAAACATTTGAAAAAAATTTTGATTTTTGCGCATAATTTGAATTGCGATTCGTATCTTATAAATGTTGGTTTTGGATTAGAAGATTTTTATCAAATTGATGAAGCAAACTATTGCCAGTTGTTAAAATAAAGCTAGTTTAAGCTACAAAGCGGTTTGCTCTAAGCCCTTTTGATCGTGATTTTATTCAAATTTTCTTAACACATCTATACCAAGGTGTTGCAGTAAAAAACAAAAAACCTTTGCACTTGTGTTTTATTTGTAATGTTGTTAAAGCAAACAAAAATACGCATAAGATGTTGAGAATGATGTCAGATGGCAAATGATTTAAGTTTTCTCACTTTCTTTAGATATAAACAAATTTGAACATTGGCCTGTTTTTATAAAAAATGATTATAAAAGTGTTTTACGTGAGATTTGGATACAATAAACAATTTATTGCATGTAAAAGCCTAAAGCAATTTATTTTTATATATAAATATTATTAGTGTTTTTTCAATATTAAATAATATATATTCTTTTTTTTTACATTTAAACAACGTGTGAAATCAACTTTGCTATTGTCATTGCTCGCACAAAGCCCACTGTTAGTTTAGAGGCAATCTTATTTTAGCCTAGTTTTTACTCTATTCATTTGTTTATTAAAAATAGAGTTGAAAAACATTGAAAAAATAATTTAATGAAAAGGTGAGCAAACTAGTTTTTTGAAAGAACACAATTTTTTTTTTTAAACAATCAGATGTAAAAGTGTGGACATGACACATTGCACTTGCTATTAAAATAAAATACAGTTTGTCCTTATTTGCAGTGTTGATCACTTGGTTACGCTATGCAAACAGCAGATATGTAGTCTTATGAATCTATACAATAGCAGTCTATTATTTTTATTACTATTTATTTTTTGTTTGATGCACAAGTGATTTCAAGCTCCATAATCAGGATTCATTTAAATCAGGCGAGTTTTAATTCAAAAAAAAAATTGAAAAAAACTAGTTGGCTGCATTTTATACAATCAATGTGGCAAACAAGTAAAAACTCGACTTACTTTCATTAAGATTCACAAAAAACTCTTAATGATAAATTAAGATGTGCAAGAAACGGAGATGAAAAATTCTCATTTATAGATTCTTGTATAAATAAGAAATTAAAAAACAACCAATTTAAAATTTTTAATTTTTTAAACAAATTGCATGAAAATCATGTAGCAAAGATTGAGGAGAAAAAAGTGCAGAAAGAGTAAGATGATGATGAAAGGATAAATAATGGGAACAATTGAAATTGTTGCACCGCATTCAGCACCCACTTTTCCGTCGTCTAAATACATTTTATATATGTGTGTGTTTTATTCTCATCTTTCTTGCAAATCTTGTAACCAGAGCCATTGAAGCCTGTTCCAGCATTATCTAGTCATTTTCCCTTCGTTTCTTTATGTAATGGGGCTCATTTGATACACAATGGCCACACAGCGCTGATGTAGAAGCTAATTGCAATATTCATACAAACCATGCAAAGCAAATGTGCCTATAGTGCAGACGGTATAATTAGTGTGCCATTGTCTAGCAGATGATGGAACGAGTACGATGCAAGTGCAAACTATGCCAATCAAAGGGCCAAAAGGCGCAATGTTTACAAGCTAAATGCAAGCGGCAAATACGACTAGAAAAATGGCCAAAACGGCTGGCTATAATTTGGACTAAAAAGACAGGAAGACAAGAAGCAGTGTGGTCCAAGACGTTAAAGCATTTTATGGCATGAGAAAGATGCTAAAAAAAGTGCCGAAATAAAGTAGATAAAAGTTTTTTTATTTTAACATTTATCTGTGGTAATTTAGTTATTAAAAAAAGGATAAATGTTTAAAAACAAATACAAAAATAAGTTCAGACATTCAATATAAAGCTAAACAAGCAAACAAACTTGGAACTGATTTAAAATAAACTTTATCAATAAACGGTGATCAATTAATGCAAATTAAAATCTCAATTAAAAACATCAACATAAATTGATCAATGAGGTCATTGCTAATTGCCAAAAAGTGTAGGCGCTTTTGTTTGCTATTAGTCACTATTGATGTGCATTGACGTGTGTGTTTGTGTGTCTTGTAAATGGGAAACTGTTGCGAATGTCCCAGGTCTGGGTCATTGGTAGACTATGCGCAGAATCTAGATCTATTGCGATGATTAAGACCTATGCAAATGGCAGTATAGCATACTTTGCTCTATAAAGCAAACAATTATAGGCAAACTTTGCCATTTGCGTGCTCAGTTTCCATTTCGTTTGCAACTTCTCAAATTGTTTTTATTTCGCCTTTTTCGCCAATGTTTCAGCTTCCTTATTCAGACCTGTATTTGCCTAGTGGCTTGTCTTGCTTGCTTTCCACCAAATTTCGTGTTCAGTCAAGTTTGCTTTCATAATTGCCGCAGTTTTCCAGTCTTCTTCTCATTTTTTCACTAATTTTAATGTTTATTTTTAATTTTCCACTTTTGCTTCAGTTGCTTGTTTCACCCATTTTGTTTTAAACTTTTCTTATTTTATAATCATTCGACTTTGTGTCTTTTTCCAGCTTTATTTTTTGAATATTAATTTCATATTTGATTTTTGTTAAAGGCCACCCCCGTTTGGCAGGCCACACACTTGCGCACTTTGTCTGTTTTTCTGTTGATCAATTTTGTCTGTTTTTTGTTTTTTTTTTTGTTTTTGCTTTTTTTGTTTTTTTGATTTTTGTTTTTTTAATTTTTGCTTTTTTTTTGCTCGTTTTGCTCGTTCTGCTCATTTTGGTAGTTTTGCTCATTTTAATAGATTTGCTCATTTAGCTGTTTTTGTTTTTTTTTTATTTCATCAACAGGACATTGGAAAAAGTTTTGTCAAGCTTAATTTAAAAATTAAAAAACAAAACAAATAAGAGCACATGAAGAACATGAAAAAAATTAAAATTAAATTAGACAAAATCAGGCAAAATCAGACAAAATCAGACAAAATCAGACAAAATGTTAATTGACGATAGTTCGTGTTGTTTTGACTTTTTGCATTCCTTTGCGGCTTAACATCTTTTGTTTGTCGATGTTTGTCATGTAGGTCGTGAGCTGGTTGTTTTTCTTCTTATACTAGATTTGCATCTTGATAAAACACCAGTAAAAGCAAATTACGTGATCAGCTGATTTACACAAACCACGGGGCGTCCATCGTGGCACGCCAATGGACATGGTGATCAAATTGCACTAGTCTTAAACTGGCAAGTAAACAGCATATAAGACACCATATGTATTTTTGCCTATTTTCCATATTAACAGGCAACTACAACTGGCCAATGTATGTCGGTCATTGAGTTTTAGTGTGTCCACAGGCGTGTTATGTTAGAACAAGTCACTTCATGATTGACCGATGGGTGTTAAATTTATTTATTTCTCTATTTCAATGTGTTCATTGTCTGATCATGCACGGAACAAGGCTGAACGGTGATGAACCCGTAGCCAGAATAATGCACTGAATAGTGGGTAGAGAACAACAAACTCAAGAACAGATCAGGCTCATATGATGCAAACATGTTTACAATTAGACTAAATTAACATTTTCATCCAAAAAAATTCACAATTGCAAGATCACACGTTGATAAACTCACATGACAAAGTACTCTGACAAAATGTGTTTTTTAGCTTTCACTTGGTATGGCCAAACTTAATTTTCATATTGTTCCTGCAGTTTGTCCGACGACTTAGCACTCTAATACAGCTCGTTTGTACAAACACAGGCTCCTTCTGCTGGCGTGGGCCTTTACTGAAGAAGGCGACGACTGAACAGTTTAGCCGCCAGATGATGCGAAAAATCATTGCAATAAGAAATCATTTCAAACGTCTTAACTGCCTAAGATATTGGCTAGGCAGCATATATGCATCCTCTTGCATGTAGGAAGGCAGCTCCAAGAGTCTGAGTAGTTTAAAGATTTCAGAAGTTTCAAGAACTCAGCAATTTAAAAGGCTCTGTAGTTTAATGAGCTCAACAGTTTAAACAGCTCAACAATTTAAGCAACTCAGAATTCTAAGGAGTTGAGCAGTTTAAAAAGCTGACCAGTTTAAGGGCTCTGTTCGAGATTAGAACTAGCACTAGTACCTGTGTTAGCTTTTTTAAAGCTTTCTTTTTGCCACACTACAGATGGCTGCACAAACAGAACACTTTCCACAATTCGACCTGTTCTCATTACCTGTCTGCATCAAGTGTATCTCTTTAACATAAAATAAGCTGTAAGAGGCGGAATACTAATGCTGTAGCGCTTATTCATTTGAAATGAAATCAAAAAAGTCATTGGTTAGTTTGTGTTTGCTATTAAGCGCAACAAGCCGACGTGCAAACTTCTTAACTCTCCACCACTTCTGTCTTAAACTTGTTTAGACTAACTTCAATCAATCGTCGGTTACCGTTGTTTGTAGTTAATGGTCGTTTTTCGGGGTGATCATCATTGTCATTACAAGTTTTCTTTTATTCATTTTCTTCTTTTTTGACATGAATCTAATGCAGACAAAGTGACAAGACAATGTACTAAAAAATTGGGCTCTAACAAGTTAGATTTTGTTTGGGCTTTAAGAATGAGCAGTAGCTAATGGTTTGCAATTATAATTTAGGTTGTATATGTGTTTTTAAAAACTAAATTAAATTTAACAAAAAAATTAATTCAGAATTTTAATTAGTTAAACAAACCTTGTTTTCAGTTTGATTTTAAGCTGTGATTGATTAAAAAGTGTGATCTTTTAAAAGTGTGATTTTCTAAAAGTGTTATCTCCTAAAGTGTGGTCTTCTGAAAGTGTGATCTTTTGAAAGTGTAATCTTCTGAAAGTGTGATCTTCTGAAAGTGTGATTTTCTGAAAGTGTGATCTTCTGAAAGTATGATCTTCTCAAAAGTATGATCTTTTAAAAATCGAGATCACCTGAAAAGTATGATCTTTAAGAAATTGAGATCACCTGAAAAGTGTCAATATCTGGATAGCTTCACTTTTGAGACTTTCTACAGTTAGCACAGGCCCTACTGCTAGATAATCAACTGTTTGGGGTCTGGCGCAAAAGAGGGCGTCCTTCTCGATTCGAGTGGGCAAACAAAAGAATTTTTAAATTTCGTCTTTGAAAACGTTTTTGGCCATCTCATGTTTTCTCAGTTTGTTTGCTTTTCTCTCTATTTTTGTCCATTTGTTCAGTCTGTTTTGTTTGTAAATAAAGACTGAGCTGTTCAAATTTGATTTTCCTTCTTTTCATCAAACTCTCGCAACTCTCTCAAACCCAAACGATTCGCCCGCTCCTCAATGTCCAGCAAAAACGCATTAGCAAAAACGTTTTTTAATTTGTTTTGCCATTTTCTCAACTAACTGTGCTGCAAAATTTAACATTGACAACCTTCTTATGTTACTAATGTCTAAGATTTGTTTCTTGTCTCTTAGTCTTCGTGCTTTGTTAAACGTTTTGCTAAATTAATTGCTCGTGTATTTCTACAAACTTTAATTATGAACTTAATGTGATAAATCTGTTTGCAATAGGTATTCAATGATGGCTTGTTGATGCTGTGATTAGTATTTATTCATTTTACTTTTCTTGAAAGTACAAATCTGTTGGAAAACAATCTACCACCGTTGTGTTCTATTCAGGTTTTTAGGCAGCAACAACCAAAATTTTAATTTATAATTTCTGTTTTTCAAAATTCTAATTTTGAATGCAATGGTTTGCTGCTTAATTAAACCAAGATGCTTCTTTCTATTTCTTTGTTATCTTCAACTGGTAAGCTTCAATTTTAGATTTTTTCCCAAAACTTCTATTTTTACTATTTTTTCAGATAACACTCGTCATAAGACAAACATTTGATTTTTTCGGCCATCTTTGGTTATGTATAATTATAAACTTTATTACTATTTTATTGGTAATAGTCGGTATATTTGGAGGTCATCAATATCGACCATGTTACATTTATATGTATTTAATCTGGCAAGTAGTAAACATCACTTGGAATGTATTTATCGCTTGTTTCTACTTGGACATCGGACCTTACACCATTAATAATAGTGGTGATTTTAATATAGTCAATTTGGGCACAGGTAGTCGATCTTGGTTTGAAGCAAACGGGCCTTGGTGCAAAGCCATCTACAATGTATCAGATTTAAATAATCATATTCAGCTAATTAAACCAGTTGAAGTGGATGGTTGTTATTTAAGTTACCAATTGATTGAATGTGTACAAGCTGGATTGCAATTGATTTTCTCCCTTAATGCATTTCTCATCTCATTCTTTTTGATATATTCATTTTCACGTAAATCTTTTGATGCCAGTGATGATTGTAAGTAACCTTTATTTAGAACACAATTCATTCGCATTAATCATTTATACAATTGACTAAAGTATCAAGTTTTGCACTACTTTTCTATTGATCAAATGCAGTTCATTTATGTCTTATTCATTTCGCTTTCTATTCTCTCAAGTTATCTTTGTTATTGCTATTGTCATTTTAAACTTAAGAAACCGCTTGAAAATTATTCATTTATACATCATTTCATTATTTGATCCAGATTTGAAAATATTTTAAAGCTAATCATTCTGGGCAAGCTATTTTAATGAATATGTGAAAAGTTTAAATAACTTCAATGTTTGAAAAGTTAATATTTCAGTAATTAAGGGGTGAGTGCGTTAATAATCAGTAATTTTTATTCAATTTTATTGCGTTTTTCAAAAAATCATATTTGTAGTCAATAATGTATCAAATATGAATGATGAATTCACATACATTTCTTTTCAAATAATCTTATATAAAAAGAATATAATGTGTACAAATGTAAATACATTTTTTAATTCTATTTAATTTTTTTTTTTGTTTAAATTATTATTTAAATATTATGTTTGTTACTGTGCATATACGATTAACTACTGGTTCAAAATATAATATATTTTAAATTAGAATTTAATTGCTATCTTTCAATTTATTCTTTGTTTTTGCAACTTTTTATTAACAAGCTTATACTTATTAATAATTGTTTAACGGTCAAATAATTATTTGGATGAGTTTTGTTTATATAAAGACGCGTGTTGATAATGTTCAAAAAGCGGGTAATGTTGCATTAAATAAAAACAATTTAAAAATTATTTTTTTACTGATTTGAACAGCAATTAAAACTTGTTTTAAAAATTACTGACCAGTTAAGTAAACAAGAAATAGAACTAGTTCTAACTAGTTATGTTTAACTGCTGTGAACTGGACAATTTACACTGATTTACAATTGTTTTCAAAATAATTTACGACAACAATCAAGTTGACTTTAATCATAAAACGGATGTATTTTTAACACAATTTTTTTGATAATCATGCTTGTTTAGCAAAGAAAGTTCATTAGATAAGAGACAAAAGAAAATATATATTTTTTTTAAATTAAATAAGTTAGGCCTTTATAGTTGCAAAGCTTGGTTGATGAAAAAAACAAGCATTTTAGATTATTAAAAAACAAAATATATTTGAACAAGATTAAAAAAAGCATATTGTACATCAGAGAGTATGCAACTGACCTGTATATGGAATGAATTTGAAAAAAACTTAAAAAAGATGAAAAATGTTTATTCATATGTTCATCATTAAATGATGTGTTAAACATTTTTTTCAATTGTATCAACCAATTTTAATCTTGTTTAATGTATTAAACAGCGTGATTTTGGATTTTCCATAAGTTTTAGACTTTTGATTTAAAAAATGCTATTTAAAAATAGTTGAGTTTGACTGAACTTGATTTTAAATAAATTGCAAACTTTTAACCACTGCTATTTTCTTACAACCGGTTGCAGGAAACCAAATTCTGGCTTTTTTTGTGATGAACAACTGATTAGAAGCTTCAGTTGATCACAAATATTGCCGCAACTAACCTAAACCACAACTTAATCAAAATGAGCACACTGAAATCATAGTAAAAAATTACGTCAATTTTATCTTTGATCATGATCAAAAATGCTTAGTTCTTTTTTTACTATTTTTTAAGCCACTTTTGATGGTGAATTTATTCATGATTATTTAACTAATGTAAATGCCACATGCAATCGCCAACACACTCAATGAACTAAACCAAGAAAATAAACGTGTTTTACCTTTTTTGAACGGTAGACATAATCAAAGGCTAAATATTTTAATCAAACTTTGTTTGAATTTTATAAAAGCAAAATTTATCTTCAAATCAATGAAATGTGTTTTATGTAAATTACTTCATTCTTATATCAGACTGTTTGTAATAAATTTTATGTCTTATTGTGGATGCATTGGCTAAAATTTCAAATAAAATATGCAAAGTTTATTTAAGTCGGTAACGTAATATTAAAAAAGGCAAGCCTTTTTCACTTTTAATGATTTCAAATTGGACTTATAGTTAAATTAAATAAAATTTTTGTATTTATATTTGTCAAAAAAGATTAGTATTCAATTAAACAGTGGCAAACCGGTTTTTCAATTGACCTGTACAATTTGCTGAAGAAAAAAAAAATTATAACTTTTGCACGTCTGTTTGATGATCACATTTAAATAAGATCAAAATTTTTAAGACCACTTTTGCACAACTAAAACATTATTAATATATTTCTCTTTTTACAAAACTATTTGAAAGTATTAACCCTTAAGTTAAAAATTTTTTTTAGTGTGAATTATAATTTATTTTTAAAAATATTTTGCTTCATCTTTATTATTATTTAACCAATTGTAAACTTAATTTCTAATTAACAGTTTTTGGTTTACTTAATTAACACATATTCATCTTAATGTGTTTTTTTTTCTCAATAAAAAAAGAAAATTGCAATAAATTTTGAATATTTAAAAATTGATGAATGAGTTAAAGCGTTAAAAAGTTAATGATGAACATTGAAAAAAATTTATAAACTAAGATTAAATAGCTTTAAAGGAAAATTAAAAATACAAAATTATTTATTCAATAAATACCAATTTATAACTATTTTTAGATTTAAATATAATCATTTTTTTTCAATTAACTTTATTTTTTTTAACATATTTTATTTTTTTTTAATATAAAAATTATTTTCTTTTGCTTATTCAATAAGTAATTGCTGTTTAAAATGAATAATGCTTAAAATGAAAGCTAATATTCACAAATCAACGCAATATTCATAAAAAGATTTATTTTTTTTTTAATAAATTTCCTATTGCTTGCATCGCGTCAATGCAAAAATGTTTTTTTTTTTTTTTTAATTTTTTTTTTTTTGGTTTTTATTTTTTACTTATTAATTATTTAACATAACAAACCGTAGCAAAACGTCCAATTTTCAACAGTTTCCGTGTTAATTTTTTGACATAATAAATTAAACAAAAAAATATTTTTATTTAAAATTCTTATTTATTTCTATAATTTAAAAAATAATATAAAGTTTTTAATTTAATTAATTAAATTAAAAAAATAGAAGTTTTTAGTAGGCGGTGAAATCTGGTCATAAGTAATTAGAAATAATATTTTAAATAAAAATAATTAGTAGTTTAATTTTTTTATTAAAACTATCAGCATTTGTTGTTGGTATAAAATAAAATTAAGATAATAATTTTAATTATATTTAAGACTTATTTTTTTCATCAACTATTTTAATTTTAAATAGAAAGTTTAAATTTGCACGAATTTATTAATTTCAAATAATTGTTGCTCTTTTACAAACTATTTACCTAATCTAGTCAAAGTTAATCACGCCCGATTGGGAAATTTCACAAGTTTTTCTATCGTGCTTTAGAACCACAATTCGTGCTTTGTAAAAAAAAAATAACAAAATTTTAGTAAATAAGTTTAGTTGAATACTCTTAAATAATTTAATAATTTCTATATTTTACATAAAAGCGGTGTAACCACAAAAAAAAAAAATATTTTTTACAAAGGTAAATCTAGTACAATGGTACCCATATTCTAAATAGCAGTGGTTTATAGTATTAAGTCATGATGGAATGCATTTAGTTAAAAGTTAGCACATTAAAAAGAAAAAAATAAATAAAGCGAAGTTTAAAAGCAAAATTTAGGAAAAAATTTATAAGAAAGCAAGTTTCAGAAAATATAAGTTAAAGGGCAAAGAAAAGGGAAAAAATAGTTTGTTTAAAGTAACAAAAGCGGGCCAGACATTAGAAATGCAAGTTTTTTTATTTTGCTTTCAAAACATTTTAACAACAGTGGGTTGAATGTGTAGCGATGCATCGCTTACATTGGTTCAAACAAGTTCAAGCAATGTTAAAGACATTGGAAAAGCAAAACAAATAAGACGATAGCAATGGTGATAGAGGCAACAAGTGCCATGCATTTGCCATCTCCATCTTTTTGATTTCACTTAAATTAAGCTGGACTTCAGAAGCTAGAATTGTGTTTATTATTTAATGATGATGATGGACTTTAAATTGATCGTTCAACGCATGAGAACAAAAGTTTGGACAGATTTGGCCTTTGCACTTGTTTAACATTATTTTTAAATACTTTAGGGCATAAATTGTGAAAGTAGCTTTTTGTCCATTGAGTTTGTTTAACCAGCACTTGCATCAAGTCGTATCTGGTCACCACCCAAGGTCAAACTTACTTTTTTTTTTTTAGAATGACTGCAATCGTCAAAGGCATTCTTGATTGTCGAGAATGCTGATTGCTACTTTCAACTTGCTCATGCATTCATATATACAATTTATAAAATAATATGTGTTTATTTTGCCATTCTTCTGTTATATTGGTACCGGAAATTGCTCACATTTATATACAATTTTATCATTATTTTCTTTTTACATGTCACAATTTATATTCAGAATATATGCAATCATTTGTTCATGGTCATGATCATGTGAATCATCGAAATCATTGATGCATTTTAATTAACACGCTAGTTTTTGTTCCCATGGCCAACGTTAGAAGTTAGCATTAAAATTTAAAAACTCAAAAATTGTTTTTTTTTTGTTTTAGATTTTTTAGTCTTGTTTTTTTTTATTTTCATGTTTTTTTGCTTTAATTTTTGCTTGTTTTTTTTTCATCATCTTGTTGAAACTTTTCACGCTTTTACACTGCAATATTAAATGTGGTTAGATTGTTTGCAGTTTTATATGCTTTATTTTACATCCTGTAATTTAGGTTTTAATGCATTTCAAACGATGCTTACCTGTTTAAAGTTGAATTTTAACGATAAAAGATTAATTTTTATATTTTTTTCTTTCAAAAATAAGAAAAAAATTGGTTTAAAATTATTTTCATCAAGGCTTGAAAATAAATTGAAAAAGATAATTTTTGATTTAATATTGCTAATATGAACAAAATTGGTATAATCTTAATGTCGAAATGATTAGGAAATCTAATTTAAAAAAAAGAAATGATTTTTTTTTTATATAAATGTAAAAAAATTCAAATTTTCGCGATAAATAAGCTAGCTATTTTTTTTTTTGATTTTTTTTTTTTGATTTTTTTTAGAATGGCTGATATTTTTTTTCGTAATTTTGACAATTATCTTATTTAATGATAGTTATAATTGAATGAAAAAAAATAACAACTGTCTACTATCTATTCAATACATAGTTTATGAGTTAACAGCTGAATGATAGCAAAAGTTGACCATTTCAACAAAAAATAAAAAAAGCTCAAAGATAAATTTACCTGTTGCATTTTAATTGAAATAAGTTTAAAACTTATTATTATTTATTTTTATTTATTTTTTTAAAATTTTTTCATTTTTTTTTTTCAAAAAAATACACTAAAAAAATTACTAAATTAAGAAAGCAATTTAAATTTTTTTTATTTATTTTAATGTTTCATTATATTGAGTACAATGAAGCTAAAAATTTGTCCGATTGTTCTTTAACAAATCACAAAAGCAAAATAAAGCGAATCTAATAAAATAAAGGATTAAAAGCAAGATTATAGTTAAGCTAAAAAATATTTTTTATAAAATTAGAAAAAACACGAAAATCATTAAACTAGTTAATGTTAATTGTTTGAATCGTTGTTATTTACAGATATGCATCATCGTAACATTAACCATAACAATAATGTGGATAGTGGTCTACCTCCATATACGATTTGCAATACAATTGCAGCAAGAAGTTCGATGGCTCAAAGATCGATTCGAAGCGTTCATAGTGATACAATGAGAAAGCATGGTAATAATACAACTCGTCTGTCTACCAGATCTACTAAATCCCATAGAGCAGCTAGAAGAAAACAAATGTTGGCTAACCATCATGCTCAAAATCACAATCAATCATCTAACACTAATGGAAATGCATACGGAACTATTAATCTTTCGCAGTCTAATCATAATCAAACTAATCATAGTTTAAATAACAATAATTACAATACTTATAAATCGATACGATCTTATAATGGTCAATATAGTGGCAAGAAATATAATAGTACGACCCAATTACAACAAGACAATTCTTCGTTGGACAGTTATAATATGTACGGAGCGCAAACAAACGCTGGCTATTATGAATCTAGGCACAGTTTGTACAATAAAAATGAAAATAACAATTTACCACCACCTCCACCTCCACCTGTTCAGCAACAAACTCAACCAATAGCATCTACTTCTCAAGCTAACGCAAGTGCATTCAATTATCATGCAAATAATATCAATACTGTAAATACGAGTTATAATAATAATAATAGTAACATATACAATAGCAACGCAATGAATACCAGTTATGGCAATAGTGGAAATTGTAACTTGTATCAAACAAATAATCAAAATACAAGTAATATTAACAATTATAACAATAGCCATAATCAAACTAATAATAATACATATAATGGTCAAAAATATGTTCAAAATAATCATTTTAGTAGTGTGAACAATGGACATGATTCTATTTATAATGTTTATAGTAGTAATCCATACAACACATATGGAAGATCTGCGACTAGACAACAACAAAGACCTAGTTCTTTTTGTAGTAACGCAAGCAGTACAAATGGAAGCAGCTTTATGGATAATAATATAATTAGCAATAATCCGGCTGGATCAAATTTAAATCATGGATACCATGGCTCTAGAACTAGCCCAATTTATATGAATAGTGAAACTCGTATTTAAAAAAATTAAAACCTAAATTGAAATTAACTGAATATAAAACCTCGATTATAAAAATTGTTAGCAACAATTTAAAAAAAAAAAGTGCTTTAAAAGCTTATTTAAAACTTAAATCAATCGAGTTTATTAGAATTTAAATTTAAACTCAAAGTTAACTAAGTGAAATTTTAATTAACTATGGAATTATTAATATATATATTAATATATATAGATTTTTAATCAGAATACTTAAAATTTGTAACACATAATCTTAAAGTGAAATTTTATATTTCTAATATACAACTTTTTAAGTTTGATCTCATTTCAGCATTTTTATTGAAAAGAAACATTTTAGCATGGATTTGCATGCATTTGTTTAAATAATAGAATTCCAGTTGGCCTTATATTTCCAAATAATAAAATTTTAATTGATGTAAATTATATTTTTTATATATATAGAATATATGAATGTTTTTTTATGATCTCTTTGTAAATTAAGCTTATATGTATGTTTCATCTTTATTTTATTTTCACCCAACCATGACTCATTTTAAAAGACTAAAAAAACTTATTTTTTATAAATCTCAAAATAAAAAGTTTAAAAGCAGTTTAGCGTAATGGAAAATTAGTGAATCTAAAGCGACTGTATAAATTAAATGCAAATAAATTATTTTTACTCATAAAATTAAGAATTTGATTATTTGAATACATGGTAAAAATGAAATTTGATTTTCAAATGATTTTATTGCTTTTTGTGTTTGCATTTTGGTGCGTCGAAAGTGAAGCGAAGTTTGTTGAATAATGAAAGAATAATGAAGTTGAACAAATAAGAAAGTTGTAAAGGAAAGTGCTTGATTATCAAGCATATGGTAGAGTGGATTAGGTGTGTTGAATGGTGTTTATTAATGAGTTTAAGTAAGATGAGGGTGAAGGTTATGATAAAGGGACAGAAGGGAGGTTTGGCAAGAAGAAAAGAGAACAAAGCTGAAATTGATTAAGATGATAAAGAAGGTGTTTGAGATGAGGAAGGTGTTTAGGATGAGGAAGGTGGTTAAGATGGAGAAGGTGGTTAAGATGGAGAAGGTGGTTAAGATGGAGAAGGTGATTAAGATGGAGAAGGTGGTTAAGATGGAGAAGGTGGTTAAGATGGAGAAGGTGGTTAAGATGGAGAAGGTGGTTAAGATGGAGAAGGTGGTTAAGATGGAGAAGGTGGTTAAGATGGAGAAGGTGGTTAAGATGGAGAAGGTGGTTAAGATGGAGAAGGTGGTTAAGATGGAGAAGGTGGTTAAGATGGAGAAGGTGGTTAAGATGGAGAAGGTGGTTAAGATGGAGAAGGTGGTTAAGATGGAGAAGGTGGTTAAGATGGAGAAGGTGGTTAAGATGGAGAAGGTGGTTAAGATGGAGAAGGTGGTTAAGATGGAGAAGGTGGTTAAGATGGAGAAGGTGGCTAAAATGGAAAGTGCTGAAGAAGGAGAAGGCGCTTAAGATTAAGATCACAGTTAAGAACAGCCAATAAACAGACACAAGTCCATCTGGCGAGAAGCAGACAACAAATAACATTGACCATAAACATCATTTGACAGAATGAACAGATGAAGGTAAAGTATCAAAAGAATGGCGAAACAGATGGCTCAGAGTTGCGCTGTTTCAATGGCCTCTTACTACTAGCACGATTAACGCCCCCTTTAGGCAAAAGCATCACATTAGATATCTATGCTGCAGTGTTTTGCGCGGCTGCTGTTCGCTTTGCTTTACATGACTATTATTTGTTTGGATCGCCTTCGTCAAGTTTGTTTCATTTCTTTTCTTAGTGGGTGTGGGCTGTGGATGTGACATCCGACAGCCGAACAAGTGACAGGAACATCTTAGCCACAGCGAGTAAGTTGTCCGAACCGGCACCCTCCTCTTTGCATATGAATTATGTAAATTTCTGGCCAGCTAAAATGTCAACAGAACACCTAAACAAACAGAAAGAGCGCCAACCAAAACAAAGATGTGAAAACACTGATTTCTAGGCAATAGACGACTCATTAGCCAATTCATCAGAAAATTCATCAGACAATTCATTAGACGATTCATTTGACTATTTCCTAGTCAAGCAGTAGACTTAAGCAATCGCAAACCTCAAACAGACCAAAGCTTAAGTAGCCAGATTGATTGTCTTATTTTTATTGGTCTTGTATTGATTCTGCTCGAATTGATTCTGCTTTAATTCATTCTACTTATATTGATTTCACTTTTATTGGTTCTCTATTGGTCTGGCACTGGTCCTCTATTGGTCTTGCACTGGTCTTACTCGCATTGGTCTTACTTTCGTCTTATTTATTTTAATCTACTTTCACTCACTATAAACAGATTTTCATCATTCTGTTCAGTCATTGCAAACGGCTACACTAAAAACTACTCTCTCATCTTTCAAATCTACACTACTATTTCTAACTTATTTAAATAAGCTTTATTCAAACGCAAATGTGTGCCTGACTAAAATACAATTTCATTTTCGTCCATCATCAAAGCTTGCTTTTCGCTTTTATTCAATCGTTTCAATGAGCTTTTGTTTGCCTTTTTCAAAAACACTTTGCTTGATCAATTTAATCCAACAAATGCTTGTCATTGAATAAACAATCACTTAAAAGTCTATTTGATACACATTTTATGTTTTACTTTCAAATCCATTCATTTTTAATAAACAATATTGCTTCAACTACAGGTGTTGCCATAGTGTGAGCCAATCATTTTAATTGTAAATAAATTGTTTACCATAGGTTGTGCTCTTTTTTACGCAAACCAGCCGTCAAGCATTGTCGCAACTATTGTCCACACGTTTAGTCTTTCTATTAATATGTACATATTTAATAACTAGGCGTCACATTTGATATAAAGTTTCTAATTTATGTTTGTTGATGCAAAGTTCGAAAATCAATGTTTAATTTTTCCAAATGTCAACCAAATATACAATCGACGTATTTCGTGTTTTGATCTTTACCGCTTAATATATCGCAATTAATGATTAAATCATTTGGACTGGTTAATTCAATGGTCGTAAGTTGTCGTTTTGGACAAACTGTGATAGCTTAAAACATAATCAAGTTTCAATTTATTCTCAGCATGAATACTAATTAGAATGATTTGCCGTGAATACATCTGCCATTAATTTACTAGTTTAACTTGTTATATCTGTCTATTGGATGCCTAAAATGGCACAACTAATTAAAACATAATATATGTTTTTATTCACGTGTCTAATCTTAATCACATATTTTTGCTATTTTCATATAACTAATTTATTTTGTTTTTTAGGATTAGATTGAGCATAAAACTTTGTTGAACGCATCCAATCGCCAGATTTCGCTTAATAAAAAAACTGGTCAGATTAAGTTCTGTTAGAAAAAAACTTGATTAAACATAATTTAAACAAGATTCGAAAAACCTGAACTGGTAGTTTTTTAAAAATGGCTTTAAAAGTGATAGTCGGTCAAAAAATAATGAATGATGTGATTAGATCAGTTAAAAAGAAGGGCGAATGGAAAGTTTTAATTGTGGACACTTTGGGAATGCGGATGATTTCGGCCTGTTGTAAAATGCATGAAATTGCTGCTGAAGGAGTTACAATTGTGGAAGATTTGGCCAAAAAACGTGAACCGTTGCCTCACATGGAAGCAATTTATCTAATTACTCCAACGGAAAAATCAATCAGACTATTACAGCAAGATTTTATGAGTTCAAGATTTGCTCTTTACAAAGGGGCGCATATTTATTTTACTGAGACATGTGCTAACGAGTTATTTAATGAACTTTGTAAATCACCTTGTGCCAAATCAATCAAAACTTGTAAGGAAGTTAATATTGCTTTTCTACCTTATGAATCACAGGTATTTCCTAAGATTAGCGAAAAATTTTACATTAATAATTGTCACAAAATCAGGTATTCAGTTTGGATTGCAACGAGGCGTTTCAGTATTATTACAATCCTTCCAAACAAGCAGGAAGAGTGCAAAATCTTGAAAGAATTGCAGAACAGTTAGCAACAGTTTGTGCTACATTAGGTTAGTAATACAAAGTTATTTCTTATTCTAATAACATATAAGACATCTTATGGCCTGATGGTCTAGGGGTATGATTCTCGCTTTGGGTGCGAGAGGTCCCGGGTTCAAATCCCGGTCAGGCCCACTTTTTATATTTATTTTATGTATAATTGGTATTTATTTAAAAGCTAAAACAGGTTTTAATTAATTTTAATTAAGTTTAGATTTAATTTAAAACGTCAACTTTTAACTAGCATTCTGCAAGTGGCCTGATGGTCTAGGGGTATGATTCTCGCTTTGGGTGCGAGAGGTCCCGGGTTCAAATCCCGGTCAGGCCCACCGTTTTTATAAATTGTTTTTATCGTGTTTTAATGTTGTTTTTTTTTTCTTTTTTTAATATTAAATTTGATTTAATTTTTTGTTTAAAAATAAAAAAAATTGCACCTTTTCCCAATCAACGGCCTGATGGTCTAGGGGTATGATTCTCGCTTTGGGTGCGAGAGGTCCCGGGTTCAAATCCCGGTCAGGCCCGCTTTTTGTTTTCATTATATCTTTTCATTTTCTTGTTAAATTTTTATTTATCATTTCACTTTTCAAACAGGTGAATATCCAAATGTCCGATATCGCAATGATTTTGACAAAAATGTTGAACTAGCACAATTACTTCAACAAAAGTTAGAAGCTTATAAAGCAGATGATCCTACAATGGGCGAAAGTCCGGAAAAAATGAGATCTCAACTTTTAATTTTGGATAGAGGATTCGATTGTGTTAGTCCATTATTACATGAACTTACTTTTCAAGCTATGGCCTATGACTTACTTCCAATAACTAATGACGTTTACAAATTTGAGATTAATAATAAAGATGAATCTAGAGAAAAAGAAGTTTTGTTGGATGAAAATGATGAAATTTGGGCTGAGTTAAGACATCAACATATTGCAGTTGTATCAACTTCCTTAACTAAAAATTTGAAAAAGTTTATAGAATCAAAAAAAATGGGACCTGAAAAAACATCAGTTAAAGATTTAGGACAAATGATTAAAAAAATGCCTCAATATCAGAAAGAATTGTCTAAATATTCTACTCATTTACAATTAGCTGAAGATTGTATGAAAAGGTACCAAGGATATGTTGACAAGCTTTGCAAAGTTGAACAAGATTTGGCAATGGGAACTGACGCTGATGGTGAAAAAATTAAGGATCCTATGCGTAACATTGTTCCTATTTTATTGGAGCAATCTGTTAATATATATGATAAAATACGCATAATTCTTCTTTATATTCAATCTAAAAATGGTGTTACAGAAGAAAACCTTTCCAAGTTGATGCAGCATGCACAAATACCTCCGGAAGAAAAGTGCATCATTTTAAATATGGCCAATTTAGGAATTAACATTAATTCAGATGGTTCTAGAAAAAAACCTTATCAAATTCCTAGAAAAGAAAGAATTAGCGAACATACTTATCAGATGTCAAGATGGACGCCTATTTTAAAAGATGTTATGGAAGATGCTATTGAAGATAAACTAGATCAGAAACATTTCCCTTATTTAGGTAATAGTGTAACTTAACATTGAGTTCAAAAATTTAATTAAAATTAATTAAATTAATATTTTTAAGGTGGACGAGTTGCTGCAACTGGATATGGTCGTCCTACTCCAACTTCAATGAGATATGGTCAATGGCATCGTGATAAAAACGCAGTAAATGTTAAAAATGTTCCTAGACTCATTGTATTCATAATTGGAGGTTGGTTGAAATAAAATTGTTTTCTATTTGTTTACTTTATAACATTTTAATTTATTTTTAAAATTAGGAATGACCTATTCTGAATTAAGGGCTGCTTATGAAGTAACAAAAGAAGTTAAGAATTGGGAAGTTATAATCGGTTCAGATCATATTTTGACACCTGAAACATTTTTGAACGATTTAAAAGAGTTAAGCAATGCTTAATAAAAGTTGCTTTTTAATTTATTGCAATCTATTACTTTTGTTAAAAATTAGTTTTATTAATTAGATTATGTGTAATTTTATTATATTTTTATTTGATAAGTCGTTGAAAATAATTGCTTGTTGTTTATAACTAAATAATTTGAATATTTATTTTTTGTTTATCAATTTTTATCGAAAATCTTTTGATTTTAGTTTACATTAAAATAATTTTTTTTTTTTAATAATTTTATTATTTCATCAAACAAAAATGGGTATAAAAAAAAGGAAACCTAATATCTACTAATTTTTTTTTTTGAATTAGATTATGTCAAATTATGAAAGACAATTGCTATGTTAGACAATATGGGTAAAACATTTTCAAAATACGTACTTAACAATTTTTAGTCGTTGTTTAATTTATAGCCAAGCAAATTTTTATTTTATAAAAAACTGATAATTGAAGATTTTAAATTGTATTGTGTTTTGTTTGTTTAACTATTTACATACTTTACTTTACGCTAACAGCCTTATATTTAAACCTTATATCTTACTATTGCAAAACAAATAATTTGACTAAACTGAAAAAAAGCTTAATTAAAAAATGAACACTTAGAGACAAAAACCAAAAAGAGTAGAGCACAGACCATTAAACTAATCTACACTCAATGCTTATTCCGACAAATGAAAATGTGTATCACTTTTCCAAACTATGGATTTTGAATTAAACTTTTTTCAGCAAATACTACTACAGCCATATTTCAAGCACTTAAAACATGTGCAAGTTAATCAAATTTGTGAAAGGTTTGAATTTGGAGCGTAAAAGGCGTCGTTCCAAAAGGTGTTTGACGACTGCGCAATGGGGTGTGGCACAAGTACGGCAACATGCTTGAAGCGAATGCCGCAGTCCGATCACATTTTGCCAATGCGGCTTATACCTGCCATTTGCCAGTCAGACACTCTGTGGGTCCAGTCATCGAAGCGTGTTTGTAAGTAAGTCTATCTTCATCATTAATTAAGTCATCATTTCGCCACAATGCTTGTCATCATGCTTGTTATCATCTCTATCAAGCCCATCTACACTCCATTCAATTTTTTGTCTACACTTGGATTTGCATTTTAATCTACATCTGCATTGCACCCTCATTTCTGCAACGTCTATCTTTGACTTATTCTTTAACTTCACTTCAAACTTCCGTCTTCACCTTAACTCTTTTTTAACTTTTTCTTTAATCTTTACTCCTGTCTTCATCTCATTCTTCATCTCCTTCATCTCCTTCTTCATCTCCTTCGTCTCTTTCCTCATATCCACTTATCGCAAATCTCCATATTCCTATCAACTTTCAACAAGCTCACTCAGTTTTAAATTCACTCGTTTTTCTTACCTAAATTCATTTTACCTTTTCATATAATTGTTCTCCAAATTCGTTTATTTGTTTACCCATATTTACGAGATTCTCTTATTTTTTTTTTTTTTAGTTTTTCTTACACTATAATAATATGCTTTTATCTCTCTTTGTTGATAGGTTAACAAGTAGTCTTTCTGCTAGCTCTTTTCTTTCAATAATATTTGGACATTAGTGAAAAAAAAATGGCTCAAGTCAGTGTTGCTGATTTTCGTCAAGTACTCAAGAAATTGATGAGCGAAGACAATAATATTAGAACTGCAACAGAAGTCTGTTTTAAACTTAACTCAATACTAATTAATTTTACTAAAACTTTCTCTTATAGAATGATTATCAAGATATTTTGCCTCAGGTCAAATTACAACTTTTAATTCAAACCTTAAAAGAAAATAATGAAGATTTTGAAGTAAGCCAAATTTATTTTTTTCTTGCTTTTTATTTCTTATTCTTCAATTTTTTTCATTTGTAGACATTGCAATTTATTACCATTTTATTAAGAAGACTTTTCTTCTCTAATTTCGTTGACATTTCTCAAGCTTTGACTTTAGATCAAATGCAACAAGTTAAAAATGAAGTTATTTTGCTATTAAAATCACCATACGACTTTTTAGTTAGAAAAAAAATAGCAGATGCTGCCTGTGAACTTTCAAGACAACTCATTGGTATAAACCAAATCTTAATAATTATAACTTTTTTTTTATTTATTTATGTTTTTAATTAGATGATGATGGTAACAATTTGTGGCCAGAATTTTTAAAATTAGTCTTTGAATATGTAAATGGTGCTGATACACAATTAAAAGAATTGGCATTAAACATTTTATCGTATGTCAAACTTATTATATCTATTTTTTTTCAATAATCAATTCAATTATTTATATTCCTTCTATAGAACTGTGCCAGGAATCTTTGGCAATCAAAGGGATAATTATTTAGAAATTACAAAACAAATGTTTTTACATTGTATGTCTCAACATAATATGTTAGAAATTAGAATCGCTGCGTTGAAAGCAGTTACAGCATTTATTTTATATTATGAAAATGATAAAAAGATCTACAAAGAATTTAGTGAAACATTATTATTAATTATGGGAATTGTTGTTGAAACTTTGCCAAAAACAGAAGAATATTGTGAATGTGCTTTAAAAGCTTTACAAGATTTGGCCGAAAAATGTCCAGGTTTTTTAAAACCTCAATTTGATGCTCTATTTAGACTTGCACTTCAAACTTTGCTTAATGATACATATGATGATTGTAGAAGAAATCTTAGTATTGAAATTATTTTGTCTATGTCAGAATCCTCACCATCAACAGTGCGCAAACGTGGCAAACAGTATTTGCCTCAACTTGTAGGTCATTTATTATTATTAATGACCGATGTAGAAGATGATTTAGATGAATGGTTAAATGCTGATACTATTGAAGATGATGATTATGAATCTAATGTAATGATTGGTGAAACTTCACTTGATAGATTAGCAACCAGTGTCGGTGGAAAAGTTATTTTACCTTTAGTGATTGAACATATCTCAAAAATGTTGAGAAACGGAGAGAATTGGAAACATCGTCATGCCGCTTTAATGGCCATTTCTGCATTGGCAGAAGGTTGTCGTGATCAAATGGAGCCAATGTTAAATAATTTAATCGATGGTATTTTGCCATATTTACAAGATGAACACCCAAGAGTTAGACATGCTGCTTGTAACGCTCTTGGTCAAATGTCTAGTGATTTTGCACCAAAGTTTCAAGAAAGATATCATGCTTTGATTATTCCAAATTTATTAAATTTGTTTACTTTAAATGAAAATCCTAGAGTTCAAGCTCATTCTGCAGCTGCAATGGTTAATTTTGTGGAAGATTGTCCACTCAAATATTTTACCCAATACTTACCTGCATTAACTGAAAGAGTTGAACAGGTATTAAATGTTAAAATGAGTGAACTTATTGAAAATGGAAAGAAATTAGTTTTGGAACAAACAATAGTTACATTAGCATCTATTGCCGATACTGCTAAAGAAACATTTGCTCCTTATTATGACAAGTTTGTGCCGTTGCTTAAGCACATAATTAAAAATGTTGATGCAGAAGAATTAAAAATTTTAAGAGGAAAAGCTATTGAATGTGTTTCATTTATTGGAATGTCTGTTGGAAAAGATAAATTTTGTTCTGATGCAAATGATTTAATGAATATGCTTTTAAAAACACAAACTGGTGATCTTAAATTAGCAGATGATGATCCCCAACTTGTTTATATGATTAGCAGTTGGGCTAGAATTTGCAAAATTTTAGGACCAAGTTTTGAGCCATACCTACCTTATGTTATGCCACCTGTATTAAAAGCGGCTGGAATTAAATTAGAAATTACTTTATTGGATAAAGAAGATGTTTCAGTAATGGAAAGTGAAACTGATTGGCAATGTCTTAATTTTCCTGAACAATCTTTTGGAATTAAAACTTCAGGTCTTGAAGAGAAAACAACTGCCTGCCAAATGATTGTTTGTTATGCTAAAGAATTGAAATTCGCTTTTGCTAATTATGTAGAAGAAACAGCGAAAATTATGGTTCCTTTATTAAAATGTTATTTTCATGAAGAACTACGTACTTCAGCAGCTGAATGTATGCCATGTTTACTTGAATGTTCTACACCAAAAGGAGCAGATTTTACAAGAAATTTGTGGAATTTTATTTTTCCTGAATTAGTTAATGCATTAGATACTGAACCTGATGAAGATGCATTATGTGAAATGATGACTGCCATGTCTTCTTGTATTGAATTATTAGGAAAAGATTACGTTACAGGTGAACAAGTTACTGAAATTATTAAAATTTTAGATCAACATTTAATAGCACATTTTGAAAAAGTTCAAGAAAGAAATGAAAGACGTAAAGACGAGGATTATGACGAAGGTGTTGAAGAAGCTTTAATTAATGAAGATGACACAGATAGTTACATTTTATGTAAAGTGTCAGATATATTGCATTCATTATTCTCCATATTTAATGAAAATTTACTTCCACATTTTGAATCACTTTTTCACCACTTTATAAAATTAGCTGAACCTGATAGAGCTTACACAGAAGTCCAATGGGCTATTTGCGTAATGGATGATTTAATTGAGTATTGTGGAGCACATTCAATGAAATATAAAGAATTTTTCATCCCACTTTTTATTAATGGAGCTCAAAGTAAATATCCTGAAATTCGTCAAGCTTCTGTTTATGGCTGGGGTGTATTAGGAAAATGTGGCGGACCGGGCTTTGCTCAAGACTGTGCAGGTTAGTTAAAATATATTATTTATTAAAAATAGCAATATTATAGTTATTTCCTTTTTATAGCTTCTATCCCTATTTTGGTACAATTGATTCAAGCTCCTGATTCAAGAAATGAAAATAATATTGTAGCTACAGAAAATGCTATTTCTGCAGTTACTAAGATTTTAAACTTTAATAATAGTATGTTTAATGTTAATGAAATAATTCCAACTTGGTTTTCGTGGTTGCCGACTTGGGAAGATGAAGCTGAATTACCATTTATTTATGGATTTTTACTTGTTTTAATTGAAAATAAACATCCATTTATTTTAGGGGAAAATAACTCAAATATTCCTCAAGTAGTGGCTGTTATTGCCGAAGTATTATGCAGAAACGCAATTGATTTAAATACCGAAATTGGCCAAAAATTAGTTCAATTTTTAAGGTCATTAAGGGTAAGTTATAAATTTTTTTTTTTTTTTTTTTTTTAATTATTTTTTTTTTTTAATTAGTCTGATCAAGTTTTAGTTGGAAAATGTTTTGAAAAATTACCAGCAGTTCAACACGAACATATTAAAAAGATAATTTTCGAATATTAAAATTGTTAATAATTTAAACTATTATTGAAATAAGAAAAAAACAATAAATACATAAATATTTTTTATTTAAATAATTTTTTAGTAAAAACTATTTGTGAAAAATTTTATCCCATGTTTTAGTTATTTTTTCTCTATTTCCCCATATTAATTTGTGACCATATAAAGTATACCAACTAAAGAAAAAAAAGTTTATTTTAAAATGAAAATATATAATTAATATTAAAATACCTTCCAAAAAGACAACCGCCTAGGTGCCCTGCATGATCTATAACTTTCCAACCTAGTAGTAAACCTGCACAATCTAATGCGATTAGTCCGAGAAGTCCTTCTTTAGCGGATACAGTAATAAACGGAAGAAATATAATCGATAATTGTGAATTAGGTGAGATAATGCAAGTACTAGCAACTAATCCTAGTATTGCAGCGCTAGCTCCTAAACTGATTGCATTTGATGCCTTTAAAACTTTGATAGAATAACTTGCAAAAGAACCAAATAGACCTAAAAAAATTAAAATAATTAAATTAAAAAAAAAACACTAAAAAGTGAAAAATACCGGAGCTTAAATATAAAGCTAGTAACTGTTCTTTGCCAAAAACATGGTGAGTTATATGAGAGAATGTATATAAACAATACATATTTACTCCCAAATGCAAAATTGATTGATGACTAAAGGCAGACAATATTAAAGGCAAAAATGTCGGTTCTATTAAAAAATATAAACAAAACAGTGAAAATTATTTAAATTAAATTAGATTTACTTGAATATAAATTAATGCTGAAATTTTTAAACATAAACTTTTCCAGAGCAGGAACTCTCCACATGGCACAGACGATACAATTCAAAGCAAATATAGTAAAAAATAATTTGTCATGACTTCTTAATGAATTCCACCAATCCGACAACTTAGAAGAATAAGCTTAACTTATAAGTAAGGTTTGGGTTTTATAATTACCGGTCCTAAATTGATTGAGCTTTTTTGAATCCTTCGTTGAACGCCGAAATCAAAAGATTGAAAACTGTACATAGCTCTTCTAAGTTTTTTAACATTTTCATGGTGCCAAATCGTAGCAACACCAAAAAAAGCCGCACTACCCTAGAAATATAAATGGAAAGATGAATTTGGATGTATTGAAACAATGTGACTTACTGTAACAGCATAAAGACCGACTCGAACAATGTCAAAATTAATGTATTTATTTTGAAATGCTTCTTTTTTGCTGGCGAAATTGCTTTTTACAATTCTGCCTGACCGATATCTTTGCATGACATTTTTACTGGTATTAGTAAAAGAATTACTAAGATGAAAACTTAAGAGATTGAGAGGTTTGGCTTTGAAAAGTTGTGTGTGGTTTCTTAAAAGCAAGTTCAAAATCATTTTAAAGAGCTTTAAATATGTTTAAAATTTTTTCAAAATCAAGTTGTTTGGAAAAGAAAAAAGTTTGAGCAAACAAGGTGGATGGCAATTTGAGAGTAACTTCTGGCAAGTTGTTATCACTTCAGATCAGATGCATTATCGAAAGGATTTTATGTGAATGGTGTGCTAGCCAAGTGTGGCAGTTGTGAATGTTTAGATACTAATTGTAGACTGTTAACAGAATGTTGTATTTGTAGTATTAATCAAACTAGAAAGATGAGGGACAATTAAACTGACTCGAACAATCCGTGGAAAAGCTTATCCAGCAAGAGACTTAACACATTGTCACCTGAGGCATCTGTTTTGGTCACACTGCGCAGACGTGCTCTGAAATTTGCTATTTTCCCGGACAACGTAGTGCAAATAACTTGAAGAGAGGCGTCATCTGCTGGTGGTTAGAGCTCAGGTCCGATTCGTAGCAATATTAATTCTGTTCCAGTTTTGGGCATTATTCGGTTTTTCTACTTTGTTTTTCTACTTTGTTTTCTGCTTTGTTTTTCTGCTTTGTTTTTCTGCTTTGTTTTTCTGCTTTGTTTTTCTGCTTTGTTTCTAGTATCTTAATCTTTGTTTCTGTTTTCAGATTTGGAAGTCCGCTTTTCACAGACCTGAATCTCTGTGCTAATATGAGAACACGCCGAACCGACTAATTAGTTTCAAAGTGCAATGATTGCAAGTCTGCATCTTAAAACCAAATGCCACAACTGGCAACCAAGTTCCAATGGCCAAACTTACTAGTCTAGTTAAAAACCGAAGTTCAGAGCAAATTTAACTGGCCGATTCTCAAACCACAATCACACTTAAAACTACAGAAACAGCTTCTTCAAAAACTCATGCTCAAACTTCACTTTCAGATACCAGTCCAATAACAAACATTTGCATTATTAGCAATTGCGTCTATTTCTTCAGTCAAGTTTGCAATAACGCTTTCACATACCTGCTTCTATTGTAATCAGTTGATCGATAAGTGCAAATAACTGTTTAAAGAAACATTTAATTGTTTGGCCAACTTTCGCTTTATACTTAAGAAAACAAACTGATAAACGGTTTGTTAAGTACGCAACGAATGAGAAATCTTAAAAGTTTGCTGTCTTTTTCTTGTAAACATCTAAGCACTTAAAAAACACGTTTAATGTGCTTCATTTCAATTAAACAAAATACCAATTTTTTTAACTACAAAATTAATTTACATTCAATTATTTCTTTAAAATGGCCACTCAGTAATTGGCAAGTGTTTGACTTTAGTCTTCTTTAAATCATCTCAATTTTGCTTGCTTTATTCAGTTAAAGCATATTTATCTTATTTTATTTTCATCTTAATTTATAAGTCATTATTTGTGCTAGTTCATTACTATAATTTTTTCATCTTTTATTCAAAACTATTTAATTATCACAACCTAACATACAATCAAAACATTCAAACGGACCTAATTTGTGAATTAAATATTATTCTTTTTAATTTATGCAGTTTTTTAATTCGACTATTTCACATTTCAAGTTTTTTGGATATATATACTCATACTTAATATATGAACCTATATTTAGCTAAACAAGCATCAATTTTTTTATATTTATTTTCTATTATGATTTATTAAATAATAAACAAATCAATTTATGCAGAATTATTTATATTTTTTATAGTGAAGTTTTATTTAAATAAATAACAAACAATTTAACAATTCGTATAAAAAATTTTAATATTCTATTTTTACCATTATTTGAACAGTATTTCAAATAATTCAAAATACAATTTAATTAGTTAATCAACTAATAATTTAATTAAAATAACTCATTCAATCCGAATATTTGAACTACAAAAAAAAAAATACTTTAAATATATTTTTTATTTAAAAAATTATTATTTTTTCCTATCACTTATTAAGCCAAAAATTTCAATTAAATAAAAAATGCGAAAAGATTGCGAAAAAATAATTATTTCATTTTATTGGTTTGGACCTTCTGATATTGATCGAAAAAAAATTAAAACTATTGCCAAATATAAAACTCCTAATAATTATTCAAATAGCGAAGAAGATGTTGATGATAGTGCAGTTGCTTTACTTTGTTTACCTGATGGAATTGGTCAGTTAGAATTAAATGATTTCTTAAACACTGATGATAATTATAATAAATTAGAAAAACCACCTTTGTTTCATTCTTTTTTAATAACAAAAGAAAGTGGTTTTAGAATTTATGGTTCAACTTTAATTTATTGGGAAAAATTGTTTGATGAAGATAAAAAAAAATATGAATATTACACAAAAGCTCTTTGTTTCCTTACTAAAGTTCCATACATTTTTTTTACAAATAAACTTCTTAATTATATTTGGAAAAATAATTGTTCGATTGAAGTAGTTCAACAAATTTGTAATATTAAATCACCTCGTATTGGTTGTTGTTTAAAATTACGTTTACCAGATTGTTCTTCATCCTCTTTAGAAACTTTGCAAACAAATGATTTAAAAAAATATAAAGAAAATTCAAAAAATAACGTTGATGAAATTTACATTTATCCTGGTTCTCAAAAACTTCAATTATTTGATTATCCATTAAGGCAACTTTTTACTGAAATTTTAACACCAGAAAATTTTTTAATTGCTTTTACTGCATGTTTGTTTGAATATCAAATTTTAATAACTTCAAAAAGTCTTTATAAATTAATGATAGTTGCTGAATCTTTAACTTCATTACTAGTTCCTTTTAAATGGCAACATGTATATGTACCAATATTACCTTCCAAACTAGGTGTACATTATTTAGACGCACCCACTCCGTATATAATGGGTGTTTTAAATTATGATGAAAATTTAAATAAAACTCATCAAAATTCCGGTTATTTTTCTTTATCTAATTCAGTAAGATGCCGAATCGATTGTGACAACAATTCAGTTGAATTTTATGCAGAAGAAAATGACCAAGAAAATTTATTTCAAGAAACATTAAATGATTTAGAACATGAAGAAAATGGCAATAATGAATCATTTACTGTTCCTCAATATTTAACAGAATTAAAACAAGAAGTTGAAGAATTTATAGAAAAAGATTCTAGATTAAATAAAAATCAAAGTGAAACTATAAAACGTTTAACAAAATTAGCAGTAAAATATAATTTTATTAATGGAAAATTTAATTATTTAGATGATTTAAAATTTAATCAGTCAATAAGAATACTTTTCATTAATTGTTTAAAAAAAAATTTATTATCAAATCATGAAAGATTTATTGTTTTAAGTAAAAAAGATGTTGTTAAATTTGATGCAGTTTCTTTTTTATCTGATCAACCGGAATCTATGAAACCTTTTTTAAAAAAGTTTTTAAATACTCAAATGTTTGCATCTTATTTAGATGATGCAGCTAAAAAAATAACTAAAAATCAAATTACAACTGTAAATAATCAACTTTGTATTATAGATACTGATGAATTAATTGACAATTTAGATGATTTTTGTGATGATGATAATGCACAATTAGAATTATCATTCAAAAATGCTTATTCTCTTGATTTAGCGATTTCAAATATAAATCAATCTGATGGTCAAGTTTTAAATACAACCAATGGATATCCTATATATAATAAAATATCAATTGGATCACCTTTTAAAATTTATTCTCCATTAAAAACAAAAAGATATTCAAAAAAAAATTTAACAAACGATTATAATAAAAATAATATAGATATAAAAAATAATTTATTTTATGAATCTAGTCCTGATTTAAATAGTCCGATGAAAGCTCAAACAGCTGCATTTGCCCGTCAAACTAATTGGAGAGTTGTTGAAAGTTTACTTAAAGAAGTAAAAATAAAAACTAAAAGTATTTTACTTGAAAAAATGGGTGATGATGAAACGGCTCCATTAGGTATAAAAAATAAATTAAAATTAATAAATAATTAAAATTTTTTAAAAAGGGCTTGGCTTAATTGGAGATGTGGATGAAAGTACATTAATATCTGCTTTATGTGATTTAATCGAAAGAATATGGACACATGCAAAATCCAATGAAACTGCTCATTCAAGATGTGCATTTTGGGTGCATGTTAGTGCTTATTGCCAAGTAGTTAGTAACGAAATTAATGAAAAATCACCAAAAATTGAAAATAATATTACACCAGGTATAGTTCTTTTTTGATTAATATAAAAATTATTAAATAGTTAAAAATGGGTTTTATATAAAACATTTTATTTATTTTATGGTGATTGGAACTTTCAAACTTAATCTTTTACTATTTGTCTTTGTTTTTTGATTAAATTATTATAAAGCATTGGCTTGGATAAAAAAAAAAATTGATTGTATGTATAGTTTAAAAAAAAAAAAATTTTTAAAAATAATTTTATTTTTTAGCTTTTAGTCAAAATTCAATGGAATCAATAAATGTAAATTCAACATCTATAAATCAAAATTCTTTACAGAAAAATATTAAAACTAAAAACTTATATAAACCAAATAGTCACAATAATTTAAATGCTGTAAAACCTGTACCTACAACAATATTTTACGATTATATGACAATAAACGAAATGACTGATATAAAAACGGAAATTGGAAAATCAAGAGCATTTATAAGATTAGCATTAGAAAGAAAACTTCTTTCTAAACATTTAAAAACACTTTTAAGTAACCAGCAACTTACTTTAGCATTTTATAAGAGATATGCTTTTTTAAGATGTGAAGAAGAAAAAGAACAATTTCTTACTCATTTACTTACATTAAATGCAGTTGATTTAATGCCATTTACAAATACTTTTACAACTTCATTACATAGATATACATTAATATTTTACGGAAGTTCTGGATTTTCCGGTTATTTTTCAATTTCCGGAACTAATGGTGAATCCATGCACAATCATATTAATTCACCTTCATTTGTATTTACATTTACCCATAAAAATTTAGGTATCATCAATAGTTTGTCTCTTCAAATTTATTTAAGCAATAAATTATTTCTTGAATATTGTTTTTTGGTGAATCAAACAACTGGATATTCATATAAGTAATAATATTTTTTTTAAAATTAAAAAATAACTTTTTTTTTTAAATTAGATTTAATTGTAACCAATGGTTTGGGAAAAATATTGATGATGGAAGTTGTGAAAGAATTTTAATTAGTGAAATTGTTTCAAATGAATTTGTTTGTGAAACAATTAAAAAAAGCTTACAAACTAAAAGTTCTTCAATTGGAAAACATTGGAATAAAGCAATCGAAAATTTTAAAAATGAATGTGATGATTTAGAAGAATTAAAAAATTTATTAAGTAAAATTATTAATTTGATAATTCGGTGTCATTATTTAAATAAAAAATCGAATATGACCATTACTGAAAAAATTGATGATAGTTTAACACCAAATGCAAAACAATATCAAAACAATAATTTTATAAAAAAAATTAATCATAAATTAATTGAAATAAAAAAAAATTATATAAAAGAAGAAATAAAAAATTCTAATTTATCACCAATAAAGACTTTAAAAATTAAACATCAATCAGATTATCAAATTAAAAACATGAGAGATTTAAAAGTTCAACAACGTTTAATGAATGCTATCTTTGGAGATAAACAATTATTATGGATTCTTAAACAAATTTTTTATATTGGATTTAAAAATAAACATAAATCTTCTTTTAAAAAGCAAATTTTTTTTTGGGATTATTTATTAAGATTACAAATTGAATTAAAACAAAGTTTGAAAAATTCTTCAAATTTAGGTTTATCAAACTTTAAAAATAACATATTAGAAGATAAAAATTTTTTTAAACAACAATTTATTGATTTAATCGATAGAATAATGAATAAAACAAATAATTTTGGAAAAGATGAAAAATTAAATATTTTCTTATTAGTTACATTAAGGGATCATCAATTAACTGAATTTATTAGTTTATTTAGCAATGAATTACTTGTTACACAATATTATGATACAAATTCTTTTTTACGCAATGATGAAATGAGCGATTTTTTACTAAAAATACTTAGTCCTTTGAATGACGTGAATCTCAATTTAGATTTATTTTTAACAAAAGGATTATAATTTAATAATTGTTTTATTTTTTAAATTAATTTTTATAGTAAATACACTTAAAATAAATATTTAAAAATAGTAAAAATTATTTTTAAAAAAATCATAATTTAATAAAATTTTTGTAAAATAATGTAATAAAAATGCTTATTGATTAAAGAGCTTACATGTAAAAATACTTTAAATAGATTTATAATAAAAGTAAAATTTTTTTTAATTTAAATTTAATAAATTTGAATTTAAAATTATGAATATTTAATAATAAAATATGAAAATAATATTTTGTTGCAAATTTAATTAATAGATTATTTTATTAGGTTTTATGGTAACAAATAAATTGTATTGTAAAAAATCAAAAATTGTTTTATAATTAAAAACAATCATTATAGCAATCAGTAAATAGTATGGTGTAAATAATGAAATTTTGAATAGTTTATAAATAAGATTGTAAAATCTTAAATAGAAAATATGAAACATAAGCTATAATCAAACAATGACTGTAAAAATTTATTGATTAAAAAGTTATAGAATTACCTTTAAATTATTGAGTTTGCTTAAATAATATTTTGTTATTAAAATTAAAAAATAAAAAATGTTAAAAAACAAAAAAAAAAAAGTAACAAAAATAAAGGCAAACAAATGTTAGCCTTAATTGCTTTTTGTATTGTTTTTATCTTGTAAATTTTTAATAAAAAAAATGATTTAAAATAACCAGCTTAATTTAAAATCAAGTTAAAAAAATTGCAACAGTTTTGTTTATCCATTATTTAAAATTTAATCATTTAATTTAGTTAAGAAATAATTTTTAAATAATTTATTTTTTTTAACTTTAAAATGTTGTTGAAACTTTATTATATAATTTATTACTTGTAAAAAATAAAAATAATTCATTTATTAAAACTAATATTTTGTTTTGTTTTAATATATTATAATTTATAAAATCAAATAAAAAATATATTTTATTGAAACATTAAAACGTTTGGTTTGTATTTAATTAAAATCAATTTTTTAATTTTTAATTAATTTACTTATTTTTTAAGTGATTTAAAATAATTTAGAAACTAGTTTAATTAATATATTATGTGATGATAAAAAAATTTAAATTTGATTGAAATATTTAAATTTTTTTATTTTATGAATTTTAATATTTTAATAATTCTTATACTATTTTAATAAATGTTTCAATTATTGATTAAATTATTAGTTTTAAATTTTTATTAAATTAAAATTTTTAAATATTTAATGTACGTGATTATTAATTTATATTTAATAAATTACGTTTATTTTTAATATTTTATTTATTGTTTTTTAAAGATATTTTTAGTTTTTATTTGTAAAATATAATAGAATAGTTTTAATTTGTTAGTAATTTATTTTTTAAAATTTTAAATTGATTTAAATTACACTCAAAAATAATTTTATTTTACAAAATTTACTTTGTAAAATTGTTATGTAAACCTTATTTTACGTCTAAATTATACTTTTAAATAACATATTATCATGTTAAATTTTATTTGTAATAATTGTGTGGTTAAATAGTTTAATTTCTTCTAATAAAATAATTAAAATTTACTTAATTTAAAATGATTAATATAAATTTTAATAAATAAAAAAACTATTAATATAAAATAATTATAAAAAAAAAATGGTATTTAAAACAAATAATTTAAATTTAAAAATATATTATATATACAACACAGAAATAAAGTTTTATATTTTTCACTTTAAATTAATTAATTTTGGTTAATATTTTTTTTTAATTTTATTGTACTTATTTTAAATTATAATAAATTAAAAAATTTTATACTTTTATCTTGTTTTATATATATAAATATGATATATAATTTTTTACTTGAAAAAAAGTTAATTTATTTAGTTTTTTTTAATTTTTTTGTATGATTTTAAGTAATTGAAAAAACTCATAAAAATACCTTTTTCTATTATTAAAAATAATAAATGTCAATAGAAAATTATAAAAATTACTAGTAAGCAAATAATAGAATTCTAGCATTATTAGTTAAAAATTTAAGAGCAATCATACAGATAAATTTAAAAAAAATTATTTAAGTGATTTACTATTAATAATTTAATTAATCTAAAATTATATATAACAATAATTTTAAAGTAAATTTAAATATATTTTTTTTATTTATTTTTATATTATATTACAACAAACTAATTTTTAAAAAATAAAAAATTAAAACTTTTAATTATTTATTAATAAACAATTCAATTTATTTCATTTAAAAATTTCAAAAAACTATCAATTAGCTCTTTAAATCAAACTATAATAATAGTTTATAAAAAAAATTATAACTGAAATTTAAATAGTAAATAATTAACCAAATTTATATAAAAATAAACAATTAAATAATTTAAATTAAAATATGCTAATTTTTTATATTTTTTAATTTAATATATGTATATTTTTTTCAATTATATATTACGCTTTTTATTTAATTGATCTTATATAATAAATATTTTTTAAAATATAAGTTGAGCAGATTTGTGTAACCCGAACTATGCAATACAAGGTCATTATCAGATAAAAAACTTTCATTTTTTATTTAATAAGTAAATATATTTTGAAAAAAATTTTCAAGCACCGTGACCATCTAAGCAGATGAAATTGGCTTTTGATAAAGAACCCGCTTAATATAAAAATAGTTGGCAAATATTCAAGGATTTATTTAAAACCAGTGGATTTATAATTTAATATTAAAGCTAAAACCAATTAAATTTAAGCTGTTTAATTCAGACCCACAGTATTTCAATCAACTATACGCATAAACAGGAAATTGCTTATGATAATTTAACAATTTAAAAATGTTTAATCATTATTGGTCATCAATTTTCAAAAATCAAACAGGTGAAAAAATTTTTTTTTTATTTATAATTATAATTAACGTATTTGATATTAAAAATAACCAAATTTTAAAAGTTAGAATTAATATTTTAAAGTTAGTTTAATTTATTGCATTTGATAATTTAATAATTTATATTTAATTTAATAATTTATATAAAAAGTAATGTTGCTGTTTTTTTAATTATTTATGTAATTGTTTTAATTAATAAAATAAAGAAAAAAATAATTAGTTTATTAATAAGATTTAAATAAAAAATATTGTGTAAAGTAAATTTCAAGAATTAAACATTATAATTGTTTTGACTTTATTTAATTTAATTTTAATAAGCTTTGTAAAATAGATATGGAAAAACTATTTCCTTAAATAGTTTTTTAAATTTTTTTTATCACAATTACTATTTTTTATTTGCTTTCATGTGCAAATACCGTTGTTTTTGACGTAAATCATCCTTTTCCTTTGTGAACTTTATTTTAAAATTAAATTAAATAATTAATTATTTTAGTAAACTTTAATAAGATACAAAAATAGTTATTTACAATTTATATACAAAAATTCAAAATTTTAAAATCAAAATTAATTTTTTATTTTTATTTAAATTATTATTTATCAATATATTAAATTGATCCTTTATTTTGTTATAATATTTTTTTTAATTTCCAATGACTTAACAATTACAATTAACTTATATTTAATTTTTTTTTATCCTTGAAATAATTATTTGTTAAATAGTAAACAGTTCAAATTGATTAAAATTATAATTTTAAGTGGTTTTATTTTATTATTTATATTTTCTCAATTATTTTGTTTTTCTAATTTTATTTTAAATAAAAATTTTTATTTGTTTTTTTTTAGTTGTTTTCGACTTTTATTTTAGTCAAATATTTTATTTATTTTGAAACATTTACCTGTTTATTTTTACCTTGTTTCAAACAGCTGTTTCCACTTGTTCTTTATTTTTGCACCTGTTCCGTTTGTGCATCAATAGCACGCGTGCGTTCCTAGCTCTATTTTTTTAAATAATTTTATTTTTTTAACAATTTTATTCTTAACTTTTTTTACTTTCAGTTTATTTTTTTTTTAATTTTTAATTTCCTTTTTTTGGCTTAATTTCCTTTTTTAAATATAATTGTTTTATCCAGATTTTATATCATTTGCTTTGAGCTCTATTTCTTTTCAGTTGGCTTATTATGTTTTAAACACGTCCTTTTAAATTTTCAATGTTTTATTTGTTCACCTGTTCAGAATTATGACTCACCTTGAAATTACGCGTACTTTTTTCTTGCATCTAACACAGATCACTTTTACTTAATTTAAAAGTTTATTTTTGTTTATAATTGTTACATTTTTTATTATAACATTATAATTATAATTATTATTTTTAATGATTATTTTAAAATTTTTGTTTATAAATTTTAAAGTGTAAAAGTTAAAATAGTTACTGCATATATATATTTATATTTTCAATAATAATTTATATATAATAATTTTTTTTATTTATTCGAATCAAATTATTTGCAATAGGATAAAGAATCACTGAACAAAAAATAATTAAATTAAATTATTGTTATTATAGATTCTATTTTTTAACAAATTATGAAATATAAAAATATTTTTGAATAATTAACAAAACAATTTTTTGTGAATATTTTTAAATTGTGAATTTTATTCTAAATATAATTATAATTTCCAAAATTTTTAAAGGTGCAAAAAAAAAAAAAAATCATCTTAATAAAAATTGCAATGTTTTCAGGTTAGTAATATTTAATTATCATTTTATTCAGACAAATATAACTATGTTTAATAATATTTAAATTTTAGTAATTAAAAATAAATTAAAAAATTTTGTTTCAAAAATTTTAAAACTATGTTATTAATTAATTTTTGTTATTATTTTGCAATAAATTATTTTGCAATAGGTTAATTTTGCTAAATTAAAAATATAAAAAAAAAAAATATTTATTGTAGCTATATTAAATAGCTAATTTTTTTTATTATTGAATTAATATAATTTTGATTATGAAGTTATACAATATTATTAAATTTATATTTTTTATTTATTTTTTATTTAAATTTTATATTTAGGTTTATTAAAACACAGCAGGTGTTTGCATTGATATTCAATTATAAATTATTCAAAAAAAAAAAAAAAAAAATATCAATCAAAATAGATTAATTGATAATTATTTTTAAGCTTTTGAATTTTTTTTATATGTATTTGCTATCATTTAATTAAATTAAATTAAAAATTATTTAAAAAACTATAAATTTAAAAATAAATAAATGATTGAACTTATTTTTAATATATATATTTTTTTTAGTGTTAATTAATAATTTTTAAATTTCATAATTAAGATTTTAAAATATAAAATAATAATTATTTAATTATGTTTTTTTTTTCAATTTTTAGATTTAAATAATTTTCATGTAAAATAAATTAATTTTTTTATGTTAAAATTATAATTTTATTAGTGTAAAAATTATAAAGTAACCACACAATAATTATGATGGTCATTTAATTAAAATGAAAAATTATTTTTTTTTTTAGTTTTGTATTCTCTAAAATAAAACTTTTTTCTAAATTAAATTTGATCTGTTCTAATATTTATTTAAACTCATATCTTAAATTTTTGCGTTGGATTTTAATTTATAAATTAAAATTATAAAATTTATTTAAAATATTTACAAAATATTATTTTTCTTAAATAATATTTACTAATTTTACTAATAACTAATAAAATATTTTTTATTAATTGAATTGATATTTGTTTTTATATTACTAATTTTTCTAATACTTGATTTTTAAGTTTTATTTTAGACTTAAGTTGTAAAAAAAATAAAATTGAACTTTTTTAATTAAAATTCTTTATGTTTAAAAATAATAAATGAATCAATTACTTTTTTTTTTAATAATTATTTTAAATTTACATTAATTTATTATTATATATTTATTAATTTTTATTCAATAAATTTCGGTCGTTTTTTAAACTAATAAATAACATTTATATTTTAATTTTTAATAAATATAAATATTTTTATTTAAAATTTAAAAAATTTAATAAAAAATATTTATTATTTTAAAAAAATTTTAACATAAAAAAATAATTATATCTGAAATCAATAAGTATAATAATAATTAATAATTTGATTTTATAATATGACTTTGATTATAATTTTTTATTTATTAATTTTTTATAAAATTTTTAAAATTTTTATCTCTATTTTAGTTCACCTTAACATTATAAAAAAAAAAATTTTAAGCGTGAATCTAATGATCTATGTTCGTTTTCTATAAAATATTACAGTACTTTATTTTTGTCTGTTTCTTATTTCTTTATTTTTTTCTATTTCGTTACTTTAAAAAAAAAAATCACTTTAAGTTAAAATATTTTTGGTGAAAAAAACCAAATAAATACTTTAACATTGAAATTTATTTTTGGCGGGAAATTGGGCGTTGAAATGATAGCCAATTTTTAGTGTAAAAAAAAGATTTAAACATGTTTAAATTTTAACAAAATAAAACAACTGATGAATAAAACAATGGGGAAAAAGTATTGAATGCATTTACCCATCTTTTCAAAATATTACGTGTAAATTTAAAATTTAAAAAAAGATATTCAATAATGAAAAATTTTTAAAAAAATTTAAGACTGCCATTAACAAAAGATTCTTTTTTTTTGTCGTCTGCTCCACAATCACGTTTATATATTCTGTATTTGATTAGTATTCTACTATTCTAAACCAACTTTTTGTAGCAATTTATATAAGTTTCTGTTTTTGATGCTTGTTACTTTAAATTGCATCAGATCATATTTTATTTGATTTATTTAATTTTTTTTTTTTTTATTACTTTTTCAACTATATTAGTTAGTATTTTACTATAAATTTAACATTGAATTTTACATTTTTATTTGTATTATTATTAAATATTAGAATGACTATATTTAGTTAAAATTTATTTTAGTAATATTGACAAAAAATTTAGTAATAACTTAAAAAAATTGAACTATATTAAATTATAAAATAACAAAAATATTATTATTTCTAATATTTTAACAGTAAAAAGGCGTAATTTTTTTGGTTTTTAATTAAATTCAAAATATAAATAATTATAATAGTTTTAAATTTGTGTTATATAAATTTTAATTTAAATTAACTAATTTTAAATATTTATTTAATTTTTTTAAAATTTTTTATAGAAATATTTTAAACGTAATTTTTGATATACATTTTTAAAATTATTAAAAAATGTATTTTATATTAATAAGCAGATTAAAAAAAATATTTTTTTAATTTTAAATATATTATTCTGAATTATTTTTTATTTATTTAAATTTTATAAATTTAATGAATTTATTTTTTTTAAAATACATTAAGCTTGTTTCTAATTAATTTTTTTTCCTTGTTTTAAAAAAGTATATAATTAAGTAAAAAAGTTGAAAACAATATTTATATTATGATATTGTTATTTTATTAGAAAATTTAATATCATAAAATTATTTTAATTAGTTTTTCAATTTTTTATTGATACATTTAATTTATGTAATTGATTGAAAAATTAATTTTTTTCTTAAAGTTTATTTTGATTATTAATGTTTTACACGCAAATTATGCAAGTTTCATAAATTTATTTTATTTGTTAAACGTTAGTCATATTAAAAATTGAATATGTTTTCATTAAAAAATAGTTGGTTTGAAAAACTAAATTCTAATAATAAAATAATGATAGAAAAATAAATATTATAAATGTATATTTATAAATAATTTAAAATTGTTTAAACTGTTAGAAAAATAAATTAAAAGATAAACAAATTTCGAAATATGTTTTAAAACATAAAATAGAATAAAAATATTGCAAAATAAATTAAGTGATTTAAAAAATTTGAACTTGAAAATTGATAATGATAAGTAAAAAAATAGGAAGTAAAAAATAGAAAGTAAAAGTTTCAAACGTAAACTAAGTTTGGTACATTAATTATAACATTTCATAATATACATGAAGGGGAATTTAATAAGAGAAACGATTGTTAATGACAAACAACTAAATTGATGTCCGTTTGGTTAGAGGTAGGATGAACAATGTAAAATAGAGGGCTAAAGAAGTTAGAATTGGACTTTAAGAAGGGTAGGTGTGTTTTAGACATGGTTGTAAAAATGAATTGCAGACATGAGTTGTGTCGATTGGTGGGGGGTATAAGTTGCAGATATGAATTAGGAAGAGCCGAGAATAGTGACCAAAATGACTGGCAATTGAATGAAGCAAAGCAAATGTATCTATCGAGGCGAACATCAACTGTCCAGAAAGTGATCTGAGAGAGTAAGAGAATTGAATGTGTGTTGAAAATTGTGCACTTTACACGCCTATGTGAGGCCTAGAAGAAAAGTAGAAAATTCGGCAATTTGGCCCGCATCTGTTAGTTGGGTGGATGACGGAACAAGACGACCAAATGTGGTGTGACAGGGTTTGACGCCTGCGTGTGGTAGACGTATATAGCCCGTGCGGAAAAGCGGCTGCAACAAGAAGGGGGCAAACATTTTTTCTTTGTATGGTGGTTTTGTACTTCCGCAAACGGAAGTGGCGACCTGACAGGCAGCTGATGGGCTCCTCATAGCAAATGCGCAACTGTGATGACCGCAATACTCGACTGTGTTAGCTCCGAAGCCGTTGTTGTGTGGCACAATTGCCGCCACTCATGCGTCGACTCATTGGTTCATACATTGCAACAGTGATCAAAGGTACGAAATTTGATCATAAGTTTTATTCGACACACAGGTTCATATACATGAACAATATAAATTAACGGCCTACAAGGGTTAATATACGAATGGTACACGGTTGGTAAACAGGTTTACATTCGCTGGATTATTCATTGCTGGTACCCAGGATTATTCATTGCTGGTACCTAGGATTGTTCATAGCTGGTACCTAGGATTGTTCATTGCTGGAATACAGGATTGTTCATTGCTGGAACACAGGATTGTTCATTGCTGGTATACAGGATTGTTTATTGCTGGCATACAGGCTTGTTTATTGCTGGTATACGGGATTGTTCATTGCTGGTATACGGGATTGTTCATTGCTGGTATACGGGATTGTTCATTGCTGGTATACGGGATTGTTCATTGCTGGTATACGGGATTGTTCATTGCTGGTATACGGATTGTTCATTGCTGGTATTCAAGATTGTTCATTGCTGGTATTCAACATTGTTCATTGCTGGTATTCAACATTGTTCATTGCTGGTATTCAACATTGTTCATTGCTGGTATTCAACATTGTTCATTGCTGCTTTTTAAGATTGTTCATTGCTGCTATTCAAGATTGTTCATTGCTGCTATTCAATCGTTGGTACCTAGGATTACATACCGTCGGTATTCAGCACCGTTTTCAGGATTATACACTGCTCATATTATGGATTATGTCCTGCTCGTATACACAGTTGCAAATGTTGCACCAATTTCATTTGAGTTCATATGCTTGTAACACACAGGTCCATTCACTCCCACACTGACTACAGATTCATGCATCCGGCATAACGGGTTTTCTAAGTTATATGTGCATCCGAGTGTATATAACTTACGCATATAGAATGCAATTAGCTAATATACCAACTCACATATAAGTTCTGATATATGAATTTGTAAATGAATTTGTTTATAAACTATTATATATGTTTGTATATAATTTAATAGATAAGTTTGTATATATGGTATGAAATGGCCAGGCCCAGCCGAAGCAAGTGCAGTCGAAGCAAAGCCAGCTCAGTAGTTTTGTGGTAGGCAGCAGTAGTTGTGTGATTGAGCGCGCCAGCGTCGCAGCTCATTTGCCAATTGGTGGAAACCACACGATCATCTTGTCCAGCCGTGCTGTTCCCACACTTGCCGCCCACAGGCCAGCGTCTTAAACACCAAGCTCGTCAAACACAAGTTACAGATGCAGTCTCTGTACTTGTGACTGTGTTGGATTGTGGTCGTCAAGAACTGCAAAAGTGTCCAATCCATATTGTTCCGTCTAAGAAGTCGTCGAATCAAATCGGCAAACGGGTCGTGGTCTGGAGGTGAGTCCAGGCTTTGCCGAATCGCGGTGACAAACAAGTCACTTTGTCCACTGCTGGTCAGGGCGGAAGTGTTCAGGTGTGCTTTCGGCTATAGTATGTGCACACTACACCATCTTCAAATCCACGTCTTCATTTCTCTTCTCGGATCCACTTTCATCTCTCCGCATTCGATCTCATCCACATTTTGTGTCTGTTTGACCTTAATTTTGACCTTAATTTCGCCAAGCCATTTCAACCACACAACCGCAACTCACTTCTTCTTTGGCTTGTGTGCTTACCAAACAGTGTTTTTAATTTTAATTGTGTTTCAATCCACTTTTGTCAACTTGTTTGCAAATGTAAGTAATAAGCCTATATAGTCATTTCACTACCAAAATCGTATTCGAAACATTCGATTTCAACATCTGTTCAATTTCTTAATATCTTGTTCAATATCTACTTTAACAAAAATGTCACAGCTTAACCAACTCATAAGAAAATTGCTTTCAAATGTTCACTCAACTTTATTTCTTCAACTTGATGTGTATGCATCAAATGTTTATTTTTAAAAAACTTTCAAATTGACGTGTAAGGGTTCAAATAGTGTTCAAATTTGGATGCAATCTAATCATTATTCAACGCAATCGTTTAAAATGATCAACTTTCATTTCTAAAGATGTTTAAAACTCTATTGCAAAAGTGCGCAGGTTTTATGACAGGCAATAGTACAAGCATCAACATTATTAGTTAATTTTAGCTCAATTTAATTATAATTTCAATTATCATTTTATTTCAATTTATCTATTCATTATATGCTTTTCAAGTTTGTCTATCATTTATAGTTAAATCTGTAAATTGCATTCACTGTGTGACTAATTGTCACAATAATTTAGTTTGTCGGTTAATCAATAACTGATTCTACATCCAACTTATTAAAAATACAATACATGTAAACAATTTCAGTTTTTTAAAAATTAAACATATAATTAAATTACTTAAATTGCGCATTATACGTTTAAATTCAGTTAAAAAAAGGTGAAAAAAATGTGAGAAAAAAGCAAGTTCAATTTTCTTAAGCAATTTAAATTTGCAATGTAAATTGTCATTGTAAAACTGGTCTTTATTAAATTTAAGTACAAAACTTACACACAATGTCTATGTCTGTTATTAAAGATTAGTTTATTAAATGTGTACAGTTTTTATACAATAAACGCCATCTACGCACAAAATTTGTTGCATTGGCTCGTGTCATCTCATTTTTACTTTTTAATCAAAATTTTTTTTTTGTTTATTTTAAACCTTTTCAATATTTGACTAATTGATTTTTTTTTACGCCTTGCAATTTTAAAAATTTGCTTTTTCATCTTTTTTCAATATACTAATATTTTTTTTATTTGTTTTGCACGTGTTTGAAAACAAAAGTTTGTCCTAAAAAGGATTTCCAAATAATTTTCGCTGTTTCAATTTAGTTAAAACATTGAAAATTTATTTTAAATTTATAATTTCACTTATTATCATACTTATTTATTTAAGAAATTTCAACCAAAATAAAGTTCTTGAATAAATAAATAAAAACAAAATATATATATATTTTTTTTTTTTTAATAATAAAAAGCAAATTAAAAGTGAGCTAGAATAATAGCAAAAATTTTAGATTAAGTTTTGATTTTTTGCTTTTGTTGTTTAGAAAATAAAACACGTTTAAAAACCATGATGCTATAAGTATTATCTGTGGACTGATCATGGTCATGGATTTGGCGGCTTTATTTCTTCATTCTCAGCTTGTTCCTATTAACGGCGATTTTTGAATAACGATGATATTAATGTAACCCACGTACTGACCACGTTTTGGTGCCAAGGTAAAACTGTAGCAATCATTTTTTTTTTCTTAGAACGTGTGTCCTTAGCGAAATAGTGTAAAAAAATCTGTGTCTGCAAAACTTTTATTCTTAAAGACGTTTGTTTATTGCGGAACTTATAAAAAAAAAAATATTGCGTTTTAATTGAATACTATTGCTTGTAATAGATTATAAAAATTACAAATTGCTTAAATTTTTTTTTGTTTTTAATATAATTAAACCTAAAAAAAAAAATTATTTTTATTTATACTAGTTAAAGACTTACAATGTTTTATTTTTTTTAGTCTGGTTTTTCAAAAAAATATATTTGTTTTTATTAATTATAAATAATTTTTATTTTAATTTTTATAAAAAAAAATGATAATTTTTTTATTAACAATAAGCGCTAAAGCAATCAAAATCACTTTTTAATAATTGTCATTATTCATTTAAATTTAGTTTTAGATTTAATTTTAGCTAAAAAGAATTAATGACATTTTAATTGCATAATATATTAAATTTAACTTAATTATATTTTAAATATATTTCATTTACGCTTAAATAATATTTAACCATAATTTACAAAAATCATTGGTTAAATAATTATTTTTTTTTTTTTTAGTTTTTTTTATACTTTTTTATTATTTAGTTTTTTCATTATATTTATTATTTTAAGTAGTTTTTGATTTTATTCCATTAAAATAAAGCAATAAATTTTTAGTATTTATTTATAATATATTTTTATTAAATGAAAATTTTAAATATTTTTATTATAAAATAAATATTATAAATTTAATTTATTTTACTAAATATAACTTGATTAATTATCTTTAAATTTAAAAATTAAAATTTTATTTTTAAATTGAAACATTTATTTTAATTTAATTTTTGTATTAAAAATAATTAAATAAATTAGAACATTTTTATGTAAATATTCACTTAATCAACTGATGGATGTGACCTGTTGAACTATGTTATAACAATTATTTTTTTCTAAATTTTTAATAAAAGAAGATATTAATTATATAAATTTTTTTTTATTTGACATTCAACAATATTATTATTTTTTTTATAGGAATGTATCTCATTTTACACTTTAAAAACTAATTTTAATTGTTATTTAATTTTTTTTTTTTTTAACATTTATATTTTATATATTTAATAACTATATTTAGTTTAAATTTACTTTTGAATTTTTGATTTTAATATTATTTTTAATAATTATTATTTATTTTTAAAATTAATATTTAAGAATAATTTTTTTTTTATTTAATTTAGTTTACTTTTTGTATTTTTACCAATGAATCAGCTATGAAATAAAAAAATAAGTTTTAATTTTTTTTATAATTATTTTCACTTGTTGCTTTTTATTATATTAATTATTATAAATAAAATTCATTATAATTAATCAATAAGCATAAATAAATAAGGAAATAATTTTTATTATATTTTTTTAGTCATAATTATGTATTTTTTTTTTTTTAATAGTTGTTTATGCGGTTTTTATTATTTTATTTATTTGTTTTTTATTCCCTTTGGACTATTTCAATAATTCATTGACTATATGATAATATGATTATATGCTAGAAAATTTAAATGCTTTACAATTTTAAAAAAAATAAAAAATGTGTAAACTTGATTGACGTTGCTTGTTAATTCACTTGGGATTATCTTTGCTGAATAGTGAGTATTTTTATTTAAAAACGTCAAATTAAAAAAAAAAAATAATGCTACCTGCTAACATTGCTTCAAAAGCGATGATAAATGTAGTCATGACCGCGTTACGTGTATAATAGAATTGTTAGAAAGTCATGGCCTAATTATTATCTCAAAAAAAAAAGATTTAATTGATAATTGTTAAAATATGTTTAAATTTTTTTTTCTATTTTTGATAAATAAATAGTCTTTTTTTTTTTAAAGATTTATGTTTTGATTTTTTAATTGTCCTATAGATTTTTAATTAATTTATTTCTTATTTTAAAAAAATTTTTTATCAATTTTTTTTTTTATCTTTTTAAATAACATTATATAAAAATTTAATTCAATTAAAATTACTATTTTTTTTACAAAGTTTTGATTGAAAATTTGCCTAATCTTAACCGTAATTAGATTAATGTGATTTAATTTTGATTCACATTTAGGGAAAAATTAATAATTACAACTTTATTTTAATGTAAAATTTTTTTTATTATAGTTAAAAAATAGTTTTTTTTTGTTAACTATTTTTTTGTTATAAACTATGTATCTAACTAAAATTAATTTAAAAAAAAATTTTAAATAACTGATTAATGATTTTTTTTAGGTTAATTTATTTATTTTTTTTTTTAAAACTTTTTCTACGTTTTTTTGTTATTTTATTATTTCTCTTCTTTTTTATTTTATTTTATTTTATATTTTTTTTATTTTTTTTTTTAAATCTCTATTTTATAATTTAATTTAATTTTTAATTTTGTTTGAATCCATGGAAACAAAGTAAATTAAATTTTTTTTTTAATTTTAATATATGTATACAAACTTTTTTGACCAATATTTAAATTTAAATATTCTACATTTTAACTTTGATTTTTTTTTTTAAATTAATTTTTAATTAAATAAATTTTAATTAAAAATAATTATATTTTTTTTTTAAATACTAAAAAAAAGTGTATTATATAGGTTTCGATTATTGTTTAATAATCAAACATTTTTAAAATAAGTCGTTTTTGTTTAGATTAAATTTCAGGTTAAATAATTTATATAAATAAATAAATATTAAATAAACCTTTTAAATTATTTTTTTAGAACTAGTTTGTTAAAAGTTTTGTCCCTGTAAATTATTACTGTCAAAATAAGAACTAAGCTCGGATTCCATCAGCTCAGATGAAATGACATATAATAGTTGGGCTATGTGTATTGTTAAATCATACATCCGCCCTTTAGAGGAAATAGTTGTATTTATTATAAATGATTTTTTTGTGAAAAATTAAATAAATTTTTTGATGGCCAATGAACTATATTAATTTGAACATTCTATCTGTTAAATGCCCATTAAATTAATTAATTAATGATTTGAAAAAGCGGTGAAAATCAAAACAAAAAGCAAACTATTATGATAGATATGGTTTAAAAATTAAAAATGCTGTTTAAAGTGTGGTGGATGTTTTGGCTGGAATTTAACTGTTTTTTAACTGCACGCGCATCTTTTGGTGAAAGTTAAACAATGCATGTTTCAAATGTTGCCATCTTAATCTTAGGATTTAGAAAGAAATTTATGTTTTTTGTGATCGAACAAGACTAAGAGCAAAGTAAGAGAAAAGGGCTTGTGAGTAGCGAAAATAGTTTAGCGAAAACAAAAGAAAAGACTGATGAAAAGTGAAAAAGAAAACTGGAAGAAGATGTGAATGTAGTAAATGTGGCTGTGGGCCAGGAATTTGGGCTTGGCTGAATTTTGGGCATTTTTTGAGAAAGCAGTTTGAGTGTGTAGAAGTAGGCTAGAGCAATATGTGGTAAGATTTAGAGAAAAGTATCAAGGTTTAGGGTTAGAGTTAAGCTATTGTAGTTTTGGTAAGAGTTAGGTTATTAGAGTTTGGGTTAGAGTTAGGTTATTGGAGTTTGGGTTAGAGTTAGGTTATTGGAGTTTGGGTTAGAGTTAGGTTATTGGAGTTTGGGTTAGAGTTAGGTTATTGGAGTTTGGGTTAGAGTTAGGTTATTGGAGTTTTTGGTTTAGGTTTGGTTAATGAATAGTAATGAAAGTTTAAGATTGGAAATTGATTAGCTATATTTTTGCTGTTTTTTGAATAGCTGTTTTTTGGCGCCAAACCTTACGCGTGCGTGTCGAATTGCAAACAGGTCACACACAATCTATATGGGTGTAGATGCGCTGCATGGCTTCACTTGAGACGCGCTTGCGTGCAATCTTTAGCTCCGCAAGTTTGGCCGCTGTAACCAAGGGGATTAAGCGAAGGCGTGAGCAGGTGTCGGAACTAGTGGAACAGTGGCATTAGACTAGGCCAAACGTTGCTGTTCGATGATAATGAGAAAAATCAGTGAGTTCGGCAAATGATCTTAAAATTGCGGCCCAAAGACCAAACTGCTCATTTTTAGGCCCTTGCAAGTCCAAGCCTGAAATCAGAGCCTTGAAATACAACCGGAAGTGAACACTCTCCGTTTGAACGGGCTCATTAGATCTGACCATTTGGTGGTCTCATAAGTTGCCACCAACCCTTCTAGTGTGAACCGGCGTGCGAGAATTGCAGTGAAACAGAGCTTTCAGGGGCTGTGGAACTCGCAAGTTATGAACAGCGCATAAATTGTGAATTTGCTCAGTGTGGCTGCCACTGTGCTGCTGTTCATCTTCGCCCTGACGACGTCTTCAAAGTTCTGTTCCTGCGCTGTAAGTGTTTCTTATCTTATTTATTTACTTTTTTCTTTTGCTTTGTTTTCCTCGTTTATTTTATTTTTCCACTTTATTTTCCCGTTTTCCTTATTTCGCTGTTCGTGTTCCTTCCAACTGTTATCTTACTGTTTGACCTTTGCTGTGGTCACATTTTTGCTACATATTCGTATGTTTCTCACTCTGCATCTCAGTGTCTTTGCTCAATTCGCTTTCTTTCATCTTTTCTCATTTAATTTCAATTTCAACGTGTAAATGTGCAATGTTTAAAGATCATTCTTTTTACAAATCAAATTTTTACTTTTTCTTCCATTTTTTACTTCTTTTTCATTTTTTTTCATCAATTGAGTAAGCCCTCTTTTTATCATTCAAAAAAAATCATTCTCATTTTTTTCAAAATTACATTTCAATTTTTTTACATGTTGCTTAATGCCATAGTAATCATAGCTGAATAAAAATCAATTATTAATCTTAATTCATTCATTTTTGAAAAAAAAATTATGTCCTAATTATAAACTTATTTCACACCATTTTTTTATCAACTTTTTTTTTAATTAATCAATTACAAATTTTACATTTTTTTATTCATCATTTTTTCCTCAGTTTTACCCGATTAAATTTTAAGTATCACATGTTTAACTAATATATTAACAATTTTTCTTTATACAATTTTTATATCAATAATATTTGATTTTATTCTAATTATGATTAAATAAAATTTCGTATTTTGCTTTTAAACTTTACACAGCTGTGACATTATTTTTCAATGTTCTATTAAAAATCAATCACTTTGCTTAAAATATATATTTTCAATAAAATAGTTTCATATTTAATATAATTATTTTTTATTTAACTTGAATAATTTTTTATTTTTATTTTATATTTTTTTATTTCATTTTTAATTTTTTATTTTGTTTAATTTTTTTTTATATTCTTGTTTTAAGAATTCGTTCTAAATAAAAATAATAATTGGCTTCACTTGCCATATGCACAACCGCTGATATCGCCAGAAATTAACCTAAAGCAAAACTAGTAACACAAACACAAAGACAAATTTGAAAATAGCATTTTACTGCCAAGGAGATGCATATTCCGATTTTTTTTGTCTTATCATTTTTGTTTAACCACGGCTTTGCACTAAATTTAAAAAAAAAAAAAAAAAAAAAAAAAAAAAAATACATTTTACTTTTTAGTTAATACTCTAAAATTAAATATTTTGATTAACTGTATATTAAAAAATCAAAAAAATATATATAAATATTTTTAAATATTTTATATATTTTCTATTTTAAATAATTTTTTAACATCTTAAAAATAATATATTTTTTATTAAATTTATGCTTAATTTTTTAATTGAAAAAAAAAATATATATATATTTTATGTATTTTTTTTTTTTTTTTTTATATTACGTAAATGTCATTGTTTCAATAAATTTTAAATATTTCATAATTTAATTTTTTTATCATATACAAAAAAAAAAATATATAAAAAAAACGTATATTTTTTTAGAAATCAGTTTTATAGCTTATTTTTGTTTAGTTTCAGTGCCAAGTTTAAATTAAACTTAAATTTAAACATAAGAACTTCAATTTAAAACTCGATCATAAGTTGGACACAAAACAGATGTTGTCTTGTTTTAAACTATTTTAGTTTTGTTTTGATAAATTTTAATTTTACTTGGACACAAAAATTTATTAATAAAAAATATATATTTTTTATTAATCAAAGTTGTTAAATTTTAATGTTGTATCTTTTTAAAGTATTGATCACTATTAATTAATAATCAAATAACTATACTTAAATAAAAAATTATCTACGCCTACTCACGCATTTATTAAAGGTTTTATTAGGTAAATAAATTAGAATGTCAGATATGTGAGCTAGTAAAATAGATTAAGATGTGTAACAAATTTGCTAGTAATTTATACATTTTTTTTTATTTTAATACATTTAAATGTAGTGTTTATTAATCTACATCTTACACAAATTTTTTTTAATTTTTACAATTACTAATATTTTTTTAGATTATATTTTATTATTTTGAAAAATATTAAATATTTATTATTAAGTACTTTAATTATTCTATAGTTAAACTATACGTAAATTTTAAATGTTATAAAATTTTATTTTAATATGATTGCAAAATTTTTTAACATTATATAATATTTAAATGATAATCTAGTCTTTAGTGTTTAGTGTTTAATGCTTTTTAATTCTTAATTTTAAAAAATGATTTATTTTTTTAACAAAACTTTATTTAAAAAAAAACCCATTTCATTATTTAAATAGTTGGTTAATGATTAATTTTATATATATATTTTTCATAGATAATCTAGTGAAATTCCAGATGTCAAGCAGTTCGTCGCTGGGCTCCGAAGATTGTTTAGTGGACGACGATTGCGCTAATAGTGCAATAAACAGATCTGATTTGGATCAAGTGGCAGGTGTATCAAGTGAAAGTGCTGAAGAACAACAAAACAGGCCTACTGAGCCAGCCATGGTAGATTCAGTAGATACAGGAGATCGTACACTGACGCCTACTGCGTCAGATTCTCACAACAGTAGCTTAACCAGTGTAAATAGTTCAAGCAGCATCTTAACTAATCAAGATCGTACTCTTACTCCCACTGTATCAGAAGCAAGTGCATCAGTCAATTCCGGACTACATTTACAAAGTGATCGAAATAATAATACATTAAAACAATGGTCAGATGAAAAAAGTTCACTTGAATCTGCTGCAAATGCAGTAATTGGAGAACAACAAGCTGAATTTCAAAGCACTAGATTAAGCGTTGAAGATCTGGTTAATAACAATAATTTACTTATTACAAACGAATCTACTTCTGAAACTAACAGTGGTACTTTATTGGATACTAATAACAACGAGTTTACAGGTAAATCTAAAATTTAATTAAATTTTTATTTAGTTTTTTAATTTTTGATTAAATTAATAATTTTGTAAATAATTTATATTTTTTAATCACTTATATTTTAACTTTTTTTTATATTATAATTAATTAAAATGAAAAGTTAGAAAATTAGAAATATTGAAAACAAAGTGAATTTTAGATTAAAATATTTTTGTATATAATTTTAATGTATATTTTAATTTTAAAATTTGAGGTTATCTTATTAATTATTATACATTGTAAGTAATAATTTTATATAGATTGCAAATAAATTTTTTTTTTTTAGTAAAAAGAAATTGTTATTATTACAATTTACAATTTTTTTTTTGCTGAATTTAATTTTGTTTGGTTTAAATTTAGTAAAAAAAGAATATTCATTTTCATTATATTATATATATATTTTTATTAATTTATTATTTCTATTCAACTTTATAATTATTTAGATTAGATTAATTTTAATATAATAATTAAAGTTTTTGACCTTCTTTACTCTATATTTTCCATTTTGTAGGTAAATTATAAAAAAAATTTTATTTTTTGTTTTCAATTTTTTTTTTTAAATTAAATTGTATAAATAATTTGATTATTTGTATCTTTTATTTTTTTTTATTTGCACATGATAATCCATTATCATATATATGAAAAATCATCATTTTTTTTTTTTAATATTTTTTTAAATAATTTTAAAATTTACAAATTAAAAGTAATCTAATCATTTATTAAATTAAATATTAAATAAATTTAAATAAAAAAAAATTACATTTTTTGTTTTATTAAACATTAAATAATTGTTGATAAATTTTTTTTTATTTTATAATTTTTTGTATAAAAAAATATTAGTTTTAATAGACAATATAAAAATCATATAATTGGTTATGTGGTGAATTTATAATGGACCAAAAAAAATTTTCTTTGTATAAATTTTAGGATTTTCTAATCATCTAGCTTGTTTACAAAAGCAAATCTATTCTTTAAATATTAGTTTTTATTAATTTTCATCATTTTAAATATTAATAAAAATAATTTGACTTTTTAAACATGCTTTAAATTGTGTGAACAATTTTTAATTGCTTTGACGTGTCAATTTTGACAATTGTAAAAATTATCGATTATAAATAATTTAATGTATTCAAATTTAATTTTGTTTAAGGATATTATTTGAAGGTCATCAAATTTTTATCATTAACCAGTATTAAAATATAAAAATATAATTTATAAATTAAAAAAAATTATTTATTAATATTTTATTAGTTAAAATAATAGTTTAATTATATTTTAAATTTTAAAATTGAAATTTTTGATTTGGTTAATTTAAGTAATAAATATTTGTTAATTTTTTTTTTATTATAATAAATTATAATTTTATTAATATACAATGTAAAAAAAAATAATTTTTTGTTTATTCTAATAAATTTGTGATTTTATATAATTTTTGTCAAATTTCACAAATTTCAATTAAAGTTTATTTAGACAATTAAATGTAAATTAAAAAAGATTTATTTTTAATAACAATTATTTAAATTATTAAAAATTAAATATTTTAAATGTTTATTGCTTGTTGTGCAAATATTATTTTTTTACTAAAATGTATTAAAAATTTTTTTTTTAATTATATTTTTTTAAGAAAATTTTTAAAAATTTATTAAAGAAAACTATAACATTTTTGTTGCAATTTTATTTTATAAAATCTAATTAATTCAATATATTTACTATAAAGAGCAAAAATAATTTTTATAAAAATATACTTAAATCGATAAAAATAATGTTTATTTAATTTATTGATTTTCTAATAAAAATTTCAAAGTAACAATTAATAATAATATTAAAAGTTTATTAGTACTTAAAATCAAATTAAATTTTTTTTAAAAATTTTATATTAAAAATAAAATATATTGACATCTTTTTAAATTATTAAGTTTATTTTTTCATTTATATATAAAAAATAAAACAAACAATTTAAATAAAATAAAAAACTAAAGTTAGTTTCATTTTTATAGCTTGATGATAAAAAATTTGGTTAAAAAACTTTAACAGTAAAACACTAATAGATAAATACTAAAAAGATAAACATAAAATGATAAACAGGGAACGATGAGCTTTGAGGGATGAGTTTTATATAATAAACACTTGGATCACTATAACTTGCGTCAAATAAATGCAGGTGTATATTTTTAAATGTTCAACCTTTTTCTCAACCCTTTTTGCTTCAATAGAAATGCAATGAGCCTTGTAGTTAATTTATAAGCGCTGATTAGTTTCACTGATGCGTTGGCTGCGATTCTACATGGAATAAACATACAACTTTGCAAATTTTATTCGACTTAAATTTAAGATAAGAAAACAACAGACAAAATTGACAATTACTTAATATTATTACCAACATTAATTTTTTGTTATTTAATTTAAGCTTTTTAAATCTTTTTTTTTTTGTTTTATCATCTTTTACATAAATATTTTTGTTTGTGATTATCATTGATTTGTTTTAAATTATTTTATAAGCTTTAATTTGACTGTTATTACAAATGATTTTCTAAGAAAAAAAGTTAATTATGAAATTGTTTCAAACAAGAAGTTTTTTTTTTTGCAATTTTCCATTTCCAATTTAAAAAAGTTAATTTTTTTATGTTTCTTTTAACTTTGCCAACTTTTTTTTTTATATTTAAGTATGCATTTTATTCTTAAATTTTAAAAATTTTTAAATTTAATTTTATTCAATGTTTATTTTTATTTTTGTAAATAAATAAATTTAAGTTTTAAATACATTTTAATATTATTATTAAATATTAAATTTATTAAAATTATCATAAAAGAATTTTTTCGTAATTGATTTTTATTAATAAAATTATTGCTTGTTATTAATTTGAATTTAAAATAAATTAAAAAAAAATATATTGAATTATATTTTTAAATTTAATTTAATTGATATCATTTTAAATAATTGACGTAAAATTTTAATTTATCTTTTGATCGATGTCAACGGTTTTTTTTGTATTGATTTCTATTATTTTGATCAATTTTCTATTATATTCGAAAAATGCAAAACGTTTAATAACTAAAATTTTAATTAATTTTTATTTATGCATTTGTTTTTTAAATTGGTTTTATTTTAATTTGTTTCATTGTGTTAATTAATATAATTTTTTCACAAAATTTAGAGAAATAAGCTAGGGTTAATGAAAAATAAAAATCCGAATTTAACTAGTATTCATTTTGTTTTTCAAATAATTACTTACGTATTTAAATTTTAGTGATTAAGTTTTTTTTTTCAAGTAATAATATTTTCAAACTACTTCAATTATTCTAATTTTTACATGCGTCTTATTGATTTACACATTTTTTTTTACTAATGTTACACGTGTTGTTTTATTAAATTATTATTTTTTGCTATTAATTGATTTGAAATTTCTAATCAAAAACGGGTTATTTAAAAAGTGAAAACGATTTTTTTGAATTTATTATTTTAGTGCAAATTAAATCTTAAATTTATGTTCAAATTGTTGAATTTATATTATTTAAATATATATTTTATTGTGGTGATATTTGTTTTAAAATTAATAAAATAAATATAACTTGCAATATTACTAACATGTAATTAATTGTTTAGGCTCAAATTTAAACACAAACGACAACAATTGCAATATTTCAATTAATTGCAGTTCTGCTAATAGTGGATCTTTAAACAGTGGATATCAGTGGCATCAACCAAGTAGTACTTGCCCATCGCCTACAGCTAGTATTGGTTTGACTACGGCTGGTTCACCATCTCCTAACCATCTACAATCTACCGTCCACGAATCCAATTTGTTTTTGCACAATATTGGACAAGTGGTAAATGGTCTGCCTTCTTACAGTGGCAGCAATTCTTCTGCGCAGTCTTTAGGCCCATCTGGGCTTATTAATACTAATAATAGCAACAGTGTTTCTAGTGTGAGCAATCTTTTGTACAGTGGTACATCTATTGGTGCCAATATTGGACCAAGTATTCCACAATTGAACTTACCACAAACAAGTGCAACTGCTGTTTCCGCTTCTTGTTCAGTGGCAACAGCTGGTGGACTAATGGGCAGCAATAGTCAAATATATGGTGCCGCTAATATCGGCACCGTTGAGTCTACCGCTCCGCGTAGGGCTATAACTGGTGCTCATAATTTTAGTGGAAACAATACATCTAGCAATAATTCACTTATTCGCTCGCCACCTACTTCAGCTATGGTTAGTAATGTATCACAAGCTTGTTTAGCTGGACAGTCAGCTCCATATGGTCAAACAAGCAATCAATCAGTTTATGGCCAGCACCAAAATTCTCCATCTAGCTTATTTAAATCATATACAACAGCTAATAGCGGCAATACCAGCTGGAATAATGCCGGTTCTAATTCTTTGATACAATCAAATCAGCCCAGTCAAACAGCCCATTCACCTGTCGGTGGTTGGTCAAGTTCGCCAACATCATTGATTTCAGCTAATAATACTGGTGCTTCACATCATTCTGCAGCCAGTTTAAATCCATGGGGTGCTTTTAGTCAATTGCCGTCGCACAAATCCGGTTCGCAAAGTGGCTCATTATCTGGTAATTCAAATGCCAGTCGGGCACCGAATTTGCCGCCAATTTCACCCTTGAAAAAATCTCAGCCAGCTTTATTGTCTCAACATTACTCAGCTCAACAAGCTCATTCGGGTCAATCAATGTTAGTTTCACCCAAATTTCGCGCACAATCACGCAGTGCTAGTTTAGCTAGTTCATCAACTGGTCAAACTAATAACATGATGTTAGGTATGGGTATGGGTTTGTCTTCATCTTCAGCACATCATCCTAATTCATCTGTAGCTTCCGTTACTAACAAATTTTACGACATGAGCTCGGTTAGTTCTGATTCTCAAAATTCATCTTCAGCAGAATCAACTAATTCTTCATTAAGAGAACACAACATGCTTTTAAATTTTCATGTAAGTTTCAATTTTTAATCATTTTCTTAATTATATTTAACTTAAAAAAAATTGGTCGATAAAAATATTTATCAATATTAACGTAAACGTAATTAAAAAAAAAATTATTATTAATTTTTTATTTAATCAATGTTTATATATTTTAGAATTATTTTCTTTTATTTACTTTTTTTATTACTTCAGATAATTTTTTTATTTATTTTTGTTTGTTTGAATACTTTCATAATTTGTAAAATAATATTTTAACGCAAAATTATTAATTCAATGAAAAAAAACTATAAATAAAATGTTTTAAAAAAAAAAAAATTAACATAAACTTTACATTTTTTAAATATAAGCAATTGTATTCAAGATTTATTAGTTTATATTAATTTCTTTTTTTAAATGATAAAGTTTATTTAAGTAAATTAGAACAAAATTTATTTTTATTAAAAACCTTGATAAAATTTTTTGATTGTTTTAAAACAATAAATTTAGCTAATTACTAAATAACTAAATTTATAAAAAAAAACATTTTTTTTATATAATATTAGTTGTTTATTATTTTTCTAAATTTATTAAAAAATCTTGACGTTTTAATGGCCGGAACAAAAATTTTTGGTTTTGCTTAAAAATTTCGCAATGTTATTTACAGGAAACTAATTAAAGAACAAGTTTTGAAGCGCGTCTAGGCTTCGCTGTGGTAACAAATCAGAACAAACAGCGCAGACGAACAATAGTTCATTTTTTTGTCCAATTTCTGTAAACCCATTTTATGCATACACTCACAAAATTAAGAAAATTATATTATTTATTGGAAAAGTTAAATTTTTTTTTTTTATTTAAACTTAAGTATAATAATATAAAAATTATTAGAAGAAATAAAAATTTTCATTTAATTAATAAAAATTTAAATAAAAAAATGATGTAAAAAAAAATTAAATATAAAAAAAATAGATTAAATTGTGATATTTAATCATTAATTATTTTAAAAAATTAATTTTTAATCCTTAATATTTTAAAAATAAAAAATACAAATAAAAATATTATTAGAAAAAAAAAATAATATATACTTGCCTTCACAAACGCTAATTTTATATTTCCGTTCTTAATAATAAAGTTTAAAATTCAATTATTTAAAAGAAAACTTAAAATTTATTTTAATATTGCATAATTTAAATGATAATTGAAGAATTAAAAATTTAATGCAAGTTTAAATTTATAAATTAAACTTATTTATTTTTATTATTATTATTTCAATTTATTAATATAATTAAAAAATTAATTTTATACAAATGTTATTATTTTTTTTAAATTCAATAATAAATTTAATTTAAAACTTATTACTTTTATAATATATAAAAAACGTTATTTTTTATGTAAAATATGTAAAAAAAAACATTTTAAAATAAAATTATAAAAATTTTAATTGTAAAAATTTAATTATTGAAGCAATAATAAAAGATCCTTGATCTTATTTAAATTAAATTATCAATTAAAATTAAGTTTAAAAGCTTAGTTTACAAAACTTTCGCTAGTATAACCTTGCACATATATCTCATAATAGAGACATCAAACGTTTTGTTTATTCACATGAGTTATCATAATTATTATTTATTATCTTTTTATTTTAATAGTCATATTTTTACGTTTTTAACATTTTTAAAATTATTTTTGTACTAAGAAATATATATATTTTTTTATATATTTAATTTTTTATTATACTTTGTTATGCTTGTTTGCCTACTTACAGGCGTTTTATTTATTTAAAGTTATAATTTTATTTTGTGTCAAAGGTATTTTTATTTAATTAAATTCTAACTTTATTTTAAAATTTTACTAAGTTTATAAAATTATTTTACTTATTTTTTTGAAAATTTTTTTTTTTAAACTAAATTTTATTTTTATTTTATAATCTGGAATTTATTTTATATATATTTTATATAAATTTAATTTTAACTAAAAATGTATTTATTCTATAAAAAAAAATAAATTAATTTAGAAATATTTCGTAATTTTCTTTTTATTCAATTTTTATAAAAATTATTTACTTTTAAAATTTAATTGTAAATCATTGTAATCATTTAATATTATTTTGATAAAAATATTATGAAACAAAAAAAATTAATTTTTATAAATGTTGCGTGTTTTATATATTTTTAAAATCTATATTGTTTAAGTTAAAAAAATTTTGATCTGATTAAAAAGTTTAAACTAAAGATTGATAATATTGTATAATAAAAAATAACTGACAAAAATAAATTGTTATGACAACAGATTGTGGTCGACTATTGATTTAATAGTTCTATTTGTTCATCAATTGTGATTAGTTTTTTGCTTAAATTTTGTTTAATCGTTTATTAAAAAGACAAGATTTGCGTGTTAGCTTGTATTGTCACTTGCCTTTTTATAATTCTTAAAGCCCCTTTAAACAGGTTGTCAAGTCGATAAAAAGCATTCAGTTTATAAATGTTTAAATAAAATATTGTACCAATTTATGAACAAACAATATATTCATAATTAATAAATAAAAAAATTAGTTTCCATAACAATATTTAAACTTTAAATTTGGGCTCAAAAGTTTTTTTTTTGATTGCTTAGATGAAAATTAATTGAAAAATAATAGATAAAAAATTCAATTAAAATTAATATTTTTTATTATAAAATAAAAAAAAAATCTTTTTTAATAAAATAAATTAATAATATTTATTTTTTTTTTGGAAAAATTATAAATTTATAGTTTTTATTGTTCAAACTTATTTAAATAATATTTTAATTTAATGATGAAATAGTTAAATGTGACTAAAAAAAAATTTTACTTTATTTGAATTTTTATTTAATAAAAAACAATCAACATAATGTTTAAATAAATTAACATTTTTTTATTTAATATTTAATATAAAAAGTTATAATAATATTTTTTTTAGAAATATTATTAAAAATAATAAAAAACTTTAACTTGTTTGTATCACAAATTTTAATTTTAAAATTGATTTATGAATTTATAAAAAATAAAATATTTTTAAATTAAATTATCTTTAATTGATTAATAAATTTATAATTTTATATTTTTTCTATTTCTAAAATTTTATTTCCGGTAAAAAGAATATGGATATTAACAATAATACGAACACGATTGGTAATCAACATGATAACATGAGATATCCATTAGAGCAACAGTTACTTGAATTGATGAGTTGCAGACCCTCAACTGATATACAACAAGACAATAACTACAAAGGTGTGTAGGATTTAAATTTAATATTTGCTTTGTTCAGAACTAGTCGTAATTAACATAATTTTTTCTAATGTTTATGTTCGTTCATAAATTATGTATTTTATAAAATAATTTTTTTAACTAATTTTGCATGGAATGTGTTATAATGATTACAATTAAAAAATTAAAACCAAATTATAATAAAATCATTTAAACGGAAGTTGAGTTTTTATTGAATCATAAATTATGATTAAAAAAAATATATGAAAATAATTGCAATTATCATAATTCAAAATAAATTTAGAAAAACAGTTTAATCATTGTTGTCGTTTTGCTTCTTTTTTTTTTTTTTATTTTTATTGCTACATTCATCATCAATCAGTTAAGAAGGACTGATTGCAAACATAATAATTTTTTTTAATTGACTCAATGCTAAACATATCAAGCATGTCTGGCATTGATGCTTTTTTATGAAAGAATATATGAAACAACTTAAAGACTACTTACAAAATTATTTACAGTAATCATATTTATATTTATAATTATTTTATATAAATAATTATATTAATTTTGTTGTTAATTTAAATAATAATAAATAACTAATTACAACTTAAAATCAAGTACTTTTATAATATTTTTACTTTAAAATATAGTTTAAAAAAAAAATTATTAAAACTAATTTTTAGGCCATTAACCAAAAATTTGTTTAAAGAAAGAAATTATATGCTTTATTAAAACATAAATTTAAGTAATATTTAGTAAATAATATACATTAATTTAATATTGCAATTTTATTTTAATTTAAAATTATTTAGTTTTTATTTTCAGAAATTAAAGCATTTGAAAATTTATTATAAAAAAAATAATTAAAAAAATATTTTATGATTTTAACTGTTTAATTTTTTTTATTTTACTTATTCTTTTTAAATAATTTTTAAAGATAGTTTTTAAATCTTGTTATTACTATTATGTAATTCAAAATAACTATTTAAAAAGTGTTACAATGACAATTTAAAATGACAACTAATATTTTTATTAACAATTTTTTTAATTTTCATTTTTTATCTACATCTATACAAACATCTTGGATCGATATTTATACGAAAATAATTGGTAATAATGAATCGTTTAATAATTTTTATTCAACCCAGTATCTCGTAACTTAAATCGAAGAAGAGGTAAATGATGGCTATTTTATAAAATAAAACAAAATTTTAATTAAAATAGTTATTATTCAACAAATAATTTTGTTTAATATTTTTTTTAATTAAATCAAATTTAATAGTAAAATTATGAAACTTCAAGCTAGAGTATTTAATTTTACTATAATTTTTTTTAACTAAAATACAAAAGTTTTAAAATAAAATTTTTAAAACTAAATTTATAAAATTCAATGTTTATAAATTCAAAATTGTATATATATATATATATTTTTTTTTTAAACTAAATTTATTTTATTATTAACTTAATTTAAAGGAAAATCACCATTTTTTACCGGAATGGATCAAGAAAATCAATTACTTGGCATCGAGCCAAACCAATGTAAGTCATAATTAAAAAAAAGTTGCTTGCAACTTGCTTAGCAACTTTAATGACTTCAATTTTAAAGTTTAGATTTTAAAAATTATGATTAGTTAATTACGCTGTTCTGAACTAAGCAATTGTTTTTTTTTAATTTTATTTTATTAAATTATTTTAAATTTTATTAATTAATTTAATTTTATCAAATAGTAAATACAGATTCAAATGAACGTTTTTCACGTAAAGTTTTTGTTGGTGGATTACCTCCAGATATTGATGAAGAAGAAATTAAAGCTAGTTTTCGAAGGTTTGGCAGTTTGGCCGTAGACTGGCCTCATAAAGCTGAAAGTAAATCTTATTTCCCGCCTAAAGGATATGCATTTTTGCTATTTCAAGATGAAGCTTCAGTTCAAGCATTAATTGAAGTTTGTATTGCTGAAGAAGATAAACTTTATCTTTGTGTGTCCAGTCCAACAATTAGAGATAAACCAGTTCAAATTAGACCTTGGCGTTTAAGTGATGCTGACTTTGTGCTTGATGCTTCCATGCCACTTGATCCTCGAAAAACGGTATTTGTAGGTGGAGTACCAAGGCCACTAAAAGCAGGCAAGTATCTATTTGTAAATTTATTCATTTTTTATTAATCTAATTCTTTATGTAATTTTATTAATTTTTTATTTTAATATTAAATGTACATAATAAATTTTAAAATAAAAAAAAAAAATTTAATAAAATAAGTTTGTTTTTTTTAAATTTTTACAGTTGAATTAGCAATGATTATGGACCGTCTTTATGGTGGAGTGTGTTATGCTGGCATTGACACGGATCCAGAGCTCAAGTATCCTAAAGGGGCTGGTCGAGTGGCTTTTTCAAATCAACAAAGTTATATTGCAGCTATTTCAGCCAGATTTGTGCAATTGCAGCATGCTGACATTGAAAAAAGAGTAAGTTTGACTTAAAAATTTACCTATTTTAAAAAAAATTATTTAAAAAATTTTAATAAAACATTTTAAAAATAATTAACTTTAAATTTATAAATTAAAATTTTTATTACATAATTTTACTTTAAATTTAAATTTGACTAAGTACAAGTATTCTTTTTAAATTTTAACAAAAAATTTTAGTATATTTTGATTAATTTAACTGATTTTAATTGATTTGACTTAAATGATAATTATTATATCATTTTTAATAATTTTTTAATCCTATTGAACTTTATAAATTTAATAGGGGTTATATTATAAACGTTTATGTTTTTTACATTTTAATTAATGGTATTGTTAAAAATAATAACTTTAAAAATATCAATAATAATGAATATAATTTTTTTTTATTAAGTTCTAAATATATAGCAATGTTTTTTTTTTTAATTTAATAAAAATTTAATAAAGTCAATATTTTTAAGTATAATAAATTTAATTTAAAATTATTTAATCGATAAATTATATAAATATTTAAGTCTAAAATTAATTTTTTCATGTTTTTTTTACTAGGTTGAGGTTAAACCATATGTATTGGATGATCAAATTTGCGATGAATGTGGCGGATCTCGTTGTGGCGGAAAATTTGCACCTTTCTTTTGCGCCAATGTTACTTGTTTACAATATTATTGTGAACATTGCTGGGCCCAAATTCATACTAGGTCTGGTCGAGAATATCATAAACCCCTGGTGAAAGAAGGAGCAGAACGAACCAGAGCGGTGCCTTTTAGGTAAATTTTACTTATTTTTTAAATTAATATTTTAATTTTAAATATTTAATTAAAATATTTAATTTAATTTATTAATAATAAACATGTAAAATATCTAATTTTAAAAAAATTAATTTTTTATTTTATATTAAATTTTTTTTAAAAATATTTTTTATTTATTTTTCAGATTTAAGAAAGTTGTTTAAACTTATTATGACAATTTTGGTTAAAATCAGTTAGTAAATGTGCTTGAATTCGTAATGAAAAAAATCATAAAAAATTAAATTAAAAATATTGACTTTTTAAACGAAAATTTTCCTCTTGATATTGGCCGCAATTTGTTAATTATTAGTGCAATCATATATTTGTTTTTCTTATTCTTTTCTACTATGTTTTTCTTTTTTAAAATGAATTTAAATTTATTTAAAACTGAAAATAACTTAATTTTAACAAATTTGACGTTTAGGTTCAACACATTATTATTTTTTTTAATGATCACAATCGAATTGGTTGCGTTGTTTGTACTTATATTTTTCAATATTTGAAGAGTTGTATACAATTTTAATTGTAATAGTAACTAGCCATTAATTAGTTTAAGGTTAAAAAAAATACAAATAAGCACTGGCATCAGAATTAATGGGAAATTATCAATTAACAGCCATCGATGACAATTTGAAAACAAATTATTAAATATTTATTTTAAAATTTTTTTCTACTGATTAGTGTAAATTAGTTTTTAATTTTCATAACATAAACTTAATTGAAACGATTGCTAAAAGCTAGCTTCAGAATTGATTCTTTTTTTGAACTGTGTGCAAATTTAAGATTATATAAATTAATTATTAACAAGTGATGAACTTAGAAAAATATATTTTGAATCAACTCTGTTTTAAAAAAATAACTTCATGCAATTATTTATATTAAGTTTTAAATTTGTTAAATTTTATTTTTGATTATTTTTTGTCTTTTTTAATGTTTATGCCCAACTAAAACATAAAAAGTTTCATTTAATCATAATATCATACGATTTATAAATATATTTATTAAGTTTTTTTTTTTTTTTTTTTTTTTTTTTAGAAAAACCATTTGCTTTAAAACTATTTAAAACATTTTTAAAATTTTTTAATTCATTGGGACATATATTTTGAACACTATTTTTTTATAAAATTTTTTTTCAACTCTTTAACTAAACTAAGCATTTTGTAATGTTTTTAAACTTAATGCACAAATTTACACAAGCACACACCCCCACAGATAATATATGTGCAATATGTACATATATTTTAGAGCAAACTATTAATTACAGTCAAAGATAATGATAAATTATAGTACTTTGAAACCAATGGATTGTTGGTTCAGATGTACTAGTGATGAATTGCCATCAAGGCTTACAATTTCAGCCCTAGTTAGTACAATAAATCTACACATTACAATTTATAAAAGGAATGATGATTACCTGTTGTTGTCTATTTATAAAAATTTAATTTTTGCTATACGCTTTCTAATTTATACTAAATATTTTTTCACTATTTTCATTGAATAGTTTTTTCTATTAGTTTGTTTTCATTAATTTATATCAATTTTGTCCGCAAAAAAAAATTCAAAAAAAAAAAAAAACAACTAAATATTTTGATATTTGTTTTAAACCAAATGAATTTTTTTTTGTTTCATAATTTAATCAGAGCATACAATTCATTTAATTTGCGAATGAAAATTAAAATCGAAAAATATTATATGATATTTAATTTATTTATAATTATAATTTTATTAATTTATTTTTTATTTGTTTATTTTTATAAGATCAAATAAGTTTTTTAGTTTATAAAAAATTATATTTAATTGAGTTGAATATTTTTAAAAATGCACTAATAATGCTAAAAAAATTGTATATCTTTAAATATGTTAAAAATATTCAAATTATTTTTATTCTATTTTATTTTTTTTATTTTATTTATATTAATTTTTTTTTAGATTAGATTTCCAAATTATTTTTAAAAAAGAATTTTTTTTTAAATTAAACAGTTCCAAAAAAATTATTTAATCATTTATTAAATTTGAATAAGTTTATAAATAATTATATTTTTAATCGATTTATTTTCAAGCAAATTGCTCTAATTATTTACTTTTACATACATTAACTATTTAGAAATATTTTTTTTAAATCTTAAACAATTAAAACACTTAATTTTTAACTATTGATTAGTTTTAAACTGACATTTTAGCTGCAAAGTGATATAAGTTTTTTAAATTATAAAAGATTCATTTTTTAAAATAAATTATTTAAATAAATGTAATCAAATAAATAAAACTTTTTCACAATGCTTTTATATTGTAAATTTTTTCAGTTTTTTTTTTGTTTATAAAATTATATCTTTACATATTTAATTTTGTTAGTTAAGCATATTTTTGTACCATGTTGCAAAATAATAATAGTTATCTCTTTGTACATTTTCAAATCTTTTGAAGTTTATTTTAATTTTTTTTATTAAATTTTTTTATTAAATTTTTTTATTAATTTTTTTTATTAATTTTTTATAAGTTAAAATTTTTTAAGTTTAAAAAATATGTCTTTAATCTAGCTAGATTAGTCTATGTTTTGTTTATTTGGGGTTAATTGCAATAGTTAGCTTTGATTATTCTTAGACGCTTCGTTTGGCTTTAATTTAAAATGTAACTGATCACATCTTTTTTTACTTTAACTTAAATGCGGAGAAATGTATAATTGTTTAACAAATATTTTTGTATTTAATTTGTACATCCTGATTTACTAAAAATCATTTTTTTTATATAAACAGTTATTTCAAAACACCTTATTGTATTTATTAAACTAGTAGTTGTTATTAATTAATAAATGTCAAAGTTAAGCATATATAAACTTATTTTACGATTCTTGGTATTTTTAAATAGTATAATTATCAATTAGTAAACTGAGTGTAAAGAAAACGAAATTTGATTAATTAAAGAAAAATAGATTTAAAAAAAAAATTTGTGTGAATTAAATATAACACTTACTGATATATTATCGATATTACTATATTATTGATGTGAAAATATGGAAGAAAATGTGTATGTAGTTTCCAACGACAAATTGGAGGAGCTTTGCAATACTAATGTTACTGAGAAAAAGTGAAATACTTTGACTAATTAAGCAATGTTGATTGTTAAGCCATAAAATTAAAATAATTTTGTAGACATTTACGTTAGTCTGTAAGAAGAGGAGATTGAAATGAAGCAATTAGATGTAAGTCTGCTTATGAATGAGTTCAGTATTTTTGCTTTCGAAGGATTAGTCAACAATGAGAGTGAACAGGTGATTTGATGATTTGCTGAGAGTGATTAGCATAAATTGGAATTAAGTATTTAAGGTGAAACGGTTCGACAATAGGTAGTTTAGAGTGGAATCGTTTTGGCCTAAAAAAGGTATGGAATAAAAAGCGTAAAATATTTGAGTGGAGAATCGAGAATAGCTTGAAATGTTTTTTATATAAACGATTAAACGATTAAATATTAGAGCATTAAATTGACCAGATCGAAGACTAGACATCGGATCGGGAACAGATGAGTGACCAAATCTGACCTAAAACAAGTTTTGAATTTGGCGCGTTACAAACGTGCGTACTGCGTAGTATTCGCTAACATTGCGCTGCCACTATATAAGTCACTGTTTTCAACTGGCTTTATTGTTATTCTCGTTTGTTTTTCGTTCGCGTTTTCGTTTTCGGTTCATATTTTTGTTTGTATTCGGTCGAATGTTGACATATGATTGTGCTTTAACTGGCAATTACAATCTAGTCACAGATTGTGCTAAAAATCCAAGGTGGCATCACTCAGAAACCGGTATTCACCACAAGTAAACACAAACTGTTCGAAATTCAGTGAAACAGCTGGCTGCCAAATGCAATCTTGTTTGCTTCGTAGCAGTTTGTAATCGTCTTGTTTGGAAAACACTTGCATAATGTTGATTATATGTTAATTCATCAAAATTACTCATTCAAATACTGCTTATTAATCCGATTTTCACACTGCATCAGTCTACTTACATCTAGTTAAACTTAGTCTAGCCTAAACAATGGAAACGAGCAAGGCGAGCGAGAACACTGACAGAAACGAAAAACCACAGAGCTTGGTGCTAGAAAAAGAAACTGTCTACGAGTACAGCACAGTCCCATCTGCTCAAGACAAATTTAGTCAGGTCACCACTTCTGCTAACACTAGTCTGAACACAGATACCTACAATAACACATCAAACAATTCCCAATTATTTTCTTGCACTGATGAATCTCACAAATCTCAAAGCTCAAATCTAGATTCACCAACTAGTCATGTGGTGTCGGAAAAAGTACAAAATTTGGCTGCCCAAATTTACACTGAACTACAGAAAATCATTTCCAAATTTAACGATGACGACGATGTAGTTTCTGGTTAGTTATCTTTTTCTTCTAACACTTTCTTAAACAATTTTTTTTTCAGGTCTTATGCCTTTGATAGTCAATGTACTCGAATCACTTGATCTGCAATTAATTGAAATTCAACAACTTCAAGTTGAACTTGAATTGATGAAAGATGACAATGATCAATTAATTTTAGCTTTTGAAAAAGAAAAGCAAGTCAAAAAAAAATTAGAACAACAGCTATTTGAATATGAATTTCATTCAGATGAAGAAAAACAAAAACTAATGGATAAAATTGTTTCACTTGAAAACATTGTTAAAATGCTAGAACTCAAATCTAAAAATTCAAATGAAAATGGTGAGATACTTATTTAAAAGTAAAAAAAAAATTTTTAACATACATTTTATTTTAGTTATACGTTTGGAAGACGAAAAAACTGAAATTAAAAATGAATTTAGCAAACTTCATCATCGAAATACTGAATTACTCAGATCATATTGTGATCTAATGGAAAGAGTTAAGGTTTTAGTAGGCAATGACGATTGCAATAGTATGTTAAGCTTAAATAATATTGATTGGCAAACATTAGCTAAACAAAAACAGAAAAATTTTAACGAATTAGCAGAAACTTTAGAGAAAAACTCAAATATTAAAAATATTGAAAGATTAGATAAAGATAATTTTGATGAAAATCTTAATATTACAAATAAAATGGCAATAAGTTCAAATTATAATTTAAATGAGCTAATGTCGATGGAAGATAATCAATCAATAATTGAAGTTTCAATGGATGATCAGCAAAAAGAACAGCAAAGTTTAACTGGTATATTTTATTATTATGAAATAAGTATAATTAATAATTATTTTTTTTTATTTAGGCCAATTTGCAAATTCTAATGAATATTCTTCGACAGGTAATACTAATTTATTTTATTTTTTTTTTTAAATTTTAATAATACTAATAATTATTAATTTTGTGTAATTAACTTTTATTTTAAATAACAGCTGTAACTGATAATTTTTTTGGTATGTGTTAAATTTTTTTTTTTTTTTTAATTGTTCTTTTTATAATTTTACTTTTTATAATAAAGGCATGGAAAAAGAAGTTGAAAATTTAATTAAAGAAAATAACGAACTTCTGGCGACAAAAAATGCTTTAAATATTGTTAAAGATGATTTAATTGCTCAAATTGATGAACTTCAATCACAATACGCACTTAGTCAACAAAAAAATATTCAATTAATGTCTGTTAAAAAATCATATAAAGAAAAAATAAAAAAATGTGAAGATGAATTAAAAAAGAATATGGTTCAAATTGATGAGTTAAAAGCAAAATTAGCACAAAAAACTGAAGATTTAGAAGAGGGGGTTGCATTGTCTCAAAAAAAAAGGTTTACAAGGGTGGAAATGGCAAGAGTTTTAATGGAAAGAAATCATTATAAAGAAAAATTGATGGAATTACAAGAAGCGATTAAATGGACTGAATTAGCAAGACAAGGTAGTCGGTCTGAAGCTCAAGAAAAAAAATCTGCGATTTGGAAATTGTATGTATATTTTATAATATTTAATTAAAAATTATTTTTTTACTAACTTCATTTTGCTAACAATTTTCTAATTGCTTACAATAAGAGGGAGAAATTTTTCCGGGTAAAAATTTTTCTAGTTTTTATAAAAAATTTATTAAATTTAAAACAATATCTTATATTTGGTTTTTAGTTTTAGCAATTTATTCAGCAATGCGACAACACCTGTAAATAATACTTCTCAAACATTACAACAATTCACTAGTATTAAATATCAAAATAAAAGTCCTTCAAATTCATTGAATTCTTCATCAACAAAGAGTAGTTTAACTCCTGCTTTAGAATCAATGAGAAGAAGGTCGAAACTTCATCAACATAATTTTTCAAATAATAGCGCGATCGGTTCTAATAATAAAAATGAAAATGAAATGATGCTATTACTTGACAATGATTTATGTTGTGAATTAAAAATGATCAAGACAAAATTTAATGAATGCAACAAACCTAATAATTCTAGCATTGTTCTATATGGTTGGTGGATGCTTGAAGATCCACATCGATTAGATACTTTAAATGCAATTAATTATTCAGTTCCTGTGCCTATACACTGCAGGCCTTTAGCTAATTCATCAAGTCATAGCATTAATAGTTCATTAGGTAATTTAACTGATAGTATTAAAAATGGGTTAGAAATATGGTGTGCTGCGGCTGTAGACTTAAGTGTTAGTGAAACCGGATTTCCACAAAACGAATATTCTCCTTCGAAAGAAAATGATAATATAAATGAAAATAATTTAAAAACTGAAGAAGTACAAATAAAAAATTTATCTGAAGAATGCAAATTAAGTACATTTACTTGGATCTGTTCATCTAGCCATTCTAAGTCAAAAATTACTATAGTCAATATGAGAGGTAATCCGAGTGAAGTTTTAGATAATTTTTTTATAAAAACACACTTACTTTGCATATGTTCTGTACCTGGAGCTAAAGATTCTGATTATTCCGCTCAATTACCTACAGAACATAATGGAAAAGTTATTTTTAAAACAACTAAAATTTTAAATTGTGATAAAGAAAATTTAGATAAAAAATCTGAAAGTTTTGATAAAAATAAAAATGAATCTGAATTAGAAGAAGATAAAATTAATAAAGATAATATTCAAAATAAAGAAGAAAAATTTGATGATGTAAATGATGAAAATAAAAAAACTGAAAAAATCACATTTGATGAAAAATCTTCAAAATTTTATGAAAAAATGTCAACTGTTTTGCCTACAATGTGGCTAGGTGGTAAAAATAGACGTTTATATATTCATTCTAGTGTTGCACAATGGTCTCAACAAATCGCATATGTAGATTTAAATGATTCAATAACAAATATAAATTGTCTTAACGGAAGGGTATTTGTAGGATTGGCAAATGGAGAACTTTGTGTTTTTTTCAGAGATTTGAATACAGGAGAATGGAAATTAAATGAATATTTTGTAATAAACTTAAATTTAATTGCTAATTTATATGATGATTGTGGCCTTTGTAATCTAGTTTTTGAATCTGAGCATGTTAATGAATTTTATGAAAAAAGTAATGTTTCCTCAAAAAACAATAAAAAAAGTACATATGCTATTCGATGTACAACAGTTGCTGGAGATAATATTTGGGTTGGTTATAGAAATTTAACTATTGTAATATCGGCTTCAGATCTTAAAATTTTAAATGTTCATAATCCATCTTTAAATAGTCAAAATGAGATAAGACATTTAGCACCAATATCTTATAATACAGAAAATTCAAGAAAAACTTTTGTATTAATTGTCCCACGATTAGAATGTAAACTATTAATTTATCAAAACATGGATCCTTTTGGATGTATATATAATATTGATTTATCAACAGATATATATAAGTTTCTAGTAGTAAACTTTTTAAATAAACAGAAATTAGAAGATGATCAAGATAGTGAATTTGTTAAGTATACACGATCTAGAATTTCAGATGATATGAGATTTTCTGCAATGAAAGTAACTCAGAATTTAATATGGCTTGGTACTTCTAATGGTGTCATTCTTACTATACCTTATGTTTTTGGTAAGAATTTTTTTATTATTTTATATTTATCAATATTAAACTAAATTTAATAATTTTAGATGCTACTAATTCACTTCCAAAAATTTTGGTAAATCATTCACAAATTTCATACCATGGACATAAAGATAGAGTAAAATTTTTTGTTGCCGCAAAAAATTTAGTTTTATCTGGAGGAGAAGGATATGCTGACTTTAGGTATTTGAATTTTTTATTAGGCTTAAAAATTAAATTTTTTTTTTTTATTAGACTTGAATCTTATTCAGAATCTGGACTTGCAAATGCACTATCTAAGACACATCAAAGTCATTTAATTTTATGGGAAGTAAGCTTAAACTAATTTTTATTTTTTTTTTATAACTATTAAAAATAAATTAATTTAATTGTAATTTAAAATTTGTAAGTTTATAGAATTAATAGATAGGTTTTAATTTAAAAAACAAAAAAATTATATATGCTTTGATAATATTTAGATTTTAAGATCTTAGACAATAAACATTCTTATAGAAATTTTATTTTTATTAGTATATTTTTATTATCAATTTTTTTTTGATAAGTTGTTTAAATTTATGTAACAAAAATTAAATTAATAAAACAAATAATTCTTAAATTTATCTAAGTTTAAATAAACACACGAAAATAAGTAAAAATATGTTAACAGTTTTATTATTTTTCTTTTTATGCTTAAATTAATATTTTTACTTAATGTATTGTTTAATTAATAAAAAAGAGCGCTTAAACTAAATTAAATAAAAATTTTTTTAATTATTTATTTTTATTAATAATGTTAAATTATAAATTAGTTTTATAAAATAATATACCATTATTGATTACCATCAATCATTAATAAAATTCATTAAAAAAAAATTTAATTTTTTCAATTATGTTTTAGTTTAGGTATTTTTTTAAAATAATTTAAGTTAGTGGGGTTAGAAAATAAATTTAATTTAAATACTATTTCGTAAAATTGAGACAATTTAAGACTAGTATACTATCTTAATTTAAAAAATGAAAGCAATAAAAATATACATTTGAAACGAAATTGGAGAATTAATAAAATCAAAAAAATAAAAACAATATTAACATAATTTACAAAAAAAAAAAAAAAAAAAAAATTATGTGCAATACTTAATAATTATACTATTAACAAATAAAAACAATTTGATTAACTTATTTATAAATATGTTAATGTAATAGTTTGAATGTATTTATATTTATGTGTAGTTTAATATATAATTTGTATAAAATTAACAAGAAATTTATGTGAAAATTTACTACACAAAAAAAAAAATATTAAATTACATTTACATAAGAAAATTTGTATTCTTTTAACATGATATGACATGCTAGTGGCATACGTTATTTTTATTATTTTTGTTTATATAATTACATACTAAAAAAAAAAAATACTAGCAAGATTTTATTTTAATTTCTTACTAATGCCATTAGTTCTAATTAAGCTCGATGCCTTTCATAACACATCTCAAAAATTAAAAATTGTGTAAAAAATTAAAAAAAAGTTTTTTAAGTTTAAATAAAACTCAAAATTTTTAAATGCAAAAATATTTAAATTAAGAAAAAAATAATATTGTTACACTATTTTAAAATAATTTTACATATTTAAAAAAATAATAAGTGGCTATAATTATAATATAATTTTATTTTATCACAAATAATTTAGCTTAATAAAAGATGAAAATATAATCCTATATAATTAAAAATTTTCAAATTGATGAAGAAAATAAGGCAATTTTCGTTGATTATTTACAGTTTCACAAGCAGTACTAATTGTTTTAGTTAATGCAGTTGGGCCACAACTAAATACTCCAACTTTGCTAACCTAAATAAAAAAAAAAACAAAATTGAAAATTATATATTATATATTAATAAATTTTGTATTTACGTAAGAATGTTTTTTTTGAATAAATTTTAAAAATGATATTAAGTCAGGACGGCCAAAATGATTAATTGCTTTTAAACCTGTAAACATTGATTTATTGGAAAGTCTTTGAAAATGATTCTCACAAATATACTAAAATATAAAAAAATAAAAAAGTATTAAAAACATTTTTTTTAAAAAATACAATATATTTACAAGCATTGTGGTACGTAAATCAAATTTATGGAAAAATTGAGTAATAAAAATATGAATTTCTAGTACTGATGTGACATCTTTTCTTTCTACATCTCTTAAAACATCTATAAACCATTCAAAATGTTTATGTGATGGACAAATCCATAAAAAATAAACTTTTTTACAAGCTACTCCAGAATATCTAAAGTTAAATAATAGATTAAAATTGTTGTTTTAATAATATTAAAAATTTACCTATTTGTAGAAGTCCCAAATACTAAATCATTTAATATAGAAGCATATGGTGTAACTCCAATACCACCACCAATCATAATTGCAATTTCATATTTATACCAATCCTTTAAAAAATTGAAAAAAAAAAATTTTAATAAAAAATTGAGAAAAAAATAATTTTTTTACTTGATTTCCACCCCCAAATGGACCTTCTAATCTTATTTTTGCTTGAGCTGCATTTAATCTTATTTGATTAGTAGGATGAAAATAATTACGTAATTTATTAGTCCAAACTCCATTTGCTTTTACATGAACACTTAAATGTGCTTGATGAGGAGCAGAAGTTAAAGTAAATGAGTGATATTCATTCGCTCTAAAACCTGTACATGCTAAACGAACCCATTGTCCACTTAAATATTTAAAATTAGGCGGGCGACTAAATTTGATTTTAGTTACATCAGATGGTAAAAGTTCAGTTTCAAGTATGTCTAATTCCATATACTTAGTTTGCAAACTCATTATTTTATCAGAAGTAAATATTATTGCAGGAATAATGAAAAAAATCCAAAAACGTGGAGTCTAAAAAAAAAATTAAAAATGTAGTTTTTTAAAATAAAAAATTAATTATTAATCATACACCAGTTAATTTAGCCATTCCATGAAGTAATGTCAATGCATAAAAAAGAACATATAGTTGATGAGCAGACCAAAAATAACTATATGCTTTAAGTCGAACTTTACTATGTGCAAATATAAATATTAAACAAACTAAGCAATAAAGAGATAATCCAGTAGCACCAGGTATAGATTGAAAAATATAATCTCCGAAATTTGGTTTATTATCACTGTGAAAAAAGATTCCCAAACAGCGAAGATTTTCATGGCTTTGTTGAGAAATATGATAAAAATTAACTAAATGGCCTACTGAGTGAAGCATCGTAAAAAATAAAGCAGTTATAGCTACAATTTTGTGAAATTGAATATGCGAATCTAATGGGATATATTGATGAAGAAAACTTTCTCTTAATCTGGTTATTAAATTTCTGGACATCGTTAAAAGTAACAAAGCATAACAAAAAGAAAGTGAAGAAGCTGATCCTCTAGTTAAAGCAATAAATGGTCCCATTATATGTCTTAAATCTTGATGTTCGTTCAAATAACAATAAGTTACATAACGTTCGGCAAAAAGAATAAAACAAAAAACATAAAATATAAGTAAATAGACAATGTTTTGTCGATTTTCTTCTAAATAAGTAATTAATGCATTCCATTTGCGTCCAAAATAACCGATTTCTGGTTCTGGTTCAGAATTAATTTGAAAACTAGTCATACGCGCAATATTACTAGATGTTGATAAAAAATTTTGTTTAGCTCCTTTTAAATCTAAGCCAATAGCAATAAAATTTCCTTTATGATCTTTCATCATTAATTTAAAATCATCATAAGTAAGTTCTTTTTTATCTTGAAGCCCACTTTCTGCAAAAAGTTCTTCTATTAAATTTAATACTTGTTCTTCACTCATTGATGTGGTTTTTGCAATATCTACCAAACTTGTTAGCATTTTTTGTAACTCCATTTTATCAATGACTCCATTTCCATTGTAATCACACATATCAAAAATAATACGAAGTTTATCTTCAGCTTTACCTCTAGTAAATAGCACAACTGTATCAAGAAATTCTTGAAAAGATATACGACCATCTTTATCTTTGTCCACACAATTAAACATTTGTTTTACAAATAATGAATCAATACGCATTCCTAAAGCTTCAGCAAATTCTTGTTTTGATAAACTAGTTCTCATTACTAAAATCACATCATCATTATTATTATTATTTTTTACATTATTCATATTATTATATTCATTATATTTTTCATTTATTACACTTTTCTTTTTCAAACCAAAAGTAATTGCATATGCTTCTCGAAAAAAATGTTCAAGTCTTTTTTGTCTTTTTTCTTTTGTTTCAGCATTAGCAAGCATAACATCTTTGAATGTATGAATAATTTCTAATGTTTTTCTTTGATTAAATAGAAAATGTTCTAATTTAGTTAAAAACTTTTTTTGTGATGCTGTATTTTGAAATTGAAGTACTAAATCATGATCTCTTGGTGATCTTATTAGAATCATTGGTTTATGGTGGCAATCAGTTGTTATTTCTACAATTAAATGTAATATTTTTGTAAAATCTATTTTTCGTAATATTTCATTTTTTCGATTTATAGTATAGAGAGCAGTTTCTGGTCCAATTTTAACTTTAACATATCTTTTTTGATTAGGATCAAGCCATTCTTTAACATCTATAAATTAATGTTATAAAATTTTAAATTATATAGAATATAAAGAAATAAAAACAATAAAAATAATCTTACACAATTTATCATAATTTTTTCCAAGTGTAACAGCATCTTGTTTAGCTTTAATTTTTCTTCGAATACGGTTTTGAAACTTAATTACTCCATAAGCAATAAGACCAATTACTAACAAAATAAAAAATGTTATTAAATCAAAATTAATTATTAAATATATTTTATTTACTTACTTATAGGAATAAATAATAAAAGTAAAGTTACAAAAACGTAAACTACTTCAGATCCATGAAAATAATCCCATCCAGCTAAAATAACACATGGCTCTAACATTTTTGAATTTATTTGACTAGGTTGAGGGCAAGGTGATCCTTCACTAAACTGAAAAACGTTTTTTTGTATTGCTTCAGGTGGAATCGAACTTGCATTTACTAAGATATCCCAAAAAGTCATTTTTTTAATTTCTTTTATTTCTTCAGAAGAAAATATGCCTTAAAAAAAAATTAAAATTAACTCTAATATCTAAAGTGATTTTTTAATATAATTTTGTTTTACCGTTAGCTGAATTTTCAAACCAAAACCTGTCTGAATCGCGTATTCTAAGAAACTGCTCTAATATAACTTTTCTAAATAATGGACCAGGGCGACCTTCTTCAGGATTTGATTCTAACATTCCACCAACATATACATCAATATTATTTATATCTCCTTCATATAACTCATAAAGTTTTTTTTCTAAAGGTGTAAAGAGATTGAAATTTTCTGGATAATTTAAAATTTTTTTATTTTTTATGTTTTTTTCATTTGTTTTTGAATTTAAATCAATTGACTTTTCTAATTTTAATTGTTTATTGTTTTTTTTTAAATCAGCTTTTCTGACAGATTCTGGTAAAATTTCCATCCAGTCTAATTTTTTTAAGCCAAAAGCTTCTCTAACTTTATTGTAATCAGGTAAACCATTATCTCTACCACGCATTATATTAAGAGCAGCTAAATCTCGCCTGGAAAAATTAATTGGACCAAATAATTTATCTCTAACATCTGAACAAAGAATAGCATCTTCTTTTTCAGCTAATTGACTACTTAAGCCCATTAATAATTCTTCCATTTTGATTTCAGATAAAATTTCATCTGAATTCCACCATGAAGCACAAAGTCTTAATCCCATATAACCGCGACGTGTTTTCTTGAAATTACAATTAGCATCACGCATATATAATCCTTTAAATAATTAATTAAAAAAACTAATTAATAATTTTATTTTTTTTATTTATTGTAATTATATTTTAAGTTTATTTTTATTTTATACCTGGAGGGATCATGGTATGCCCAAATCGAAAAGCAGCTGATTGAAAAATATGAGATATACCAGGATGTAAATCCGGTTTATAGCCATTATATTTTGAAATAGGTTCATTAAGTAATATGGGCAAATATTCATAAAGTATAATATTTTGCAATGAAGCAATCATTAATCTCCTTGCTCTTTGAAAAACATCTTCATCATTCCAATTCGGTTTATTGGCTTGTACACGACGTGCTAAGACATTATGCCATCTATATAAAAGAATAGAAAAAGACAACAAAGCTGGATTTTGATTTGTTCTTGGATCTCCAAGTAAAAACATCCGTTCAGGTGAGATCATTTTAAAATGATGAGCAGGAGGACCGTTTGTTAATGGAACTCTTTGTGTATTTTTTGGCGGATAACCAGTAATTGGATCAATTTTTAAAGTTCCATTACGAAAAGTTCTCATTTGATTAAGCCAAGTTTCATAAGTTGAATATACAAAACTTCCATCTATCCAACTTGTTACAAGATTTAATTGTTCTCTAGGAGAATTAGGAGATTGACCAGTATTTTGATCATAAATTGCTCTTTGAAAAGGCATGGTTCTTCCTCCTTTGCATTTGCGATCATACATGTGGTCACATCGATCTATTTTTATAGAATGATGTTCTATTGGGCAACCACTTTCAGAAGCCATCAAAATTTCTGAACTGACCACTTGACCAAATAAAGCAAATAATGTAGTTAAATTTCTGGAAGATGATTGTCCGTCATCACCTAAAAATAATTTAAATTAAATATATTAAAAAAATAAACTTTTTTGTTTTAATTTTTAACCAAAAATCTAAACAAACCTCGCATAAGAGTTTGACTTAATAATCTGGCACTTGGAAGATTGTCATTTACCATATAAACTCCATCAGCATAACATGACGCAACTTTTCTTGTTAATTGACTTTCAGCTGAACCCCAACTTAAATGTCCAAGATTATTATTCCAACCTAAAACCAAAATTATATAAATAAAAAAAAAATATACGCACATAAAAAAATTAAAAATTACTATTTCATTTTATTTTGGAATAAAAATACAAACCATCAAGTCTTTGAATTTCACTTTCGTATTGCATTTTATGAGGCAGTTGTTGTATAAATATTTGGGCTTTATAAGAATCATCACTTATATTTTCATTTTGAAAAGCTTGATAAGCAGCTTTTTGATCATTAATATTAGATTCTATTACTTCGTTAGATCTAGTAATAACAGGAAACAAATTGTCTGTTAAACTAGATTCAGTTTGATCTGTAACATTAGGTTGCCTTTTATTGACTTGTTGATTTGTTTTGGCAACTGATTCAATAGTTACTATTGTTTTTTCTACATCTTCTGTGTATTCAACACTACTTGTTGCTTGAATTGCATCCTTTTTTTTTTTAAAAACTGATTTAACTTGTTCTGTTTCTTTTTTATTATTTACAGGTTTAGCTATTGATTGAATATTTATATTGTTCTTATTTTCGTTGCCTGCAACAGAAAATTCAGTTTGTAAATGTAGGTGATTAGTTGATGGATTTTGAGCTAAAGAATCAAGTATAACTGTTGTATCTTGATAATTGACAGGTAATGGTATGCTAATAGCACTATTGGTTTGATCTAAATTTGATTGTAGATTTGGACTTGTTACTATATCGTTTACTTTATGCAATTTTTGCTTTATATTATTAGTTTGTTCACTTGACACTGACACTTTTAACGGTAATTCAATGTTAGACCTTTCAGGTCGTTTTTTGTTTGAATCACTTACAAGTTTTGAAAATGAACCAGAATCATCTATATTAGTTAAATGTTCAGGGATAGATTGTAATGGACTATTAACGCCAAATTTGGCTAAATCTGGAACATAACGATTGTTGAAAGAATGCTCATTTTTAAAAAAATTATTTACAAGAATAGATTCAGGTTTAGCAGTAGATGCCGATTGATGTAGTGATGGCACATTGGGATTTTGAGCGGTAATAATAATTAATTGATCAATCAATAATTGAATATAAAACAATAACGCCAGCCCATCACAAAGGGCATTACGTTTTCGTCGGAACTTCATACTAATGATAGTTTCAATAGTTTTGTCGACTTTTTGATAAACCTTCGTGGATATTTCACGCTAGGCACCATTTCGCATCTGATATTAGATCATCGCAGCGGCACAAGCCAATGTGAAACACACAAAAACATAGTTATTTTGATACAACTATATAATTATAAAGTTAAAATTTAAAAAAAGAAAAAAATTAGTAAAGTTATATAAAAAATTGAAATATTTTTATAAATTATCCATTAAACTGTTTTAAAATAATAATTATTTTATATTGAATAAAAATTTATAATGATTTTTTTGTTTAATTAATTTAGATTATGGATGCAACAATTAAATATTTATTTTTATGAATATAATTTAAGATAAAATTTTAATTTAAATCTTAATACATTTAAATGCTCATGCTCATAAAAATCAATGTCAACGATTGTAAATAACTTTGACTAAAGAAACCGGCTTGTTTAATTAGTATAAATTATTTTAAAATTGCTGATACATCTTAACAAGCACTCGTTAAATATATATATTTATATATTTAAATTAAAATCATGTATTATTTATTAAATAATTTAAAAAAAAATAAATTTTTAATAAAATTAGTTAATTTTTTTTTTTATTATTTAACTACTTAATTATTACAAATCAGAATAATTTATTGTCAATTTATTGATAATTATTTTGAACATGTGTATATAAACATTCAAATCACTAACATGATTACTTCATTTAAAAAAATTTTATATGACCAAATTAAATTCATTGGCGATTCACTTTAAATTGATAAAATTGATTTTAATAATTGATTATCAAATAAATTAATATATACATAAAAATATGTATATTATACTTCTTTTTTTTTTTAATTTTTTTGTTTAAATTTATGTAAATTGTATATTAAAATCAATTATATTGTCAAAAACATATGCATCTAGCAATTAAAAAAATTTAAGTAATTTTTTATATTTTTAATTAAATCAACTTGGTAATGAAAAAATAATTTAATCTTAAAAAAAAAATTATATTTTTAATTAATGAAATAACTAATTAAAATATTTATTAAATTATTATTTTATTGCAAAGATATAGAAATCCATTTACAAGAAAAAATTTAGAAATTTTTTGCAGATAACTTGTAAAGTAAAAAACAAACACAGCACATATTTATTAGGTTGATCTAAAGTTTAAATATTTGATGCTGTAATAGTTTTTTACTGAATTTATATCATTTTCTTATTTCCATTCAACAAAATTTATTTGGAAATGCGTAGCTCATTTGTATAAAGTAATTAGTTAAAAAAATGCTAATCACAAATAATTATTTTAATTATCATAAATTCACTGTTTCAAGATGCGATAAAAATGCACTAATTTAACAAATTTTTGATGAAAAAACAATTTTAAGCTATATTTATCCATTTATTAAAACAATTTTTGCAAATAATTTATAAAAAAAAATACTCACCAAACAATTAAAAAACTTGAAAAAAAGCTTAAGTAAAAGAACGAATACGAAATAAAAAAAAATTAAACTAAACACCAAGTTCACTGACAACAATGACAATGGAAACGTTATATGAGGTCACGTTTGTCATTGACCAAATTATTCACATTTCACCTTCCAATACGCACGCACTAAAATTTTTTAAAAGAAAACTTAATCGATAGTCAAAAACGTATTCAAAAAAATAAATTAATTAATTTAAATAAATAAACTGGATTAAAACAAATGGAATTTTTAACTAGTTATTATAACTTTGTTAATTGCACAAAATACTCAAATTACACATGAATACAAAGACTAATTTGCAAAATATTTAAACTCTGGCACTGTAACTTATTTGTAACTTAACTGGCTTTTTACTATCTTTGACTATCTTTTTTGCCTGCTCTATCAATGGCGAAATTGAGTTGCGAAAAGCTGCACGAAAGCCACTCTTGCACTGGACCTGCTTGAAAACAAACTAAACTCAGCTAAATCAGGCTTGCAAAGGGAAAACAAGCAAGAAAGTGCTGGAGAAAGTTTAAGTTTTAAGAAAGTCTTAAGAAAAGTCTTAAATAAAAGACTCGCAGAAACTGGGACGAGGATAGATTCAACATTTACGCTACTCTCAAGCCTGCCCCAGTGCGGACTTGTATCTGCGCAGGCTGAGACGTATTCAAATACTCTCTCTTTCTTAATTTACCTTCATGCTACCTGTTGCGTGTGCGAAAAGACTGGCTAAGACTGGTTCAGATTTTGATTCACTATTTGTCAGCTGTTTTTGGCGGTGACTGTTTACTGGAAACTACTATTCACGGTAAGGATGGTTTATTTATAACGGCTTGTCAAAGGCAACTTAAATTCACCTTCTAGTTTAATTTTTACCCGTTCAACTTACTTATTCACCCTTTGCTAGTTTTTTTGGTCTAGCCATTTACAACAAATAAAATATGCACTAATTACATATTATTAACCATATTTAGTTTAATTTCTAACCGTTAATATGTAATTTTCAAACTTCAAAAACTTCATTTTTTTATATTTCTTTACTTATAAATACATTAAATAATGACAAATTAGTTTTTATGCTAAATTTCATCACTTATTTTATTGCAAAAATAATTTTTACTCCATGCTTACGTTATGGTCAATTCTATTTTTCCGATTTTTTTTTATTTGACACATATATCATTTTATTTAAACATAAACATTCATCCATACAGGTATGCATTTTTGATATATATTCAAATTTCTATATAATGTTTATTTTAAACGATTTTATCTTTAAGTCTCCTTTCTTAAAACATACATTTATTTTTTTTCTAAATGTTTAAAACATGGTTTTTTGATCAAACATTTTTAAATGTACTTCAAATACATTTATTTACAAGTTATAATATATAAATATGCATTCCAAAGTGTTAAATTTAAACTTATACCTTATTTGTTGCAATCATTTAAATATATAAATTTTATATTTATTGTAAATTTGTAATCAACTAATTTTTAAACGCTTATTTTATTAACAATGCGTTCAACAAATTTTATTTATAAAATATGCAATGTTATCGATTAAATATAGAAAAATAAAAACCCACTTCATCTTTCGTCTAAATATATTTTTTATTATATTATTTTTATTTTAATTTGTTTGAATGACATTTCTTTAATATATTAATTTACATATAAATTATTTATTACTGTAATTAAAAATATATATGTTTTTTATAATATATTCAGTTATAATAATTATCATAAAAAGTTTTAACATAATCTTTATTTTTTTTTATGAATAAAATAATTACATTAATTTTTAAACTAATAGGTTTTAACTACTTTAAAATGTATATTTTATAAAAAAATTAAAATTCACATTAAAACACCTTTTAGTTATAATTATGAAAAATTAAACCCAAAGCATTTATTTCTTTAATAATAAAGATTTTATCTAAAAGCATCTTTAATATTTACATTTAAATCTCTAAATTAATTATTTATCAAATTAAAAAAAAAATTGATACAAATTAAATTTTTTTATAAATTTAAATAGTTGATTAAAAAATAAAATAAAAAAAAATAACTTGTCATAAAAAGTTCAAAGACAAAAAAAAAATACATGCAATAAACAAAAAAATACAAATTTTTGAAAATAAAAATAATGATAATAATTTCATTAAATGCTATTGATATTTAAATTAATTTAAATTAAAACAAAAATAATTATATAAAAGTTAAAAGGTGTTTAATTAACCTTAAAGAATAATCAAAAGCAAAAACAAAAGGTGTTGATTTGCACCGATAGACTATTATAAAAACAAAGTTTATTCACCAATCATCATAATAAAAAAAATTATAATTAAACAATTACGAATTTCGATAACTTTAACTAAACATAAGCTCATCTAAAAGACATCTAATAAGCTAGCCATTTGTTGATAAAAATTTTAACCTTGTGTTTTAAAGTATTAATAGCCAGCGCCCAATTTTAAATAAATAAATAAATAAATAAATAAATAAATAAATAAATAAATAAATAAATAAATGAAATAAATAAAAAAATAAATATTTAGTCTATTAAAACGGTGCTCAATTAATTTAAAAAATTGTCCTAAATATTTAGTCAAGCAAAGTTTAAAACTATTCTAATTAAGTTATAAAAATTATCCTATTAATAAAATAATTCAACTGTTTAATTATTAAAAATGTACTCATTAATTAAAAAATTAAATTACTATTCATATTTAATATTAAATAAATAAATTTGGCACTGATTTAAAAATTAAATTTTTAATACTTTTTTAAACTTTCTCATATGTTCAATTGGCGTGTGAAAAACTCAATTGTGTTTGGCTTTTGGCCAGGACGCAATTATTCCGTTTTTTATGCTATTTTCAAGGTACAGCTAATCAAAAAAACGATTGAATGGCAGACACAAGCAATGACAATCAAATCAAATAATTTAAGTTATGCATAGTTTTTTCCAATTTAGTATCTAATAAATGTTCTTTTCAATTTAAGCTATTGAATGTCTGTAGTACAACTGGCTGGCAATTAAAAAAACGGACATCAAAATTTTTATTTTTTTTAATCACATTTATTTAAATATTCCTATGACCAATTAGGTATTTTAATATTTTTGTTTAATTTTTTAATCTTGTATTTAAAAATTTTGAACTAAAATTTCAAATAATATATTAAATTAAAAACATTTTAAAAAACATGTAAAAAAAAATAATTTTCTCTTTATATTATTTTTTCTAATTTAACAAAAATATAAAATAAAATTTATAAAATTATAAACATGTTATATATTTAAGAATTTCACCACGTTTAAATTATTTTATTTAATAATTAATTTTTTTTTTTCAAAAACTATTAATTTTAAATAAAAATTTAAATTTAAATTATTTTAAATTTAACAATTTTAAAAATGTTTTTTTCAGGAAAAACGTCAACTAAATCAGAAACACATTATAAAAATTAATTTTTTAATTATAAATTAAAAAAATAAGTTAATTTAAGAATTACAAATTGAATATTTATAAAATTAAAAAAAAAAAAAAAATAAGGAAAATATGCTAAAGTATAATAAAAAATGTCAAGAATGTGATAAAATTTTAAAACTAAAAAAATTAAAATAAAAAGGAAGTAAAAAATTTTATGTATTGATGTTAATTTAAAAACTATGTAATTTGTTTTTTTTTAAAAGGGTGCGGGTAAACACGTGTAAAATATTAATAATAGCTTTTTTTATTTGTAAATTCTTTTTTTTAAATATATATGTAAAAATATAAATATAATATTTGAATTTTTTAATTTTTTATTAAGTGTTTCAATTCAATTAACTTTATTGTAAAAAAAATGTTTTTAAAATAAAAAACATAAATTAACATTAATAAATAATAATGCATAACTTAATTATAATTATTTGTTTAAACACAAATTAATTTTATTTTTTGATTCAGTATTCACTTCAATTTGTTTTTAAATACTTGCAAAAATAAATTTACAATATTTTACAATTGATTTTAAATAATTAATATAGTATTGCAAAAACAAACAAAATATTTCAATCAATTAAAATTTATTTTAATGATACGTCTTTTTACTAGCATAATTATAATATAAAAATTTATTAATTATTTTTTAAATATTTTGGTATTTTTTCACTAAGTTTCCGGTAAAATTAATCTATAAAAACTATCATTTAAAAATTGACCACAACATTTATTTTTTGCGTGGTCTTATTTCTAGAGATAAGTTTAATTTATTAATTTAAGTAAAAAAAACAAAATAAATAGAAATAAATAAAAAAAAAAAATTAAGCATCACATTAACCATGAAAAAGATTAAGGATTGTATTAAACAACAAAGCTAAGAAATGTTTGAAAAATTTAAAATTTTTTTTTTAAATTTTAAATAATATAAAAATAAATAAATAAAATAATAAATAATTAAACAGTTAATTAAGTGTATCTTTATTTAGTTTTTAAGTTATTCATATATATTTGGTTTTAATTTATTTTATTTATTAAAAGATAATAAGATATAAAAAAAATTAATTTTAAATTTTTTTCTTAAATTTTTAATTATAACTTTAATTATTAAAATGTTTTTGATGTTTATTGTTTTAGAATTAGATTTATTTTTTTTATTTATTTATTTTTCTGATCAAAATTATTGAAATAAAAAATTATTTTTAAAATTTTGGAAGTTTAGTTGATAAAAGAATTTTTTTATTGTGCTTATAAAATTTTTATGAACATCTTAATTTTTTTTTAATATTTATATATATTTTGTTTCAATTTATAAAAGCCAAATAAACATGGATATTGAATTTAAATGTTTTTTTTTTTAATATAATATACAATAATTTTTGTTTGCTACTTTGTTTGAAAAAAATAAAAATTAAAAAATAAATAAAAATGCAACATGTTTTTTTTTTAAGAACAATACAAAATTTATAAATGAAATTAGATAGCGGCTATTTTTTATTAAAATATTTTATTTTTTTATAATAATCTCAAATAAAAGATTAAAGAAACGTAAACTAGAAGGTTACCTAGTGAAACTAAAATTTGCCATCACTCCACAGGTATTTAATAAAAACTATTAACAACCCAATGGGACAAGATTAATAATTATTTCTTAATTTGTTAAAATACAATAGCAATCAAATTTGCAATTTTTTTGTTGCAATCAGTGATTAGTAAAAATTTTTAATATTTATATTTATTATTTTTTTTACCTTTTTAATTTTTTCCTTTTTTAATTTTTATAGTAACATTTATATTACATATAAACATATATTTACATATAAAATTTATTAAATTTGAAATAAAAATGCATTTAAAATAAATTTATCATCAACTAATATCAATTATTTATCTAATTTTTGAACAAAAATTAAAAACAATTTTATTAAAAAATTAAATTTAATAACTTAATAATAATATGTTTACTATAATAATATAGTAAAGATTATTTTAATTAAAATATGTCAAAGAAAATAAAACACATATTTATAAATTTTTTTTTATATCAAAAAAAAATATATTTTAAAAATAAATATAATATTTAAAAAAAAAACTTTATATAAATTTTATAAAAAAAATAAATATATATTTATTTACCTAAACTTAATTAATAATTAATTAATTAATATTTGAAATTGATTTTATCATGATATTTAATAAAATAGACAAAATCACTTTTTAGATTAGTTATAAATTTGATAAAATAATACCTAAATTATTATAAAATAAATTTAGGTACTATTATTAATAAATGTACCTGCAATTAATTTAAAACCCATACATTATAAAATTTAAAAAAAAAAATTGCTTTTTTAAAAGTTCATCAACATTTAAATTTATTTAAAAAAAAAATTGTTAAAAATATCAAATTTAAAATAATTAAGTTAAATAATTACGTAATTTAATTTTATACTTTTAATTTTTTTTAAATTTTTAAATTATTGATTTTTTTTTAACCTAAAAATTGTTTAAATTGTCCAAAAACATCTAATAAACAAATTTTTTATTTAGAGCTAATTAAACTTGTAAAAAATAATTTTTATTTTTTGTTATTTTATGATTTTAATTGTCTTTACTGTTTCTCAATTTTTATCTTAAAAATTTTAAAAAAAAAAATACAAGAACAGCATGACTCTAAATGCCATGAAATAATTTTAAAACACTTACAATTAAGACCGGTATCTTAGTTATTCTCAAACCTTGATTTCAAAAAAATAAATTAATAATAAATTAAAACTTTGTTCTTGGCGTCTAAAATCTTCATATTTAAACATTGCAATTTTTTCTATCTATTTTCTTTTTTAATTAAATTCATAACCTTACATAATTTAAAACATACTTTTATTGTATAAAAAAAAATTAAAAAATTTATTCTTCACGATTTTTATTTAATAAGTTTCCATGAAATTTTATATGATTAACTTGATTTTTTTTTCTTATATTAATCAATAATTAATATTTTATTTAATTAGATAAAATGAAACAAAATTAAAATTTAATGCAAATTAAAATTTAAAAAAAAAAAATACTTTTACCTAATTTGAAAATTAATATTTTAAAGTATATTATTAATAAATAATTGTCAAATTGCATAAAAAAATATAATGATATAAATTTAAAAAAAAACTTTAATTTTTATAAATCAATTAATATAAACAAATGTTGATATTATATTAATGGAAAAAAATTTCTTGTATTAAATTTTTTTTACAAATATAAGATACTTAAGTTGATCTGCTGGCCAATCCTTTACCAGTTAAAATTAAAATAACATTGAGCTATTTAACATGATTAGAATCAATTGATTTGACTCAGACAAAACCTTCGACATTTTGATGCTTTTGGGCCAATGATGGACTACGTTTATAATAAAACATCTGTAAAAACTTGCATAAATAGTTAAGCTTGATCTAAACCCTGATGGGGCAAACTAGGCGTATAGACAAAATAATCAGGGACTTGAATAAGTTATTTAAGTTTCTTTAAAATTAAAATAAAATTTGATCTTGAAAAAAAAAATTATTAAAAAAAAGATAGAAAAAAAGAAGAAAAATGTCGCGTTGACACCATTGAAGTATTTTGATTCAAAACTTAAATTTTTTTTTTATTTTTTGCTTGACGAATTTTTTAAATAGAAAACAAATCAAAGAATTAAATTATTTTAAATATAAATTCATATTTTTTTTAAAATTAAAAACATAAAAAAAAATTAATAAGAGTGAAATTTTTTAAAATTAAATTTATTTTACTTTTAAAATTTGTTATAATATAAAATTTTTTATTTTTTTTTTTAACTTTCTAATAGTATCTTTATCTTTTTTATCCATTTTAAACAAAAATTAAGATTAATTAAGGAAACAAATTGTATTTTAAAATAAAGATAGTGACATTGAAGGCCACATAAATATAGATGCAATAAGCATATGATCGCGTCGCAATCATCTGCAATTAACTTCGCCATTAAACTGGACCAATTGTACTTGAACATCGAATAACATAGAACAAGCCAGCTGTTTTTTTTTTTTAATAGCTCAAGTTCGTTTTGCTATAAATTCAAAATAAAAGCATCAAATTGTTTGTATCAAAATAAAAAATCATATCTTTTACTATTATATCAAACCTCATTTAAATTTTTTATATAATTTCAAAATAATATATAGGTACCAATGATAAAAAAATTATTTTTTTTTTTTTTTGGTATAGCATTTAAAAAAAATTCTTTTAAAAAGTTTAGAAACAACTATTTTAAATAACAATTTAAACATTTACCAAATACTATAAATAAAAGCCAAAAAACAATTTGCTGGACATCATAATAGCAAAATTATTACAACAGCTGTAATGGCATGATTGTGCATTGTATTTTTATTAAAAACGCCTGTATATATATGTTAAATTATTTTTTATTTTTTTATTTGTTACACGTACTCATCAAACAAAATTTTCTAAAATAAATTTAAATAAAAATTTATTCTTTTAAAACTTATTTAAATTTTTAAAAATAGTTATTAATAAATTAAAAATTAGAATAGCATAATAAAATTTTGTAACTTTTTGAAAAACAACTAGAAAAAAAAAAATTACAAAATTAATGTAACAGGTGTTTTTTTATTTCATCTTATTTTTTATTTTTAAATTAAATTAAATTTAACTAATCATTTTTTTATTTAACCTTAATCTAAAAATCAAAAAATAAACCTAAACTAATCATTATCTTTCTAAAAAGTTGATTAATTAAAAATAAAATACCGATTATATTATATTAAATATTAGAAATGAAAAAATAAAACAACGCCTAAATGTAATTAAATTTGACAATAAACATAGACAAAAATAATGAAAATAAAAATGATATAAAATAAATTTATAATAAAAATTATATAAAACATTCATAGTTGAAGAAATTTTAAAATTCAATTGTTGTAATTTTTAATTTTTAATTTTTTTTTTTAAACAACAAACATTTACTTGAGTTCTAATTACAAATTACAATGTAACATAATCACGAAATAGTTAAATATTACAGTCAAAAAAACAATTATTTCAATTTTAAGTTAAACAATTAGTCTAAATTTATTTAGCAATTAAACTTTTTCTCTATTTTTCAATAATTTAGTTTTCAATTTGTTTATTTTCAATTTTTGTTTTTAAAGTTCAGTTTAAAATGGACTGAAATCGGAAAAAAAAACAAGATAAACTTGAAATTGACACTTTTTTTCAAGAATCATTGAAACTTTGCTACAATGTTAAATATTAAAAATATTTAAAAAAATTCAAAACAAAAAAATCATATAATAATAAAGGCAAAATTAACTAAAATGTTTAATAATTTTCTATTAAATAAATCAATCAGAGTAAAGTCAATTTAGTTTGGTAATATTAAATAGTACCAAAAACAAAACCATGTTTTATAAATATAAAAAAATATACAATTTGATTATATTTATCAATTGTTAAATAAATACTGTGATTAATTAATGATTAACTTGTTTACATTGAAATAAAAATTTAAACTCCAATTATAAGTTTAAATAAAATGTATTAGAACTAAGTTTTATATACACTTGACTTTGATTGTCTAACCAACTTGAACTATATTTACTTAAATACAATAAATGTATATATCAATTAAAATTACTAATTTTTTAAAAATCAAAAAAAAAAATTAAATAGATTATAATTTAAAAATTGACAAAATAAGTTTTTAAAATAAATTAAATAAATTAGAAAATAGTAAAAATTTAATTATAATTTATAATAAAATTATTACGTAAAGACATTCAACTAATTATCAAGTTTAAAAATTACTTAAATTTATTTTTATAATTTTTTTTATTTATTTTTTATCTAAAAAATCTATATATTCTTGCAATTACATCATGTTAAATTTAAATTTTTTTTAATTTTTAATTATTTATAATGTAGAGTATTTTTTAAAATTAATTTAAAAACTAAATTATTTATGTAAAATAATTAAATTTTATTTATTATAATAATTTAAAAATATTTTATTTTATTAAAATTATTTAAAATAAAATATATATAAATTTATATATAAAATTTAAAAAAAAATTAATTTTTTTAACTAGACTAAAAATTAATTAAATGATTAGAAAAATAATAAAATTAATTTAATAAAATAATAACAAAGGTTATAAAGGGCAAATATAAAAACTTAATTATTTTTTTAAAAAATAACTTGATAACATTTAACATAATTATGTTTAGTTCTGTTCAATTCAGTTTTAATACTATTTGACTTGGCCTCATTATTAAGTTTTACTAATCAAGCATTTGAAATTTTAACAATTCATAAACTTTTCAAGCTTCTTACCCTTTTATCTAATAGCTTAACATAAAATGAATCTTAATTTTTTTGTATAAATTTTTTTTTTTGTATATTTTAAAATAAAACTTTAAATAAAATTTTTTTTTATTGTTAATTTTAAATAATATTTAAACATTTCACCTGTTGATTTTCACTTATTTTTTAGAAATAAAAAAAAAATTGTTACCGTTTAATTTTTTTTTTATTTTCAATGCTGTTTTTCGCTTGTTTTTTAAATTTTAATTTAATTATATTTACAATTATAATGTTTTGGTTTACAATCAATGACAGACAAAATCATATATATATATATATATTCAATTAACTAAATTAAAAAAAGTTTAAAAAATTTAATTTTTTTTGACAATCATCAATATTTAAACTAAGAAATTTTATTTAAAATATAAATTTGTATTTATGTTTAAATCAAACTATACTTAATTAAATTAATAAAAAATAAAAAGCGTTCGAAACAGTATGAATCTTATAATAAAATAAATATTAAAACTAAGCTGATTACAATTTTTTATGCACTTAAAAAGTTAAATTCAGACAGTTAAATAAAAATTAAAATTTAATAAAAATTAATTTATTGAAAATATTTTTACAAATTTTCAATATCTATTTATTCAATTTAAAAAACAATTAACATGAAAAAAAATTATGTTTATAAAACGTATTTAGAAAATAAAAAAATTAAAAAATCAATAATTTTTAATTTTATGTATCAAACACCTTTAAAAATAGAATTAAATAAAAAAAACATCTTTGATAAAATTTAAAAATAAATTTATAAAATGTTACTTATATATTTAATTTAAAATTTTAATTAAAAACTAAACCTTTAAATAAAAAAATAAACAGTAAATTTTAAATATTTAATTTTAAAAATAAAATAAATTAATATCTACTTTATTTACAAATATTTATTTTGAATTTTTTTTTTAATTTGAAAAAGTAACAAAAATTAATTTAAGTTTAATTATTTTATATTAGCCAGAAAAACACTTATTAAAACAAGATTTGTATTTAAATTTAAACTAATATTAATTTTATAATATTTTTAATTTATTTTTATATTAAAATTTTTTTATTGATTTAAATTTTTAAAATATTTAATTTAATAAATTATTTTATCAAAAAACTTAAATAAATTTTTTTAACAATGTATTGTAAATAAATATCATAAAATAAATAAGAAGTTAGTTGTTATAAAAAATATATAAAAATTTATTGAAATTGTAAACAAATTAAACATATTTATTTCTATTTTTTACATCATGATTTTTATTGCTATTAAAATTAGTTACTATTATTTTGCAGAAAATTAGTATTATGCAAGCTTATTTTTCTAATATTTCATAATAAAAAATACTTCTTAAAGTTTCAAATTTTTAAATATTTTACAAAAAACATATTTTTAAAAAAGAATTGATATTTTGAAAAATATTTAATTTTAACAATATTTATAAACTTAAATGTACTGAAATAGTAAGTTTAAATAATAGCAAGTTAAAAACTGAAAAAAATTAAAATTTATTTTTCTAATATTTTATATTTAAATAATTCTTATATAAAAATTATATAAAACTAATTTTTTTTTAAATACTTTAAAAATGCTAAAAAAATGCTTAACTATAGCCATCTTTTGGCAAGGTTCAAAACATTACAGAAATAAAGATTTAATATATTTTATTCAATAAGAATTTCATATTTTTGCTAAATAAATGCTTATTTAATACTTAATGGATGATAAACACAAATAAATTTAATTGATTTTTTTCTAATCTTAAACAATAAATTTATATTTGTATTTTTTTCATTTTTTGTTAAATTTAGTTTATTTTAAATATTATACTTAAAATAATAAAAAATCAAATTTAGCGTAAATAGCTAATAATAATTTATTTTAGAAATAAAAAAAATTAATTGTTTATATTAAGAAAAAAATTTTATAATTGATTTAAAAATTTATTAAATTTAATTTATCATTTTTTTATAAAACCTATTGTTATATATTTTTCATTGAAAAAAAAACCCCGCAAATAATAGTAAATTTTCGCATTAATTTTTTTTTTAACCGGAAATAAAAATACTAAGTTTATCTAAAAAAAAATAAAAAAATTAATTCAAACTACATAAAATAAATAATTAACAAATATAATTTTTTTACAGATGTAAATTAAAAAATTAAAAAAAATTAGAACTAAAATTAAAAAAAAAATGAAAAAAAGTTAAAAATAAGAAATAATAAAATTTTTTTTGTCACTTTGATTTTTCACTTTAATGTTTCAAATCACTTTGTTCTTTTTAAAAGGAAGTAATCATTATTCAAAAATAATTAACGCTTTTACAATGACAATTTTATTCCATATGTTTTTCATGTAATTTTTTGGTCTGCTTCACTGCATCATAAATGTCTTTCAACTGAATGAAAAATCCTAATCACGTATCAGCCGGCTAGTTTTGTTTCTCAGTTTAGTTATTTCTTTCCGATTCTGATTCAAAATTGACACATTTTTTTCACTTTGTGGACAAATTTTAAAAATACACATTGGACAATAGCAAGTGGTTTTAATCTATAGGACTTAGAATTTCAAATTTAAGAACATTTATAAAAGTTTAAACAATTTCACACTTGTTAAATACAATTTCAAATTAAAATTTTTTTTATATATTTCAATTTATAAAGTTATCCTTTGCATCTTAAACACTTTGAAACTAAAAATTGTTTTTTATATAGACAGTAAATCAACAGAAATAAACTAAATGTTAAGTAAAAACGTTTATAAGTACTAACATTATTTGCAAAAATGACTGAAAAACAAAGGCGTGTTTAAAATAATTAATTGAAAAAAAAAAAAATTTAAAACAAATACATTTATTTACGAAATTTACAAAATTTTTAGTATTACAATACTTTTATATATTTAATTACATAATTGATAAAAAGTTAATTACTTTTTTTTTTGTTTTTTATATATTTTTAATTGTTAATAAAACATAATATATTGTAAATAAATACCTAAAAAAAAAAATGCAAATAAAAAAAAACGATTTTTGTTGATTGCAGATTAAGTTAATCAGAATTTAATCCAAACAAAAAAAAAACAACCAAAACTACAACAGTCTGGCAAAATGCAGCTTAGTTGACCAAAGCTAATCAAACTAAGAAAACCATTTAACAAAACAACCAAGTAAAAACAAACCTTCTTTACTAATAAAAACTAATGGTTTTTGTGCTGGATTACTTTGTTAACAATTGGTCAAATGAGTGTAAATCAGTATTCTTATCACGTGGCAAAACTGAAATGCCAAACATGGACTATTTTTTTTTAAACGGATTCTACTAAATCTTACCCATCCTTATTTGAACACCCATTGATTTGTTTTGTAGCAATTTCATGTCATTTTTTAATTTTGTTTATTTTAATTTTTACAATATTTTTAATTTAATAAACTAATTTATAGTATATTTTTATAATTAATATTTTTTATAGTTTAAATTTAAAAAATAAAAATTTTAATGTTAAATCATTTTTTATTAAAATTAATATTTGTTTAATTCTTTTTTTTTTTAAATTTTTTATTTCAATAGAAAATAATTTTTAACAAAATTTTGAAAACTTGTGTTTATTAGTAAAAATAAAATAAGTCACATTTTGTTTAAACCAAACTACATTGAACAATTTTGAACATTTGACTAATGAAAATATAATTAAGCAAAACATCACAAATCATGATCCTAGCGGTTGTAGAGTGCTTGTCAGGCGCTAATATACTGTCAACGCTAACACAAAGCAATTGTATAACTAAACCAAATTTCAATATATTAAATGAACAAGTTAATCTGTGAAATATGATCTGCATTGAAATTGTTTTTTTTTTGTCAGGTGTTTTTACAAAGCATTATTTTTGTATGCCAGCCACAAAAATCTCAATCCAAAATATTATATGACATAAAATACAAACGAATTTGAAAAAAAAACAGATTTATTCAAAGCCATTTTAAAAATATTATTATTATATAAAATTAATTAGTGCATATATTAATAAAAAAAAAACGTTTTTTAATTTTTTAATTTTATTTTTTAAAAATAATTTTTAAATTTTTAAAATAAATTTGATTAGTTATTTGAAAAAAAAATTTGATTATTTGGGACTAAAGTTAAATCAAATTTATACTTTGTAGGTAAAAATAATAGTTTTATCTGAAATAACTTCTCATCAATCAATTTAATTTTTTTTATGTTATTTTTTTTTTAATTTTGATTATTATAATCCAAGTTACATCCATCATTTAAATGTATTTTAAAATTAAAATAAATTTTTTAAAAACTAAAAAAGGTAAAAATAAACTAAATTTATTTTTAATTGAAATAAAATTATTAATAGATAGTTGAAACAAAAGTTTTAAAAAGTTTAAAATTATTACAAAATTAAATAATTTCAATTATACAATTTTTTTAAAGCTGCGTAAAGCAAAAAATAAATATTTAAAAATTTTTTTAAATTTTGGATAATATTATATTTTCACATCAAAATAATAATTTTATTAATTAAAAAATTTAATTTTTATAGAATTTATTTTTTAAAAAATAAAGCAATAATATAAAAAACATTTATTAATCTTCAAATATCAAAAAATAAAATTTAATTTTTTTATTAAAATATTAAGAAAAGTATAAAAAATTGATAAAATAAATAATATTAATTAAAAATATATATATATATTATATAAATAAAAAAATTAAGTTCGAAATTGTCATAAATTGTTTGCTAAAAGCAAATGCCCTGCAGATAGATATTTAAAACATTTTTTTTAGAAAAAATTTTTACAAAAAACATCTTAAAATTTTTATTTTTAAAAACTACTTACAAAAACTTCTAGTTGTAAATTATTTTAAATAAAATTTTTTTATCTTAATAATACATTTAATTTGATATTTGGCATATTATTTTAATATTTTAAAAAATTTATTTACCAATAAAAAAAGAATATAAATTTTTATATTTACTTATGAATATTCATAATCAATTATTTTTTTAAATGCTTACATAATTAAATCCATATTAAATTGTAAAAACATAATAATTTTAAAAAACGAATTTTTATTAAATAATATTTTAAAATGATTATACTATTTTATTCAAATTTATTATTTTTTTTTAAATTCTAAATTTAAATATCGATATTTTACAAAAAAGTTATTTATATTGTTTTTATGTTTTTATATTATTTATAAGTTTTATTTATTTATTTTTTTATAAATTATTTTGTATTTTATTGTTTAATAATTATTTAATAAATTGCTAATGATTATTTACATTGAATTTATATTTAAAAAAAGTATATATTTAATAAAATAGTACTTATTGAAAAAAAAAAAATTAACATTATATATTTTTCACTATTTAATGATGATTAATGATTGTTAAAATAAATATATTTTTATGCTAACTATACATTTTTTTTTAAACTTTTTACTATAATCTTTTATTAGACAAAAAATTGAAAAAAAAAACATTTTGATTATCCAATTATTTTTTATTATAAATAAAATTTAAAGACTATTTGACATATCAATGTTACAATTATTTTAAAATTCGAATTTGTTTTATTAATTTTAAATTTTTAACTTAAAAATATCATTAAAAATATGTTCTAAAAAAACTAAATATAATTTTTAAAATAATGTTTAAATAATGTACATATTATAACATTTACATTTGAAAAAGTGTTATTTAAATATATACAAATTTAAATAACTTTTAATGTTTTAAACAAATATTTTAATGTATTAAATAAATAACCAAATAAAATTAAAAAACTAAAAATTTAAAAAAAAAATTAATAATTAAAATTTAAAATTAAAGAAAATAATAGAATAATCATACCATTTTGTTCATGTGAAAAATAAAAAGTGAATCCAATTTTGAAAGCATAAAACCATAATCCATATAAATGATAAAAATGAAGCAACCTGTTTCCATTCAGAACCGGAACCTAATTGTTTTAAGTTGATTTCATAATTTTTTGTTGTAACATTCAAATATATAATTCCCAGTGATGTAAATATAAAAAAATTAAAAAATAAAATTAATATATATAATTACTAAAAAATAAAAAAAATATAAAAAAAATTGTATAAAAAATATAAAGCAAAAAAAACCAATTAGAAAATGAAGCTAAATTAATGAAACGAAAACAATTAAAGCATCTCTAAAACTGATTAAAATTACAATATGGACATTGGCATAAACCAAAACAGAAAAAGCAAATTAAAAAGCCACAAATCAATGGACAGTCCCATAGTAGAAGTTTATTCTTTTGTTGATAATTAGTTTTATAAAATTAATTATTTCAAATATACAAATTGAATATTAAATCACAACAACAGTCCAAAACAAAATGAACATAAGTAAAAATAAGCTTACAAGGTCAAATCTGCCACAACCAGTTTGTTCATAATTTACAAAAAATTAATTGCATTTGTTGGGTTATTACAGAAGAAAATCTTGAATTTAGATCTAGTCAAAAAATTTTAACTGATTTTGACGGCAAAAAAAATAACTATTTTTTTTATTATTTTCTTCAATGTCCCAAACGAACGGTGTCAACTTTTTGATACAACTTTCATGTATTAAAAGCAAACTATATTAAATTAAAAAACAAAAATCTATGTATATATATTTTCTAGGATCAAGAATAATTTCAAATAAATTTATTTTCTACTAAAAATTCAACCTGTTTGTATATTATTTGCATGTAAAAACATACAGATCAGTAAGCAAAAAATCATCACAAAAAATGAGCATCATTGTAACTATAAAAATAGACAAAAAGCAAAAAATAAACAAATAAATTAAAAATAAGCTATAAATGCAACTAAAGTAAACAAATAATCGAAATTTATACAAGAGAAAAACATGTCGAACACGAAGCCGGAAAAGTCGAGAAAATGAAAATAAAAATAATAGGAACAAAAGTATATTGAGAAAACAAATTAAAAGCAAATTAAAACAAGACAACACACATGAATGAATGAAGCAAATGGTCTTTGAAAGTTGTTTGCTGTTATCTTGAATTGAAATAAATCTAAAAAATAAGAAAATGCAATTTTCATGCTGGTTTCTCTTCATTTTAACACAAAAAATCTTATTTACTTTGATTGTATCGCCAAATGTCAAACTTAAATTTTGCATAAGTTAGACACAGGTAAAAAAAATAAGAATAGGCAATCACACTGACCGCCCGGAAAAGTAAAAAAAAAAAATGCAAACTGAAATCCTAATAGAAAATCAAGAAACGGAAGTAGAAGAAATGCAAAAAGCAAATTAAAGACGTCTAAAAAAAGCTTTTCACTTACTGAGATTGTCAGAATATCGATGATCATTCACCTGTTCTTGATGTTTACGCCATTGTCCACTATTATCGCGTCCAATACTATGTACGTAATTGTCATATTCAAGCATCTTTAGTCTTTTCCGAGTGTCGTAAGCCATCAAAATAGCTTCATGACGAAATTTAGTTCCATATTCACGAACAAATGCAGCACATTTAAGTTGAATAGCTCCGTTTTGAAAGTGTGATGACTGCACTCGGAACTTAAGAGTAAGTAACGAACTTTCTAGTCCGTCTGCATGTAAAATGGTTGAATATTGCACTTCATAGTCCGGACCGGAAACCTGTCAACCAAATCAAACAAAGCTTAAGTTAAACTGGATCAAATTTTAAATTGAAGGTCACATCAAACTACGAGTAAATAATTCCATTATAGCCCATTTGTCCATTTGTTGTTCATTTTTTGTGTTCACAATGTTTTTTATTTTTTTTCTTAAGCATTTTTAGATATTTATTTTTACATTTTTCTTGTGATATACATTTACTAAAAAACTATACCACGCCTGAAATAACTAAAAAAAATAAATTAAAATTGAAAGGAAATTAGTTGCCGTTACTGAACTTCGTGTGAATCTTTCATTAGAAGGCAATGCTAATTTCGTGAACACCAAATTTCCACCTAACAGACGCACAATTAGCAAGTGTAATTAGGTTCAACTTAAGATTACTTTGTAAAATCTACTTTATTCAATTTTGTGTTGACCAATTTCCAAAAATTTTACAACAGATAAAAAAAAAATTCAAATCTTTTTGTTTAAAAATAAATCTAAAATTTAAACTAAGGCTGGTTTTTTTTATTATAAAATATTCTATATACGTTTTTTACTTACAAAACATTAATTATTAACTGTAATGGCTAGTGTGAAAAATAACTTGTTTAGCTTATTTAGTCTAATATAAAAATGGTGTAGAATTCAGATTAAAATCTTGATTTTTAATTTTTATGAAACATTCTTTAAAAACTAAGAAGGGCGTTTAAATCAGTCTAATTATTAACTAATCACAAGTAGATTCAAGTAACATTTTATTTTAAAAAAAAAATTAGTTTAATATTTAATAATAAAATTTATTTTATATAAATAAAATTATATATAATTTTTATTCAAATTTTTAAAAAATAATTTAAAATAAAAAATATCCATAAAAATAAATAGAATAAAATAAATTAATATATTATAAATTAAACTTTACACTAGTTACTATTTATCATTATTTTATTTACGTTTTTACATATTTTATAATTTCAAAACAAAACAATAATAATAAACATGTAATTTTAATCAAGCTAAATCGATATTATAAAAAAAACTGCTTATATTAAAAATTAAACAATATATTAAAAACAATCAAATCAAATAGTTGTTAACTAAAATAAAACTAATCAAATGTAAAAAAAAATAATAATTTAGCAAATTGAAAATTTATCATTAATCACAGTTTATAAATAAGTTTGCAAACATAATTCCACAAAATATTCAGAGACTAAAAATAATTAAACAAATTCTTTTTTTTCATTTCGTTATATAAAGAACTTAAAACAAATAAGCATTTATGTTTGTTTTAATCCATAAAATTAGAAAAATATTATAGTAGTTTAATCAAAAATAATACTAAACATTATTAAATTTATTTTTGCAAAATCTTAGTAAAATATAGTTTTGTGTAAAAATAAGTTTAAAAAAGGTGGCGCAAATAATAGTATTAAACTAGCAATCAAGTTGAAAATTGTTTCACACTTTTTTGTGTTTGATAACAAGTTTACACGAACAAGATTTGTGAGTAACTTCCGGTATTTGCCCTTTTTATCGACACATGACACTTATTACACGCCCATTTTAGTATTTTAGGCCGCTATCATTAACGCTCATCGCTTTACTCTTTGTTTTGTTCATTGCTTTGATTATCATTTTGTACTTGATCGTCACTTTGATAATTACCTGAACTTTATTTTTTTTTCAATTTTTGCTTTCTATCAATATTTTTGTGAATCATTATAATTATATTTTTTTAATATTTTGTTTACTGTTTTTCTATCAATAATGTTATCAAGTTTTCATTATCTTATTGACTAATCAACGAATTTTTTATTTTAATTATCTGCTTATCTCTATTGACCACCATTGAGTTAACAATTTTAACTATTTTTGTTAGCACGCTATGAAAGTTTTAATAAAAGGCGTGTGATTAATAACTTAATAGATATTGTATTTTTTTTTTTAAATTAAAAAAATTATTTTACATTTTTGTCTAGATTGAATTTAAAATTTTTCTAATTAGATAAATCATTTAAAACTTTTATAACAAATAAAAAAGAGTTAACTTGCCTGTTTTCTATTAATAAGCCATTTTAAAGTGGCTGGAGGTTTAGATTTGGCTGAACTACAATTAGCTGTTAAAATATCACTGGGTTCATAATCAGCTCTATCCGAAGTGACTTTTGGACCTTCTTTAGGTAAGACATAAATCTGCATTTCTTTTTCATCTGCAGCAGTATTAAAAGAAGGTGCTTCTGCTGAAATTTCACATCGATATACACCAGCACTATTTAAATCAACATAACGAATATGTACTTTGTTTCGGTCACTTTTTTCAGTCTAAAATAAAAAATAAAAAATAATTGATTGTGTAAAATTGCATGAAATTTAAAATGATTAAAATATGCTTTAATCCAAAAACAAATTTTGTACTTGTTCATTTAAATTTTATTATTCATTTTTTAAATTGTTTTTTTTATACTTTATTTTTTTTTTTATTCATAATTTTAACTTTTATTTAACAAAGTTAAATCATTTAAATGACTTTTTTTCAATTTAAATAAATGTGTTTCAATAGCTAGATAGTAATTATTTAAAATTTTCCTAATTACTACTATTATTGAAATACATAAAAGAAATTGTTTAAATAAAGAAACATTACAAATTATACAAAAAATAATATAAACTATTAATATACTATATTTTTTTAACATATAATTTTTTTTTGCAAAATTTGCATAACAAAGTTTTTTTTTATTATTTTATTATTATTTATATACTATTTGTTATTATTTTTTTCTATAAAATATTTATCAAAATTTAAAACAATAATGTGTCAAAAAATTTTAATTGTATAATCTACACTAAGTAGCCCCTGTAAATCATACTTCTTGACAATATTTACAAAAACATTTATACTTAAATTATTATTTGTTTTTAAACAATGTTAATCTCTATTTTTTATTTATTTGTTTTATTTTTTTTTATTTTATTGAATTAAAATTAAAAAATTACATACATCAACTTTTATTCCAGGGATAGGCAAATATTGTGCCGGAGGGAAATCTTTTGGAACGTAGCGATAAAATTCGTAACCATTTTTATACCACTAAATAAATTATAAAAAAAAAAATTGATAAAAATAGATAAAAATAGATTAAAATATTATATATTAAAATAGATTAAAATAGATTAAAATAGATTAAAATAGATTAAAATAGATTAAAATAGATTAAAATAGATTAAATAGATTAAATAGATTAAATAGATTAAATAGATTAAATAGATTAAATAGATTTAAAATAAATCAAAATAAATTAAAATTTTTTAAATAAATAAAATAAATAATAATAATTACTTACTTTAACTGAATAAAGTTTGTCTTTTTCTAAATCATATATACAACTTAATTCCACAGATTCTCCTGCTTTTGTTGGACTCGGAACGTCCAACATTACAATGCGTAAGCCGAGTACATACCCTACACCCACTTTAAAAGTTAAATATATAAAACTATAATTAATTAACCTAATAATTTTAACAAAATTTATTTTTTTTAAATTTAAAAGAAACATAAGTTTAAATAATTAATCATTAAATAATTTTAAATATAATTGCAATTTTACATAAAAAAATATATTTTAAAAATAGAATGCAATAAACAAATTAAAAAATTAATATGTTTCATAAAACCATTATCTTTATTTTTTAAATAATTTGTTAACATTTTTTTTGTAATATAAAATTTAAATAAAAGTAAAAATTTGATAAACATTTGTTTAATTAATTATTAATATTACACTAATTTTAAATCAAAATAAAAAAAAAATCCAGATTGATTTTATATAAAGAAAAGTTTAAATTTTAATTAAAAAAAAACTAATTTAATAAAAAAAATAAATAAATTCAGTATTGCAAAAAAATGCAATTGTAATAAATAAAATTAAATATAATTCGTTTTTATACAAATTGTATTTAATGTAATCAACAAAATAAAATAAATATTAATGTTGAAATGTAAAGGTATCAAAATTCCATAAAATTGTTAATGGGTAAAATAAATATACGAAAATGACCAGTATTTAAAACTTTTCATCAATTTAAATAAAACGAAAAATGAATACAAAATGAATACAAAATAAAAATAGGTCAATAATCAGGCCACATAATCCTAAACAAAATACATAGTAAAATCTTTCTAGATTAAAACCTAAATGACTTTTTATTTTAATTTCAAATCAATTAGACTAAACAGATATAAAAAGTTCAAATTGCATGTCTTTAATAATAAGCTAAAGATAGCAAATATTACCGATAATTTTGAAAAAAAGTAAGAACAAATAATAAATGCCAACAGTTTACTTAACAGTTTTAAACCCATAAAAGCAAACACATGTTGTCAACCAATGTTAAATTATTAGTGGCTAAGATTTTTCTCAAATTTATTTATGCCTTTACCGGCCTCAAAATGTGTGCAAATTGATTTGAAAAAAAATAAATCCATTAAAAATCAACTTTTTAGTTTTACTAATAAAATAAGTTTGAAATAAAAAAAAATTTGTGTAAATAAACTCAATTAAATCTAAATTGTAAAAATAAAACTTAGTTTTATATGTGCAACCGATAGTTACAAAGACAAATGAAAAAAATTATTTGTTGTAGTGTTTTATTAGATAAAATTTAGTTTTGTTTTTCAAAAAATAAATTTAATACATTGATTTGCGATTACCAACTAAAATACTAAAACAGGTTAAAATTTTTACAAAATCTATTGCTTACATTTTTTATTTTGATACATTGACTTAGAAGACAAAGCAAGCGTAAATTTAATGCATTTTTATGTTTCAACAATGAAATGTCAATTATTCAATCAAGCATTTGACAAGTTCAAAGTTACTATAAGATGATTTTATGAAATGAATTTGAAAATAACCAAATTTGAATTAATAAAATAAAAAAAGTATATAAAAAATTTATAAAATATAAGTATTTAATATTATAAGTAATATTTACATGTGACAAACTATGTCAAAGTATTTAATAATCAACTGTATATAACTAGTGTACTAAATTAAAATGAACTACTCTTTATAAAAAAAAAAAAAATCAATTATATAAACATCAAACTTTATTAAAATTAAAAGTAATTAAAATTTTACATTTAAAAAATTAAAAAATCTTAGAAAGTTATTTTTCGTAAAATAAATTAAATAGAATTAAATTTTATTTAGATATTTTTACAAAAATTGGTCAAGCATAATACTATGCCTACATAAACATTATTGTATCAAAACTAGAAAAAAAGTTAATACTTAAACTTATTGATCTAGTATAGAAAATAATTCAATCATAAAAATAATTCAGAAATTATCTTATGATAAATAAATTAAAATCAAAATGGTGACAATCCATTTGTTGACCGTTTTGATTGCAAAATAAAAAATATAATGATTATAGTTAAAAAAGTTCACAAAATTAATTCAAGCAAAAAAAAAGTCATTTTGTTATGGTTTTTGTAAATCAAATAAAAAACACATAAATGGCATCATATTTCTCTAGAGAAAAAAATGAAAAAAAATATGGTTATCATAAGTATTGATTAAGATATGCCTTATTGATCTTGTATAAAAAAATCAACAACTTAAATTAATGATGATTTCTACATCAAAATTTAAATTTTTTATTATACTTAAATAAATTTAATGCATTAAAGTTTATTTTAAATAAGCTCAATTAAAATGAACTATTTTTTAAAAATGCATGTATAAATTTGTTATCTTAGAACAATTTTAAAAATTATATGTTAAAATTTATTAAAATTAGTTTCTTTTTAATTAATATTAGTCATATTTTGTTTAAATCTATTCTACCAATTGTTTTAAATTTAAACATGTTAATCAAAGTTAAAGCAAAGTTTTCAATTTAATAGCAATATTATTTTTATTTAGTTTATTATTTGTATATTTTTTTTTCTTATAAAGTAATGCTAATCATATGCTTTTTTTAAAAAAAAAAAATAAGTTAAACTATTTATGTAGTTTGTTTGTTATATTTTTAAAAAAATAAAATTAAAAAATCTTGAAAAATTTTTAAATTTAAGTTAGAAAAAATAATTTCTTGTACTTATTCACTTTACCTAAACAAACTAGCTCCATAAAATAGTAGAAAGAAAAAGAGATTAGCGTAACACGTGTGCTCAAATTGTAAATACGTGCTTTTGCAAATCTAGTTATAATATTTTTAAACTTTTTGTGCAATCATCACATTGAAAATCGAAACTGAAAAGAAGAAAAATGTGAACGAAATTGTGGACATGATGAAGATACTATTCTTAAGCGTGCCAGCATCAAAAAGTTTGACTATTATAAACTAAACAAAGTAGTGGTTTAAAGGTAAAAGATCAAAAACAAGGTCACAGTATACCCGTATGCTGATTACTCCTACTGCACTCTTTGTTTATTTGAAAAATTAAATTAAATATAAACTTTCACCAGTTTTCTTGAAAAAATAAATTCCAAAAAGATGTTTTCAATTTGAATTTTTTTTTTGTTATACTAGTTTAAATCAAGCTAAACAAAAACAATAAAAATCTTAAATTGGACAAAACTTTCTATTTTTTGAAGCAAAAATCAACTAAAATAAATATAATATTAAAATGACAATAATCATAAAATTAAAAAATGAAGCAAAACCTAATCAAATTAGATAAATATAAAATTAGGCAGGTAATATTATGAGCTGATAAGATGAAAGTGACTAAATATTTTTAAAACTTTATTTGTATTGGTGTTGTTAAATAAACAGAGAACAAAATTTAGAAAAATATTTCAAATTATAACTATCATTTACAAAAATATAAAAAAACAATTTATGAAATTTGTGAAATTATAAAACAAGTAAAAAAATTGAATAGACAAAATGAACAAAAAGTGAAAAAAATAAAATGAAAAAAGAAACTACAAACTGGAAAAACAAACAAAAATAACGGATGATGGCCTGAAACAAAAGACTTACGGCTGAGCAACAGAAGAATGTTGTTTGCTTGCTTCATTTGGTCACTTTGATAAGGTTTCACCGGCACGTTGGTCTGTGCCAACTTCCGGTTTTTTTTTGCAATTTGAATGCGAATTTCCGGTCGAAACGACCCCTTACCACCCGTGCTCGTCACCTGCCAAAGCCCTTTGACCAGTGGCGAGTGGCCAGGTAAACAAATTTTAGTTTGCTTTACTTGTACAGTAGTCCAATGAGTGTCCAAAAAGTATCTTAGTGCAAATAACGTGGTAGGGCAGATTAAAGCTGGCTCAACTGCAGCTGTTCCAATGGCATGTTAACATACAGAAGATGATATCCGATTTGAAAACGACTAAAAGATGAGGCAAAATACGCAGATTTAGGATAAATAATTAGTTAACAGCAATGAAAATAAAACAAACAATAAAACACATTTAATAGTATTAGAGCTAGTGTGTGAACACATTGCTGGCTTTTTGTCTTGTTTTTCAAGGCTCATATTGCCCACCACAGTGCAAACCATTTTGGCTGTTGTTTTACCCGTAGTTTTTTTAACGCGTTTACCAGTTATTCTGCTTATAGTAGGCTTAGCCGGACGCATTCAATCCGCTGCTATAAAAGCCGAATAACAATAACAAATAACAATAAAAACATCGGCTAAGCTGTTCATGTAATGTGGGCAAATATTTAATGGGCTCATCAGGCCAAAAGTGCAGCTGATGCACATCTTAAGAAGACTAAGTTTCAAACAGCTAATCTGGCCGCCCACAATCCCTGCATCAAAGCCATTTTTTATTTATCTATTTTGTCCACTCAAAATTTGACAATTGCCATATATTACCAAAAATCAGCAATATTTTGGTTGCTTTTAAACAAGCCCTTTGAAAAACTCAAACAGAGCCTATCATCAGAGCCTTTCAAACAGCCTTCTAGCAAAACCTTTTAATAGATTCTATTAATAGAGCCCTTAATGAACTACTACATAGAATCATTAACTCAAGTTTTTCGAAATTCTTTAGTTAACTGCTTTTTTAAAACTCTTCAAACTTGTAAAATTGAATAAAAACCAAAAGCAAGCAAGAAAAAAGTAACTATAAACAATTATTATAAAATACTTAAGTATTGGTCAAACTTATAAAAAACAAAAACAATAAGAAATTGGGCTAACATGACCTTTTCTCAACCTTGTCATCCATTTATTCTGTTGATAACTTGCTGACCCTTGATACTCGGGATATAACACTAGTTGCAAACAATCTGTTTTGCATTGCAAACTTAGTGCATGTTTGCAATTACTATCAACACACGCTTGTTTAAGCACAAAGTCAATCATTATCACACTGCTTTCACACGTCTACTATTCAATAAAGATTCAAACTTTTTTCCTATAAACATCGACTGACGTCAAAGTCAAAATGATGCTGAACCAAAGCCGAGCAGTCGCCGTGCGAGTAATTCGGTCACTAAACCAACTACACTTTTCTATAAAAAACGTTCCTATAATTGGCCGTCAACTTTCTTAAAGAAAACAGCTCATGCCCAGAGCAGAACGCATATCGTGCTATCTTTTGTTTGTCCACCAATGATGCTTTTGTCAGTGTACGTGACCTGATCAGCCAAACCAGCACTTACAGAAACACTAGTTTTCAGTCCAATCTCAGCTATTGCTATCTACAGACTTCAGACAGTACAATTCGGCTTTCAAACTGGCCGGAAACTAAATTTGAAAAATGTTTCTTTTGCGAACAAGTACTAAAAAATCAAGATCAGCATGTTTAGGAAATAAGTAAATAGCAAGTGACGCAAGGTCACGGCACAGATTTAAAGCACATTTGATGAAATCTAGTAAAAAATAAAAGTTTATATTTATTTATGCTTTATTAAAACAAAAAATTTAAAACAATGTGATTTTTAAGATCAACAGCTAACACAAAATAAAAAATATTCAAAAATATCTCTAAAAAGCATCAGTTTTAATTTAGTAAAACTAAAAAAATTAAAAATAAATTGAAAGAAATTAAAAAAAACTTTAAATGCAAACGATGAAAGAAAAAAAAACAAATTTACTGGATATATTTGTGTATTGAATACAATAAGTTTTCAATAGCCAAAATATCAAAGTCACGTTCAAACATCTTGTTCTAAAAAACTTAAAGACCACTAGATCAAGTATTGACTACACCCAAGAGTAAAACAACGATCAGTATTGAATTAAAAAAAAGTAAATAAAGAAATAAAAAATAAAACATCAATCCTAAAATACAGATAAATAATCTTATTGATGCTGGACATGTTAGTTAAAAACTAACTACTAGTTACGTATTTGATCAAGCAGCATAAACAAATAGAAACCAAGTAGCGATAAAAATTAATTTTAAATAATTGCGGAAAAATCATAAGGAGCAGAAATAAGATTAGAAAAACAACATGAATTGAAAAAATAAATAAGAGCTAACTAAAATTTTAGAATCAAATTTTCACTAATGAAATGAACAGCTTTAAATGCAAAGACGAAAACAAAGATTGTAAGATAAAAGGTTTTTATGTTTAAGCAATAGCTTATCCAAAAGTTGAACATGTGCTAAAGCAAAAAGAAGTCTCCATAAAACTTGAGACTGATTTAAAATAAAAAATAATAAAAATATCGAATAGCCGCCAAATGACCTTTATCTAACAAAATGCTACAATAACAATAAAAAAAAAATAAATAAGAAAATAAGAGAAAAATAATATTAAAAAAATAAAAATTATAAAAGCCAACGGCATTACTAAAAAAAAATAATAAATAAAAAAAAATAGAGACACTAAGCTGATTAGTAAATTGAAAATCGTAATTAAATCAATTTTTGTGTTGCAATAGGGACTCGTAAACCAAAATTATTTTTCTATGTAAATTGTTGTTAACTTACTTGTGAAAATACTTTGATAATTGTTTATAAAACTAAATACATTTTTTTTTTTAAATTTAAAATTTAAATAACAACTTTATATTAAGTTTATTTTTAATATAATAAAAGATCATCTCAACTAATATAATTTTTAAAATGTAAACTAATTTATCATTCTATTAAAACTAATAAAATAAAAAAAAAAACATACAACTTTTATTTAATAAATTTTATCATGTTTTTTGATTAAAAAAATTATTGGGTTCATTGGCACACGTAAAGTCAACATAGAAATTTAATCAGTTAAGGTCAACACATTTACTCTTTAAAATTATTTTAGGTGAACTAATTTATTAAATCAATAAACTTAAAATACATATGTTAATTTTTGAAATCTTAATACAATTAAATTATAAAAAATATTGAATTTAAAATGACTAAATTTAACTTATTAATTAAAAAAAAATTCTATTGCTTAACAACTAAAAAATTTTATTTTATAAAATTAAATGTATAAAATAAAAAAAAAAATTTTAATTTAAGATGGACATCAAACAAAAGTCAAGTTAAATCAAGCCAAAATGTCACGCAATTGGCAAAAAACAATGCACGATTTAAAAAGGATAAAAAATCACCTGATAAAATGAAGACAAAATCAAAAAAAAAAATCAAATAAAAAAAACATGATAAGAAGAAACAAAAATATTTGAATGTCGTGATAAACATGAAATTTTATCTTTTAAATTTAAAAAAAAATTTAACAATTCCAACTGTAAACTTATGGTTAAAAAAACTGATAAAAAAATAAGTTAAAAAAATATATATTAAAAACTTATTTGAGTCAATTCGAAAAATATGTTTTAATGATGGCAATAAGCCTAAAGAACGAAAAAATATAAACTAAAAAAATGGATAAAAATCAAATTGAACAAAACACGAATAGAAAAAAAAAAAATTTAAAAAAATATAAAAATTAGAAAAAAACATAAAATTAACAAAATGATACAAATGTTCATAAACCTAACACAATATCAGTTATATTTAAAGACATATCAAAATATTTCAATGGGTGTAGAAAAAATGCTCTGAGGCAAATGTGATCATCCAAAACCATGTCTAAATGTTTACAAAAAGTAAAATAAAATTGACCGGAACTAGACCCAAACAAGCTTTAATGTCAAAATACATCCGACACTGTTGCAATTATTAATGTTTTACGAAAGTATTAGCAAATATTTGATAAAACTACTTGAATATGGTCAACAGTTAAAATGTCAACCAATATTAAATGCCATAAAAAAATATTAAATTTAAAAAAATGCAATAAAAAATTTTTTAAAAAATCATAAAATATAAAACGAATATTAAATAATTAAATTAATTATATTATACAAACAAAAAATACAAACTCTATTACACAATCAAAATAAAAACAATAAGATTACATGGGTTGATGATTTGATTATATTCTATACCACGCCTTTTTGACCACATACAGTAATACCACATGACTAAAAAATAACCTTAAATTGATTGACCCAATCTGGTTGTATAATCAGTGAGCATGCCAATAAAGGCAAAAAAAAAATCATACAAAAAAAAAAAAATATAAAAAAAAATCAAATGTTGCTAAAATTGTAAAAAAACAAAATGAATTTTTAGTCAATACAAGTAAAATAAAAACTAAAAATAAGTAAAAAAAAAAACAAGTTTGTTTGCTTGTATCTTATTATTAAATAATTGATAAACATAGCTATTTGTCTTTTACAAGAGTAGCGACCACAGTCAGAATGTCAGCCTTGAAGTGGTCTGAATTTAGCTCGAACAAAGTCCAAACTGAGCTAGAAACAATAGCCAAATTGGATATGAGCACGTTTTGAACACGGTCTAAACGTGGGCAAGTAATGAGAAAAGCAAATGATGCACAAAATTGCGGCCACAATGATGCGTGGCCAAATTGTGGCTGGTTTATCAAAGTTTTGTTGAGCCCAACATTGAAACTAAGCAAGATAAAAATGTTTTAATTTAGTTGCTACAGTTTTTGTAAATTCAAAGTTGGTAACAAAACAGGTAAATCGAAACCTATTACACGTTTACCCAGTCGAATCAGTTCGGCTTTAAGCACACTCTAAATGTAAGACAAAAATCTTAACGAATATTATAAACTCAAAGCTCATCAGCTTTAATGGAATAGTTATATTTCTCAAAAAGAAAAATGACCAGCAAACAATGCCAAAAAAGACCTAATTGAATACTTAATTATTTCAACTGGTAATTTGTACAATTACACATATATGCTAAATGAATTCAAGGTGAACACAAGGTGAACGTCATTTATTGTTAGATAGCTTTACATTAGGTAGTTTCAGTCAAAGAAAATGAACAAAAAAAAAAATTAAATAAGAATGAAAAGCAAAAAAAAAAAAATAAAAGGGCAAACGGTGGCTACTTTAATTTCATCAATTATAATTGCATTAACTGGACAAACGGCTTAACTGTCATTAGATCAAACCATTATTTCATTTTGTTTAATGATGTATTTTGTTTTATTTCAATTTTTTTCAAGCATGAGCAAAAATGATGAAGCAGAATTAGTAAAACATAATGTGCATTCGAAATGAACAAAAAAATTATTATTTTACCAATAATGATCGCTTTAAGGTTATATTGGCGAATAGTCCCAATTTTTTGACAAGATAATAAACTGAAACAAAACTCAATAACATTTGACAAGTGCTAATTGATTGTCAACATTTTTCTAATGTGATCAACAGCATTTGCAAAATTGTCTAAAAGGCAATTTTTTTTTTTTTACATTACACACGTGTTTATTTTGCTTATTTTCACTTAATCATATTGTTGTCCATTTTTATTTTATTAATTTTAATTTAAATCCAATAAAATATTAAAAAACGAAAAAATTATCACAAAATGAACTTGAATGACCTTGACTATTAAATCTATCAACTTAAATTCTTTGGTTTAAGTAAATCAAACATCAAAATTAGCTTGCAAAAACAACCCTGATTACTATGCACATTAGATGACATTGAACATTAGTAAAAGTGCTTTCAATATTTGCCACTTTTGACCTGATCATTTTTTATAACACTATTGAAAAAAAATAAAAATAAACTAAAAAAAACTTGACAACCAGTTGAAAAGAAAAAACTTATGTTTTTTTTCAAGACCGGAAATACGTGCAATCTACATAAAGCTAGTTGCAACAAATAAAAAAAAAAAACAAGTTAGATTTACCATTTAACTCTCTCTATTTCATTCTAACTTGTTCTTTGTCTAGAATCAAAGACAAACAGGCAAAAAAAAACATGTTTTTGCCAATATTAATTTAAAATAAAACAAAACACATGTAAATGCAAATAAGGTAAATTAATAAAATATAAAAAAAATAAGAAAAAATAAAAAAAAACCAAAAGTAGAACATTAAATAAGAAATATAATTTCAAATAATCTTTTTAATAAATAATTCAATAATTAAAAGTAAAAAAAATTAGTCATTACTTGCTTTGCACTTAAAAAAAATTATTTAGTTGAATAGTTTAACCAATTGCAAACTGCCCATTCCAAATTCAATTCTTCATCTTTCTGAATGTTTGGGCTTGGCGCAAAATCTTGCTAATAGTAAACGCCTTCTATCTTTTCCTAAAAAAAAACTTTGCTACTAATTTTAAATTATAAAGTCACAACACCAAGAAAATTATAAAATAAAATTTATCAAAAATGCGTTTCCTGAATTGGCATCAGATAATTTTAATTAATAAAAGAAAAACAAATTAAAATCCAATGAGTTATTGACTTTAATTACTTCAATTTAAGTTGGAATAATATACTGAAATGATTACCGAAAAAATTGATTAACCTTTTATTTTAATTTGAATTAATAATAATTTGATTGTAAAGTTTTCATTTGAACAATAGTGTAATTACTAAAAATAATTTGCTTACTTAATCATATTTAAAGGTTATAAAAAGTAAAAGTTTGTCCACTGTAATTTTTGTAATTTTACTTTGTTAATCTTTTTTAATTGAGTCTTATAGCGCTATACACGATTTAAAAAATATTAATTCGCACACTGGTTGCAAAAAATTTACCTGTGCACAAACCTGTCTTTTTAAGTCTATGCTAATTGAACAAAGTAGCGTTAATTTAATCTGGGATCAGTTGCTTTATATTCAACGTCCACAAGTGAAAATGGTGTGTCCAGTAAATGGAAATTAGGTAAGCAGCGTTAATATTTAAGCTTTGTGGCTATACAATTGTTTTTTGTAAATTTATAAGCGCTTTTTACCAATTCATTATTCATAAAACAAAACTGATATAAAAAACCAAGATAGAAAACTTTGCATGCAAACGACATTGAACGTTCTAAAACTGTTTTTAATGATTTGCGAAACTGGTCAAATAAATTCAAAAAGCAGAGAAATCTAAATAAAAAGCAATTAAAAAAAAGTACCATGATTAGAAGAATGACTAAAAAGTAGCGAATTAGGCAACTGATTGGGTGTAAGCTTTAAAAATAAAAAAATTGGATTTACCAAAATGTTGAACAATCGAACTAAATAGATAGCTTCATATGGTTGTCACAGTTTAAGCTAACAACCGAGTAGACAAACAAACAGTACTTTCTCCAAACATTGTAAATACATGTGCAGGTTGTGGTGAGACAAAAAGACAAAATAACTTGACTTCATAATAGTGAAACTTAACCGTGAAAGACAAGTGCTAAATCAAATGTACATTTTTTTAGCACAACAGAAAACTACTTACATAAGATGGGGATGTTTGGATGCGAAGAAAACGGAAAGATGCAGAAAAGGAGAATTAGGTTTAAAAATGCAATTAGATGCTAAATTAAATTTGAACAATTTGGGAGGTGAAGCAAAGTGTTGCCAGGAGAAAAGTTCAGTGAATGGGACACAAAACCTGACAATTATCAAAAACAAACAAAACGGCAACAAAAAGGTTTTCTAAAGCCCCGTACACGTGGAATTGATTAAGCCCATTTAGAAGGCAATTTGAAGGATGAGCCAGATAATGAAAAGATTATTTTACTTTTTGAAAGCGGTTTGCAATGGATTGTGGTCACAGACAAGACAATCTGAAGCTGGCAGAGATTCCGAGCTAGTACATATGAACATTTTTTAGGCGCATCCACATTGAAACAAGGCAGGGCTCAGACAGATGAGACCATGTTAAAATCCACAGACGCATCAAACTGATGTGGATCAGATGAAAATAAAAACTGTGTGGCCTGGCAGGAACAAGCCTGATGTTGGTCACAGTTCACTAGACTCGACCCCCTACCCAACAACACATTAATAAACATGCTACTTTATGATGATGATTTGCACTGTTTTCTTTGCTTAATGTTGCTTTTGCACAGCTATTATGAATTTTGCCGAGGTGAGTGCTTTAGTGTGATCACAATGCTGCCCTTCACTCTTTCATTTCATCGGTTGCGGTTCTCATGCAAATGACCGGCAAAAAACGCATTTTTTAATTCATACCGAACAGCAAGGAAGAAACAGGTACATTCTGCATAAATAGCTTACAAGTGAAAGCGAAAGATGATTAAGAATAAAAAAGCGGAAACGGAAGAAAGAAGATGAAGAAAGATGAAAAGAACAAAGGACAATGCAAGATAATTTGGCTAGCTTAACAATTGGCTTAGCAACTGAAAACAATCAGCCACTATGGCCAACCATTTAATGTGGTGAGTCGAATGTGGTTGCCGGTGGAAAGTTGCGTGCTTCATAATAAAGCAGCTTGGCCCATCCGCTTCACATAGGTCATAAAATAAGAGTTGACTTATGGGACCTGAGTTAATTATGCTCAAAATTCGACTCTGGTCTACTGACAACTTGCTTTGTATAACATATTTTGCTGGCATAACCAGTTTTAAATTACGCGCTAATTTTTTTGTCCCTTTCTAATCAAAAAACTTAGTCTACTGACAAAACTGAAACCGAATACCCGCAATCCTCTAATACATTATCCCGCTCTAATTGATTCACTTGTAAGCCTGGACACGCTGTTTATTTACCGTTTTAACAGGCATTTTCAAAGTTTTCACATTTTCAAATCTTCATGCAAATCACTCGGCCATTTCAGATTTCTTTAATAGCTAAATATGACTCTTCTAATAAAACAAAGCCAAGTGAATCAAGAAACAATCGCCAAATAAACAACACTTACAAAACTAAGTATTGAATAAATAAATCATAAATATTTTTTAATTAATTGAATAAATAAACATAAACTTTTTGCAAATAGATTAAGCTTACTTAAACATGTAACTACCGGAACAAGTGATTAAAACTATAGTTTTCGTTTTTTTGTTTCATCAACCTACTTGCCATAAAAAACTCAAAAATACTCAGCCAAACAAGAATTTGATAAAATTAAATAATTGTGCTGTGAAAAAAAATTTAAAATAAATAAAAGTACTTTTGAATCTGCTGTTTACTCGTTTTAATCTTATGTATTAAGTAAAAAATGAAGACAAGCAAATTAGCAAAATCTTAATGAAATTATCAGTAGAAAGTGAAAAATTAACAAAAGTAAAAGCTAACGAAAGATAGAAGCTAAATAATGAAAAATCAAAATGAATTGGTGAAAGCAAGATACAGAATAGCCGCAAGCTGCTACCATTCTCTAGCAAACAAACAAGTGCATAATGACCAAGAACAGATCGACCAATGTGGTCGTCAACATCTGTGGCTTAAACCTCAATTGTTTTTGTTCAATATGGCTAGACAACGCCTCCTTTTTTCTAGTTCCGTCCGAAAAGCCAATTTATTAAAAAATAATGATAATTTAATCATAAATTATTTAAATGGCGCTACTTTTACACCCTTTTCTCTTCACTTTTTTCTGGTTTTTCATTTCTATTTTATTTAGCTAGATTTTCTATTTTTATTTTTACTCCTTTTTTACCTAAACCGATTAAACCTGTAACTGGCATTAGTGAATAGCCGTTGGCTCATTGCAAAACTTCACAATGTCCAACTTTGATACATAAAGCCATTGACGCAGACAAGTGATCATTCTTTATTGCAAGTTTATTTTATAAAAACGCAGTAAAGTTTGTTTTTCAAAAATTAAAACATTTTTATTTTGAAATGATCGTTTAAAGGTAAAATTGTAAATTAAAATTGCAAAAACTAACAAAAAAAGAATTAAAAAAAATGAACCTAACCAAAATGTAACAAAATGCAAATACTTTAATAGTTAAAAAAAAAATGACAATACAAAACGTGTGCATTTTGACCAAACATTAGAGGTGTACTTGACTACGTAACCCGCGGCTGGTACAATTAATTAGACATATCAATTTAAAAAAAAAAATTTAAAAAAAAGCTAAATACTTAAGCTAAATAAAAAAAAACTAAAATTGTTAACTTTAATCAAATAAGTGATGATTTGCGTGCTCAATTTTTTTAATTTAATTGTTAAGTTTTAAAAAAGTTTCATCTAAGAAACTTAACAAAAACAAGTTAATTATTTGTTTTATGCATTAGCCAAAATTGAAAAATAAACGTATAAATAAAATATGAAATTAATTAAGCTCACAATGCATATTAAACAAGTTAAAGCCAAATGTTCAATTGATATTGAAAGCAAATGACTTGTGAAATAGACAAATAAAAAAATAAGAAAAGATAAAATATAAAATATATATTAAATAAAAAAATATAGAAAAAAAAGACAAAAATAGAATAAAATGGCATAATATGGACAATAAGAATACATGTTCGCATAACCATCAAAAGTAAACAACAATGAAATAATCATGAAAAATGGTTAGAAAAAAACATTTTGACACAATGACCGCAAAGAAAATCTTCTCTTGTTCTACATTACTACAATCATCATCGAACAAAACATCTTTACATTAAACAAATGTTTTTTAATAAGAAAAATATCATTTCGCCAATGTAGCAAACACACAATTGACCAATTTTAGGTAATAATACTGACATATATATGCTCACAAAAAAACTTTCAAATAGTTATTCGTCTTTATTAATTCAATTGGCAATGAATAGTAATTCGATTGCAATTAAATCTGATTGAATTCAATGAAATCTTAAACAAACAAAACTGATAGAAAAATGGCTAAATCTAACGATAAAACAAAATCAATAAACGTAAAATGAAAAAAACATCGGCCAATATGAAAACGTAGTAAAGTGTATCAAAATAAATTTGGTTGAAAAGGCCACTTGCTGCGCACGGAATGCGTAAATTTGCAAGAAAAAATTAAATGATAAAAAACAAAAAGACAGAAGACATAGCAGCTCCCAAGCAAAAGTGGATACATTTTGTAAATAAACATTCCTGATTGAATATAACTAAAAATAGTAGGCCCAAATCAAGGGCATAAGCCTACATCCGCCCATTTGCCATATTTAATGTTCGTTGAATGCGAAATTGCGCGAATCAAGACCAAATACTTAAATGCTTATAAACACGCTTGAGATGTAGTATGTTATAAGCAAACCAGCACAAAACACTGCAAGTGCCTAACCATTATAAGAACTTTAATACAAGCTACTACTAGTAGTCTAAATGATAAAGCAAGTATGATGAGTATATGCAGAAAAAAATGATTAGATGAAAATGGAAAATTGTAAGAAAAAATCGGTGTTAAAATGATGAAAAAGTAGGGCAAAATAAGAAAGCAAAAACTAGAAAAATCATAAACTTAAAAATATTGGAATCGAGCAAGCAAAGCATTTTTCATTGAATTCATAGGGTGTCTAAAAAAAAAAAAAATAAAACGAATTTAAGCCAATGGTAAGATGTATGAAGATAAAATATCATTTTAACACTCAGTTGACTGACCATTGAAGAAAGCCCTCAAATGTCCTGTTCACTTGACCATCATTTTGACGATGATTTTTTGTACAGCAAATTTGCTTTTTATAGACACTATGAATATTTTATTTTTTATTTTAAATGCTGCAAGTGCCAACAAACAAGTGCAAAAAAGACTGAGTACAAAAAAATAAAAATGAATAAATGTTTGCTGAAATATAAATGTATCAACTTAGACAAAATAGTGGTCAATGCAACTAACGACTACTAGTTACTATTTATTTTTGAACAAGCCAATCAACAAATTTTTTTAAATCAACTAATATTTAAGTAAAAATGCTAAAAATTGAAATTTAGAAATATCCATTTATATAAAAAGGGGAAATAATTTTATATGCATTAGATTTTATTGCTGTTTTCACGCTATTAAAATCAACTAACTTGAACTTTGTTTTGACCACAAGTGAATTCAAATCGCAAAAGATATTACGGCATATATCAAAAATTTAAGTCCATAACCTAAGCTTTATACCTGTAAAAATTTTGTTCAAATAATATAAAATTTATTTAATATAATCTTATCATTAATCTAACTAATAAAGTAATAAAAACAGAAATTATTCATTTATTAGATATGTAAGTTTAGTCTAAATTACTTGCATATATTTTTCAATCAAAAAAGATTTGTAAAAAAAAACTTAATTAGATCAATTTTTTTAATATTTTTGACATATTAGTGGTAAAAACTTGGTTTACAACAAATTTGATAAAAAAAAAGTTACTTTTTAAAAATTAAATTTTGAACAAATCTAAAACATAGAAATTAATAAGGTAGGAATGTATTTATAGTTTTAAAAAAGGCTTAAAATTTATAAACAAAATTAAATATTTAAAAAAATATTAAAAAATACAAGATTAAATTTTTTTTTTACAATTTTACATTGCCATAATGATGTAAGTTCAAGCATTATTAAAAAAATGTTTAAACATATACTGATGCAACTGATCGCAAACAAAGCAAGACATTTATTTAGACATTGTTTGGTCTAGAGAAAAGACTTAAAAAGGCTAAATTTAAAATAATCACCGGAAGCGCTAATGTGCAGGAAATTTTTTTATTTTCAATTTTTTTTGATGTACAATAGAAATTGTCATAAGTTTACATGTTTATATCGATTAAAAATCAGGCGTTGTTGCCAGTTGTTAAATGCAAATAAAAAATTAAGTAAACAAATAAAATAAAAATACATTTAAAAGAAAAAGTTGGATTTTTTTAAAAGCTTGAGATTTTAAAAAGAAAAGATTAATTTTAAAAAATGATATAATTCCAATTATAAAACATGATGGTGAACTCACTTAATAAAAAATTAAAAATAAGTGAAATAAAAATACTTTTAGATTACTTTGATCAAACGATGCAAAAGGTTTAAATTTGGATATAAAGGCTTGAGAAAATAAAAGTCATGACTAGTGTTAATTGCACAAGTGGGTTGAACACGGGTCACATATTAAATAACAATCTTAGCCAGACTGTTAAATTAAACCTTTTTACATTTGCCACCAGACAGATAGTGACAACGTGTAAACGCAATTAGCACGAAATTGACACTGATACAAAAGCACCTTGTTCGGTGTCATTAAAACTTGATTGCTTTATTTTACAAATCCAAACCTAGTTTGCCTAATAAACATGCATTTCACAGGTCTAATAGATGAAATTTGATGCAATTGTGTAGAACGGATTAAATTTAAATTGAAATTAAAAATTACTATCAAGTAATGTAACTGGTCAAGTTTAAAATCTAGTTAATAAATTCGGTAAAGCAGTTTCAAATAAAAAATTACTTTAACATGAGCAAGCGGATCGAGTTAGAGTACATAACAGTTGAAATTAGAAAAACAGAGGTATAGCAAAAGGAAATGTTTAAAGTAATTGGATTTGTTGTTTATTCGATTTATCAAACAATTACTTACCGAGAGTGTTTATGGTTGCAGTGAGAAGTAGTGCTTGTTGATTAAGTTAAAATGAGATGAAGAGAATGATTTGGCTGCACTAATGATGGTCGGATAATCATTGTTTAATTGCAATTAGATTAAGTTTAAAACAATGAGCAGCAATTCACTGAAGTACTTGATTGTGTTTTAATTTGTCGTAAACCTTTCAAACAAGTTAGAAGAGTTGGACAAGGAAAGGAGTTTTTGGATTTGTATTTGAAGTTATTTTTGTAGTTATCTTTAGGCCCATTATTCGGCCAGTATTTTAATTACTAATTAAGCATTAGCTGATTGGGGATAAGATAAATTGAGCGGGAACAAACCAACTGAATATGAGCAGAATCGATTGACCAGAATCAGAATCGATTGACCAGAATCAGAATCGATTGGCCAGAATCAGAATCACATGACCAGGATCAGAATCACCTGACCAGGAGAAAAATCACCTAACCAAGACAAGAATCAACTGACAAAAACAGAATCACCTGACCAAGTACAAAAACAACTAATCGAAAGCAAAATCAACTAATCAAAAGCAAAATCAACTAATCAAAAGCAAAATCAACTAATTAAAAGCAAAATCAACTAATCAATTTTATTTGCACCAGATGAATCCAACACCAACCACTGAAACCGAACATTAAAAAGCTAAGATGCGTTTGTGATTGAAAGTTCAGACAGTAAATGTGCAGAAACAGAAAAGTTGCAACAGACCAACGCGTGCGACGGTGCTGCCATCGCACTATAAACACTTGTCTAATGACTGAAACACAAAGCGCCACTGGACAGTCTATGGTAAGACCTGCCTTTTTCACAATTGGATCTTTCTTTAAGTTGTGGATCTTTCTTTAAGTTGTGGATCTTTCTTTAAGTTGTGGATCTTTCTTTAAGTTGTGGATCTTTCTTTAAGTTGTGGATCTTTAAATTATGGATCTTCAAGTTGTTCTGGTGGTAGTCTTCAATTACCTCTAATCTTATACATTGAACTACTTGACCAAAAGACTGGTGCGATCATTGAAACCAGCTTAAAATCTAGTCAATATAATATTGGCCTTTATATGCTTGCCAAAGACATGTGTAGTCAATGACGCTGTACAAATTAGCTTCGGATTAGCTATTCTTTGCCTCAATAATTTTTCAATGGTTTTTACACGAGAAAATATTATTAATACACAAAACGGCATAACAGCTCTAAGACGCTTTTTTAAAAATCAGCTAATTTACATAAACTGAGATTTGCGGAAACCTTATAAACTTGATTTTGAATTTTTTACTTTCAGGTTGACAAACAGTGATTTGTCAATTCAACACATCATTTTTAATTATTTGTTTTCATTGCATTCGTTAAAATTTGTCGGGACTTAAGTCAAAATCCTTTTTTTCCTATAATATTCAATAGGCAATCATTGACTGAGTTAATTGTCCAATTTTTTCTTATTTATTATCCGAAATTGCTTATTTTGCAAAATTTGTCTTCAATGCACAAAAATTGAATATTAATCTGATTCTTTAGAAATTTAATTAAATGGCATGCAATTAACATTAAATTTTGTCTCAAAAACGATGGTAAAATTTTAGTTTATTCAAATGACATTAAATTGTTCAAAAAACATTTACAACATTTTCACCTAAACTCAATCTGAAATCAAACTTAATTGTATCTGATTTCTTTTAATCTGAAAAAATGCAATCAAAAAAGGCGGAAAAACTTTTAAGACGCTTTTATTCAAATTCAGTTTCATGAGTGGGAGGTAGAGAAATAATAAAACAAAATAAGCAAAAGCTTGATTAAATGATGAACTTTTAAGTGAATTAGATCTAATCTAAATAATGCAAAATCTTTGAAAATTAAATAAGAAAATTATTTAAGAAAAAAAATGTTGCCAGCCAAATCTGCTTCAAAGTGACAAGTGACAAGTAAAAACTCAAAAGTGAAAAAAACAAAATAAAAAGGGTTGGTCAAACAAAAGCGCCAAGTATGGGCGATAATCCATAAGAAAAACAAGAAAAAACTGGTAAGGATGAATAGAAAATGGTCCTAAAGAAGGCGTGAGGCTAGTTAGTTGACTAACGCACAGCCGGTGTTCAGTGAACTATGGGCCAGATTTTAGCAGAATCAAACCAGCTCAAAAGTAGATTCATCCGAATTAAAGTGAATTAAAGTGGATTAAATTAGATTAAAAAACGTTTAAATTATAGTTTATGTTTGTATCTTAAACGAGACGCATTGATACATAAGAAACTGTCTGGGTGAAACACTTAATGTATGCTTATGGTTCAAACATTGTTTGTACTTTATGTTCTTATTTCTTATTTCTTATTTCTTATTTCTTATTTCTTATTTCTTATTTCTTATTTCTTATTTCTTATTTCTTATTTCTTATTTCTTATTTCTTATTTCTTATTTCTTATTTCTTATTTCTTATTTCTTATTTCTTATTTCTTATTTCTTATTTCTTATTTCTTATTTCTTATTTCTTATTTCTTATTTGACAAGTTTAATCTTACATTTAAAAATATAACAAAAGTTATTTTCTACTAACAATAGTTTATAAGTGTAGACATTCAAGTACAAAACTCTAATACTTTCTAGTATAACAATTTAAAGCACGTATTTAAAGTTAATCTAGTGCTAAGTAAAATATTAAAATAAAATTTTTGGAACATTAAATTATAAATAAGAAAAAATGACAAAAATGATTACAATTTAACAATTTACAAATATGATATTAATATAATATTAATATTTTGAATCAATTAAGAAAATTTCTTAACATTTAAATAAATTGATAAGATTAATAAAATAAAAAAAATACAGGTATTTTGTTACAATTATTTTCTTTCTTAAATTTAAACATTGTTTTAATCTAGTTTAAGTACTTGTAATTTAATCAAAAATAATCATATAATTTTTTTTAAAACAATGTTAAATTAATTGTACAAAATACAGATCAATTTAGTGTTAATATTTTATTTGTAAAATGATATAAAATAAAAAAACACCCAATATATTTTTGAAAAACAAGAGTAATTTAGTTAATAACTACATAAAACCAAAATTTAAAAAATAAAAACTCATTAAAAAATACATTTAAACAAGAGAGTATTTCAAATTTCTTTTAAAAGTTCATGTATAAAGTATTACAATTGAATAAAGTTTTAAAAACTTAGATATTTTATAAGTTGAAATTAAAATTAATTAATTTTAATCGTACAAATTTTTATCAAATTTAAGAAATTAAATTCATTGGATAATAAATATAATATAATTTAAATTTAGATTACAAAAATTGGTAAAATATTAGATAAATAAAAAAAAATAATAATAAAAAACAATATTAAACAAAAACCAAAGCAAAATATAATTTAAACAATACAAAATGGGACAATAAAAAGACCATTTCAAATAATATTAAAAACATTAAAGTCAATTTGCAAGCTTTTTGATATGAAAATATACTCATTTTAAATGAAACATAATAAGTTTTTAGATAGTTGACTAAACTAAAGCTTGTTTTAACCATCAATTTATTGTTTCGCATTTAATTTTTTTTTTATCCATTTTCAAATACAGATTTGTTGATAACAAATTGTTGATTTTTAAATCAATTAAAATGAAATTTCTAACATTTAATATTTTAATAATTTTTTGCTTAAAATATAAAAAAATACAAGATGACAAAATAAAATTTACATTTAAATAAAAAAAAAAGTATGAAAAATATAAAAGTAAAAAAAAAGTATGAATTGATGTTAACCTTAATTTTTTTTTAAATTATTTTTAATATAATATTTTGAGTTATAATATAATAATTGTAATTAAAAAATAAAATTATTAGTTCTACTTTAATTTATTAATTTTACAAATAAAAAAAAATTATATTTAAAATAAGATGAAAAATAGAAAAAATAATAGTATAATAAATATATAATAAATAATAAAAAAAATTTTAAAAACAAAAATTTATTATTTTAACATTTTTTTAATTAAGGCATGTATAATTTGAATATATGCTTAAAAATAGTTCATTTTTGTCAAAAAAAAATGTATTTCATTTTTCATTTTAACACTGTTTTAGAAAATAACTTCAACTTGATTAACAAATTAACAAAATATGATTCAAATTTTGATGATTAAATATTTTACTGTATTTTACTGTGTATTATTTTTGGTTAAATTCAAAATAAAATTTTTTTTTTATCTTTTTTTTTGCATAATCGAAATAGTCACAATTAGCCTAAATAATTAAAAAAAAAAACGTTTAAAAAATTAAAAATAAGAAAAAAATTAGAAAAAATAAAACTTAATATAATAAAAAAATAATAATAAAACTAATTTTTAGCTTGAAAAAATGCAATACACGCTTTGACAAAATAGGCAAAAACTAAACTGGTAAAAGTAGGCAGGCAAGCAATTAATTAAGCTATTATAATTATTAACTAGAGTGAATTTTTTTTTTGTAATGATTTTGACTTATGAGTTTATGACCAATAATGTTTTGTTAAAAATATATGTAAATTTATAATTAAAATTAAAGAAAAAATATTACTAATAAAAAATAAAATAATAAATTAAAAATTTGAAATACCTTTATACGTTTTTTGAACACCTTTGATATTACCGGATATAAGAGTACATTTTCTCCCCATTATTTCTCTTTACTCTTTTATTTCTAAATTAAAACTTAGTAAAACTCATTTATATATCCGCCACAAGATTTTTCACGTAAATTTTATTAATTTTATTAATTTTAACAATATTCAGATCTTTTTTTTTATAAAAAACAACTTGAACAATAATCAAAATGCAGAGTAATATTTTGATGTAAACTAGTTGCACCCACCTGGTCAACTGTTATTACGATCAATGACCAAACGACACATTTTGAATTTTAATTAAAAGTTTCTAGATTTTTTTTCATTTAATTAAAGTTATACTAATTATAATTATTAATAATTAGTTTTAAAACATGTTTTAAACCAACTAAATTTATCTTCAAGTAAATCGGAAGTACGTTAAACAACTTTTATTTAAATGCAATCTAAATTGTCAAAGTTTACAAAAATTTAAAAAAAATCAAAAAATAATGAAATTGAATAAAATGAGGTAAAATATAATTAAAAAAAAAATAATATAAGTAAAGAAAATTGAAATTAAATAACTGCAAATAAATCTAAAACAAAATAATCAAAAAAAAATGTTTCTGTTAAAAAAAGCATTGAACCACGTTAAAACTTTAAACCAGACTAAAACAGTTTGATTAATTGTATTTTATTTGCGTTCATATTTTTTTTTTGAAAAATAGTTGATTACAATGTTTTAACAGCTAATTTTTCTTTTATTCGACCTGTGGTCAATTTAAAACAAGGTAAAGGCCACATCCGGTTTGAAAAATGATTAAGAATGATAGATTACAAGTAGAATTACATATGCAAGTAAACTTAATTTATCTAACATTATACTCACTAGTGACCATTCTTTTGTATGTTGATTCAAATTATCCAAACTTGAGTTTAGCAAGCCTTGCATACCAAGTATATTAGCAAATTTAAGTAACAAAGAAGGACAGGTGACAGCAGATTCAATTAAAAATTTATCAATCCATTTCACCAACATTAAATAAATACCTAAAAATGCTAAATTTATCGAAGCGCATTTCAAAATATAAGGTGGATTAATGGTAAATAAATCTAGTTCAAGATAAACCAATGCAAACAAATAAAACTGAACAAACATGGCCAAATAAATTAATTTACATTTTTCATCTACCTGCTTTACACTGACTAATAAACTAAGAATAACAAGAGCATTTGTACTTAAATATGGCAATTCCATTAAAAAAAAATAAGAACTTTTTTCTCGAGTTAATTTAATTTCAATTTTTAAATATGCATTATATAAATCATTACTTAAATTGTTGACTTCAACTTCACATTTATATAATCCTGTTCTTATTTTACAATAAATTTTACGTTTAGTTAAATTAAATTTCATTTTATGGTCACTATCTAATGATTGAGTAATGAAAAAATTACATGTTTGAGTATCTTTAGGATAATCATTTAAAAAAATTTCACAATCAGAAACGATAAATAATTTAGGAATAAAATAAACTGATCCATTATTATTTACACGAACGAATGGATGATAAAATAATTGGCTATTCTTTGAAAAATCATCTAAAATATCTAAATTACTAAATTTATAATCTGGTTTCCAAATTTCATTTGAATCAAGCAACAATTGATCAATTCCTTCATAATCATTTGGATTCCAAATCAAATACTCATCATTCCATCCAATTAAAGCGTGCAAATCAGCTCTAAGTTGACCTTTTTGTAAATTTAGTTTCACATTGTCTATATTTTGAATATTCCAACGAATAGTAATTTGTTTACTCAAATTTTTCAATGGGATTGAATTGCGATCATAATTTCTTCTTACTAATAATTCCTCTCTTAATCTATTGATTGCATTCAAATCATCTTCTCCTAAATTATAATGAATTTTTAAATAAAAAATTTGAATATAATAAAGAGTAAATTTTTTTTTACCTAATATTAATTTAAATGTAAAAAAAAAAGTAATAAAAAAAAAAATTGAAAACATTATTTAAAACAAATATTAAAAGTAGTGTATCATATGAAATAAAAATACAAAATGCTTTTAAATTATAATATATTATTTTAATGAATCCTATTTAAAATTTTTAAAAATTGCATTTACAAATAAGTTTGTGAAATATAAAACTATAATGATTTTATGCACAATGTCAATATTAATTTTGTACAATTATTATAGAACTAGCTGATTTTTAAAAGCTCAAAAATATTATGACTAAATTTATTTTTTAAATGTAAAAAAATAAATAATATTTGGTTTTGAAAATAATTTTTTTTTTTTTTTTTGAAAATTTGATTAATTTTATATAAATTAGTTTGTAATCAAATTTTCAATTTCACTAGAATTTTTAACTTTATTTTTTAAATTTTTATTATTTTTTTTTTTGATGTTGACATAAGCGTAAAATATTGCCCCTAAAAGACTGATGTTTAGACCAATAAAATTGACAAAGTTAAAAATGTAATCTCCACCAACATACATTCCTTAAAAAAAAAAAAATTTAATTTAAACTAGTATAAAAAAATTAACTTACCAAAATAAGTGATAAAAATACTTCTTAAAACACTAATTATTTGAGAAAGAACAGGTGAATTTAAATCAGTGCATGTAATCCAAGTTAAAAGGAATACAGTTGAAAAAGCAGCCGTAGAGAAAAATAATATGCAAAAATTAATGTCATTCCAGCAATTAAACATCAAAGCTGAATTCAAATCTCCGCTTATGGAAACATAAAAAAGTAGTGGGATAATGTTTAAAAGAGCACAATAATAAATAATTGTTACTTTTCCTAAATAAACTTCAGTTAAGTTATTTTTTATTTTATTTCGTTCTTGACTTTTATTAAATGAAAAAACGTTGTTTCTGTTCGTGTCATCTATTGAAATTAGCGTATTATTTTTCGAGTTATTTAAATCAATTAACCCATTTATAATTTTTTGATTGTCATGTAATAATAAATCTTCTTTGTTTATTTCACTGTTTGAAATTTCTATTTCGTTAGTTGTATTTGTACTTGGATTTTTCAGTTTCAATTTTGTCAGGACTGCTTCAAGTGAATCTCCAAAGTTGTTAATTATACATAAGAAATAGCCGATAAAGTTGAATTGAAAATCTTGAAGACAAGCAATTAAATTGCCAAACACTAGAATGACAATGGCCAGCATTTCATTAGAAGTGGGCATCATTTGCAACAAGCGATATTGCAAGAATATTGTGATGGGAATAGTAAATCTTCTTAAAACAACAAACATAGGCATGGTAATGAATTTAGTTGCTCCTAAACCTGAAGTAAGGTTGATCAAATAAAGTAATGGCAATGGAAAAATATTTTTGATCAAAACACAAGATATTGGTGGATAATGTACAAATTTGAGAAACTTTAAGAAGGACAAAACCGAACTAATCATGCAGACCTGCATCAAAGCCATAATGCTAAAGTAAGGAAAGCTGACAAGAAAAATTAAGTGATCAAGTTGCAATAGTAACCTACTTATAACTGGTCAAAATGATTTTGTTCATGAAGATTAAAATCAGGCCGGAAATGCCATAGGCGAGACTGGCACATACTTTTTTGTTTGTAGAACTATGGTCAGTCATGGTTTGAAGCTTTTTAAAGAAGGGATAAAAACGAGCAAAATTAACTGCAATAGATTATAAAAGTTAAAAAGAGTAAAGGCAGAGTAAAGTGAGCAAAGATAAATTGTTTGACTTACTTGTTCATTTTTCAGTCTAAAGCTGGAAACACGAAGTTTACCAATATAAGTGAAGCAAGTGTAGTAGAAAGATGGCTGCGGAGACGATGGCCAGATGACAAAAAGGCCAAATTGAGTGAAGACTTGACAAAAACTTGACAAAAACTGATCATTTAAGATGATCACTTAATGTCTACAAAATAAGTTGTACCTCAGCAAAAGTACCGCTTAATTCTCGACGTCCAATATGTTTCTACTGCTAAAAGAGGTCGACAACAACAAACAGCTGATTAGAGCGCACTTGCGCATTCTCTTCACTTAGCTCCTTTAGCCAGTTCGCAAATGAAAATTTAGTTAGAGTGCCGTTAATTTTGTTTAATCATAATTAATTTGATCAGCTAAACCTTTATTGTTCTGCTAAGTTTGCTCCCAGCTGGCCTTCGTTAGAAGAGTCCAATAAGTCTATCTTTATTAAGTCTTCAAGCTTTTATTGTTTTAGCCTTCATCTATCTAATCAGTTAGTTACTCAGAAAGTTTCTAACCATAACAGCAATCAATTTAATTTATTTTAACATTGACAAATCAATTAAAAACACGTCATTTATTCATAAAAAATTACTTTTCAATTATAATTTCAATAAACACTATCTAAGTATATTATTTCACTTACAAATATTTACAATTTTTATGTCCACATTTACACTTAAAGCTTTTTTGTTTTATTGACCAAAATTTCACTCCATAATCAAACCTAAAGTGAGGGAGAAGTTCATGAAATAGGTTTCTAAACCTAGTTTACATTACCCCAGCTCTTCACCGGCATCGATGTCCCTCAAAGAAAAAAAACAAATTCTCGGAAATCTCAAGTCATGATGATCTATGAATACTTTGACTGGAGCTAAATTTGGTACGCAAAAATGATTTATAAATCTTGATAAGTTTCCATAATTTGCTCCATCTATACAGTAGTTAGTTTTCTTAAAAAAAATAAATATTTATTTTTTTTAATTATTAATAGGATACAAAAAAAAATTCCAATTACCTTGATACTTAAATCAAATAAATACTCGTCATTTTTTCTTAAATTAGCTTGTTTATTGCTTATGATTTCACCAATATATTCACAAACAAATGAATGTTTAGGAATAGCTTCTAACGTTCTTAAACCCCATTCTTTATCAGATGTTAAAAACACTTGTAATTTATATTTCATTCCTTTTTGTATAACCCGATTCTTACAATTCATCCAACAAGAACATATTTCATTGCATTCAAAAATAGTAAGATCATTATAAAGATTGAGAAAACTTTTTAGTTTTCCTTTCGAATCGTATGGACAATCAAAATTTAAATTTGAACAAATGCAATCTAATTTTTTACATTTTTCATAACAATTGCAAGGATGCAGTAATTCTTTTTTAATTTTAATTTCAGATTTAAAAATTAAATTTTTTGTTATATAGTTAAAATTTTTAAATAAAGGATTATGTTGAAATACCATAACTGGAAATATTTCTTTGCCTTTAGATATATCTTTACTAAAATTGTCAAGATTATCATAATTTAAAATATAATTATTTTTGTTTAAATAATTATTTAAAAAAATTTTTGGTAATTTTTTTTTAGATCTACTTATACATTTAAAAATATAAATTAATAATGACTCTGATCGTTCTTTAATAAAATCGATTGGTGTATAGTTTTTTAAATTTTTTAAAAAAGGGTTTGCACCTTTTTTAATCAATAATTTTATACATTTTTCATGAAGATTTCTTGAAGCTACATGTAAAGCAGTTTCTTGAATGTTATTTCGATGATTAACTTTATAATTTTTTAGTAAAATTTTTTTTAAAATTTTTGGATTATTAGAATAAGCAGTCCAATGCAATATACTATTACCTGCATTATCTATAACATTTAAATCGGCATTTACCGAAATTAATAAATCAAAAATCTCTTCATTACCTTTATCTGCAGCCCAAACGATAGCTGAATATCCCTCATTATCTGTATCATTTACATCAAATTTATTAATATGCTTAATTAATTTTTTTATGCAAAAAATATCTTGCTTAATTACAGCAATTATTAAAGCATTTCGACCTGACTTATCTTTTACCTTTAAATTTACACCTAAAGATAATAAATGTGAAAATACAGAATGTAAACTATTATGTATACATAATATTATAGCGGGTATACCGTAATAATCAGAAGAATTAATATCTACACCAGCTTTAATAAATGTATTAATAACATTTAAAAATTTGTTTTTAATTGATATTGTAAAAGCATTATTTTTAAAATTTGGTTTAATATTGAATGTTAAAAAATCCATTAACTTTTTTTCATAAATATTATTATTATTTAAGGCAAAATCTAAGTTTCTGTAACGCTTAAAAATTTTTTTTTTAGTGTAAATTATAGAGCAAAAATAATTTTGCAATTTTGATAAAGGTTTTTTTATTCTTGTATAATTATAATCATCATCTATATTAAAAGTTTTAAAATCGTTAAAAATTTCTTCAAGAAAACTTTCATTAACCTTGAAAACCCACTCAATATTTCTAATATATAATAATTTTTTTATTTGATTTTGATCAGAAATGTTAAATTCTAAAAATATTTTTTTTAAAACATTATCATTTTTTATTTTATTAAACTTTTTATTAGGATCTAAAAGATATTCTTCTAATTTATCAAACAAAAGGTTGTATTCTTTTTTTAAAAAATAAAAATTAATTTTATCAATATTTTGATTAAAAATATTAATTAGTGTAATTGGAGGTTTACATTTGGCACAATGTGGACAAAAGTCGACTTGCCAACGATTTTTAAAAAATTTAACATTGGCACAATTTGGATGAAAATAATGAAATTCATTTCGTTCGCTTTTACAAACAAAAAATGAGCCTTCAACACAAAAGGTTTTACATTTAAGACAACATTGATGAGATCTAAAGTTTTCATAATGCTCATCACAAAAATTAATGTAACTAGAAGGTAGTTTAGAAAAAACAACATTTTGTCTGTTTCCGATTTTTTTGCATTTAATAATCTAATCAATAATTGCAACGAAAAAAAATTAATTTATTAAAATTTAAGAGTGATTATGATGTTTTACTTCACCACAAAGCTCTTCTTTGGCTTGACATTTTATTAGACCTTGCTTTTTTGAAGATTCAATTACTTTTGCTGGCAATCGATTTTCATTTAGATCGCAAACACAAGATCGAAACAATCGACTCTAAAATTTTTTATTTTATTGATTTAAGTATAAAAAAATAAATTTAAACAAACCTTTATTCTTCGGGTTACAGATGAATTTACCATTGGTTTTAAAAAAAAAAATGTGTACTTTTTACACACCTGTCAGATTAACTTGGAAATTGTCTAATAATTACTTAAGCTTTATTATAACTAGTTAATGAAATAATAAAAATGTGATTTGAACCGTTAGTATATAAATAAAGGTTACCTTTTATAATTTACTTGTACTAAAAAACCAGTCTTAACAGTAAACATGGATTTATATTTGATTTGAATCATATAGAGATTAGTTTTTGCCGCTGTTATTTAAATCAAAACAAATACAATTTTTAAAGCGGTAAAATAAAATTTATAATTTTTTTTTAAATATTTTGTTTTATCGACAATTGTTTCTGATGCATTCAATTGAATATAAGCAATCTGGAGTAAAATAAATAATTGGAAAAGCTATTTTAATACTGAAATGTTTTATCCGTGGTAAAACGATTTCAAGTTTAAAAGAAAAGTTAAGACAGCTGTTGGTGGAAGATGTTTTTTAATGATGATTGGCAATGTGATCCTGAAACTGAGTTTCGTGCATATGGCTAAACTAAAAACTAACATCTGTTCAATTGAAAATAAAAATGAAAACATTTAACCAAGCTTTTGGTACGTGACGTAGAAAATAATATTTAAGATTTAACTTAAAAACAAGGTAGACGATGTTAGAATACAATGAAATAATGAATTAGAAGAATTAGTTTAAAGGACAAAGATAAAGTATAAGGACGAAGAAAAAGAATCTGATCAAATAATCAGAGAAGAAGACCAAACAAAAGAATAAAGTGAAAGAAAAGAATATTAATCATAAGAAAAGGTAAAAGTAAAAATATTTGGCAAAAGGATACGGCAATAGGATACGGCAATAAAGAACAGCAATATGAAAGCCAAAAAAGATATAACAGTTGCGCCGATTAATTCCATCATCACTAATTGAACAAATGGTAAACTAATTGAACCCTGCCATTGCAAACAAACATTCGATCGGTAAGTTAGCAACCGTTGTTTGCAGAAGTTTGCTTGTTCTCGTTATTAAAAACATTTGTTTTTAGTTCATCTGACCAAACTTATTTTTACCTCACTTGCTTGTTTGGTTCATCTTCCACTTATTCCTCTGAGCCCGATTATCCAAGGATCCTAACTTTGTTTTGTTGAAATGAGCTGGTTTAAAAGCAAGCACCACATGCTAATTCAGCACGTAAGTTGCCATTCTTTTCAACTTCTTAGCTCGCTAACATTTTTTTAGTCCATCACTTATCCAACACTCGAATTTTCTTAAAAACATTTCATGTCCGTATAGTATTAGATATCTTTGGCCTACGCCCGTTTTCTGCAATGGTTTGCTACATTAAATTTTAACATTTCTTTAAGCTAAATTCCTGAAAACTTTTCTACTGTTTTGCTTTCTAAACAGACACAACTTATCTTTTTATTAGTTGTAAAACTTCTTTTTTCAGATGTTTACCTTTCTGAAGGCGTTTCTCACCAAAAATTTATGTTCATATTATTTTTTAAAAAAACATTTAGAACCTTTGATTTGGTTTGCTAAAAACCATATTGATAGTTTTCCATTTAATTTATTCATTTGCTCATTTTCAATACTTTTACGTATAAAAGGTTTATTAATATCTTTATTGTTCATAGAAAGAAGATCAGTCTTTTGATTGGGGACACACAAATCTTGCATCAACAAAAGGTAAGATTCATCTTTTTCACTCTGACAACTTCATTTTAACAATGATCAGATCATTGTTTGTTGTCTTTGTTGATTAACTTTATATTTATTGCGTTTCATTTAAACCCATTTTATTATTATTTTTTACAATTTTTCAACTTTAATACACTTGTTCCAATTTAACTTCAATTATTTATAATGTCTATTTTAATATATTTGAAAATAATTCTATTCTTTTTTCACTCTAGATTCAATTGATCATTTTGACAAAATAATTTATTTAGATAAAACGCAAAAAAATTCTAAATTTTCAAATATAATAAAATCTAATAAATTTAGTTTATTAGATGAAATATTATCTGTGATTGAAAACGAATTAAAATTAATCGACTCGCGTAAAAATAAATCTAAAATCAAAAACATTTTGAAAGAGCTCAATTTAATTTTAAACGACTATAATTTTAAAGCAATAATGGAATCTCATGATAATTTAAGAAGTTTGGGTTATGTTGGAAAAGACAATAAGACTGAATTTATTGATGAAGAAAGTTCAGAAAATTATGAAATGGACGAATTTGGATTAGTTGCAAGTGATTTTAATTTGAATTCTAAAGAATATCAGCATAATACAAACGCAATCAGAATTGTAGGAATACGTAAAAATGAAGATGAGCCATTAGGAATCACCGTAAAAGAAGAAGACAATAAATTAGTAATTGCTCGAATATTAGCTGGAAGTTTAGTAGATAGACAAGGAATGCTTCATGTTAATGATATAATTTTAGAAGTGAATGGCTGTCCAGTAGATAAACCAGATGTTTTACAAGAAATCATTCGTAAAAATAATAGCAATTCTATTCAATTAAAAGTTATTCCATCGTTTAATGAACAAGTGGCACAACTTAGTTGTCATATGAAAGCTTTATTCAATTATGATCCATCTTTAGACTCTTTATTACCTTGTAAAGAATTAGGCTTACCTTTTGTGCAAGGAGACATTTTAGAAATTTTAAATCAAGAAGATGCAAATTGGTGGCAAGCTAGAAAAGTAGATACTTTAAATCATCACAATTCTGGAAACACTTTAATAATAAATCAGCAAATGATGCTAAATAATCAACAAATAGGTTTAATACCTAGTCAAGAACTAGAGGAAAAAAGAAGAGCTTTTGTAAGACCAGAATTTGATTATGCTAGCAAAACATCCATTTGTGGTACAAGAGTAATTAAAAAAAAGAAAAAAGCTCTTTATTCAATCAATTCTAACACATCTTTTGATAATGCTGAATTAATATTTTATGAAGAAATGTGTAAATTAAATAAATTCCAACGAAAATGTATTGTTTTGATTGGAGCTTCAGGTGTTGGAAGAAGAACTTTAAAGCAAAGATTAATACAATCTGAACCGGAAAAATTTGCTGGAGTGTTACCGCACACTTCCAGGCCAATAAGGGAAGGGGAAATTAATGGAAAAATGTATCATTTCATTCATCGAGAAATAATGGAAAAAGAAATAGAAGATAATCATTATTTAGAGTACGGCGAACTACAAGGACATCTTTACGGTACTAAATTAGACTCTATACGGAATGTGATTAGGCAAGGCAAAATTTGCGTGATTGATTGTAATCCTCAAAGTTTAAAGTTATTAAAAACTCCTGAGTTTATGCCTTATGTGGTTTTTCTTGGTGCACCTCCTCTTGAGCAATTAAGATTCATGCATGACTGGGGAAGACAAAATAACACTTCTCGAAATTGCACTGTAAATTTTAAAAAAAATTAATATAAAAAAATATTTTAATGTCTTTTTTTTTTAGTTTGATCGCGCAATGGGCCGGAGTTCAAGAAGAGCAAAAACACTTCAAAGTTTAGCATCTTTTTACGAAGACGAAGATTTATCCAATACAATTGAGGAATCTAATAGAATAATGCGTATTTATGAAAAAAATTTTGATTTATGCTTGGTGAATTATAATTTTGAAAAAACTTATCATCAACTAAGAGAAGCCATTCATCAATTAGAAACCGAACCTCAATGGGTTCCAATTAGCTGGGTTTTGCATGCCGAATAAACAAATATTTAGGAAGCTACTAGTGAAAGCAAACATTTTTTTTTAATGTAGATATTCAAAATATAAATATTTTAACGTTTTATAATAAAAACAGTTTACTTTAACAAATTTTTTTCTTAATTTTCTTGAATTGATTTTACCACTTAAATTAAAATTTAAACAAAAAATCCTTAATGAGACTGGGCAATTTCAGAAAAAACATTAAGAACGTTTTCTATAGTAAATGAAAGGTTAATATTTGCATCTGGATAACATCTTTGCATTAAACTTTGAATAGCTTTGTATTGAGAAATAAATTCTTCTTGCATTGATCTCCAAATAACCTAAATTTAAAATATTTTACTTTTTAAAATAATTTAATTTAATTTGTTTATCTTACTTGAATTAAAGTTGAATCTGGATCGCTTGTGTGTTTCTCTACTTTTTTATACATTTCTTCTAATCCTTTTTTTACTTCTTTAAGACTACAATCTTTAATTATTTTTCTTAGCTCTTGTTTAGAATAAGCTAATTGATAGCTAACTTCTTCTTCTTTTACTCCTTGCAATACTTTTTGCTGTACTCCTTCAAAAAACACATTAAGTTTTTCTAATGGTCTTCCAAAATATCTGTTTAAAATTAAATAGATAAATAATTTAAAAAAGAAAATTAAATAATTACCTAAAAACATAGTCTTTTAATGCTGCATTATATCTGCTTTTGGCTTCTTTCCTTTGGGACTCCAAACAAGAAATTTTCAATGTACAGAGTACATTATGTAAATAATGATAATTTTCTAATAATACCATTTCTTCTGGAGTTTTATGATGTTGTTTTGCTAATATATTAATCACTTCAAACATTTTTTTAGTTAATATTTTATACCATTTGTCAATATCTGCTCTTCTTCCTCCAGAATTTTTAAAAACATTTTCTACTTGTCGAGAAAAGTGTTCAAATTTTTTAACAAATGGAAATATACCACATTTCAATTTTTTAGGTATTTTAGTCTCCTCAATTGCACTTTGTTGAGCATTCATAAATTTATCAAAATTTCTTTTAACATAAATTAAAATATTACCATAAGTTTTTGCCAAAAAACTACCTTTATCTTGAGCTGACAAAACATGTTGTGTCAACCTAACTAATAAATACATACTATATAAACCATCAATTTTATCATAATGCATTACATAATTAATAAATTCTTGTTCTAAAATGCTGAATATTTTAGACATCATATCTCTAACATTTTTGTTTTTTCTTTCTTGTATTTCATTTGAATTTTGGCTTTCCGTTGAAATCGAATGAGAAATAGAGTTATTAGCAGAAACATTAGAAACTTTACGATGTAAATTTACATTGCTCGATAAATTTAAAGGATTATTCCCGTTTGATATAATATTATCTAAATTAAAAAATTCAACACAGAATTGTTGTTCTGCTAAGCAAACCGGATCAATTGAGTTTAATATTCTTTCCACACAAGAATCAAATTCTTCCCATTCACTCATGCTAACTTCTGATCCTTTAGATGAAATAGTATCAAAATTTTCTTGAATAGAACTTGATCTAATCCTAGACTGTAAAGCTGTGCTAGTACTTGTAAAACTAGAATTTCCACTGTTTATGGTATCATGTCCTGACAATGTAGAATTAAACTTTTTTAATTTATCACTTGAGTTTTCGGATGAAGTGCTTGTAGAAAATTTAGATGCAGTTGACTTTTCTTTAACGAATTCAAAATAAGATATGATTTCCTTATCGTACACAGATTTCATAATTGCTTCATATTTTTCAGTTAGTGCAATTAAATATTCATTATTGTTGTAATTTAGCCATTTAACCAAAGGTTTATATATGTGCAAGCCATTATGGATAGATTCATGTGAAGGCAAAGTTAGATCTCTTTGATTGATGGTATTAAATGAGTCGGACAAATATCTTTCAACTTGATAGTTGAAATCTTTTGCAACGTGTTTAGATAATCGTTCGCTAAATCTGAGTTGAATTTTTTCTAGATGGCCTTTTTGTTCTTGGACAGCAGTAAGATAGTTGAGACTAGGATGTATGTTGGCCGTTAAATGAGATTGCAACAATTCAGCCGCTTTGATACATTCACGAATGCCTTGTCTTGAGTTTAAATCGTTTTCAATTAGACATTTTTCACTTTCTAAAGGAAAATCTAATTGGTTAATTAAAGTCTCAATGCTGGCTTCAAGTTTTTTTTTGTTTTCCTGTTCAGTTTTAACTTGGCTTTCTTTTTGTTCCACTTGCAAAACCACATCGCGAACGTTTTTCAAGTTGTTTAGGTAATGGTCAATTTTTTGTTCTAGTCTGAAAGTTTCTTCAATGGCGTTGCTTAAGGTGATCATCAGCTGTTCCACTTTTTGTTCGGAAGCCATGATGGTTTCAATATTCAGAGCATCCATAGCACTAACTTCGCGGGATAGTTGTTCTGTGAAAGCGGGAGCGTTATGGATGGTGAACTCGCATTGTTCCATTAATTTCTCAAGATCGTACTCTTCCCGATTAGTTAGAGCTTGGTACTCGTCTTCCTCGGACTGTGATTCCTCATTGTTTTCGTCTGAAGAAGAGGATTTGAATAAGTATGACTAGGTTTGACAGACTTTACATACCGATTTTGCTACTGTTCAACTTCATCGTGGGTTCAGAAGGCAAGATAAGGCAGAAAATAGAAGAGCTTGGCAAAGAGAAGTGGTTGACCTAAACAGCTAAGTATATAAAATATAAACAAATAGAAACCATCAAGAAATAAATCTGAGGTACTAGCAACTGCCACAGTGTGTCAAGCTTAATCCGGATTAGGTTAATCAGGACATGCCACCAGATGAAACAGCTCTAAAAGCATCTGAAACAGGTCTGGATGCAAGTTCCAGTTTAGGCTAGCAAAACTGTCCACAACGCCGCCATCAATCTGAAAGGGAACTTCTAACCAAAACAAACACGCCCCTGTCAGAGCAATAAAGTGATTGTCAAGACGCACGTGTATTTACGCACTGCTAGTCGTCTAAACACAATTTTTCGCTTTTGCTAATATTTATTATTAATATTAATATACATATGTGTCAATATGCACACATTAATTTACACCGTATAGGCTGATTATCAAGAACATTGGTTCACATTTGTCTAGTCAATTTAAGGCTTTTCTACTTGAAAAGAGTATTTTACAATGTAAAACTATTATTCGTACTGGTCATGGATGTAAACAAACTTTCAATTTGTCTGATTTAATGGTCAATGGTCACAATTTACAAAGACTTGATGCGTGAGGCTTGCGAAACAAAACTACTGTTTTTACTCGTTTATGCTATGATAAATATTTCATTCAAAGTTTACATTCTAGTTTTGTCATTTATAAATATATATATTAAATCACCATATATTTATGCACAAATTTGTAAATATGTTAAAGTTATCTACTATTTTTATAAATAATTTATATATACTTATATGTAAATAGTTTGGTTAAACATTTGCTTTTTTGAAAGGTGAATTAAAATTCATTAAATTCAATCCATTTTTGTATTTCTCTGAGATCAGTATTCCGTTTTTAAAATGCTTCATGATAAACATGTAAATTTGCTTTGTACAAATATGGACATAAATGGAATTTACAAAATTCATGAATTAATTTTTTCTTTTTTAATGTATGCTTAATGTAAAAAATTCTTAAAAATAATATGTTAAATAAATTAAACGCAAATTACTATAAAATATGACAGTGTCCGCAAAAAATATAAATAAAAATGCTTGGCTAAAATGCCTGACATTTAGCAACTATTAATGCAGTGAGCTGGCTTCCGACATAAGTCGTTTTAAAATTGTGGTTTAAATCATTATATACAAAAAAAAGAGAACAATGTTTATATATAAAAAACAATAACAGGTGTTTTTTCTCATTTTAACTATATCAATATCACAATTAAATTAGTTAGTAAATATTCATTTTAAACTTTAAAATGTACCAAAAAAATGAATCGTCAAATAACGGGGTGCAATTAAATTACGCTTAGCCATACGTATTTAAACCGAATTACTACTGGGGACATGAAGAGTAAAATTATCATAAACTTGCATTAATTCCGTTTTTGAATATTCTTCTAATATTACAAAAGTGTTTAAATTTTCACTTATTTTACGGGCACAATTTAAACAGTGGACTACATGTTTTTTGTCTATTTCTTTAACAAAAAGCACATTAAAAACTTCGAGCTAAAAAAAAAAATTAAATTAATTAAATGCTTAATAGTAAAAATAAGCTTTTTTTTAACTTACTTCACAATTAACGCAATAATGAGCTGGCTCTTCTTTATCCCTGCCATGCCAGCGTATTTCTTTACCTAATTTTTCTACAAAATTGATAACTTGTTGAGTGTACATTAATGAATTCATTAAAACAGATCTATTAAAAAAAAAAAAAAAATCAATATTTTTGAAATTAAGTCATACACAAACAACTCACTTGATTCGTTTGTAAAGAGCTTCTTCTGAAACTTTAATGTTTCGCGCTAAATTCCACGTGAGTTGTATTAAGGGTACAATAGATTTAAAGTCTTCTACTTTATTAAATTCATATCTAGTTACAGCAGATTCGAATTGATTTGCCGTCAATGGGCCTACATTCCAAGCAATATTATTACACCAACCAATTGCTTGCACCCAATGAACAGTTCCTTTTTAAAATAAATAAAAAAATGTAATTTCTAATTTAAAATTTTTTTTTATTTTAACTCTTACCTGCATTGACCCAAACTAAATCTCCAGGCCTTTGAACAAATCGATAAACAGGAATGTGACTTTTTTGCAATTCTGGCAAAAGTGGCCACCAACTACCATGTAAATATGATACACCATTAAGACGACAAAGTTTTTGAACTGCTGGCCAGTGTTGTTCTGGTACTGCAAACCATTCACAATCACCTGGTCCAATATTAATATTTACTGAACAAAAACTTAGATTTTCTTGATGACCAGGAGTTCTACAACCTGGAACTTTCATATAAAGTTGAACTGTATTCATTCCTAAAATAACGTGTCCAACATGACTTAGCATGTTAGATGCAGACACTACACGAGTAAATGCTGGCAATTTCATTAATTCTTGTAATTGCAATCTCCATTTTTTTTCATCGGATAGATCTACATTAGTTCCAAATTTTATGGTTTTAAAATGTTGCAAATGAGGTGGTGTATTACTATTATGACTATTTGTATTATCTTTTGATTTACGATTTCCAACTTTTTTCTTAAAAAGGCTGGAACAATTTGAGTCTGAGTCCGAATCTTTATTTACAACACTTTGAAAACCGTTACTATTTCCGTTATCTAAACCGTTGTTAAAATTCGTGCTACTCGAATTCTCATTGCTTATTCCATTACCATTTTGGTCCACATTATTACTATTGCCATTACAAGGTCCATTATTACTATTATTATTATTATTATTATTATTATTATTATTATTATTATTATTATTATTATTATTATTATTATTATTACTACTACTACTACTATTATTATTATTGTTGTTGTTATTATTATTAACATTATTATTATTCGTATTATTATTATTTATATTGTTATTATTATTATTGGAATTTCCATTAGTTTTTTCTTGCTCTTCTTTTAAACTTTCTTGAAAAGTAGACGCCTGATAATGAGCGTATCTTGCTATAGTAGAATGTGATCGATGACTTTCACAATACCAAGCCATTTGTTTCTTTTGTAAATGCCAATTTTCATCACTTGGTTGAGCTATTTGTGATCTAACTTCAATTAAATGATCTGGATTGCTTTCAACTAAAGTTTTAGTACTGAATAATCCTAAATCTAATTTGAGAACATTGGCCATTCCTCTAATGACAGTGATTGGATGAGCTAGACAAAACTGTTGCAATTGTTGAGAATGAGCATCTTTTTTACATTCTAAAAACACACTTGGAGTGGCTGGCTGTAATTTGTTACTCGGGAAAGGTGGATATGGACATTCCTTTGGTATTGGAAATTTAGGACTTGTACAAGCCAGATTTTGCATATGTTCTTGTTGTTTTATTTCCATTTCAGTTAATAAGTTTAGTGTTATATCTCCATCAAGTCCTAGGTTTTGACAATAATTAATTATATCACTGGCTGTCATTTCAATTGAAAAAGGTCTTCTGTCATTATTTAAATTACTTTGACTAGTTGTTAAATTAGACTGCTCTCTTGAATTGATTTCATTTTTATCATTATCCTTATTTGTTTTAGATTGCAAATTATCTGGAATTAAATTTTTTAACTTTTTTGAACTTAAACCAAATTCAGCTATTAAATTTTCTGCAATAAGTGCTGCGGATTGCTTTGGTGGCGATAATATGTTGTTAATGTCATTATCAGAAAAAGAAATGTTATTGTAATTATTTTCAAATCCATTTGTTCTTTGATCTTTAAAAAAAATAAATAAAAAATTAGTTATTACCACTATTATAAATAATAAAGAGGTTTACCTTGTAAACAATTGGAAGAAGGTTGTTCTTGTTTAAATGCTTTTTGTTGTAAATAAATTCTATTTTGAGATTGTAATTGCTGTAAATAAGCTTTTTGCTGGGGATTAAGACTATTGAAATTTTGTTGCAGATTATTTATTTCTCTTTCTAATTGAATTTGTTGAGTACTTTTTGTTGTATTATTAAAACAATTCATATTTAAACTAGAGTCCATTGATTCAATTTTTGCTTTTTTATTTGGTTGATTTTCGTCTGCTAAAATAAAAATTATAATGAAAAAAAAATATAATTAATAAAATACATAAATTAATTAATAAACCTACTTTGAGAATTTGACTTTTGACGAGAAGCCATTTCTTGGCCAATTGGGAAGTTCCAAGCATCTTCTATACAAGGTAATTTTTTAGGACTAAATTAAAGAAAAATATTTTTTTTCAGATTTGTCAATTTAGTATTATTGAATATACCTTTGAGCATTAGGTTGTGGGGCGTCAGCAAGTTGATTTTGAAGAAATTTAATCCTTTCTGTTAGTTGATTACTTATTGTACCTTCACAAAAAACACAAAACGTTGAAAAATTGTTTATTTTTTAAAATTGAAAAAAAAATATAAAGTCTTTTGCTTTTTGCAATATAATAAATTGGGATTAAGTGGTTATTATAAAGTTTTATCAATGTCAAAAATAGTATAAATCAAAAAAAGAAAACAAATGATAGATTTGTAAAAAAACAAAGTACAAATTTTCAACACATTGCAATTTTTAAAAATTTTAAATAATCATCTTTGGTAACTTGCAAACTAAGAAGAATAAAAAAATATTAATATTGAATAAATAAATAAAACAAAATAAAACAAAACTAAAGAAAATTAAACACAAAGACACAAATGTTTGCGTTGAATTAAGAAATGAATAACTTTTCAACAGGTGCACCCCTTACAATTACATGAATATATTTTGACAAATAAAAACATAAAAAAAAAATGAAAGGGTTAAAGAAAATAGGTCACCAATCGCGTCATGTGTTAATAAATTAAGCCAAGGACAGTTGCCAGTAAGTTGCCAAAATGATTAAAACAAAAAACCAAAAGTAAAAACACAACTAACTTACCATTGCCTCTGGCAGCATTACAATAGCATTTGAGAGCATCGTGGAATTGGTTTGCAGTTTCGTAAAGTATTCCTAAATTGGTCCAAGCAGCAGTATGTCCTTTTTCCAGCTGTACAGAGCAAATGTAAGCCTGCAATGCATCCAGTGGTTGGCTTTGCTGTTGATAGAGAACCCTTTAAAAATGAAATTAGAACACAATTAGTACCAAGTCAAGTTCAGGTTGGTTTGGTAACTTGGTTTGGGAAAAAGAGTATGTTTTTTTAAAGTGAGCAATCTTTTCTTAGAGCGAGCAACCTTTTCTTAGAGCAAGCAACCTTTTCTTAGAGCAAGCAGCTTTTCTTAGAGCAAACAGCCTTTTCCTAGAGTCAACAGCTTTTTCTTACAGCAAACAACCTTCTCAAAGTAATCAGTCTTTTCATAGCGACCAGCAGCAGGTCGACAGATATGACAACATACAACAGAAGAAAGCTTAAGGTAAGAAAGTCATAAAACGGCTGTTAATCCACGCCAAGACTTTGGCACAGACACAGTGGCGCAACGACAGCAGTAAATTGACATTTGAAGGGCTTAAACCAAATTCATTAACCTGAAATAAAGTTTAACTAAGTTGAACCCAACTTTTAGAAATAGTTTGCAAAGCGATTATCATGCACATCGCATCACTATCCCACCACTCATCACTTCCTGCTTGTGATTGGCAAGAATTAAAAAAAAACCTTTGCTCACTTGAACAACTGCAATATAAGCAGAGCAGTTGAAAGAGCAAAAATGAACATTTCAAGTTTGTTTTTATATTTGATTTCTCTGGCTTGCAAACCAGTGTTTACAAGATATAATAAATGAAAATTTGAACGAATTAGCTGTTGATGGCACCAGGCTGGTTGTAAAAAAAGCAACTAAAAAAACTTTTAAATGTGTTGTGCACATGAAATATTGTAATCAAAGATCTAGGATGATTGTGGATAATGAAAAAAAGGAAGAGGAGGAGTAGAAGAAATGGAAAAATATGAATTGTATAATAATAAGAGTGTTAGAAAAAAATATTGAGGAAGAGTATTGAAGAAGAGTATTGAGGAAGAGTATTGCTAAGAAGAAAAGTGAAATGAAGCTAAATTGCAGATTTGAGAGCAGCAAAGAAAAAGATAGATGAAACAGCGTGAGAAAAGCAAATGAAACAAGTGTGTGTGTTGAGGATGTAGATTTAGGTAAGAAAATGAGATAAATAAGAAAAGATAAATGAGAAGATGTATAAAAATGTATAAAAATGTATAAAAATGTATAAAAATGTATAAAAATGTATAAAAATGTATAAAAATGTATAAAAATGTATAAAAATGTATAGAATGAATAGAATGAATAGAATGTATAGAATGTATAGAATGTATAGAATGTATAGAATGTATAGAATGTATAGAATGTATAGAATGTATAAAATGTATAGAATATAAAAATGCATTAACTCACCCGATGGAACACCAGGTATCCGCATTGGCTTCTGCATTATCTACAGATTTGCGATAGGCTTGAAAAGCGTCGTGCACGTTACCTAACCCGGCCAAACACCGGCCGAGCAGGTAAAGTGACTGACCAGAGCAAGGCAACAGTTGAAAAGACTTATGCAGACACTGCAAAGCCAGTTGTTGTTGTTGTTGAGCCGGATTAGAAGGGCCCGTGGCTGTTGCAGCGGCCAGGGTGTTGCTACAAGTTGTGGTCCCGCCAATAGCCGAACTAGTTGAACTGTTTGTCCCAGAAGCTACTGAAGACGGAAGTTTGTCAAGAACGTGGTGCATCCAACCAAGTTGCTTGTAGATTTCTGACTTGACCGTGTTATTCAAACGTAATTGCTGCTGTTGTTGTGGATTACCCGGGACCACCTGTTGCACTTTCTGGTCTTCGTCCAGTAATTTCTCATAAGACTCTTTGGCCAATTTGTATTTTTCCTGGGTTTCGTGCAGATGGGCAATGTGAAATTTGACTACAGGTAAACCAAACTGTTAAACGTCTGTCTGCAACTGTTCAAGCTACTCACTTTCGGTTTTGGTCAATGTACACGGACTCGAATCGATTAATGCCAATTGAAAATGCTAAAGAAAAAAACAGTTAGTTCTCTTTTATGATTACTACAACATAAAAGCACTAATTCATTCACATATCAACTTATTTCAACTTACTTTCCTAAGCTAAGCCTTATTTGCTAAGATTTTCCTACTGACACTTTTCTACTAAGACTTTTCTGCTAAGACTTTTCTGCTAAGACTTTTCTGCTAAGACTTTTTTACTAAGACTTTTTTACTAAGACTTTTCTACTTGGACTTTTCTAAAAAAACTTTTCTAAAAAAACTTCTAAAAAAACTTCTAAAAAAACTTTTCTAAAAAGACTTTTCTAAAAAGACTTTTCTACTTCGACTTTATTGTTGAAACTTTCCTGCCAAGATTTTTCTCAAATTTTGATTATTATGTTTGCATTTAATATACCTGAAAAGTTTATAAATTTCAATTCACTTTCTACAATTTGCTCTTTACAACTCACTCTTTACAATTCACTCAATTTTTCGCATCTTAAACAATCAGCTTTAAATGCACAATAATATTCGTTTTTTACATTTCAAATCACTCTAAAACCTCACTTAATCCTAACTTATATACTAATTTATAGTAAAAAGACAAAAAAAAATGCAACTCAAAATCAACACTAATTACATTAAATTGATTAACTATTATATAATTATTTTATCAGCTACAACATATTAATCATTATTAACAAAAAATGCGAAATTTAGTCAATTCAAATGTAAAACAGAGTAAAAAAAAAGAAAACTTTATTATTATTTGCTTACCTTCAACGACGAGGAATAGTCTTGACAAACTTTAAATATTAATCCTAATCTAATGTGAATTTCATTGCATCTTATAAAGCTGGGTTTTAAATATAAAACCTGTCGAAAAGCCTTGATTGCCCTGTTTAATTAAATTTAAGTGAAAAAACACAAAAAACAAAAATAAACATTAAAAAATTGATTACGCAAAATATAATTGCTTTAAAAACTATGTTTTTTAAAATTTTTTTAAAAATAGTGAATTATAATTAAGTTTTAAACAATAAATTGGCAAAATATTAATCCGGAAATTATATTTTGTACAATTGAAAAAAAAAATCACAATAAGCAAAATTTGTTTTTAAATTTACATGACAATGAGAAATGTAATTAAAACTTGAGATAAATAAATTAAAGGTTTATTGAAAATGTGCCAAAATACAGACAATTTCACACATAATTATGATGTGATTACACTAGGAAGAACTGTGAAACAGTTTGATACTATTTTAGAATGTTTCAAACTATTTAAAATAGTGGATACTATTACAAACAATTCAAAACTGTTTGAGAACTGTTTGAAAGTTTCTAAAATAGTTAGAAATCACATAAGCAAAGCTCAAGCTCAGCTGACTGTGAAGCGAAAGATAGTGAAGCGAAAGATAGTGAAGACAGATAGAGGAGAGGATAGTGAATAGTGGACAAGATAACGGACAAGATAGTTGAATGAAATAGGTGAGTAAATTAGGGGAAAAAATAGGTGAGTAAAAAGGGGACAAAATAGGTGAGTAAAATAGGGGAACGAAATAGGTGAGCAAATATTGGCCAACAATTGAGCAGAAATTATGAACATTGAAAAATTGCAAGTATTTATGTAAAGCCTGTTAAACAATTCAGATTGTTGAATTGTGAAAGCTAATCAGACAGAGTGAATGTGTTTAGTTATCCAGCAAGGCTGAAATCCAGTGCAATCAGATTTAAAAGGATTAGTTCAGATTAGACGAGCTAACTGGAGTCTAGAGCGAGGGAAGCGGCTAGACAAGCAGCAAGGAAGCCAGCAGTTGGCTAAGAGAACAGTTTGTAAGTGAGCAGTTGTTTAAGTAAGTGGTTTCTTAAAGAAGTGCACACTTGGATTGTAAATCTTGACTGAGGTGCATTTCGTTTGTTACAAACGTAGAAGCCAGCACACAGACAAACACGACGAGCTTACACAGACATATGTAGAAACATATACAGACACATATACACATTTATATACAAACACATATGCACACATATGCACACACATATGCAGGCACACATATACACACAACACATATACACACAACACATATACACACAACACATATACACACATACACATATACTGGATAGACTGAGCAAGTAGGCACTATATATTCGAGCATAGAGCTTTCTTAATTATACAGTTAAGAATGAATGTGGCACACACGAGCCACTGCTCACTATACTGACACTTTGTTTAGTCGCAACGTCGATGGCAGAGTTGCAAAGAAGTAAAAGCTTGCTTGGAGAAATGTAGTCCAGCTTGAGACAGTGTGAAACAGTTGGCTTGCCCAAACACCTGGACACTAGACTGGTGCAGACCAACTCGGGTTCAGCACCGCAAACTTACTATAGTGAAACTTGCCATGACTGGATGGCTAGTTTTGGAGCAAAAGTTAAATCACTTTGGATGGATTGCTGGCAATTGGTTGGACAGTGTTGGTTTACTCCAACTGGTCTTGGACAGCTCCAACTGGTCTTGGACAGCTCCAAATACTCTTGGACAGCTCCAAATACTCTTGGACAGCTCCAACTAGTCATGGACAGCTCCAAATACTCTTGGACAGCTCCAACTAGTCATGGACAGCTCCAAATACTCTTGGACAGCTCCAAGTACTCTTGGACAGCTCCAAATACTCTTGGACAGCTCCAAATACTCTTGGACAGCTCCAAATAGTCTTAAACAGCTCCAAATAGTCTTAAACAGCTCCAAATACTCTTGGACAGTCTAAGACAGTTGTTGGAACAATCGAACACAAGCTTTCACAATACAAACAGTCCGTGTGTCTGGTCCGATTAGAGCAAACGGCTGAACTGAGCCTGCTGCGCACGAGTCGAGCAGACCAATGCAACCAGCGCCAGGCCCAGTAGACGGCCACAAAGTCAACTACTGCTGCTCAGACAAGCCGCCGTTGTGCATCCAAGTCGCACTTGTAAACGCCCTCTCTGCCCCTGCACTAGCCCCCCTCTGCTGCTTGTTAGATTGTTCTCTATTTGTTCTTATATTTCACTTTTCGCTTAAGATTAAGATTCGCTTAAGATTAGGATTCGGCGTTTTCATGTGCTTCTATGTGGGCCTAATTCAAGTGTCCAACAGTAATGACCATCACTGAACAAACATTGAACCTTGATGTTGATTGTGTTTGTGAAACTTTGTGAAATTTTCTCATTCACGTGCATCAGACACTGTTTCTTAACTATGGTTCATTAAGATTGTGTTGGATTAATCCACTTAAATAAAGTGGAGGAGGGAGAGTAAGAGAAAGAGTGCAGCAGAGATGTGCATCCACAGTTGACTGGCCATGGACTGTTGTGGTGTTTGTTGCGGTGTCTGTGCCACTGTTTATGCGCATGAGCAATGTTTGCGCATGTCTCTTCTAACTGCCAGAACGGTTGTCCGAGCAACAACTGCACACAAACAAACACAGTTCAATGGTGGTGTGAACAACAAAAAATGGGCGTAACCCCAACACTGTACAACCACTGCATGGGTGCATGTGTATATGGGTGGTGGTTGCTACAGCTGTTATTCAATCTGTATTTGTAATGGTTCAATGCCTTGCTGCAAATGGGTTTTCAAAGCAACTCTATTGGCTAATCCCAATTCAACATAAACGCACCCTTCGATATGTGTGGGATGAGAAACGCGAAGGGGTGTGGATAGGCAAGAACAGACTTCAGGAGAGTGGGAGAAAGTGGAGGAGAAAAAGAGAGTGCAGAAAATGAAAGAGAGTCAGAAAATGAAAGAGAGTCAGAAAATGAAAGAGAGTCAGAAAATGAAAGAGAGTCAGAAAATGAAAGAGAGTCAGAAAATGAAAGAGAGTCAGAAAATAGGAGAGTGTAATGGAATCGAATCGAATGGAGTGGAGTGGAGTGAAGTGGAGTGAAGTGGAGTGAAGTGGAGGAGAGAAGAGGAGAGGAGAGTGGAAGTAAAAAACACAACACAAGAATAAAAAACAACACAAGAATAAAAAACAACACAAGAATAAAAAACAAAACAAGAATAAAAAACAACGCAAAAATAAAAAACAACGCAAAAAAACAACGCAAAAAAACAACGCAAAAAAACAACGCAAAAAAAACAAAAATCCAAAGAAACCTCTTAAGAAAACTATTCCATAATCTATGACTAAATCAACCAGTGCCATTGACCATGACCAGCATTAAACACTGAAATGCGTGCAGCCTGATTTAGTTCACCTGTTAATCAGTTTCACAGGTCGATCAAGTGTGACGGCCAATGCACTCTATCACTACTTTATCATTGTCTTGTCCCTTGCTGTTCTTCTTTTATCTTCCACCATCGCTTCAAGACACTCAATTTTCAAACAACTCAACTTCAACATTCTCTTCGGCTAATTCTAAAAGTCACTTCTAATAGTCACTTGTTAAAGCCACCTTTCCAAATCACCTTCATTACGATTGTGATCGCTTTAAATTGCTCATCTTCTTCAACATCATCTCATCTTTCTCACTTAGTTCTGTTTCTTATTTCTTTACATCCTGCTCCACACTTTTCACTTCAATTTCAATTGCCGCTGTATGGGCGTGTTCAAAACATTTAGAAACATCATTAGACGATTTAAATGTTTGCAGCCAATTTAAAAGCACAAAAAACTTTAAGAAACTCTCTTTCGATTTATTCACACAATTATCAAGTTTCTGTGCTCTATTAGTTCACCCTACTTTGACCTCACTTTGACCCTACTTTGACCTTACTTTGACTCTCCTCTCACCCCACTTTCTTTCTATTCTCATCCTACTCCGACCCTACATTCAGGCTACTTTTTAATCCATATAACCTGTAGCAAGCGAAAAAAATTGTAAATATGAAAAAAATGTGCACAAAATGTACACAAATAGTCTTTTATAAAACAACCAAGTCGATCGGTGTAAAAAAAAGTAACTTTAAATTCTAACTTGTTTAAGAATATTTAAGATATTTGAAACAGTTGCAAGCATAAGTTGTTTGAAAAAGCGAAATCAAAAGGCCAAACCAGCTTATTTTATTTATGTATAATGGCAAAAATGTTTCATTTTGGCTGGGCCGGGCCACCCGTTTGCTGGTGCAACAGATTTTCAATTTGAACACGTTATAGCACTTGCTGGTAAAAAAAGCAAGCAAAGCCAAACAAAGCTCAAATTGGTCTAAAATCTGCTCTAGAAAAGTTGTACACTAGTTCTAGAGTGGTTCTAGCAATGAATTCGGCATTTAAAGTTCGAGTTTAAAGTCGCGGCAGGGGAATGTTTATGGTCAAGTCACTCATCGCACAACTATACACATATTGCTTAGACCAGATTGAGCGGGAACACCCGGCAAGATGAGATTGCCAAAATAGCAAAAAAAGATCGACAAAGCAAACAAACCAACCACCAAACAATGGGCCTCATAGAAAGGTGCCGCTATACACAATGGATCCAAATATTAGACATAGCCAAATAAGTAGAAATGGCCGCATGAGAAACAATCAGCTTTTGACCTTGATACAAGTTTGGCCCACCAGAGAAACCAATGCCAACGTTTGACAAATGGCAAATTTTAAATGGATCGCCAAATTTAAATGCCAAACAGTGGTAAAAAGTCACGTGAAAAATATTTTCAACTATAGTTGAAAATCAAATTTACGCTAAACATCAACACCATTGACATAAACCTATAACCTAAACCTAAACCAAATCTGAATCTGGATTTAAGTGTAAACTTAAAACCAAAACCTAAATCTAAATCCTATAGCCAATATCTTAAATCAAACCTAGAGCCAAAGTCCTACACTACTAACCAAATCCAATCAAGTGTACCTGCCCAAACAAAATTTTGTTCTGCTAATAATTGTCATAATATTTCATAATATTTTTGTAATTATGTTTCAACCAGATCCAACCATTACAAATCTTTTTGTAGGCAACCAACTGCCAACTTTAAGATACTTTGTGGTTGTGATAAATGGCGGCAAACAAAAGCTCAAACAGTCCCAAAACTGGCCTAAACTAAACAGATGCGCAATGACTACACTCTGGCAAAGTCACGTAAGCCAAATGAAGAACAACTGCTTATAAAAAACAACAACAAACAGACGTATGCTTGCTTTTAAAACTTTTGAAAAAAGCGCCAAAATTTAACATTTTAGTCCTTTTTGGCCGGAATCACGCTTTTTGTCATCCTTGCAATTCATTGCCAAATTCTGATCTTCTAAAATCTTGTCAAATCAAAACACATATTTTTCAATTATTTTGCTTTTGTTTGAAAACTCCCTTTGCTCTAACTAAACACAAACAAACGTTTGATTTGATTTTAAATTGATCAAATTCATCTTTTTGTTCTATTTTATAAATCTACTTTGAAACTAAAGTGTAACAAGTGATTAATAAGTGGCTATAATGATAAGCTCATGAAATGTGAATATTAACTATACTTCTTTACATTGTCATGATTAACCGCCATTTTCACCTTATTTTTTGCAAAAATCATACGCTTAATTGTAAGCTTTTCTGATAAACCAAAAATATTTCATGCTAAAACAAATTGGATAATGAGATAGCAAATAAATTAATAGTAAGAAAGTAGATTTTTGCACTGCTTAATTTTATAATCAAAATTCTTAAAATCCAGTTGTTAAACGCAAAACTAACTTTTTTTTTTAAATTGACTTCTTTTTGAAATTTTTTCTCATTTTTTCCCATTTTTTTTTTTTTTTGATAGATAAACTCAAGAAAACCAGATTTATTAAATAAATATTTTTCTTATAACCTATTTGTTCATTTACTAATCATTATTATCAATTTTCTTGAATTTTTTTAGCCACCAAATTTTTTAAAATGCTAACATCAAAATTACATGTTAAAAAAAATCATCTAATTTTCACTATTATCTATCCATATTTTTTTAAGAAATAATTTAAAAAAAAAGCAATAAAATATTATGGAAATGATGTAGATAATAATTATTTTTTTTTATATTTTGAATTATTAATATTAAAATCACTTGAAACGTTATTTTCTAAACATTTTTAGTTTAAAAAAGTAGCCAATATTTTTTTTCAACTTAATTATAGCTGCAAGCTAAAAGTGAATAAAAAAATATATATATATAAACAACCCATACATATTGTTTTAAATGTATCAAATTTACTTTACAAATTTTAATTTTTAAGTAAAAATATTTAATAAAATATTTTGACCTAATGATTTATTTAATTTTTCTTCTTTTTTTTATATATTTTCTCATTTAATAAAATAAAATTAAACTTCTAAATATAAAATGTATTAAAGTAGATTAAATACATAAAAATATATTAAATACATGATTGAAAAGTTAATTTTTTCAAATGTAAAAGAATTGCAGTTTATATATTAATTTTGTTAATTTTTTATATTGGTCTATTAATTTAAAAATTTCACTCACCAAGGATATGCATTAAAGTAAAAGTAAACTAATCCTAGTCCATACAAAAATGGAATATCCTATGTGGAAAAATTTAATTAATAAACTTGATTAAACTTTATTTGAAATTAATTTAATTACCTTCCATTTATCTTCAATTAAAGTGTAATACTTTTGATATGCAGATAGAGCTAAAAATCAAATGCAAAACAAAAAAGTTAGAATTTTGAACAGGTAAAATAATTATTTTTACCTTTCGAATAGTTTTCTATTAATAAATTTAAATGGCCTAATTTGCAATAAGTTCTAGGATCGATTTTGTTTTGATTTTGAATCTTTTTGTCTGAATTTCCATTTTCTTTAACAATTTCTTTAGATTTTCTAAATAAAAATAGTTCTATACATTTGATCGCCTAGATAAAATAAATTGTAAGAAAATGGTTGAAAATCAAAGAGCAATAGCTACCTTGTTAAGCAAAATTTTCAAACGTGCAGAACTCGTGTTATTAATGAAGCCAAAGTCAGAACTAATTGCAAAATAAATAATTTAAATTTAGTAATTTCGTTCAGTAAGTGGACGGCTTATGTTTGGAAACTACCTGTCAATCAAAGATAAAAGAATGGTTTCTTCTTCTGTAAATGACAAACTTGGATTGTTCATGTTTGACATTTGATGTTGAACACTTTTTCAAACTAAAAACTTTAAATTGTATAGCTAAAAATTACTTTAAATAAAATAAACAGACTAACTTCACATGCACAAGTTTTAGTCGAATTAGTAAACAATTGTCAATGGTGGTGAAACAATCGTGACCCAAAGTGTAAACAGTCATGAAAATGAAAATGTTTAGATCTGTGTCGACTTTTTGAATAAATTAATTCAACTTATTTTTAAATTCATCGCGAATATTTTATATTAAATTATTTAATAAACATTGAAAAACTATTAATTACAATTTTATAAAAACTAACAACAACTTCATTTTTAAAAAAAAAATATGTGCTGGAACTTAAACTGCTCGGAAGATGGCAGCAGTGTCGAGCAGCCAAAAAATCCCTCCGCGTAAAAATCACAATCCGAAAATGCAGAAAATAAAAACCAGTTTCATTCGAACTAGTTACTAATTGATTATAAAAAAATCTAATTAAAAATATTAATTAAAAATAACCATTAGAAATGATAATGAAAATCGACATCTAAATTATTTTTTTAATCGATTCTCAGCATATTAACCATAAAACTTTGACATAATGATTGTTCTCAAAAAATGCCAAGTCTACAGTTTTAGCTTTGAACTAATCATAATAAAACTAAGTGTTAAATTTTTAAATTAATCACGTTTTTCAACAATTGATAATTAAATTTTTGATCAACATATATTAACTTTTAAGTATTTTATTAATTAATAATAAAAAGCAAACTTTTTTAAATGTAAAATGTCCAATCCTTGCTTACTTTGTGGTTACAATCAAACTTATAATTAAATAAACTCCAAAACTATGATTTTAATGTGCTAATTTTTTCGTCATTGTTTGCCAATTTTTACTTTGACCAAAAAATACATAAAAAAAAAAACAAACAAAATAACGTTTAAGTCATGCAAACAATCAAGAAAAAATCTATATAAACATTTAATATATTTTATACATTTCTAACTTTTAAAACATTAAAAACAAAATATATTGATCAATTGACCAAGTTATAATTTTTTTCATTTTAATTAACATTTAAAATTAATATTGACTTTAAAATAAAAGTATTTGGTGAATTAATGATTCGCTAAGAAAGTAGAAGTAGAAGCAAAAGAAATAAAATAAATAGAAGAAAAAAAAACAGGTGCAACATTTATGAACATTAAAGTTTTTTTTGCCATTGTATCCATAAATAATTGATTAAATTATTAAGAACATATGCTTAAGTAAATAGCATCAATATATAAAAAGATATTTATAAAAAAATTTAAAACTTATTCAAAGCAGATGCTTAAAATTTTTTTTAAAAGGATATTGTAATAAACATGTGTTTTAATAATTAAAACAAATAATAAATCAATAAGTTGTAAATGAATCAAAAATAAATTTGAGAATGATTTGAAACAAATTAAGAATCAAATCGAGAACACATTCAAAAATAGATTTAAGAAAAGATTAAAAACATTGCGAATAAATTGAAAATAGAATTGAAAATTAGCTTGAGAATAAGTTTAGGAATAGAGTGCAATAATTTATCAATAAATCATCAATAGATTATTAGTAAATCACTAATAATTACAAATAAATTTAAATAAATTACTAATAAATTAGCAATATATTTATCATTAAATTATAAATAAAAAGTTTTGTGTACAAACATTTCACATTGAAAAAAAAAATAAGAAACCAACATAAAGTGATTGTTAAAGTGAATCATAAGTAACAACAAAATACTAGAGCAATATAAAGTCCAAGCAATAAGTGTAGGTAATAAGTTCAACCAATAATTCCAGGTATTAACTACAGGTAATAAGCCAAAGCAATAAGCCAAAGTAATAAGTCCAGGCAATAAGCTCAAGCAATAAGCTAAAGTAGTAAGTCAAAGCAGTAAGTGCAGGTAATGAGCCCAGATATGAATGTTACCAGGTAACTGAAAAAGTCTATCTTTTTGCCCATTATTTTGTTTTTTGTGTTTGTTTCTTTCTTTTTGTTATTTGAACCTGTGTTTTCACTATCACTTGCTTAGCTATTCTTGTTTGCCAGTCCCATTTGCCATTCATTTTGCCATTTTTTTTGCCATTTAGATTGTGTCTTCATTGCCATTCTTTAGCCGAAAGACACCTTTCTAAGCTGGCCATTGGTTTTAAGTGACACACTTGACTACGCTTGCCTAACTTGCTTTCACTTATTTCACTCTATTATAATTAATACTATTTAAACTAATTCTATTATAATCATTATGAATTCATTGTTTTGCACATTGTTTATTTACTATTAAAATTTAATCATTTTCTCTTTTATATAAAGTTCGCCAATATGCCAAAGCTTATTTTTTAAGTTCTATTCTTTCAGTGAAAAAAAAAACTTTATTATCAATTTTATTTAAAATTTATACTTTCAATATTTTTAAAAAAATAAACAGTTTAAATAGATTAATGTGATAATTAAAAAATCTAGTGATTTGATTATTTTTATTAATTAAGTTTTTTTAATTGTGGTTATTACATTCCATTTTATAAACAAAAACTGGTTCCACATTAGTGATTCGAAAATTCATTGATAAAAAATTAACTTGAAAAACAATTAAAAAAAAACGGTGCTACACTTGAGTTGTGTTTTTTGATTAAGAAGTAAATGATAAGGATTAATTATTTAAGAAAATTTATTTTAAAGTAAGAAAGTATTAGATTTAATTTTAACTCCGTTTCATTAACAAACATCCCTTTAACATTGAACAATCACAAACCATAAACTTTGCCGTGAAAAACACATTTAAAATAAAAAGGCCTGATTAAATTGTGAATTACATCTTAGTGATTTCCTAAGTAAATTAAAAGTAAAATCAGTTATACAAAAAAACTTTTCTTTTTTAAATTTGTGTTTGTAGATTATAAGCATTTTGCTTAAGTGAGCAAAATAAGTTTTCTTTGTTTCTTTAAGAAACTTGAATATTACACATCGCATCATTTCACGTTATTGAATAAAAATTAGTAATTGTGAACAATTAAAACGCCATTACAAGTTTTCCTAGCCAACGTTACATAAGATTAATTAATTAAAATGCAGCATAAAGCTCAAAATTTTGCATCATAGACATTTTTTTTGAACAAATTTTATTAGCAAGCAGTATTGCAAAGTTTTATTCAAATATTAATAAAAGTTAGTAAATATGTTAATAAGAAAAATAAGAGCTGATAAATGAAAAGTAATAAAGTGCTAATAAATAAAGAACTAATAAATAAAAATTAATAATTATGAGCTAATATTTGAAAAAAACTGAGAAGATCATAAGCTTGATCACGTCATAATTAATAAACTAGCCATGCACACCCGCTTTGAGAATTGTCTATTGGCAGCCAAAAACAACCGCGCCTGCAAACATAATTTTAGAAAAGCAAAAAATGAGCCGCAAAGACGCAGCAATCTAAGACTGGTACAGGGCTGGTGTGAGCTGAGAACTCGTTCGAATTGTGGCCTGAACTTGTTCCGTTTGATTGAACTAGTCCTTTTGGTTGATGGAAGTTTCTAAAATGTAGATTTGTAAGATGTAGATTTGTTTGATGAGATTTGTAAGATGTGGGCTTTTAAGATGTGGGCTTGTAAGAAATAGACTTATGAAACGTAAACTTGTGAGATGTAGACTTGTGAGTTGTAGACTTATGGGATGTAGATTTATGAATTAAAGATTTGCTATGTGGGCTTGTAAGATGTAGGCTTGTGTGATGTGACCCTTGAGTTGGACACGCGATGCTCGAGTACATTTGTCATCTTGACTCGGCCTGGTTTAGTACTAAAAGATCAACTCGCTTCGTAGTCATCAAATTTATGTTTGTTTTGTCTGAAAGTTGAAAAAAACTTGACTAAGTTATTTGTTTGTTTTATTATTTATTTTGCTTGGTGTTGCTTCAGCGTTTGCTTGGTTATTTCACTTCGTTATTTTATTTCACTATTTCACTTTGCCATTTCGTTTCGCTATTCACTTTACTATTTCATTCTGCCGTTTCACTTAACGTTTTCAGTTCGCATCTCTCGTTATTTCGTTTGGCCGTTTCGTTTGAATATGCAAGTTGGCTGTTTTAATATTTGAACACATTCAAGCCGAGCTGCTGCCAAGTTCATGTGGATATTCGAACTTGTTTGTTAAGGTTTTGTGAAACTGTTTGTGAATATTTACTCAACTCAAAAGTGAGAAATTACTGGAGTCAAAATTCTTAAGACAAAGTTTTTCGTTTAGAGAAGGTTCAAATTTGGCAAATGACTAAACAGTGCATGATCTAACTAATTTGCTCTTGTTTGTCGTTCCACTACTGAGTCTAGCTAACTAATGTAACCTGTTTACACCGATCATTGTCGTTTTTTGGATCAATAAAACTGATTTAGTGCCGACAACCAAGCTTAAGCGTCTTAAACTTGTTTAGAGACAATTTGCAATATTATTAGTAACTGGCACTTAACGTGTGAACAAGTCAAAAGTGATAGCCGGCAAAATTGATCAGGTGGCCAAACACTTAAATCATGTGTCAAAATCGTGACCGATCCAATCCAATTGCTGATCAATATTAAAAATAACGACAATTCTGAACTGATCTTGGCTGACGCAGGTGCTGTTCACACAGGTCAAACAGCTGACTATCTAGACGCAGACGCACTGTATACAGAAAATGTAAACACAAGTTTGCTCCTCTCCAGTCCAAATAGGTCCAGGTCTTGTCTTTATTGGAGTTACCATCACAGTAGTCATCATCATTGTGATTTAAGTCTTTGATGCCACTTATCAACTTCTCAATTTAGTCTGTCTTCACTTATTCTTGTTTCTTTGCAGCTGGTTAGTCTTTGTTGTTGTTTAGGTTATTGTTCGCCGAACCGGCATTCTTTAGTTCATAAACGTCTTGCCGACTTGTAGCAATTGATTTTTGTTATGGTATTCATTTGTTGTGATACTTGTTTATTGTGGTAGTTTTCCGTTGTTCCATTCTCCTCTAACAACTTACTTGTTATGACAATTTTTTACCATCTTTAATCTAGTTTTGTTACATTTAACTCATATTTTTTTACATTTCCTTTTCTACGCCAATTAAAAACATTCTAATAATTCCACTAGATTAAGCCATCTCTTTTTTCAACTATCTTAGTCATTGCTCTCAAACACAGCTAGTTTAATTCTCTTTTACATACATCTCTTTAACATACTTTATTCAATCAAGTTTTCAAATTTATATCAAATTCGGTTACATAAGCACTTATTTTTAATCAAATTTAATAAGCTTCAATCGAGTTATTTAATAGTTTCACTGTTATTATTTATTTTTCTCTATTTATAAACTCACGCAAAAATGTTTACTTTTATGCTTGTATATTAGTGGCATACTTAAGAAAATAATATTTAAATGAAACTTTTTTCACTTTTTCAGTAAATAACGTCTCAATTCTATTTCATAATGAGCCATCAATGAGAATAAAATTAGATCAGCATTTTTTAAGTGATCGGTTGAAAAAGTAGTTGAATAGACCAAACTAATTCAATCCGGATCTCAATTCGAAAATGAACAACAAAAAGGTGGAAAATGTTTTAAGCAAGACTCGAACTTTACCTGGCCGCATGTCCAAATGTGAAACAAGCAGTTCATTAGTGAACTCGTCTGCTCAACTAGCTAATTCAATTACTTATTTATCCAGTTATAGTGACGAAGAACTCGACAAACAAACTAACAATTCTGAAAAAGTTAAAACAAAACTTCTTTCTATGTGGAACAATGTGAAATATAGTTGGACCGTAAAATTTAAATGTAACTTTAATTTAGACCAACCTATTTGGCTGCTTGGAGTTTGTTATTCAAAATCACAAAAAAATACTTTAGAATTTGACTCAAAATCTTCAGTCGCCAAATCGCCTAGTGTAAATGGAAGACCTTTTTTACCAACTAGCCTTAGTCAAAATCAGTCTCTAGTCGAAAATAATGGTAATTTAAACAATCGTTCAGAGTCTAGTATAAACTTGTATACTGGCAGCATTTTAGTTACTGGATCTAGCAATGCTGAAATAATTGAAAAGTTCAAACATGACTATTTTAGTCGGATTTGGATGACTTATCGTAGAGAATTTCAAAAAATAACTGGTTCTCAATTGACCACTGATTGTGGATGGGGTTGTATGTTAAGGACAGGTCAAATGTTGCTTGCTCAAGCTTTTCTTTACCATTATTTACAACGTTCTTGGCGTTGGACCGGTGCCAAATCTGACAAGGAAGACATGATTCATCGGATGCTTATCAAATGGTTTGGTGATGATAATAATGCTATGCAATGTCCATTTTCAATTCATCAATTGGTCAAATGTGGAATTAACTTAGGCAAAAAACCTGGTGATTGGTATGGACCTTCATCTGTCGCTTATATTCTAAAGTAAGTATTTTTTAAAACTTTTTTAATTTTTATTTATCTTTATTTTTTTTTATTTAGAAAAGCACTAGAAGAAGCTTCTGCCACCAATTTTGTTTTGGACAGTATATGTATTTACATTGCTCAAGATTGTACAATTTATCTAAATGATTTGATTGATTTGTGCACTTCTAAAGGAAAGCCTTCTAAATACAAATCCTTGAGCGCTTTAAAAAAAGAAAAGACAAATTATAATAATCATAACACAATAAATGGATGTTTTATTTCGCAATCTATGATCAGTGGGAGAAAACGAGTTCGAAGTTTACTAAAAAGTTCAGGTTCAAGTGTGGATTTAGCAACTGAAACTTTTCAGATTAATAATAACAAAAAGACTAGCTTTGATATTAGCAAAAGCAGCAGTGGAGATAATAACAGTGACAATACAAGTCGAAATAACAGCATAAATCAAAGCATAGATGATGTATTTTCATCTAATCTACCTGAAAGTAAAGCTTCTTCTTCATTTAATTTAAGAGAATCAACTAATTTTGGGTTAAAGGATGAGAAAACTTCTAATTCATCTGAATCATCTGCTTCATCATCATTTGGCAAAACAAGTACGAAAAATAAAACAGACAAAAAATGGAAAGGTGTAATTATTTTGATACCAATGCGTTTAGGAGGTGAAAAATTTAACACTATTTATGCGTCTTGTGTTCAGAAATTATTTTGTACACCTTATTGCATTGGAATTATTGGCGGCAAACCAAAACATTCTTTGTATTTTGTCGGATGTCATGATGATAAACTAATATATTTGGACCCACATTATTGTCAAGAAACTGTGGATGTTGTAAATAATACTAATTTTTCATTAAATTCTTATCATTGTTCATCTGCACGCAAAATGCCTATTCATTTAATGGATCCAAGTTGTACAATTGCTTTTTATTGTAAATCCAAAAAAGATTTAAATAATTTAATTGAAATAACAAGGAAAGAAATGATTCCTTCTGTACATCGTAAAAATTCATCAGAATATCCTATTTTTGTATTTGAAGAAGGCTCTTCAAATAATTTTAATTCTTATAACAACAATAAAGAAAAATTAATAAAAGTTAAAAATCAGGTTGTAAATAAAAACGACGAAATTGATCTAGAAGTGGGCACAGATGAATTTGTAATGATTTGAAAAATTTATTATTTATTAATGTATAGTTTAAGTAAATAAAGTGATAACGTTTAAAAAATTATTAAATTACATATATATCGATTTTTATTAAATTATGAATTTTTATTTTAGTTTATTAATATTAAATTTAAAAAATAGTTTGTTTACATTTTTTAATTTAATTTGCTAAGCACATTTTTTTTTTAAATTTTCTATTTGTTTCAAGTTCATCAACTTTATTTACGATAACAAATAATCATATAAAAAACGAATTAGTTTTGAAGTTCATTTTAGTCTCTATTAAACAAAAATAATAAATTAAAAAAAGGTTTAAATTTAAATAGTCCAATTTAAAAATAAATTGTAATTCTTATTACTAATTTTGTAATCTCAAAAATAAGTTTTTATTTAAATAATTTGGATACATTTTTTTTTCATTTTTTTTAAATATGCTTTTTAACACTTTTTTACTTTTTTGTAACACGCCTAACAATTATTTATATTAAAAAAGTAAGGATTAAAATTTTTAGAACAAATATTGCTCCATTTTAAAATTTTTAAAAATATTTCAAATAGCTTAATTAAAGTAATTTAAAGTCAGATCAAGGTTATATATTGATTATATAGATACATTTATTTTAATTTTTAAAATTATTTTTAATTATTTTTAACATTATTAAACTATTATTTTTTTACATGCTGGTACATGGTTATTAATAAAAAAATTTCATATTTTTCGAATGTTTTTTTTTTTAATTGATTTTATTTTTTAAATATAAAAATTATAAACATATAAATCAAAGTTTATTTATTTTATATAAACTAAAAAAAATGCTTGAAATCAAACAAAATTTTTGCCTGTTGCATATTAAAAAAAATAATAAAAAATAATCCAAATCAAATAAAAAATAATTTTTAGTATTTATTAAATCTGTTGTGTTTACACTAATCAAATAAGTTTTAGCTTAATAATTTTAAAAATAGAACAAATTAAAAATGATTACAAAAATAGTATGAAACTTATATAGAAATTAATTTAATAAAAAAAAAAATAATACTTATAATATAGATAATATTGATAAATTTAATATTTAAATTAATTGATTTAAAATATGTTAAGTAATTTAATAAATAAAAAAATTATTTAATTTTTTATTTTTTGTTATTTTTAATATTTTTTAAATTTATGTAAAAGTTTAGTAAAATAAATATTAACTTAAATATATTTTTTGGTAATTATTTTTATGTTTTTAATTACATTTAAGAGAACTTTTAATAAAAAGGCATAATTTAAAAAAATTAATGAAATAAAAATTTAATAAATAATAAACCAATCTAATAACTAATTAACCAATCTAATAAATTTATTTTAATTGTACTATTTTGAGTGTATTAATTAAAATGACGACTTCCGGCATCAAAAATTTTTTTTTATGTTTGTTATATATATATATAAATGAAAATTTATTTATATGTAATAAAAAAATTAATATTTTAAATTTAAGTTTAAAAATTTATTTAATTACAATTTTTTTTTGCTCTGTTTATTTTATTCTTTTTTTTCCATAAATGTCAGAATATTTTTTTTTTTTCTTTGATAGATTTGATTAAACTAAATTAACATGTTTATTTTGATAAAAAATTATTATTACGGTATGTCATTTTAATTTTTAATTCATTTGCTTCCGGTCAGTTTTATACAAATTTTAGGTATTTAAAACAAAGATAAAACTTCTGTTTGTTTAAATTCAAAATTAAAATAAAATTAATAAAATTTAATCTGCATTTTCTTTTTCTTTTTTTTACATAATTAAAATGAAATAAAAATATTAAATTATTTAAAAGCATAAAAAAATTAATTTAAAATTTTTTTTTTTCTTGAGGTTAATAAGCGGATTGACCGCCGCTCAATCCACTACATTATTTTATTTAAATTATACATATAAATTAAAATTAGAAAAAAAAAATAAATATAAAAATGTAAATAAAAATTAAAACTTTATGGTAAATATTTCAAGGTAAAATTGTAAATTTTAACCAAAAATTCAATTCAATTATGATTAAAATAAAAAATTTAATTTTTTTATTTGTTTTAAATTGATTATAAAAATTTATTTTTTATTTAAAGTGCAAATTTTATTTTCCGCTTAGGCCTATTTAACAACCTTTAAGTTTTGAATGGTGATCATATATTGAAAGGTTAAAATATAACCTTGGCCTCAACCAAACCTTAGCATGAATATTGAACAAAAGTTTATTATTTGAAAAAGTCCTAGTGGTTTGAAAGGCAAATTAGCACAACGACATTGAATTCACTAAGAAATATTGAGCTAAAAAGAGCAGGAAAACAGTGAAGAACAGGAACAAACCAATGAAAAAAAAACAAAACACAAAAAGCTAGTAAAAAAACAGATTAATATGCAAAATTGTATTGAGCTAAATACTGTTCTAATAACTAGAGTTTCCGGCTAAAATTTATCTCTCTTTCTCTCTGACACATTTGCGCAAAATGAATCAAGGTCATAAAGTTTTAAAATTTTTTTAAAAAAATCTAAAATTGAACTTCCGGTGTTAACTAGTCACTAGTGTGATACACGCTATTCATCTGATTAATGTATATAAGTTAATTCATTGATCCGCTCAAAAATTTCTAACTAACAACTATATTTTTCCCAATCTCATCCATCTTGTTTTTCTCATCTGATTACATGTAAACACTGCGATCAAAATAACTTTAATTAATGTTTTAAGGTTTTGAAAAATAAAAAATGAATAAACCATGAACAAACAAGCAAACATCTTGACTTATATGAATGCAAAAAAATAATAAAATGTTTATTAATAGCTTTATTGATTAACTTATTAATAAAATATTTTAATAATGATTTGAAAATAGTAAGAAATTTTTTTTAAGCATATTTAATAAAAATATTATCAAATATTGTTCTAGAAAAATAAAATTTTTTTTAAAAAAGGTAAAAAATAAAAGAAAACTTGTTTGAAAAACAATCTTAACTCTAAATTATACTTGTTTGTTACTTTTCAAAGTGTTATTAATTAAAAAGCAATTTTAAACTTATCTAAACTCAATGTAAACTAATTTTAAAAGATAATCCCGATTGTTGAGCAAATCTTAAATCGATTTAAAAAAACGGAAATAAACAAGTAAAACCTAAAACAAGTCAAACAAGTACAAAGATAGGAAACTGGCTTGAGCTTGTTTACAAAAACAATTTTTAAGACATTTAAAATAGATAAATCTTACATCTGTGTTTATCTTCTTCTCTGTTTAAATTGTTCTGTTTAGCTTTTGGTATTTATCTTGCACAGTTTGTTTATTTTTGAACTGGTTTTGAGTCGGTTTCGAACTTTGTTTTATAACATGCATTTTTATTTGTTTCAACTTGTTTCCACATCCGTAAAACCACGTGATCAAATAAATATTGAACTGTCACTAAAACAATAACTAATAATATACAAATTATGTAAATAACCTTGACTGATTTTGTTCAAGGTTTTATAACAAAATCCTATCACAATTAGGTTACAACGCATTGGCAATGGACTCAGATCAAACATTACAGTCGAGAACGCAAATTTTAGTTGTAATATAAAGCGCATGATTTAAACATGATTTATATGTAAAAAATAGTTCATCTGCTTTTAAACACACCTGTGTCTAGTATAGAAAATTTTATACGATCGATCAATTAATTAAAATAATTAATTTATTATTAAAAATAATAGTAATTTTTTTAGTCTAACTTAGATCTTAAATTAGATAAATGTAATGTTTTTTAAAAAAAATTTTACTATCTTTTTTCAGATGTCAAGTTTGTCAGGATTAATTTTTAAAACAAATAAAAACAAAAAATAAAGGCAACATGCCAGTATCAAGGTAAAAAAACAAACAATTTTTAGAAAGAGAAATAACTTTTGTTAATTCGATTTAAGTTTAAAATAAAAAAATTTACATAAAAAAAGAAATGACAAAAATAATTTGATGAAATTTAAATATTAAAATTTAATTATTATTTATTTTAATTTTTTGTCCATAAATAATATTTTTTTTAAGATTTGTAGAATCTAAACATTTTATTAATTCATTCAAACAAAACACGATTTGCTGGTACAATGGCCCTTGTTCTATTTTTGTTAATGGATTAAGCTAATCTAAATTAAACATTGACAACTAGATCAAAATTTAGAATTAATGCGTTTGAACTTTTTTTCTGACTTTAAAAAAAATTATTAATCAATTAAAGAATAGCAACTTCCGCCGGAAATTGTGTTTGCCATTGAGGGAGTGTCTAACCAGTGTGATTTTGTTTGAATAAAGAATTATAAATAAAAAACAATTGTTTTGTAACTTTAGTCAATTTGTGTAAAATAGAATTTGATGTGATAAAATTGAAAATATTTGTGTTGGAAAATATGTATATAATAAAGAGATTGGCTAATTTATTCTATAGACTTGATAGGCTAAGCAATGGGTGCGGCCTATTCTATTGAAAATACCATTTAACCATTTGAACTTTGTTAATCGAATGAATCTAGTCAACTGTTTTTTTTTGTTTTTTAGTCGGAAGTGAAAACAATTGAGCAAAAAACAAAAGCTGTAATTGTAACCGTTTTTATAAGGCAAAATGACGGTTTTGAATTTTGAGCAACAGACAACAAAATTAGCGACAATTCGGGACCGACCAAGATGCTGAGCTAGTTCGCCCGGAAACAGTCTCATCTCCAATTCCGTTTCCTGTTTTAACCAATGCCAAAAATTCATGTGAAAGTTCTTATATTTTTTACCGACTAATGTCAGTCCTTAACGGTTCCGCTTGGGTCTGCTGTAACCAATTAGAACAATTATAAGTCCAACGCCTTTGAACTTTTGCAATAACACGCCTTCCTTTTATATGTTTTTTTTGTTAGTAGTCACATTGAGCCAGATTGAAGCTTCCGCCACTTCCGCCGTTAGCCATTGCTCAGTCTGACATTGAAATGAACATACCCACACAGATTTTAAATATTTTGAATATTCAATGTAATAAATGTTGGTTTTAATTATACATTTTCCTTCTAAACTGCTTTCTATGGCAAACAAACGCAGTCTTAATTGATCATCTCTTTTTTATCCTCTTTTCATTTATCTTCTTCATGACCTTTGTTTTTCTGTTATTTTAATTTACTTGCACATACGCAAAACGTAAAAATAGCCAATAATTTGCAACATTTTTTCAACGCATTTTTCATTTATGTGTAAAGTTTCATGTTTCAAAGGTGCAATTTTCTTTAAATGTAAAATTTGGCAAAAACAAAAATTAGTTTACTTAAACTTCGTTCTTAAAAATGGTTTGAAACAATTTAAATTAGAACAAAAAAATGAATCAAAAAAATACTTGCACTGGGCCAGTGATGCAAAAAGAAAACATATTATAATGAATGTAAAGTTTAAAGCAAAACATTGTCAGGACCGGAAAACTAATTGCTTACAATTAAGAACTTTATAAATAAGATTTTAAAAGTTTAAATTTTAATTTACTATTAAACTTGAACTAGGCATATTTCTAATGTAAATCCAACCAAGCTTCATCCTAATTTAAAAAAAAATTGACGGGGAAATGAAAATGTTAAAGTGTATAAATAAAATAACTTAAAAACTGTCATTGATAAAAACTTGTCATTTATTCTTGTTGCAATAAGTTACAAAAAATGTAAAATTATAATAATTGAGTTATTAATAAAAAAAATTATGTTTTTAATAATGATAGCAACTAAAATTGTAATATTTATAATAATAATAAACATGCTAATAATTATGATTATTCAGATTCATATTATAACAAAAGGGCTGACAAATGGTTAAATCAGATAAATGAGCATGTTGCATGTTTAACCGGATGATGAATTGAAAAAAACGGACAAACACGTGTTGTGTGGCCAACATTCTTAAACTGATCTACACCGGCAGTTTTCTTAATTCATCCCTGCCCAATATTCTTAAACTTGCTTTTAAAAAATCTTTTTGATTTATTTTTAAGAAAATAGGCGTACACTCAGTGGGAAGTAAGTTAATCTGAACATTGCTTTAAAACGCTGTTAACACACCCTTCAAACACACCCAACACATTTTTAAAACGGATTTCAACCAGATAAAGATGCGCAGGAAACAACTGATGGCTCATGTGTTCATTTGGTTCTAAACAGATGTCTTTACCAGAAATACAAAACAGTTGAATCACTCGAGCTAGTTTTTTAATAATTAAAATTTATTTTAAGACTTTTTTGATCTTAAAGTTAAAAACAAATGTCACTATTATTTTTATTTTTAATCAAAAATTTTTTTTAAAAAATAATTTTTTTTATTTTTCTATTTAGTTGCTTGTAAACTTGTATTAAAATAATCAAAAATATTCTAATATAATTATAAGTAAATAAATTAGTATATATCATTTTTCATATTTGAAATTTAAAATTTAAAAAAAAAATATCTTATCGTTTATTTTGTTTTAAAATTAAATTTTTTTTTTTTTTATAATACATATTGATTATTTTTATCCAAAACAATTGTAATTTTTTTTTTATTTTTTGTAAATTTAAATTTTTAGTCAAAATAATTTTATTTTAATGTTATGAAAACTAATTTAAATTTTCTTAATAAAAATAAATATATAATTTTTTAATGATTTACTTGAAAATAAAAATTTATTTTAAAGTTTATTTTAATTTATAAAAGTGTTCAAAAAAAAAAATATCAATTTAAATTAAAAAAAAAAAATAATTAATGAAAATTATTTAATTAAATAACAAATTATTTAATATATATAAATAATGTTAATGATTGTTAAAAAAAAAAACATAATTAAAGTGTTTCTTATATTTTAACATTTTTATTTTTACAATTTTTTTTAATTCACAAAATTGGTTTTTTAAATATTAAATATTAAATAACATGTTTTAAAAATTAATAAAAATAAATTTGTTAAAATTAAATAAAAAAAAAAAATTAATTTAACTAAAAATAAATAAATTTATGTCTACGTTAAATTTTCAATATTTCTCGTATTTACTGCTATTTTAAAGTTGACAATTTGAATAAGCATTTTTTATTAAAATACAATAAAAATAATAAAGCACGATTTGGTAAAAAAAAAATATTATCAAATTATAATAAATCTTTATATTTAAAAAATAAATTAATTAATTACAAATATTATTTATAATTAGTTATCAAATAAATTTATTTAAACAAAAGCAATGTTTTGAAAATTGAACATAAAAAATAAATCATTTCATTCTTAAGTTAAAACATAAATTTGTTTATTGATTATAAAATAATTTAAAATCTAGTAAAAAAAACAATAAATAAAATAAAACACAAACTTGACATTTAATTTAAATATTGATTACAAAATAAATGAGAAAAATGATGTAATCATTTAAGCAATAAAACTGTAGCATTAAAAATAAATTCTTAATTCCAGCATCTTATTTACAAACAAAAATGTTATTACTAAAATTTCTAAAAATCAAATTATTTGAGGTAAATAATACAACGATTGAGATATTTCCTGCAAATCAAGTGAAAAATGGTGTAGCAAAAACGGAAATTTTAGATCCGTTACGTGTTTTAGGTAGACATGAACCGGAAAAAGGCGTTCAAAACAAAAGAAATATGGCTAAAAAGTTTTGAATGAATGAATGAAGGGCAAGACAAAAGAGGTAATTCAGTGAATAAAAGAAAAACAGCTAAAAATAGTTTTTTTTTGAACTAATAAATTTGTCATGCGATTGCTTTTTGCAAAACAATTTATAATGAGTGATTTAATTAAATTCACTTTACAAACAACACGTTAATATTTAACTTGTTTCCGGTTAGTCTTTGCCAGCCGTTTTGATTGATACAATTGCTCTAATAGCAAGCTATACAAATTTCAAAAAAAGTAAAAAAAGCAACCTTAGAATATGCAAGAAATATAGCTGCGTGTGAACTGACTGCAAAGGAATTCGAGTTAATGTATCGGTATTTGATCTTTATTTAATCCCGCTCCCATCTAAGACCTTTGGCTTGTTTACTTTCAACGCTTAGCTTTTTCTTCTGGTCTTTCTTTTTTGGTGTTGCTCTTCTGGTCATTCTTATTTATTTTTTTTACTTTTTATACCTTCTCGCTTTTTTTGCTATTTTTTTTTTGCTAATTTTTTTTGCTATTTTTTCTTGTTACTTTTTTTAACTTCTTTAACTTCTTTAACTTCTTTAACTTCTTTAACTTCTTTAACTTCTTTAACTTCTTTAACTTCTTTAACTTCTTTAACTTCTTTAACTTCTTTAACTTCTTTAACTTCTTTAACTTCTTTAACTTCTCTACCTTCTCTACCTTCTCTACCTTCTCTACCTTCTCTACCTTCTCTACCTTCTCTACCTTCTCTACCTTCTCTACCTTCTCTACCTTTTCTAGCTTCTTTACCATTCCTTTGCTTTTTAAACTTGATTATTTTACATTTTAAAACTGATCGTTTTAGACCATTTTTAGACCAACCTTTTTTTTTGTTTTTTGACCACCTGTGCTTAAATCTGTTCTATTTATTTCCGGTATGATGCTTCCGCTTGTCAATTTTTTATTTTGCAATATTGTTTAACAATTGTTAAACATATGATTATATTAAATAAGTGCATCACCCAAAAAAATTCCTTTAAGAAGCTATTAAAAAAACTTGAATTTTTAGAACATATTTTTGCATATTTTAGATCAAAACACCTGAAACCAATGGAAATCTACTCTCAATCTGTAATATAATTTTCAATGAAAAATTAAACAGATGCTAGTTGATACAAATCAATACTATTTTAACAGCTGGTATTAAATCAGAACACACGTGGTGGTCACCAACATACAGACAACACAGGTTTTTAAAAAAAAAATAATTTAAGAAATCAAAATTTTAAGACATTTTGACTATTGTTTGGTGCATAAAAAAAAATATTTACCCAACAAACATTAAATTAGTCGTTTTAAAATTGTTTCTAACATATAAAAGAATTTTTTTTTAAACTTTTTTTTTAAATCTACTTAAGTTAAGCAAGAACTATAAATTTTACATTAATTGTGATGTTTTAATGAGTGGGTCTTTTTTAAATCTTGACAATAAATTATTTTCTTCCAAATATGGAATTTTTCTATCATTTAAGATATTTTTCATAAAGAACAAGCTTGGTATTATATTTGAGTAAAAATCAAATATTCTATTAATCATGACAATTTGAAAGCTATATTAATTAAAAATAGTTATAAAAAAATTGTATTATTAATTATATTGATTTTGATTAATTGTTTTTATATGTTTATCTTTTGTAATTTTCACCATTTTTTTTTTTTTATTTTCAACGTTTATTAATTACAATTGATTTAATCACATTGAAATGATTAATTTTACTCATTAGTTTTAACATATTTTTGCATTTTTTATTTATTTATATTGCAAAATTTTTACTCAACTATTTGCATAGAATATGATTTGCACCTGTTAAACGGAAATAGAAAGAAGGCGGTTTTAATAATTAATAATTATTGACATTTATCAATAAAATTAGCCGATTCAACTTTTGCAAACTTTTTCAACCTATTTAACCTTTTTCAAGCTTTTTGAATTTTTTTCAAGTTTTTTGAGTTTTTTTTAACCTTTTTCAACCTTTTTCAACATTTTGGAAATGAAAGAATTTGAAGGTTTGAAAATGAACTTCAGAATATTGCCAGCTTAATTAGAGATTGATGCATATGGGTCCAGAAAAGCATATTGGCACATTGAAATGGTGGAAAAGAATAGGAAAGGAAGAATTATTAAATTAGTAAAGCAATTAAGCTAATTGTGATGAGTTTTTAATTTTAAAGTCTTGTTGCAGGTTCAACTGCAGCGGAAGTCTAGTTTGCAAAATAAACTGAAAAGCAAAAAAATCAAATTGTAAACACGTTGTTTTACATTTTATCTCTAAGGCCGTTTACCAACAAGCAGCAGGGAAAGCATAGACAAGGGGGCCAAACTGGAAGTAAAATAAATGCAAAAAGAGGACAAAAATCGGCAAAAAACACATATTGGAAGGCGTGGCAAAAAGATAATCGCTTATTTTAATTTATATTTTTTTTAATATTTATTTTTGATTCACTTCCGTTTGTTTGAAAATAGTTTCCGGTCGCTTCCGGTGACCGTGTGGTGCGCACACGTTGGCTTGGTTGCTCATGCGCTTTTTTTGCACTTTGACTTCCCCTTTGTAATCTGCCCTTTTCCAGTGGGCCCCTTTCAGACACCCTTCTGCAATACTCCCTTTCCAATGGGTCCTTTTCCAGTGGTCCCCTTTATAATTTGCTATTTTTCAGTAGTCCCTCTTCAGTAGGCCTTAGTAGGCTTCAGTAAGCTCTTCTTCAGTAGTTTCTTCTTAAATACATTTTCCCCTTTTTAAATGTTTTCACTGTCAGTGGCTTTTTCTTATTGGCCCCATTTTCAAACTTCTCTTTCTTAATATTTCGGCCAGTCTTTTAATGCCCCTTTTCAACGTAATTCATTTGTGCAAGTATTATAATAAAACCAAATACCCACACCCCCTTTCATTGAGAAAAACCATTTGCTGGTCAATTGTAAACATGTGTAGAGAGTGGCCCGAGAGAGCTCTGAAAAACAAGAACAGAAAAAAAGGGAGGGGGTTGTGTAATGGATAAAACAGGCCTTAAAAAATTTAAGAAAAAAGGCCAATATTAAGAAAATAAGAGAAAAGCAAGAAAGATAGCAAAGGGCAAAATTACGCCGAAATAGTTGAACATGTTCAATTTATAAATTGAAGCAACTTTTTTAAATAAAGAAAAAGAAATAAAAAACTATAAGAAATGGAGAGAAAAATGAATAAAAAAAAATGAAAGAATTTTAGTGTTTTTACGCTTTCATTGAGAAAATGATGTAGGGGAGTCACGTTAAAGGGGAATGAAAAAAAGAATGAACGTTGTGGGGAAGGAAATTGCGCACGCTCAATAAACGTAAAACTGTGCATGAATGAAAAGCGGACACGCATGAACCACACACAGCAGGGGAAGGAACGGGCAATTTAAGAAGCAGCTTGTTTACATTAGAAAATGATGAGCAAAGCACTTCCGGTTTATTTTTAAAACTCAACTCTTTCTGGACAAGGAGGGGTATGAAGATGTTGAACATGTTGAAGATGTGGTAAATTTTAGAGAGATCAGAGGTGTTGGACAATTGAATGCCTGTATGTGTTAATTTCAAATGTGTATTGAGATGCTTGTTTGAAATGTTTAAGAACGTCTACTACATGTTTAAGAAAAATAAATATTGAAAATGAGAAAAAAATATTGCAGTGATTTCGGACATTAGCTAACAGACATGTTCTTAGGAGTTTTTCTGTATGCTGGACATTGTTTTCCATTAAGCTACTTCTTGTAACCGATTCTGATGCTGTTTACTAGTCGCGACAGTTGACAAGCACATGTGTATGAACTAGGGCTGAACATGGGCGTTAAAGGGCAGAGTTTGTGGATTTAAGGGCAAATATGAAAGCTGTTTGAACAGCACAATTGCAGGCGTGCCTTAGAAATGCACCTGTTAGTGCATTCATGCCAACAGTGAACATTTGTTATTGGATTATTTTGAATTGTTTTGGATTTTTGGGCACTTATTTTGGGTACTTATTTTGGACACTTGTTTTGGACTTTTGTTTTGGACATTTTTTTTTATCACTTCTCTCAAAACACTTCTTCTGGACACTTCTTCTGGACACTTTTTTTCATCACTTCTCTCAAAACACTTCTTCTGGACACTTTTTTTGATCACTTCTCTTAAAACACTTCTCTCAAAACACTTCTCTCAAAACACTTCTCTCAAAACACTTCTCTCAAAACACTTCTCCCAAAATACTTCTTCCAAAACACTTCTCCCAAAACACTTCTCCCAAAACACTTCTCTTAAAACGCTTCTTTCAAAACACTTGCTGTCCCATTTCCGGTTCAGCTTTTCACCGCCCAGACCCTCCTTTTCTAAGCGCAATCCGCCCTCTGCTCGCACAGTTGGTGATACGGTTGTTTGCGGGCGTGGCCAATAGCTGTGCAGCTGTGTCGACTGTGGCAGCTGCCTTCAGTTGTCCACCGGCAGTCAGCCAGGGCAGTCGGTTGCTGTGTTCTGCTTGTCTCGACCGTTTTTTCTTCTCCACAGTTTTCGCTCTCCACTGTTTTATTCTTTCGACTGCTTTCTTGCTGCTGCTCTCCCCCAGTCACTCAGTGTTGCAAGTTCGGATGATCAGTGACCGGCTCATTCTGAAAATTTTTGCCTATTTAAAGTTCTAGCTTATGAAAAATTGTTGCTTATTAAAAATTCTCACTTATTAACATTTCTCGCTTATTAAAAATTCTCGCTTATTAAACCAACTGTTCTCATCCACTCGTTCATCAGTTGCTCATCAGTCGTGCTTTGGTTCGTTAACCACTCAATTTGGTCAACAGCTACTACCAAATTTTCAATAGCAGCTTTTAATTAACAACTTGTAAATTAACAACTTCTAAATTAACTTTTAAATTAACTTTTAAATTAACAATTTTTAAATTGACAACAATCAGTTTGCAGCAACTTTTCATTTGCAGTAATTTAAATTAATCACCAATCAAAAGCAACAACATATTAGGCAACAATTGCTGATAACGTTTTTAAGCAACAATCCTGACCAACAATTCTGTCCAACAATCTGCTTAATCCGGCTTAATCCGGCTTAACTTAGTTTCCCTAGTTTGTGTCAGTGCTATTTGCACCATCCATTTCATGTGTTCATTTAGCTTAATATTTCAGTTTTAGTGCTCATCTCACACATTTATTTATTAATTTGCTCACTCCGCTCTTGATCACTTTGCTTTCTCGTACTCTTTTCTTAATCACTCTCCTCTCTTACACTATTCTCTTTATCCCGTATGGGCGTGGGTTGCTGTTGGTTCCTATTAAGAAAACATTTGATTCAAGTTTGATTCAAGTTGGATTCAAGTTGGATTCAAGTTGGATTCAAGTTGGATTCAAGTTTGTTCACATTTCTTTCTTAACGTTTCAAGTCTTGAAACTGAATCTCCGAAGGTTTAAAAAAACACGTTCAAAAGTGCTAAACACCGGTTGCAGGTGTTAAAAGGACTAAAAATGAGTTCCAACACTTTAATCAGCATCTCAGTAGACATCCTACACCAATATTTGAGCACCAGATCTAGTCTTTGTCTTTTGCTTGACTGTCGCCCGTTCTTGGCCCACAATGAATCGCACATTCGCACCGCAGTCAACATTCATTGTCCGCCTATCTTGCGTCGTCGTACTGGAGGTCGTCTTCCTTTGAGGACAATAATTCCGGATGTGCAAACACGTGATCGTCTAGTTTCCGGTCAATTTTGTTTTGTGATCTTATATGACGACTGTGGCAGTTTGTGCGAACCTCTGTCAGGAGACTCTCCGGACTCATTGTCCGACTCTTGGTTAGACGATTCAATGGTGAGTTTTGTTGCCAAATGCTTACAACAAGAAGCCGGCCTCAAACACGTGTACGTATTGGAAGGTGAGTTGTGATAATTTAAAGCCGCAAATTTTTCTTTTCTAATGGATTCTCTTAAGGTGGCTTTCAAAAGTTTCGCCGCAACTTTCCTCAACTATGTGACAACAAAGAGCCTAACCGTAACCATCACCTGAACAAGTCTCCTATCTTGGGCAACTTGACCTGGCCACTGAAATCCAATAGCGGTAATTGCGGCCCGCTCAAGATTAGTGCAAGCAGTGCCAACTCTCCCAGCTACTTGTCCGGTAGTTCCAAATACATGCTGCTCAACGTGTCCAGCCGGTACTCGACCTCTTACTCGACCTCTTACTCGACCTCTTATTCGACCTCTCACTCGACCTCTCACTCGACCACTTCTCACTCAACCTCTCACTCAGCCACCTCTCACTCAACCACCTCTTACTCGACTTGTTCCTACTCGACCAGCTCTTACCCGGCTCCGCACGCGGCAACCAAGAGCAGTCCTCTGATCAGTTCTCTGGCTTTGGACCAACAGCCAATCGAAGGACATGCTTGTGGTCAGCTAGGCAACTTCAGTGTTAGCTACAGTGACTTGTCTGGTGGCTCGGGCTCAACAGGTGTGGCCAGCTTTTCGGCCAGCATGTCCAGTCTGGTGTCTTCACCTGGTTCAAACAATCGGGATCAAGCTAAGTCTAGTCTGAGCACTAGCAGTTTACGTAGTTTGCAGGCTTGCACATCTCAGGCCCGTCCTAAGCCTCAGTCGTACGGAAACGATGTTCAAGAACCTGTGGAAATTTTGCCCCACCTTTTGCTTGGCTCTGAACTGCATGCATCTCAGCGGGCTATGTTAAAGCGCATAGGTGTGACTGCTTTACTCAATGTCAGCCACTCCTGTCCCAATCATTTTGAACAGGACTTTCTCTACAAGTGCATCCCTGTACAGGATTCTGGATACGAAGACATCTCTGTCTATTTTGCAGAGGCCATCCAGTTTATCGGTAGGTTTCTAACCTTGTTTACTTTGTAATTAAGATAACACATTTAAACATTTTTAATCTTTTCTGTTCAATCTTGTTCAATCCTGTTCAATCTTGTTCAATCCTGTTCAATCTTGTTCAATCCTGTTCAATCTTGTTCAATTCTGTTCAATCACTCTCCAAACTCTTTCAATCACTCTCCAAACTCTTTCAATCACTCTCCAAACTCTTTCAATCACTCTCCAAACTCTTTCAATCACTCTCCAAACTCTTTCAATCACTCTCCAAACTCTTTCAATCACTCTCCAAACTCTTTCAATCACTCTCCAAACTCTTTCAATCACTCTCCAAACTCTTTCAATCACTCTCCAAACTCTTTCAATCACTCTCCAAATGCTCTTCAAACACTCCAAACACTCTCCAAACACTCTCAATCGCTCTCAAACACTCTTCAAATACTCTCAAACGCTCTCAAACACTCTTTATAGCCAATTCATTAGTCTTATCTGTTTGCCAACCCTTTCACGCCACTTTTTAACACCTTTTTCTACGCTTGTTTTTTGCATTTTTATGATGTAGCAAATTTTTATTCTCTTAACCGCAACTATATCGCTTATATTTGTGTTTACTAAAAACACAAATAAATAACGTTTCTTTTGTTTTGTAAAAAAAAAATAATATACTTCCGTTGCCTGATTTAGAATACGTTGTGTTCAGCTTTTCCTTCTTTTACAATGGCCATGAATTGCCTTATTAGGCCATTCATTATATACATGTTTCTAAATATGTATACGTCTAATGGCAACAGATCTAATGTTTTTTTTAAGATTATTTTCTTAAGTAAAAACAGGAGGGGGTGGGTGTTGGCATCAAGCCAATGTGAGGTGCAGGTATTTTATTAAAAAAAAAAATTGCAAATAAATAGTAATTTGGGCTGTGGTCATTATGGTTGAAGCAGATGTATTTTACTAATGTTCAGCTTATTGAACACACCTTGAATACGCTTTTCAACAAGACAACCAATTCAAAAAATTTTCAACCAAATCTATACTGTTTGAATGAACGCTATTTCAAACAAAAAAATACTAAAGCTATCCAATAAATTTACATGTTTCCGGAGTTGATTTCGTTTAAAATCCTTTTTAAATTGTTTGATTTTATTTATGTTTTGTCTGATGAATAATAGATTATGAATATCAATAATTTCATCATCTTATCTGAAGATGCAAAACACCTGCTGGGTAAGAAAGTTTACTTTATTCGGCTTATCCACTTACATCTTTGTCTATGGAGTGTTTAGAAGAGAACAGCTGTGGTTTGATTTGTTTAGATAGGCTAACCGGGTTCCCAGCATGAAAAGGGTGCTTTTCTATCCCTCCTCTGTTTGGATGTTGCTTCAGCTGCATTTGAGAACCACAATTAAAGCTATCAAAGACTTACAATCAAAGCCCCACAATCAAAACCCTACAATCAAAGCTCCACGATCAAAAGCCACTCATTCACTATTTGTTTCATTCGCTATTTACTCCATTCACTATTTGTTCCATTCACTATTTGTTCCATTCACTATTTACTTCACTTCACTGTGCAATCCACTGTTTGTGTCATTCACTGTTTGTACCATTCATTGTCTGCACCATTCACCAGTAGTACTACTTACTTTACTACCAACTATATCACACCACCCCTTTTTTAAAACATCTTGTCTAATATGACAAAGACCAATTGCTGTGATAGAGATATTTGTGCTGATCAAAAAATGCTCAAACACTTTTATTTAACTTAAAACACATATCTTGGTAAAGGCGACGTAAATAGTGATTTTAAGCAAAAACGGAAAGAATTTTTGTCCCGGTTAACTACTTCTTCCGCTGCAAGGCAAGTGCAGTTGTTTAATATACCAAATTACCGGTTTCAAGTTCATCATTCAAACTGCATTGTTTTTTATCTTTTACTATATTCACTTTTAAACAAACTTTTTGTAATTACTCAAATCAAAAATAAACCTGAAATTAGACTATGGCCAAAATTATTATATCTTTTTGTCGCTTAAAGTTGTTTCAGATCTATTTGTTTCTTAGTATTTTTTCATGGTTTTGCTATAAAAAATAATTAAAGTGGCTAGTTTTGTTATTTGTGGGGCACTAGTTAAAACGCCCCTTTTCTTAAACAAACACCATGTGGTCTGAACCAAGTTTGCCATTGCTGGCATACAACAGCTGTATTTTCAAGGCAACTGTCATTGACCAGTTGTTTCAGCTTAAGTTTGTAGTTTTTAATAGGTTAATTCAATTATCAAGTTTAGCTAACTTAAGTTGGAAGAAAATAATTTAAAAAAATATGGGCTGAGAGAGGACGATCTGAAAAAAGATGAGTTGTAAATTGATAAATTAAACGGTATGTTTGAACCAGTTGAAACGTAATGAATGAGTTGGCTAGTTGATGTTTTCAAACAAACGTTTAGTAAATACTTTAATAAATGTTTTTATAAATATGTAACATCCGATGAATGAAGCAAAAAAGACAGCATTCTTTGGCTCACCACTCAGTTTAATAATTTACCTGTGGGCGTTGTGGGTGGTCTAATTCATTAAAAACTAAACATCCAACGCTTGTTCAAACTTTGTGAACTTTTTAATTTTCCATTTGCACAATTTAATTGGAAATTTACATCTACAAATGTAGATGACAGCTAATTTTGTTTTAAAAGGAATTCGCAGCAACTCATTTGCTGAATTAGTTGACAATTTCTTTAAAATGTTGCATATGAAACTCATCTGCCTAGAATTGATGAGTAATTCATTCTTATTGAATAAGAATGTTTCGTTTGAAATGTTATGCTCTTTATTTTCACTTTAAGTGTTGTTTTGCAGTTTCAAAAGATGAATTTATAATTTCCGGCAATTTTTCATTGAATTAAAGCTAAAAACTGAGACATAATTTGCTTAAGACTGTTAATTCTAAACCCGAGTTTTTATTGAATAGCTTATTTATTTTATTACTTTACAAATATTATCTGGCAATCAGACAAAAAAGTCTATTCAATCAGCAATAAAATGTTGATTATGCAAATATTTTGATTGGATGAAAGCATCAAAAGGGCAGAGCAACAGTGATTAACAAATTTAAATGTTTTAACCAACTTATTGTCACCGTGAATCAAACAAATCACTGTCAATGCTGTCACAATTAGGTCATTTTAGTTGGCCCAGACCAATTTAAATTATTTAAATTTATTTGATTCAATTTAGATTAATTTAAATCGATTCGGATCGATTTAGATTGATTTGGATCGATTTGGATTGATTCGGATTGATTAGAATTGATTTAGATTGATTTAGATTGATTTGAATTGATTTGTATATATTTGTATATATTTGTATATATTTGTATATATTTGTATATATTTAAATTGCTTTGAATCAGTTAATATTTATTATATTTAGATGTATCTGACCAATTCAATTATTTTAACGATTTTTTCGGACTTTTAAAATTAATTTAAATCTGGTTTAAAATCAGAGTAGCAAAATAAGATTTTTAAAGGCTATTTTGACGATTTCCTGTTTGCAATTAATAATTGATTTACTCTTGTGGCCAATTTTAGCTTAAACAGTAATCTTGTCTTGCAGCTGTTCTCAGATTGAAATCAGGCCAATACACACCCACAAGTTTGGTTGATGCACCTGCGCCTATGCACAGGCAAATTACGTCAGAAATGGTGGCCTAAATTGACAATTTATTTTACTTTCTTTTTGTATTTTAATTTTGCCATTTTTGTTTGCACTTTTGTTCACATTTTTGCTTCCGCTTACTGTGCTTCCGCCTGTTAAGCATTTAAATAAGTTTTGAAGCTGTTTTTTAGATGAGATTAGTTTTATCTTAGTTTGGACTTATAACTGAGATTGAATTTTAAACCAATTTGTTAAGAATCGACATGAAAATGTTTAAATGTTTTTCTGCCTTACTTATCTGTTTAAATTGATTATGTTTGTGGCTAATTTTTAATTATGTCCAATTTAGATCGAATCAAACAGGAAAACGGAAGAGTATTAGTGCACTGCCATGCGGGCATATCCCGTAGTGCCACCATCTGTATGGCTTACATAATGGCCAATCAACGATTGCGCATGGAGGAGGCGTACGAATTCGTCAAGAATCGACGTCACATTGTGTCGCCCAATTTTAATTTCATGGGTCAATTACTTAATTTTGAGTCCACTTTGTTCGGCAATCAAACGGATGGATCAAAAGAACCGGTTTCTGACAACTTAATTGACTTGCCAAAGCAATCTGTTGAAGCCGAACAGATTGCCTTTGAGTCCGTGGACGCCAGCAACAGTTCCGCCACTATGGTAGACTCAGTGGCCAGTTCAATGGTTTATCCAACGGTAAATCCAATGTTGAATCCAACGGCGAATCCAACGGTAAATCTAGCAGTAAATTCAATGGTAATCCCAACTGTTCTCCCGATGGTTCATCCAATGGTCAATTCTATGGCTACTGCGTTGGCCAACCCTATTATCAGTTCAACAGCCAGTTCAACAGTTAATTCGGTCGCCAATTCAATAACCAATTCAATGACCACTCAAGTGGTCAACCCAATAACTAGTTCAATCACTAATCCAATGGCTAACCCAATGAACAATCCAATTAGCAATCCAATCGCCTTTTCTACAAATGAAAACAAGTTAAACATATTTGATTTCTCTTGTGCAAGCAACAGCTGCAACAGCGCTTCTCAAAACAACACTATGGACAAGTTAGGTTTGAGTCCGATCAAAAAATTAAGCAACAACAATATCACTCCACTATTGTCACCCACTTAAATTTACTTATTAACCAATTCAGCTACCTGTCATCCATTGTGGCTTATGGTATATTCATTTGCAAGGCAATAGCGATTTCTTTGCATTCTTTTTATCACTTCTACAAACACTACAACAGTATCGATCATTTTTTTGCACTTTTTAAACAACATTTGTGTTGATGCATTTATTTTGTCAATTATTTATCCACACACTCGGCCATCTGACTGAAAGTCACTTTTCACCAGTAACGCTGCCTAATTTACAAAAGATTTAAGAATTTTGTTTTAAATGTTTAAAAGTTTATAAATCCTGGCAACCCAACCAATGAGCTCTAATCTTCTGAAAGCATCAACCTAGCAAAATTATTTTGTCGTCATTCAGCCAAAACATAGTTTAACGAAAAGCAATCTGTATATATTAATTCTACATGGAATGAATTGGATCGTGATTACTAAGAGAAGATAAAATTTATAAATTGCCAAATTTATACTATCTTAAAATAATTAATTTATTTAAAGTTTAAACCATTTTCAGGTCACAACGACCCATTGTCTTATTAGTAATTGTTTATATTCAGTCAATAGCGGTGCTTAATTGCTTTCTTAGACGTTCAACTTATTCAATCACATAACAGACATGCAGACGGAAATTTATAATTCAAACAATACTACACGCATGTTTGTGTATGTGAAAATGTGCTTTTTTGAATTGAAAACTTTTTAAAATGTGTAAAATGTTGCAATCAAAAAGCTTTAGTAGTTGAATCAAAAAAGAAAGTGCTCAATCACTTAAAACACGTGTATGTTTGCATCGTTTATGATTTACTAAATATGCAAACTAAACAAGATTATTAGTCAATTGCACTGGTTATACTTGATATCACAATTCAACTCATTATTTAATGATTGAAAACTTTGTGCAAATTCATTTAATTCTTACATGTATATTTTTTTTAACCATATTCTTACTTATGAAATTTTCATTAGAAAAATTGTAATCGCAATTGACTCAACTATTATATTCATGCTACTACTAGTGAACTGATCAATTACATTTTTTACGTATAAGAATTTTCAAAAGAAGAATTAGCAGTTCTATTTTTTAATCAAACATTTCAATTTATATAAGAATGTTCTCATGGGGCAATGATGCCATATATTGACTCCTTTTAGTACAATTTCTCATATCAAAACAAATCAAATTTAAACTAACCAAGAAAAAAGACTTAATTGGAAGATTAAGCGTTTTTTAGCCTAGCTTCACTTGAAAAGTTCAATTGTGAAAGTATGGTCAAGAGTTCTTTTTTGAATTGCCATTCAACATTAAACAAAATGAAAAGTTTATTTATTGTTGATTGTCAGATGTAAATTAATTTATTTGTTTGATTGTAAATATGAAACACTAAACATAATTTCAAAAAATAATTAAGCAGCTAGATTAATCGATGATTAATCGTTTGTGATTAGTCACAGCACGCTCAGTGCCAGTAAAAATACATCATTCTTCCATAATTCAAGATTGTCGAAATTGTAATTTACATATACACAAATGTGACCTTTACAGATCCTATACATATATATATATATATATTTATTAAGAGGAATATTTTTTTACACGATTTAGCAATTGTTTACAGTGAAAGTTGCAACAAGTTTTTTCTTTACACTAAATTTAATAGAAACATTTGATTGCAAGTAACAAACGTATTCTTATTTCTGTGCCTTTTATACAAATAATCTTTATTTAAATAAAATCTATTAAGAACAAGCTCGTTTTTTCTTTCTTTAAAACTTATTTAAAATTTGGCTAGACGTGAAAAGTTGATGCACTGGCCACGCCGTCTATCGACATCACTTTGAACCAACTCTAAAGTAAATAAACAATATTTTGCAAGTCCAAGTTTCAGGTAAATTAGAACTTTGAAGTCTTTTCTTTGGAAATATTAATTATTAAAAATATTCAAAATGGATTTAAACACTTTAAATGCAAAACTTATCAAAGCCGAAATACTTGGCAACGCTAAACTAGTGGAAGAATACAAACAAAAAATTGAACAATTTAAAGTTAATACTAAAAAGGAAGAGGTTGGTTCCAATAATCTCATAAATGAGCTAAACGTCTTAAACGCTAAACTGATTAAAGCAGAATTAATGAACAATAATGAACTAATTAAGGAATATAAATTAAAAATAGAACAATTGGAAAGTAAACAAATGACAAACAGTAATCAAAAACCAGAAACAACTTTATCTGAACCAAACGTAAAGACAATTAAAGTAATAAAGAGATTAAACCAAGATAAAATGTCTTTAAAGCAAATGGTATGTTTAAGTTGTTTTCTTTTAAGCACATTCATTTTTATATCTATTTATTCTAGTTTGTCAGTGAAAGAGGAACAAGTGCCGAAGAAGAAAACAAACGTTTCATTGCTTCTTGTTCAAACATAACTTCTGAAGATGATGAGTATTTTGGTCTTTTAGATCAAACTAATCGCAAAAAACAAAAGACTCAATCTGAATATCAGTATAAACAGGTCAGAGATGATGAAGAAGTTTGTCATTTATGTATAACTAAAGTTCATAAACGTTTAGTACTTTTCTTTAATGACAATATTTACTTAAGTGTTCCTGAAAAAGAACCTTTAGTGGATAATCAACTTATAATTAGACCATGTTCACATTATAATAATTTGCTTGCGACAAATGAAGACTGCATTGATAGTATTAACGAATACAAGGCAAACATATGCAATATGTTTAGTAAGCAAGGCTTATCAGTTATTTTTACTGAAACATACTTTAAAAAAGATAGTAAGTGGAAAAACCATTTTGACATAAATTGTTTTCCAATAAAGAATAAATACTTTGAGGAACTGAAAATGTTTTTCAAGAAAAGCATTTTAGAGTGTGAAGAAGAATGGTCCAATAATAAAAAGCTAATCGTATTAGATGGCAAACCTGTAACTCGTTGTGTATGTTATCAAAATTTTATTACTTATTTTTCTTATTTTGATTTTTTTACAATTTCAGTTACCTAAAGGACTTTCTTTTTTTTGGGTAACATTTGGGGCAAAAAATGACGGATTTGCTCATGTAATAGAAGACGATAATAGATTTCCTAAACATTTTGCTCAAGTAAGTTAATTAAATTAAACTTGAAATTTTAAAGATTTCAATTTTTAATTTAAAATTTAGGAAATTATTGGGGGAGTTTACGACTTGCAGCCATCTAAATGGCTTTATCCAAGAAATCAAAGTTACGAGAAACAAACTGAGAGAATGCAAAATTTAAAATCTTTATTTCAAAAATTTAATATTTTTGATCAAAATTCGACAAAATATTCCTAAAAGTGACGATTTTAGTTAAGTTTTAAAATAAAGTCATAAATCTTAAAAGTAGGTTATATTTTTATAAAAAACTAAAACAATATATTGTTTATAAATGAAAATTTTTTTTACAAAACGATTATAAAATGGCATGACATAAATTTAAACTTAACAAAAATGTAAATTTTGTTGTATATTAAAACTAAATATTACTTTTATTATATACATATATTTATTCAAATTCTATACACTTTTGGCTTGGTTTCTTCAGACAACATAGAATTACTTCTACTGACAACTACAAGTGAATTTCTTGGTTGTCCTAATCCGCTTGAAATGCAAATGGAAGCTGATCTTGGTTGGCTATAATAAACAGGATCTATTGCTACTTCATTATAAATATTGGGTTGTTCAACTATAAAATTAGTACCACTAATCATAAATGGTTGTGTTGTATCTATTTGTTCTGCTGTAGTTGCTATAACTGATACAGTATAGGGTTGATTTAAAGTGGGCTGAGTATAAATGGGTTGACTTGATATATTACTTACTGCAGAATAAATTAAATGTTCTGAAATAGGTTGTGTAAGATGATTACTTAAATTAGAACTCAAAATATTTTGTTGTAAATTATAATTGTCAATAGAATTTTGATGGGAAAAAGTAGCATTTTCATAACTAAATTGTCTTATTTGATGAGAACCATTTTGCCATTTAGATGAAGGATTGACAGAATGATTAGCATTATTTTTTTTATTTGCTAGATAATTTTCACTGATTTGATTAATATTATTAACAGCATTTGAATGACTAGTATTTTCTCCTGTTAAATTCAAATTAAATCTTGATGCAGTTGGTGAAGAACCAGTTGGCGATGTCAAAGTAGGCGAAAAAGCAGTCGCCTTAGCCACTTGTTGAATGGTAAATAATGTCCTATCATTAAATTTATCTTCATTTGTATAATAAACAGCAGTTTTTTGGCGATATTTAAATACAATTAAAACTATTAAAATTAAAATTGAACATATTATTATCAATGCTAAAATTAATCCTACTCTTGGTTCTGATGTATAGAGTCTTTGAAAAATGGTAGGATCAGAGCAAAATTTAATTCTAGCTTCATCAACAATATCTACTCTAAAACCGTTTAAATCAGGTGGACTTGTACATTTTGCACAAAATTTTTCATTTTCATTACATTTGTTATAATAAGCTTTAGGTTTTAATTTAAGGAAATCACGTAAATACCAAATATGGCATGTATAACATCTAAAAGGATTTCCATGCAAAAACAAGGAAGTTAAATTGTAATTGTTTTTAATTAATTTAACTAAATTTTTAGCTATCACTTCATTGAAACGATAAATTTTGTTGTAAGAAAGATCAAAAATTTTTAAGTTTATAAAATTAGGGAATATTTTTGTTGTTAAATTACTTAAATTGTTTTTGGATAAATTTAAATTTTTTAATTTAAAATAATATTGTTGAAAAGTTTTTTCGCAAGAAAAGGTATCATCTAGATTTGTGTTGGCTAAATTTAAGGACTCAATGTTTCTTAAATTTGAAATCAAATTATCTACTTGTTTGGCATTTAATTTGTTATTATTTTCAATATTAAGCTCTTTTAAACTTTCAGTCAATGATTGCAAATCAGTTGGCAAAAATTTATTAAATTTGTTGTAACCTAAATTTAAGCTATAAATAGATGAGTTGCAAAATGTACATTCACTAAATTGACTTAATTGATTAAATGATAAATCAACTAAATCTAATTCATGACCAGAAAATGAAAATGCATTTAATTTCATAATTTGATTATTTGTTAAAATTAATTGTTTTAAATTTTTTAAAAATCTAAATTCGTCTGAATTAATATATTGAAAAAAATTGTTACTCAAATCTAAAAATTCAATATTTTGAATTTCATAATAAACTGCTGAATTTATGGTTTTTAAATTACAGTTTTTTAATTTAAAAACGGAAAGTTTTTGTAAACCTCTTAAATCCTTAGCTTCAATAATTTCAATAGGATTATGACTTAAATCAAGTAACGTTAAATTATTTAAATTATCAAATAATCGTGGGGATAAACCTTTTAAATGATTATTAGATATATTTAACTCGCTTAAATTTGCTAAATGAAAAAATACTGCCGATGGAAGATGAGATATTGCGTTATGACTAATATCTAAATAAGAAAGCTTCGACAAATTAAAAAAATGTTTCGTATCAATCAATGCGATTCGGTTATGACTAAGATTTAATTTGTTTAAATTAATTCCAGGCCAAAATGTCGCTTCCCCAATAAAAGGAACATTAGCATAAGTTATTTCAATTTCTTGTAAATGAGTCATTTTTTGAAATATCCGTCCAAGCGTTGCATTTTTTGGATTTTTTGAACTTCCAGAAAAAACAAATACCTGTAAAATTATTTAATTTTCAGTTTAAATTTATTAAGAAATTGTTAAATTTACTTCAGTTGATTCATCTATATCACTTGGAATTCCTGTAGGGTTATTTACTTGTTCATCACAATTGAAAACTTTTCTATTAAATTGATCAAGTTCACATTTACAATCACATTTGCCTTGCATCCATTTTCTTTTGATTGCTAGCCAATATTCAGATTGTCCTATATAATCTGAATCTGATCCTCCAAATATTTCACCATCAATTTCCCTAATTTTTCTAAAATATGGTTTGAAAAAATTATTTTTTTCTTTAGCCATGAATTCAGAATCAAATTCAGAATAATTTGTACAAGATTCGCAAATAATTGTAAAAATAAAATGAACAAATAGAAAAATAAACCATTTTATTTTATTATTTTCCATTATTAAATATAAGCAAGATGTGGCGATTTTAAATAAACTTAATAACATTATATTTAATACTAAAAAAGATTAACACCGCAACAAGCAGTAATACTTTGAGCACAATTAAGCATAAAATGACAACAGTGATTTCTTTCTTCATCAAAATAAAAAAAATAAATTTATTATTACTAGATTTGTAAAGTATTTTAAGAGACTATCTGCGAGTTTTATAGAGTGAACATAGATGAACTGAAAATCAGTCTAAGATTTGAGCAAACCGTAACTTTGGTTAAAATTTCACCAGCTTACTACACTTTTCTAATCTAATGTGTTGATCGAACGATAATTTGAGTAATTATGAAAAGTTGAATACATGTGAATATTTTAATCAAAAAAACGCAAAAATAACTAGTATTGCCATTGTGCACTTAAAGATGAATGGCAAGCTTAAAATACTTGACAATAATTACTGAGTTTGTCTAAGTTAGAGAAATTTGTGATGAAAGTTGAATACAAATAAATATAAAGCTCACATTGATTTGAAAGGTCTTACCCAATCACAAGTTATGATCTGAAATGGGTTTGGCCTATGGTTAAAACTGCTTAATCAGCCAATCTGTTTCTATATGTTTCATCAACGGTACTTTGAGATGAATTTTTAACCATTTTTGAGCTGATTTGCGCCACACCTAAATTGTTTTGGTACTATTGCATTCATCTTGTTCGCGCCCAGTATGTGCATGCTGATTTTGGTTTAGCTTAGATCACTTATGGTAGTCTGTCAGAGTACACTTGGTCTCTGAAACCGCCCTTTTTCCACTTTGACTTTTGGTTTTATGTTTTCACCACCAATGGATAAAAACAGCCGGCGAAATTATTATTAAACAAAAATCAAAAAGTTAAATGTAAAATGCGGATTGCCAATAGAGCAAGACAGGTCCAGGACATTGAAGCGTAGGAAGCTTAACAGCGCCCTAGTCCAGTGCATATGGCTGAAAGCCTATACAGGTCAGTTGAAAGCATCAAAAATGCTAGACACTCTAATTTATAACGTTTTCTGCAGACTAATGTTTAGGTGTGGCCGTTGAAATTAGTTGATGATCAAATTGAATGATTAAAAGTAACAAATTCGATTAAAAAAAGCGAACTTGGCCTTTTGTTTTCCGGGCAAAGCATCCAACAACCAAGATCAGCTGCCTAAACATAAGGTAAATTTCTATGATTTCAGTAAAAAAATGGTCAATGACTGACATCGTCGATCTAACCTGGTCAATCCGTCACACTATATTTGACCTCTAAATCATTGTTTCAAATCGCAATTAAACAATGAATTAAATTTTTCTTATCTATTTTTTAATTTTTTTATCAATTTGTTGTTGTTTTTTAGACAATCTATGAATTAATTTTGTTTTTTATTTATCTTTAATTTTTAATTTTTTAAATTTAACCTTAAATAAACATATTATAACTGTTTTTATTATTACATTCACTCTAATTTTAATTATGTCTATCTTGTGAAAAGCAAACATAATGCACTACACATTGGAAAACACCCGTTATTTTTATTTGAAGAAAGGTAAAAAATGATTGCTTCACACAAATAAATTAACCAAATTGTTTAACAAAATAATAATAAAAAAAAAAAACTTTATTTTCAACTGTTTTAATTTTAAAATGTTTTTTTGCCTTCAAATTGATTTTTGTCAAATTTTTAGTTTGAAAAAAAACTCAAAAAATTGATATCTAAATAAATAATTTAAATTTTTGATTTTTAATTTGACTTTTTTAACAAATATTTCAAAAAACACATTTTTTTGTTATATTAAATAAAATTGATTTTTTGACATACAAAATACAGATTAATCAAAAAATATTTTTTACCTTGAAAAATAGGATTAAAAAAGAAGTAAATTAGTTTAATAGAGCAATAAAACAAAAAATAGATTAATTAAAATTACAATTAATTTAAAACTCTTGTTTAAAAATTTAAAACTATTTTTTAATTAATTTCAAGGTAAATTAAACTGGATAACTAAAAAAGTTAAATTAAGAGATCTAACTAAAAATAAAATAAACTTAGTTAAATAATAAGTCACGTGTCAAATATATAAAAAAATTAAATTTGTTTAAATATTTATTTTTAAATCCTAAACATAGATTAACTGAGACCTGATTAAATTGGGCGTAGTTTAAAATAGGCTAATGCGAACAATTTTTAGTATTTATTTTTTGGTCCCGCATCGTTTGATGGCATAAACCTAGATCTAACTTAGCTCTTTTGCTGACCGCAGTTACTAGAATTGAAAATCTTGAAGCTTGTTTACTAGCTAGCAAATGTAAAAAAACACGCAATTAAATAGATTATACTATTGCCTTGATGCTAGCTATTATTCAGGTATTATCCAGGTTAACCACAGACTTTATTTGCTTTTTTTAGTGTATTTATTTCAAAATCGACAGAGTTTCATTTTTGTTGATTTTATAAGCGTTTCAATAAACTTTCAAGGTAAAACAAGCCAAATTCCGGATACACTTTTGGGGTCTGTCTTCTAGTTAAAAAGTCAAAAATCATCTTTACCAATTCATATTATAGTAAAAAAATCTTTTAAATTTTCATTTGAATACAAACATTTTTAATGTTTGTAAACTTAAACAAAAGTTTTTATGTGTAAACAAATAGAACAAAATATATTTTTTGGATACAGAAATTGAATTGTGGTTAAAAGAATTAAATTGCACTTTAAGTTATAATGATCGCAATTTAATTTAAAAGTTTTAACTTTGAACGTCATTTATTTTATTTATTTTCTAAATTTTAATTTTGTTTCTAAACTTAAATTTGTTTCATCGTTTTAAAAAAAATTCAATTTATGAATCAACAAATGAATTTCTTTATTTTTAAAGTTAGTTACTTTTAATGTGTTTTTTTTACGATTATGGACTTAGAATTTACTCCAATATTTGTAAATAAAAAATTGCTTAAAATGTTTTAAATGTTTTAAATGTGTTAACTTTTAAAATTTGTGAAAATGGTAAATGCGTTTTGTGTTCATTGTTTTTTTTTCAACTTTAATCTAGTAGTAAAAAATATTGAAACTTTGATTTAATTAAATTAGATTGAAAAAATTTTAGTAAAAAAAAGTTCAAGAAAGTTTTTTGACCAAAAACAACTGTACCTGACAATCTGAGTTTTCGTGAGAGCTATAAAATCGGAAATTCCAAGGTCAAAGTGACAACTGTTTATTAATGCGATAATACATGATCATGGCTGTTGAAATTGATTTATAAATGCAATTTGTGTACATGCAAACAATAGTCATATTGACCACTACTTTAAGTCACCTGATTTTGACTGGCTTTTTTTACCACTACCACTAATATCTAGTAGCTTTCTAATATTGATTTCCTATCGATAAAAATTTGTCTAAGCCATTTTCTAGACAGATTCATTTCAAAGATTAGTTTAAAGCCATTTTTCATTTAAGTTATTTGCTTTACAAGTTTTAATAAATTTTGTCTTTTATAAAAATCACATTTTTGCAAAAATTAAAAATTGTACTAGTCACTGCATCTTTGGAAAATTTATAAATTGATTAAACAGACCAGTGTAAAGATGTGGCTAATTTTTTTTTTCAATTTAATGTTGTTTTTAACTCAATTTCACTTTTGTGAACTTTTTCATTCAGCCAAAAGATCAATATCTACAACTAATTTAAAAGCTAACCATTGTCCTTGTAAATGTTTTAATGATAATCAGACAATTATAATCTGTAATAATCAAGATTTTATTCCGTATGATTTTTTCTCAAATGTTTCTGTAAGTTTTTTAATTTAACTTACTTTTATGTTTTTTATATCTTAATTTTAATTTTTATCTATTTTTAATTGAAAATCAGATTTTTTATCTATTTGGAAACAAAGATAAAAGAAAAAATGTGCGAATGGGCGAAATGTTTAAAAATTTACCAAATCTTACGCAATTAACTATTACTTATACAGATATCAGATATATTGGTGATAATCCTTTTTTTGGCTCAGATAATATTGAGAAATTAAATTTAAGTTATAATTTTATTAATTTAATTGAGAAAAATAGTTTTCGAAATTTATACAAATTAAAACAACTTGATTTTAGTCACAATGAAATCGTTGGATTTGAATCTTTACTATTTTCTCTTTGTCCCAATTTGATAATGATTGATTTATCTAACAATAAAATTTCAGAACTTCCACCAATGGCTTTTGGAAAATTAGTCAAACTGGAATATTTAGATTTAAGTAATAATTTTATTTCAGAAGTCAACAGTAGTAATTTTAGAAATTTAAAAAATTTAAAAATTTTAAATTTATCTAATTGCGGAATAAGAAAATTACATTTTAATTTTTTAGAAGATAGTAAAAATTTAAAAATACTTAATTTGAACAATAATTTGATTGAAAAAATTTTTACTAAACAGTTTCAAAATTTAAAAAACTTAAAGATATTATATTTAAGTAACAATAATTTAGAAATAATTGATAATTATGCATTTTTTAATTTAAGTTTAGAAGTTTTAGATTTGTCTAATAATAATCTTGGACAATTCAGCGAATGCACATTTTGCAGCTCAAGTACAGAGAGTCTTAATTTAGCTAACAATAGTTTAATAGTTAAAAGAACTGATCTTTTAATATTAAAAGAAAATCTTTATCATTTAGATTTATCCAATAATAATAAGCTTAATAGTTATAGAGTATCAGATTTAATAAAAAATTTAAATAAACTTAAAACAATCGATTTATCAAATATAAATTTGAATGACAGTTTTTCATTAAATAAAACATTTCATTTTTTAAAAAATAATTTACAACATTTAAATTTATCTAACAATATATTTAACAAAATTTTAGAATACCCTTTTACAGAATTTAAAAAATTGAAAACTATTGATTTATCAAACAATTTAATAACAACTATAAATGAAAAAATGCAAAATAATTTGTTAAATTTTGTTAAAAAAAGGAATAGTACTTTAAATCTTTTTTTTCAGGGTAATCCTTTTTTATGTCAAAGTATTTATTTTGATTTATTTAGAAAAATTTTAATTGAACATTCTAATTATTTAAAATTTTGTAAAAATGACAATTATTTTTGCATTAAATGTTACAATCAAAAAAGTAAAATGGAAGAAAAAAATAAATTATTAGGTTTAAATAATAATAAAGTGAATATGGTAAAAAAAAAATTGCAAAACGAGTCTTACTCAAAAACAGCTTTAATTACAATTTTAATAACTGTTTTGGTCATGATTTTGTTTTTGGTATGTTTGACAATTAATTTTGGACAAAAAGAAGTCGTTTATTATACACATGAAGAAAAACTAAAAGACAGTAGGGAGTCATTATTTACGATTGACAAAATAAACAGATTTCCAAAAGATTTAATGGCTGATATTTCTCCTAAAAAAGAGCAAAGCAATGTTTTAGTTAACAGTTTTTTAAAAAATTCTCAACCTAGATTAGAGCCGAAAACAGATATAAAACAAATTACTTTCGATTCTTTACTACATCAACCTAACACGTTTAATAGAGCTGATTTATATCTAAAAACAATTTATGATTCTCGAACAATTATAACTGAAAAATTTAATGAAAAACATTTTTATCGACAAACATCTACTTATTCAAATGATTTTGATCATTTAAAATAAACCTTTTTGACAGAATCGAAAGAATTGTAAATATGACTGCAAAATAAAATTTAATTTTTTATTTATCAAAAAATTATTTGTAACAAATAAATTTTAATAAAAAAAAAAATTATAAAATTTTTACAAACTAAATAAGTTATTTTTAATTAAAAAGTTTATTTTGGTTTTTACTTGCTTTAAAAAAAACAATATTGTTAATTAAAATAATATTATTGCAAATTAACCCTTTAACAATTTATTTAATTACTGTCTTTTACAAATTTTGCAACTTAAGTTTTGTATAATAATAAATATTCAAGTGATTTAACTTAAAATTAGTTTGTTTTTAATTATTTAAAATTAAAAGGTAAATTTAAATTTTTTAAATTTCAGCGGTAGACCTAATATTAGTCATTGCTAAGCGACCAAGTAAACTGCTATAGCAAAAAATATTTACTTTTACTTAGCAACATAGCTTGATTATTTACAATTCTTTGTTTTTATATTTTTACTCTTGAAATGATAACAAACAAATCAAATTTTTACGCATAATTAATTCAAGATAATAAATTTGTTCATAACAATTGACTATGAGAAATTGTTAAATACACTTTAAATATATTAAATAACGTGAATTTTTATTAAATATTATGGATGCAATACTAAGTGTAGAACGAGAAGTCGATAGAGTTCTTCAAAAGTTTGGTGAATTCCAAAACTTTAGCCAAGAAACGCTAACTGAATTAATTAATTCAATTGAATCATTAAAAAATGATTATTTAGAATACTGTGAGTAAAGTAATAATTATTTTTTTAAAGCTGATTATTTAATATATATGATTTTTTTTACCAGATTCGCCTGATGCAGATTTAAGTGAGATACAAAGATCAACTTTAGAGCAAAATATTAAAAAAATAAGAGATGTTCTTCAAAGCATTAGTACGCAACATAAAGATCTACATTCATGTGTGTCTAAAATAGGAAAACAAATTGACAAAAATTTTTATTCAGAATTTCAATGTATTACAAACGAACAACAATTTTTCATAAACCTTAATGAAACTAATAAATTTGCTAATAATCAAGATGAAGAAGAAACTGATGATGACATGGAAGACGGAACGGATATAGATATGTTAAATACCAAAAAAACGGAAAAATTATCTTCTACGAAACAGTTAAATTTAATAAATAGAGCTATTTTACAGCATTTACTCAGATTAGGAAGAAGTGATATTGCAAATGAACTTTTAAATGAAGCATTGATTAACGTGGAAGAAACATTAAAATGGCCTTTTAATGGTATAAAATAAATATATATTTTTTATTATTAATAAATTATTATTTTTTTATTTATTTTAGAATTAAATGTAATTGTAGAAGCTCTTAGAAATAAGGATTTAGATCCGGCCTTAGAATGGGCTTTAAATCATGAAGAAAAACTAAATAAAAAAAAATCTTCTTTAATATTTAAACTTTATAAATTGAAGTTTATTGAAATGTTAAAAAAAATTGACAACGAAATAACTAAAAAGAGAGAGGAAGTAAAAGAATCGAATGAAGATGATGATTCTATGTGCGTTGATGAAAATGAAATTAATATTTCAGTGATGCAACAAGAATTGATTGCATTTGCTAGAAAAAATCTTCAACAATTTTGTAATAAATTTGCTAAAGAAGTTCAGCAATTAATGTGCTGTTTATTATATTTATCTACAGGCTTAGAAAAGTCACCATATAAGCATTTATTTGCTACACAAGATAATGATATCACAGAATTGTTTTTTAGAGAAGCTTGTAGTTTGTTAGGTTTGTCAGTTGAAAGTCCTTTAATCGTGGCTTTTAATGCGGGATGCAAAGCTCTTCCAGCATTATTAAATATCAGGTAAATTAAAATTTTATTAAAATAAATTAATTAATAAAATTATTTTGATTAGACAAATGATGCAACAAAGACAAGTTACAGTTTGGAATTGTAAAGATGAATTACCTATTATTGTAGACTTATCAAAAGGAGGGCAATATCATTCTATATTTTCTTGTCCAATTTTGAAAGAACAAAGTAAAGAATCGAATCCACCAATGCGTTTGACATGTGGTCATGTTATTTCAAGAGACGCGATGTATAAGTTGATTAATGGATCTAAATTGAAATGTCCTTATTGTCCAGTTGAACAAAGTCCAGTACAAGCAATGCAAATTCTCTTTTAACATTACTTATTAAGATAATTTAATCTTGTAAATATATAAAGTTATTTTTTAAACTAAATCATCACAATGTTTTGCATTTATCAAAAAAAAACTGTTTGTAATTAATTGACTAAATTACCTATTATTGTTTATTTGAAAAGTGTAAAATGTTTTAAGAAGTTTTTTTTCATAAACACAGTTACAGTAAAATTTATAAGCATGCAATATTTTCTAATTTTACATTACATCTGAAAAACATTTAATGTGCATGTATCTATTCCTTCTTCATAACAAAAATATATTTTAGTTCATTTAAATAATTTGTATTTCTAAATGATTTGTAATTCATTCGTATAACGAACGTAAATATATGCATATTGATGTTATAAAGTTGAATCGTAAATTAATTTGGTGTTGATTTATTTTTTATATTAAATATTCTATAGTTTAAATTTACTTTAGAAATTAATTAAATTGTTTTAAATATACTTGATGTTGGTTATGATCAGTTATGGTTTTTCGTAATTATTTGAATTTTTTTTATTATAAAATATTAGTCACAAATTCATTAATTTAATTAAAATAGTTTAAATGAATAATTGATTAAAAAAAAAGTTCAAATTTAATAAATAAATAAGTGGCTTAGAATAAAACAAAAAAAAAAGTTGTTTATTTTAATAGAATAAGATTATTATTTAAATTATAATAGAAATTTATGAAAATGATTAAAACCATAGAGGCCGGAAATAAAATTTTAAAAAACAAAAGAATTTTAATTAGACTGGATTTAATTAAAGCTTGTTTACTTGGATGACTGGATTAGTAAACTTAAAAATAAATATAAAACAGAAAAGACTTTTGAGTATTAACTGTTCTCTCAACCGTAAAAGACCAATTTATACAAAAATAAGTTTTCATCATGTTTTTTTTGCTTTATCTTAAGCTTATTTTTCATCAAGTTTAAATCATGTTTGAATATAAAAGTAAGTAGCACTAGGAACAAGTAAAAGACCTGACCATTATCAGAAAAATATAAACCAGCGTCAAAGAAAGGGCAAAAAAAATAAAAAGAACGTAAAATAGTTAAAAAAAATAAGTGTTTCAAGTAATGAAGCTTTTTCAGCAACAAGCTAAGATCAGTTTATTATGTTGATGTAGAAAAAGATGCTAAAAAAAAAGTAGGTACAAAAACATAATAATCATAATGCGTCACTCAATTTTGAAATTGCTATGTTTAAGCACAATTACTGCATTAGATTGAGCAAGCCTCCTTACTTTATCCATTTTAAGATGTCATTTAAACCTTGTTTAACTTAAGCATTGTTTACCTTTTCATCTATTAACTTAAATTGTAAAGGTATTTAGCTATCTACTTTCATGGAGTTTGACCGAAAACGAAGCAAGCTTACGCTCTACAGGTCACATTTTATTGATCAACATCTTTCGTCAATTGTTCACACTTTTCATCTTTATCACATGAGCCATATGCTGTCATTTATGATATTTACTTGCAAATCATCACATTTATTATTGCTTCAGTATTCATCTGAGTAAAAGAATGACATTTTGAACGAAATGACTGCAAAAGGTAAAAAACAGACATTCTGTTCAAACAGCATCAAAACAAGACATGAACAGCAAAGAAAGCTAATAGGGAACAATTAAATTACTATTTAAATTGCTAGACACTGTTTAGTAAGTTATTGTTTATTTATTTTTCAATAGCACTCAAACTAGGTGTTTTACTAACTAAAACTGAATTACGCTATATTATTTTATTGGCTCACAAGTTCTATTGATGATTTTTATTTAAGTGATAATTTTAAGATCTAATTAATTTTGTAATTTACAATCAGAATTGACTATGTTTTTAACCAGTGTAGATGTTTATTTAGAGTAATTCAATCTAAAATAGAACTAAAGTTACAAACTAACGCCATTAACGTTGTCATAATGAAAAAAGCTTTTTTTAATTTGTTTTAAATATAAGTTTGCTTGAGTATTACCTGCATATTTAGTTCAGCAATGAAAAGTGCTTTAAAATACCAAACATATTGTGGTTATAAAACAAAACTAGTTATACGAATTAAACAATGCACAATACAAAAGTTTGTTTCATATTTAATATTTGATTCAAATTTTATTTTTGCAATTCTGATGCATCAACAGTTACAGGGTAAAGAGGAGGAGAATTAAGGTGCTGAGTTTAAGTAAATCATGTACACAAATTAAGTAGGAAAAATTGAACGGTTGTCAAGCCAGAATCAAGTGGCAAAGCAAATCGGAAACAGACTGCAACTAGCTATACATCTTTTGCATTTGTTTTCTGGTTTCATGAATTGCCCACCTGGGTTTGTTAGACAATGTTGATACGGTTTCTGATCAAGTGCAAGATTCAACATTTAGTAATTAAATGCGCCCAACTGCTAGTAAAAATGTAATTAAAAAATAACTTATAAAAAATAATCAAAAGTGTAGTTGAAAATCATTTATAAATTATTTCATTGTAATCATTCGTTTTATGCAATTAATAGCTTAAATTGTAAATATGGTTGAACCAATTTAACCAGTTGATTTAACGAATAAAAAATAACTAGTAGAAATTTATTTGCGATTATTGTTCCTATTAAATCGATTGCAAAATTGCAAGTGTCAAACACAACAAGCAATCGGGCGTTTTCATTAAATGTCGCTTAGTTTTTAAACAAAATTTGTTGATTAAATAGGCGTGTTTGTGGTATTTCAGTAGTCAAATGTGCTCTTATTAGTGCACCTGACCCACAGTAGCTGGGCATCTTTTATTTTATTTTGATACGGGCTGGATGCGGGTGTATAACAGCCATCACATATTTGCTTCAACTTAATTGACAATTAATTCTAGCTGTTTACAATGTTGGGGCAAAAAATTTGTTGCCAATAAAAGACTTGCCCAGCTCAGACTAGATCAAAACTTTATCGGATGGTGTTTGTCTAAGGTTATAATTGAATTGAATTTTAAATGCCACACCTCTAGCTTTTTATGCAGGTTTAAAAATTCAACTAGCGGAAAAGGAAATTATAATTAAAATCTCAATCGAAATTGTTTGGGTCAGACTTGAATATCAGCCCGGCCTAAATGTATCATCAACTGGGTGTGAGTTTGGGCGCAATGTGGGCCTGGCGGTCAGTTTAGTTGGCTTCCGATGCACCTGCTCATCATTTAATTAAAAAATTGCTATTTAATCGTGTCACATTTTCTTGGCCAAAAACCAAATTGTTCAAATGGCTTTTGGCTTTAATTTACTTTTCTAAATTAACTTTTTTTTCTACAATTTCGATTATTTTAGGGTATAAAAATCTTTTTAATAACTCCTTTTATTTTGAATTCATTGTTTTTATTAATGATTTACAAATTATTATCAAATATAATTTGATAGGAATTCAATTACAGTGGGTTTTCTTTTATTTTTACTGAATAAATCAAACAAAAGTCATTTATTTAAAATATTTTATTCGAATAAATTGAAATAAAATATGTTTAAATTGAATTTAATGTTTGTTTTATTATCGAATTGGCATCAATAAACAATGTTTTTAAGTTTTTTTTGCTTATTTTTACTTCCGTTTATCTTGATAAAATATATTTGTATTTAAAAACTACTGATTATAATAAATTAGCTATAAAAAGTTTATTAAATTTAAATAATTTGTTCAATATATAAAATACAGTTAAAAATAATTAAAAATATTATTTATTTTCTATTTCTGATTATTTAATTTAAAAAACTGGGTTTGAAAAAATTATTAAAAATGAGTTACGAATGATAATTGTGCATTTAATTAAAATAAAATTGTAAATCAATATTAATTTAGTTAATAAAATGAGTTAATAATTTTTCACAATTAATGCATATGATTAAAATGTGTTTAAATCGATTAATATTTAGTTTTTTTTTTTTGTGATTTCATTTCAAAAAGCTCAAAAGTTTGAATAAAATATTTATTTTCAACAGTTAAGTTTACAGAAGATTTTACGATTATAAATATTAAGATTAAAAATTATTAGTATTTATTAAAATATTAGTAATGGTTTAATTTTCAAGAAGTAATTAATCAATGTGTGCCATTTTTGTAGCTTAACTACGTCTGCCATAGTAATGACATTGATTGTAAAAAACTCGCTAAATTGTTCGATAGGTAAACATAGGTAAAAGAAAGGGCTTGGTTGCAAGGTGGTATGTAATTTGCCGGAGATCAAAATACAATCTATTGTAGCAACACACAACGATAAACACAAACTAATAGACCAAGGTTTGTCATGTGCACGCACAGCGTGTCAAATAAATTAAAGAAAAACTAAACAATTTTAAGATAGTTTATTAAAGGTTAATATTTGCAAGTTTCGGATAAATATTGAGATCTTGCGAGGTCTTAACGGCTTAAAATAAACATTGATTATTTGCAAGAAAAATTATATCGAAATAATGAGTAGAAATTCAAAAAATGGCCAATCAATAATTTTATTTGTGTATAAATGTATTGAAACTGTTTTTAACAAAAGTTGAATTTAATTGAAATGCATTTACATAATCATACAAATAAACACATATACATTTATATATACATACATTTACACATAGATAAATAGTTCTAAATGTAAACAAAAAGTACCTTAACAACATGCCAAACCTTTGCGTACAGTAATTATTTGTTAAATAATAAATAGATTTATTTAAAAAAATAAATTAGTTAATCTTAATTTTAGGCTTTCACCATTATATTTGTCCGTTTTTGAAACTGAATAATGTTTCTAGTTTGAAAAAAAATAAAAATTTTTCTAGTTATGGCCTATTTAAATAAGTTCAGAATATTGAAAACATAATAAATACGCATGCTAAATGTTGATTAAAATTAATAAATGAATTAAAAGTAAATAAAGTTAAAAATTAATGAAAATTAAATAAAATAATCAAGTAAATAAAATTGAAAATATTAAAATTTGGAAAACAAGTTTTAAAATGATAAAAAAAGGAAAGATGATAGTAGTTGCATACGTTTGTTTCAAGGCTGGCAAAAATGTTTTATTTTCACACCTGTTTGAGATAGAATCACGCCCATTTTCAGGTAAATTTGCATATTAGAAAATACATGAAAGGTGCCTGTTTTGTCACATGTGTGTTTACTTATTTAACTATATTTAACTGCCATTGATTAAATTTGATTACAGTTTTTTAATTTGGACATTTCACATTAGCTTTCTCATTGCAAATAATCATCTAAAATTGTGTTTTTTAAAATTAATTAATCATATACATCTGTTTAACTTTAAATTGTGAAGTGTTTGCGTGTTTTGAGCACGTTACAAGCACAATTAGTGCACCAAACTAAACACACAATTAAACTTAGATAATTTTCATCTTACTTTTTCTATTTTCGAGTCTTAAGTGCAAGTTTATTATTAATGTTTATAATTATTATTATTTTTCATTTACATTCAGTTATGCACTTGTTTTCATCTCATTCATTTTAATTGTTTAACTTTTACATTAATTTTTTCTCACACTTTAAAATCAAAATAATTTATTAAAAAGCTTTCAATGTTCTGAATTGGATTTACATTTTTGAAATCAATTTTTGAATATGAAATTAGTTTCCACAGAAATCGATAGAACAAAAACTGGCCTAATTGTGCTATTGTGTGGGTTTATTAAAATGATTGGCAAAAAATGTGATTAGTTTATGTGGAATCGGGTGAGAAAGTTAAAGAAAAGTCAACTTAGTCATCTACAATTTATCGCAAATCAGCAGGTATTTTAAAAGTTTTTAATTAAATTAAATTTTCAAATTAAAAGTTTTGAGCAGAAATGAAAGTTTTTTTTACTCAAGTCCATTAAAGTGTATTTTGGTAAATTAAAGTAGCAAACAAAGTTAGTATCACCTGGCAGACTATACTTTTGTAATTTTCTTCCAAAACACGTGGTATTTTGCGGCCGGCTGTTTTTGCACTGCAATTTGGCGCCAGTTTGCGTTTTCAACAACCAAATTACTTTTTTAAGTGGGCGTAGAACTGAGCACGAAAACAACTTACCTGCCCGTTTCTAACCAATCAAGGCCATCTTTGCAAGCTGATCTAGTTCAATAACTACATCGCTGCAAATCTGTCAAAATAATGTAGTAATGCAAAATAAAGTCTTACTGGTCAAAGACACATCTGTCTAATCAATTTCTAAGAAATTGTTTAGTCTGATTATAAAAAATAGTGATTTAAGTTTGTTGTCTGCTTTCTTGTGATCACTTTGTCAATTGTTCTTTATCCATTTATGGGAATAAAAGTTTCTTACATGGCTGCAATTCAAATCAAACAAAACCACTTTTGTTTAGCTTGCACTTGTTTACCTATTTTACTGGTTTCAAGCTTTTATTGATATTTAATGTTTCTAGTTTTCAATTTTTTCTGTTACCATGCTCATTCACCAAATTGAATTTTACATATTTATTATTATTTATTTTCAGTTCGTTTCTTTCAATCATTTTTCTGATCCACATTTCGTTTCTTACAAGTATAAATATTTCAAATCATTAGAATATCTTTTCCTGCTGATTATTTGCATTTATTATTGTCTTCTTTATTTATTTCTTGCAGTACATGAAATGCTTTTGTTTTTGTCGGTCTCATATCAATTGCACTTATCTTATCAATTATGTATTTTGTCTTCAATTAGAATTCTGGTCACTATGACAATGAAAAAGATCTGAATTTTTAGGCCAAAAAAGAGAAGCGTTTATTTAAAAGTTTGCTTAGCAAGATAGAATTAAGATGCGACAGACTAAGACATTTAATTGATTGATTCGACTGTTTCATCTTTGCTTTATTTATAGTGAGGCTAAAATTAGTTAAAGTGTCTATCCAAAGGTATAACTAACGGTAAAATATTTGTTTGCCCACCTGGTCGGTTGTCCGGACTACAAAGCCACCGTGTTTGTTTTTGTCTTGGCATTGCAGATCTGTCCGCCCAAACCAGTCGACCACACGCGTTGACCTGTTTCCGTATTGACCCTGCCTGTTCTACCTGTTCTAAGTGCTTTGGAAACGGTAAGGCCAAGACCACCAACTGCATTGCACTGCGTTTTCCCTCTCATTTACTTAATTGCTAGTCTTAAGACACCACGTGTTTACTGTCAAGAATTCTCGTTAATCTTGTTTTTTGTTTATAGCCAGATTAGTTATTGAATTTAATTAAAACTTTGCGGTGTTTTCTTAATTAAATTTAGCTTATTAAATATTTTTTATCATTTGTTTTGTTATATATCAATTTTTTTCTAGGCGAATTTGACTGTTTTAACTGTTTTCAAAATTATTAACTAATTCCTTCAAGTTCATAGCTTTCTTAATTTCCGTCGTTTTGGAAAGAAAATTTGTTTGTTGACGTTTGTTTGTGATTATGGGAATAGCTTGCCGTAATACGCTGTTCAACAAATTGGTATCCAAAACAAGTCCAAAATTACAATAACGAATTAAAAAATTCAAAATCAAACGTTAGCTTTACACTGCAAAACTTAGACCAAGCCAAAGTTACAGACCAAACTGTATTTAGAAAAAGAACAAAGAAATTAAAAAGGTTTTGGAAATAATTGCTTAAGATTTGATGGATAAACAATTGACTTGGCCATGGCCTGTTATTCAAGCAAATAATTTCTAGATGTCAATGAAAAACTTGCATTAGTTTTTACAAATGCATTTAGTGATTTTCAATACATATTGTTTCTTTAAATAAAAAACTTTAAGACGCCCAGGTAATTCAAATGTTGAAGCTAGGTTTAGATTAAACTTTTCACGCATGGATTAATATCCATTGGATGGTTTGGTGCTATACTTTTATACATTAATACACAATACATTAAGCACCTTCCAAAATGATGCATTTCTTTTAACACCAACTTTTGTTGCTAATTTATGAAAAGATATTTTTGAAAACCTTTATGTCAGAACACATATAAACAACAACACATCAATAAACAATAGCATTCATTAATGTTCTACATTAGGCTTTCTCTTGCAAGTCATTGGTGATTTGTAAATCATCAGTTTGATCAAGCATAGCAGACGTCGCTTGTGTGTCCAAAATTTGAACTTGTTCAGAGCACGTATTTAAGTGATTATCTTGAAAAAATACAGACAAATACTGCTCAGGGTTGAGACCGCTTAGCTGGCACAGGTGCGCTTTTTAAAGAATATAATTGAATGGCTTGTTGGATTTGCAGTGACATTTTCATTTGATTTGTTCGACTTTTGTGTGTGCTTTGTTTATTTGCTTTAATGACAAAGTTGGTTAAGCAATTTTCAAAATCAAGACAAAAGCAAATTAAAATAAGTGAAGAAAAACAATATTGAGTATTGTGGATGATCCAACGGCTGTCCAGTGAACTGAGTCTAATGGTCACCAAACGGCTGGCATTAACTTCGATCTAGACTTGGTGATCATTGGACCTTAAGGTTTCAAAGTGATCACCTATACCTGATTTTCTTAGTTTAGATTCAGCCATCCGATTCTAATTAAAAAAAAAGATGCAAACAGCTGAACAGCGGTCTTTTCTTGTTTGAAAGATATGTTTTGCACCCGCTTGAAGTGCTTCTTCACTTTATTTTTCTTCTTTTTTATTACTTTTTTATGTTTTATCTATCTTTTCTTTTTTAAATCTGTTCATTTTTACTCTTTTGTAAGTTGATTTCAATATTTATTTTAAAGTTGTTTTAATAAGAAGTAAATTTCCAAGTTTGAGTTTTAAAAGCAAATCTAAAGTTAGCGATTTTTTATTAATAATTGGCGCCAAAAACATTTTTACAAGTGGATCGGCTAAAATGCACAAAAAGCGATTGCATTTGAACAACGATCAATGTTTTGCTAATTAAAAAAATTTGAACGGATGATTGGATGAGAAAAGATGATTTCGACTGAATGACAAATGAGTGAGACATGGTAAGCAACAGGCAGTGTGTGAATTGCAGATGATAACTAGGCCAGTACAAAGTAAAGAACTTGCAAATTGAAAATGTATCAATTTTTGGTTGTCGCTTCACTGCTTGTAAATGAATACAATGTTTGCAAAATTAGATTTTGTGTGGCTTAAGATGGGTCAGAAAAAAATTAAATTGTGGCTAAAGAACAGATGTTTGCCACATTAGCGCCACCAATACAGACATGTATCATTAAATGGGGACAGAATATTATCTTGTTCAAAGACGCGTGCATGCAATAGAGTCAGACTTACCTATTTAGATGATTGTAATTTTAATTTTACTTTGTAACAATTTGCGTTCATTTAAATGGCCCACTGATTGTCGTTGTGATCTGTTTTTTTATAATCACAGGTCCTTTTTTTATCAAGCTTGTAATTGCTTATTTCACATTGTCATTTTCGTGAGCTTTCTATTAGCTTCATCAACTGTGCTGGGTGCACAAGGTGTGAACTACAGTTTTCTAGCATAATAATCAAACGTTTTCACAAGTCAACGATTTTGTTTTGATAAATTTTTCGCTTAACTGTCATTTCGTTAAATAAATAATAATTAAAATCAATATAAACTGCTATTGATCGGTAGTTAGTGCACTTTATGTGCATCGTTATGGCTATTTGAAAAGCATTTTATAAACAGCGTTAGAATCAATGATTAGAAAGAATGGGCAGTGGTAAAGGAGGATTGGCAATGATAGAGAAGTGTTGCAATGGTAAAGAAGTATTAACAATGGTTAAGGAGTATTGAGAATGGTAGAGATGTGTTGACAATGGTAGAGAAATGTTGACAATGGTAGAGAAATGTTGACAATGGTAGAGAAATGTTGACAATGGTAGAGAAATGTGGATAATGGTAAAGAAGAATCGACAATGATAAAGAAGGATTGACAATGGTAGGGAGGGATTGATAATGGTAAGGAAGGATTGACATTGGTAAGGAAGGATTGACAATGGTAAGGAAGGATTGACAATAATAAAGAAAGATCGACAATAGTAAAGAATTTACGGTGATAGAAAAGGCTTGGATTGCGATTAAAGTTAAGAAATTGGCGAGAAGTTGAGATGGCGTAAAAAAAGAAGATGGAAGGGTTTTAAGAAAAAGACAGAAAATTATAAAAGGAGCAAATAGCGCCAGATGAGAACTAAGATAGGATGAGTTTGTTAAGACAGTTGGCCCGTGCAAGATGCGCTTGGTCGCCACTGCAATGGTCTCAGTTGCGTGCACCTGAACTGCACCTGATCTGGTCTAGCACTTGTTGCTCGAGTGGTTGCGGTGGCCAGTGGTCTGTGACCTGTTCTCACACAATCTGACAGGACTAGATAGTAGGCACTATCAGCTGGCCGGCGCAACAAAAGCCAACTTAACATTTGCGTGTGGATTCACTTGCTTGCATCCGCCCCGACTCTCACTTTGTCTCAACTCAACCAAACCTTAATTTTTCATCTTTCCTCATCTCTTTCCATCTTTTTAGCTCATTACCATGTTGCTTTTGATTTTCAAGCTGTTCTCAATCTTTATTCGTTTTCATGCAATTGTTTGCTTACTTCGGCCAATTGAGCAAACAATTCTGTCGGCAGCAAGCTTGCACATGATGTAGTGGCAATCAAATAAATCGCAACTTTTGTCTCTTTGTAAGCTTCGTAGCTGACCAGAGCAATGTCCGGAAACCGTTCAAAGACAAGCACTTTCAATACTAACTACTTTAATATTTAAACAGCTTACAGTTTGCGACCAGCCTGCATCTGGCCCATTGCTCAACATAAAGAGCAGGTGTTCGACCTGACCTTTATCTCTTGTCCTCGCCAGTCTGCCAATGGCTCTTTCTACAGCCGGCTTTCAAGTCTGTTATTTTGTGTGTCTGCATTCAATTAGTCTTTGTAAAAGTGTGCCAACTCACTTTGGCCAGCTTAGCAAATTTTTTGCAATTATTACCTTCAGCTGTTTCATACTTAGACCTAAAAGTGCAAATGTATCGTTTTTTGCCGAAAAATTATCTTTTTATGATTATTTGCTCAGTCTACTTATTTTGCATATGTAAGTTCCAGTACTTCTGATCTTTGTAAGTCTAATTCGCATTAGGTTTGAGCTTCTGGTTATTTGAGCAACAGGTAAAGATTAGCTTCGATTTCTCATAACGGCCATTAAACAGGTGTTAACTTAGTTTCTTGTTTTATTTATTTTTACCGTCACTATCGAAAATATAAAACAAAATCGATTATCTATAAAAAAATAATTATTAATTGCTTGTTAAACATAGTTTCTTTAACAAGAAATTCATTCAAATTTGTCCAAACTTCTAAACTTTTTTGAAAATGGCTATAAATGCATTTTTCTTGCTTTACAATTTTAAAAACATTCTTAAAAAGTATCTTTTCATTTTTTCATTTTACATTTTTTTATTACATATGCTTACTTAAATTTAAAAGCTGCCTGTTTATTTAACAGCAAAAAAACATTTATTTTATATTATTTATTTTATTATTTGACATCAATATATGTGTAAATTTATATATATGTGTATATATAAACTACACCCAAAATTATTTGTAAAAATTTCTTTTTTAATTTCATTCAGTTTATACAAACACTGTTTGCATTGAAATCACCTATTAAAACTAAATTTTTCGATTTTATTTGTTCTTATTGGCTTTGTTTTGGTTGCTGGGTTTCCGCTGTTTTATTAATAATGGCATTCGATGTCTGATGTCATAGTCACAATATTCAGCACAATAATAAATTGATGCTAAAGTCTTTTACTTTCACTGGACTAGATTGCAAATAAAAAATAATCATTCTTATGAATGGAAAATTAAAATAGACAATTTACCTAAAAAAAAAAAAAAAAAAAAAAAAAAAAAAAAAAAATTTAATGTCTAAAACTATTGTGCAAAGTAAATAAGCAGCGGGAAACGATAAATGAAAAACATAGAAATGTTTGAAAAAGCAAACTATGTAAAAGATTTGCTTTTTCAAAGTCAGGATAAAATCAAATTGCAAAATAAGAAATTGTTTCAATGCTAGAGATGTAAACCTGGGCACAAGCTAACGAGTGTGAAAGTATTGCGAACAAAAACTAATCAAGGACTACTTTCTTAAATGCAATAGTGCAATAAGAATAAGGAAGAAAGCAGGATGGGAAGTTGGATGAGAAATCGGATGAGGGTTTGATGAAAAGTTGGACGAGGAAGTGAGCAAAAAAAGAATAGATAAGAGGAAAAATATGAAAAAGGCAGCAAATAGGAAGAGGATAGTTAAAATTGTGCCAATCAACTTGTTCTTGATGTGAATCCGGTTGATTTGCAAGACGTGGTTGGCCATTGTTTGCCGAATCGCACCAGCCTGGTCGTGAATGAAATGTGAACAGGTCAAATCGCAAAACCATTTCAAGAAGCTAAAATGGATTCGTGAATGAGAGAGGAAAAGTGAAAAAGATGAAAAGGTGGAATGGACCAGTTGCAGCCACAGTTGGCACGACTTTAAGAAGCATCACGAACTCCCTTAAGTCGGCCGAGTTGGTCCATCACGAATAAGTATCTTGTTTGTTATGTTTATCCTTTGCTTTAACTTTGCTGGTCCTGTGTTCATTTTACGTTGATTTGAGTTCATGTTTGTCAGTTTTGTATCTATTCGATTTTTATTTTGTGATGATTCTATGTTGATTATGTGTTTATTTTATGATGATTGCGCGTCTAATTTTTTTTTGTTCGTCTTGTGTTCATCCTGTGTTCATCCTGTGTTCATTCTGTGTCCATCCTGTTTTCATCCTTTTACCTTTTGCATCTTTTTTTATTAATTTGCCTTTTTAGGGGGACTTGATGCTTGGTCTGTGAAAGCATTCATATGAATTATGAAGAATTTGGGCATAAAGGCAACAGGCATCAATGACATCAGCACGGGCAAAATGAATTCAGTTGAACACAATGGTAAAGATGCAAACCTGAAAAGGTGTGGTATAGAAGGCAAGCTCAATTGTGCCAGAATACAAGTCTGATGTGTTCCGATGCTGGAACACACCTTGTATGTTGTTTTCATCAGTTTTAGAACAGCTGATCTTCAGTTTGCTAAGCTTGTTTTGTATTTGCCTTTTTCTATTCTGACTGTCAGCCCTTTTCTGTAGGAAACTGTAGGATGTAGGAGACTGTAGGATGTAGGAGACTGGATGGCCACCACCACCACCACCGCCACTATTATTTTGATCAGGTGCATCAACTGCCGTTTCCGTTTTTCAGTTTTGCACCAACGCTTTGCCGGTTTGCTGCACCTGTTTTTCTGCCACTTATGCCTCCTATGATGACTTGCTCGATGCTGTTGTAGATTCACTAGATTTTCACTGGATTTAAAGCAAGTTAAAAGCAAGTTAAAACGACCGACATCTTAGTCTTTGGTGTCCTGGCTTGTGCGGAGCTTGATTAAGTCTTTTGGAGTGGAATCAGCCGAGTTTAGTACAAAATGTAGGTGTGGTATCCAACAAGCTATTCCGGCCATGTCTGGCAAAGTTTACAGGTAAATTTGTCGTGATTAAAGCTGTCGTCCGATTGACAAAAGCTGGCCAGGTAAGCTGGTCGTTGCAGGAAATAAATCGTACCCCTACTCAGTCTTGCAACCAGGTAAATTCGGACTCCGCCTTACCTGTTCATTTGACGACCTGCCTCTTTTAGTTTACGGCTTCTCGATCTGAAGCCAAGCCTCTTTTGTTCTGACTTCGGACGCTATTCGAACGTATATATTTGATTTGCCTTTCTCGACTGCTCATCATAAGCCCATTTGACGACAAACCTTTCGCTTCGTCTGTTTATACGCAATGTTTCGTTTTGCCATTTTCTTATTTTTCACCTTTTGGTCGTCTTAACTTGTTGGCAATTTGTTCTCAAAATCAGCATTGATAAAACCAACTTTGTTCCGTCGCAATATCCCAGTGATACTTTAGTTAAACCAGAGTCTTTCCTAATCTGTTAATCGGCTTTACTCACTTCAAGTTCACCAAAGTTCATCGAAATAGATTTTAAAGCCAATCTTGTTTTGTTTGAAGTCTTTTTTGTTTTTTCAATTATGCAGTTTTTGCCAATTTTGTATTCACCATTTTTTCATTTTTGGCCATGTTTAGGTGACGTTCTCTTTTTAAATTTACACTATTCATTTGGAAAGTTTGTTTTGACAATATTTTGAAATACCAGCCAGTTAATTATTGAAGTGAATTGAAACTAGCATTGAATCTATTTTCATGATGCTTTGGTACTACTCTTGTTAGTTTATGTCATAATTTAAATTGATAAAGTAATAGTTTAAATTTAGTTTATACAATCCAGTTTACTCGACCTAATCGTTTTATATATGTATATTTAACATATATATTTAATTTTATTTATAATCATTATTTATCATGTTTTATTGTTATTCAATTTGGCCAATTTTAAATCAATTTTGACAAACCTACACCATCACATTACTGGGAATCGCTTATTAAAAGGTACTTTAGCTTTTAAATTGCTATTTCTCCACTTTCTATTTCACTATTTCTATTTGTTTAATTTTATCGCTTATTGTTAATCAATGTTTAATTTGAGCACATAATAATACAATGCAATTAAAACTAAGATCAAATGACAAATTATTAAATAATCAAATTACAAGCCAATTTAAATTGGCTTATTTAAAAATTTTCAAAACATTTACTTTAAAATCTAAAAGATTTAATTGAACTTCAATTCAATTCAATTCAATTCAATTGCTTTTTTTTAAATGCGAAATCTAATAATTTGTTTTAAACATTGAAAGCAATGGGCGAATCAGCTTAAAATTATTTTAGCTTGTTCTACATCAGTTCTCATGTGTTGGCGCCCTTTTTACAGGTGTGGTTCACAAATTATCTAGTCAAACCACACCCACAAAAATTGGGCTTATCAGAGAGAAAATGAAGGCAGTGTAAGTAAGACCGTTATCTACAGTCCAAAACTAGTTTGATTTTGTTCAAAAAAACCAGATCAGTCATCAAATTTATTTCGACAGTTCTAAATGGTCTAAATTTTTTTTTTCCTGCCTTTTCCGACTAGAGTATCGTTTTCTATTAACTTTTAGCTTTTTCAACTGTGTGTGTTTGCTACCTTAAAGTGTGGGTGTCTTTGTAACTGTTCCCAGCTTGTGTGCATTCACCTGGATGTCCATGGCAACCAATGGATAAAATTTACTTCATTTACAAACTATTTGTGTCTATATTTAAATTTTTCTTTCTTTCATTCTCTCTCTTTCTTTCTCTCTTTCTCTCTCAATCTCTTTCTCTTTCAGTTTCTATCTCTCTCAGTCTTTCTCTCTCATATTTTCATTTCTATTTATTTACGTAATTTGTATTGAAACCGGCTCTGTTTGGTCAAAAACGTTGCCAAGAAGCAAATTTTACCTTTGCTACAATGCAAACAATTTTTTTTTACCAATTAAAAAGCTTTTTCATTTTATTATCTTTTAACTATCTGCATCCGAAAATCTTAAATATGTTAATTTATATTTTTAGTCTATAATTTAAAGTCTATAATCTAAAATCTATATTTTTATAATCTGTTTATAAATTATATACTAAATAAAAATAAATTATTTGTGATTGAAAATCTTGTTTTTATTTTAAAGTCTAAACAGACGAGCAAGCTTGCTGCTCATTTAGCTATTGAAATAATTAACATTTATGACTTTCAACTGTTTATTACTTTCGATTTTATTGATTCATCAATTTTTTTTTCATTTTGATTACTAACTTGCTAAAACAATAATTTTATTACTTAAATTTAAATGCGCTATTTATGCATCCATAATTGATTTATTGTTTCAATTTTTCTTAACTATTGTCCGTTATTGTTTTGATTTAAACTCAATTAAATTAAATAAATTGTTTAAATGTGCATTTGATTATTTTTTGGTGACGAAAATTATTTTTGCACTATAAATAATTTTTTTTTACCAAAATATTCCACAATTCAAACGTACAAATTACTTTTTTACTGCTTTCATTGTCTTTAAAATTTCCATTTACTATAATTTGCTTTAAAACACTACTTAAAAACTATATTACCTAAAATTATTGTTTTTTACATATTCAATAATTTTTAAAACTTAATTACACAGCCTTTTCATAATTATTTTTAATTTTATTTTAAAGCTTGCAGTTATTTTTTATTTGTTTTATAATTTTTCCTTTTATTTTGATTTATTTATGCTTTACTTATGATTTATTTATGATTTATTTATGTTTTTTTTTTTTTATTTTCATGCATCACTACAGCATTCGACTAAATTAAAAATGACTAAAAAGTGATAACTAACTAACCTAATGGTAAGTTATGTTTTTCACGTAAAATTAAACCACATATAGTTGCAAATTAAAAAAAAAAAAAGATTTGATTTGCAAAATTAGAAGGGCAATGGAATTGGTCAGCTTATTTTAGTTTAGTTTGCTTGTTACTTTATATGGCACTAGAAGAATTCACGGCCGATATTCAGGTGTTTGCTACGGACCTGCACAGGCTTTATTCAAGAGTTAAACTGGCCTGCATTCGAAATGTGAAAAACTGCAAAATGATTTTAAATTGTTCTAATCAAAGCAAGTTGAAATTGTTGAATGTAAAGTTTTAAGCTTGAAATTCAAACAATGGCCAGAAAATTAGTCTTAACTAGTTTTATTAACATTTGGTATTGAATTCGAATTGTTTGCTATTCTATTTTTATCATTTATCTTTTAATTTTACTATTTTTGCATTTTTTGTTTTTACCTTTTCATTTGCATCACTTGCTTGCTTTTGAAAATGCTTTGTTTGCTTTGTTCGCTTTAGCTTGTTGTGTGAACCATTCATGGAAAGTGAAGAGAAAAGAGTAAACGAAAGAATCTGAGAGAGATAGAACAAGAGATTAGTGAAATATTAAGTCAAACTTAAATTGTATCTTATTTTCAATGTTCTAGTCGATCTCTGGTGGAAAAATTGGTTTATCTATTTGATGTGCTTGAGTGAATGAATTAAGTTGGATAAAGCTTATCATTTTAAATTGAGCTGATCTTTAATCCAACTTGATCTGATAAAACCAGGAATGGTTGGCGAAAAACAAGCGAATAAGGTGCGTAACCGAAATCTCGCTCACAATGAGCGGGTTAAGAGTTTGAAAACAAACTAATCGGTTCAGGTAAAATTAAAAGAATAGAGTGAAGATAAAACTGTTTAAGGCAAACTTAATCGAAAACAATGCACACGAAAAGCTAATTAATAAGCCCAGTGTTTGGATCATAATTAGCTGATCTTCTTCCGGCGGCTATCAACCGCTCATCTTCTGCTCACATTTGCATGGTCTGTCTAGAACTGACTGACTTGTGCCAGGTTCGTTCTGCACACTTAGTCCGTGCATTCTCTCGTGCTGTCCAAAGTGGCCAAGCTTAATCCCTCATCAGTCGAAACAAAAAAGCCCATTTTAATTTTATCCCGAATCTTTTCAACCCTTCATCTGCCAAAAATCAAGTCTTTCAGCTCCCAGCTTACTTGTACATCGTAATCAAGGTCAGTGCCAAAAAAAAGCTCGACTTAACCGTTTAAAAACTATTTTAGCTAAAAGTTAATATACAATAAACTGCAATAAAAATATGGTATCCGGTATTTAAAATGCAAACAAAGCACCAAAACTAGATTCTAATCACAATGGTAGTACTAAAATATGATTTATAATTGTGCTCCTAATCGCAATAGTTTAATAGCAATAAAATAATCAGTAGTGATAAAAAACGCTGGTAATAGTGGATAATCTTAATAGTAGTAAAAAAGAAAAACAAATAATTAAAAAGTAAATAAAAAATAAAAACAAGTAAAATTTAAATGCAATCAAAATGTTAATAGTGTTTGTCTTAAAATTGGTTTTTCTTCACCTGCTTTATCAGTTTAATAATGGATTTGACTGACGCGCTTTATTTGCATGGATAAAGAAATTGGCTTTTGTAACAAAAGTTTTTAGTTTAAAACAGATTTTAAATTTTGAAAAATTCAACTAATTTTAATTGTAACACAATGCGCGATTGAATCAAGATAAACAATTGCTGCAGAAACAAAAGATGCTCATAATCAACAAATTGAGGGTTTGCGAAGAATCAAGTGTATTTGTGAAAATCCAGTCTGGATCAAATCCGTTCTTAGGTGGCCTAGCTAAGGCAAAAGTGGCATCATTTGCATCGATTTTTAATAGTTGTTTAACTGAAAAGTGATGGTTAAACTGATCAACAAGAACTGGACAAGTGGATGAAAGTGGTATGACTATAATAGTAGTATGAAATTGGTGGAATGACAGATGAAGTTAGAATGACAGGATAAGAGCAATAGAATTATAACAATAAAGGATGAATGATAAGAACGAACAAATAAGATGTCAGCGATAATTAAAAAACAGTAGGAAAAAATTATAAGGAATTTTTGTGCGATGAAGTGATCTAATAAGTTTATATAATCAAGTTATATTAGAAAAACTGAATGAAAAACTTGTATTATCAAAATTATATGATAGATGCGTAATTTTCATTGTCTGATCGCATTCACAAAGCAACAGGTGAACAGGTGAATGCTTTGGCTCTATAAGACGTGCGAAATAGTTGAAAGTAAGTGAGCTGCATCTAATTAACATTAATAAGCCATTGTGTAAACATGCGCATATGTAAACAGGTGATTATTTGCCTTGACCAAATGAATGCTGTTGCATAAATGCAAATTAAACAAACATCTTTTTTATCTCTATCTTTTATTAGCTTGTTTTCTTATTCTTTTCCTCTTTCTTTTCCTTCTCTTTCCTTTTCTCACCATTGTCATTTTTCTTGCGCAATTTGATTTGTGCGTAGAGGCAAGCATCAAACACACTGAAACATGTCAAATTTATGCAAACGTGTTCTTCTTCTTTGGCACTGGAAGAATTCACCGATGAGTCCATGATTTGCTCACCAGGAATTTACCTGATTTTTACAATTAATAAACAGCTTTGATCAAAGCAAAGGCAAAGCGTTAAGGGCAATCAAGTTTGAAATTCGTGGGTTCTTGAGTGCCAGAGAAGAATATACAATCGTCCTGCCTGAATTAGAAAGTGTTTGAGCTGATTTTAAAATTAAGATGTTATTAAACGCATACTTTAAGTGGCTAATCTCCGTTCTTTGGCACTAGCACATTTTTGTGTGATGATTAGAAATTGAACAAAAATTGTGACAGTGTTAAGTAACGTAGGGCCAGATCAACGTGTGTTTTAATTTTCCTTAATTTTGTTACTTTATTGCTTTCATTTATTTGTCTGGCAATTTCAACAACTTAAAGTTATCAGGTGAGAAGCTTATTTTTACAAATTTTCTTTTTAATAAAATTTTCGTCTCTGTTTTAATAATTTTTAACGTCTACTGCCATTAATTTATTTTAATCAATAGCCTCAATAAATTAAATGTGAAATAAATATATTACTTGTTTTATTAATTCGTGCGAAACTTAAACCTCTACTAATCATGTGAATTGAAACAGTGAAGAATAGTTTAATTCAGTTTGGATTTACAGCTGTTTTAGATTTATCTTAATTTTAAATAGTTTGAATATAATAGAGAATAAATTCAAAGGTCTATCAATTAAGTTTGTCTTTTTCATTTCAGTTCATTAATACTTTAAATTTAAAATTAAATTTATTATACATTTTATGTAATTATCGATTGTAAGTCTAGATGTCCTTGACCTGTATTAGTTTAATTCAACTTTAAAAACCATCATTAACAGCTCAATTTTTTTTATCATTTTTTCGTTTCTTTTTAATTTTTATTTTTTGCTAATCTGATACACCTGTTGCCTTCTGGCTATCAATTGGCCCGTTTGCCAACTGATATTGTCTGCTTAGTTTTACTTAGTCTGGCCCCAAATGTTTAATTATGTTCTTATTGGCCCAATAGTTAATGTATATTGAACTGTATATTTGTATATTTAAATATTTTCATGTGTAGTTCATTGTGCCAACTTTGTTTTTAATCTTTTTCATATATGATCATTCATGTATTTAAAATTTTATGCATTGATGAATAAATGTATATGTTTACATATATATAAACCTAAATTTAATAAATTAATAATACAGCATATTAACTGTGTTGGCTTCAAAACGTGTATTTCATTGTCAAACTCCAAGCTTGCAAATGTTTTTTAATCTATTATAAATATTTAAATTGTTCCTATGCGATTTTCAATAAATATCAAAAACTAAAATTTAATTTTTATTGCTATAAATAAGTGAAACATAAAAAAAATTTTAAATACCAATATAAATACATTAAACTATTTTTTTTTTATCTTAATCTACTATTAATAAACCATAAATTTTAACTCAAGAATTATATAGTTTAAATATAAAAAAAAAAAATAATAAATTTTGAAAACAATGAACAAAAAAAGTGAAAACGTTATAATAAAAAATTAATTTTTAAAATATAATTGTGATTGGTGAGAAAATAATTTAAATATAAAAAAAAATAATTCATATGCAAACAAAAAAATATTTTTTTTGTGGCTTTACAATTCAACTGTGACACATCTCATCAGATTAATTTAAATCTATTTTAAGTTAAACATAGATAAAAAGCAATTCTCTTCTTTAGTTAATTATTTGATGCAGATCAACAAAAAACATAATTTTAAAAATTATTATAATTCAAAGATGAATAAAATTTGCAAAAGAAAATTACTTTGTCCAGTTGGCTTGATTAGCCGCTATACGTGATTGGCCATGCATCAGCGAGTAGCCTGTTTATTAATGTATTCAAAAAAGTGCATGCTTGATTTCTGTTTAAATAGACTTGATCACTTATGGACTGAACAGAGTGGAAAAGAAGGTTAAAAAAAAATAGGATAAAAAAGAGATGATAAAAAGAAAACGAAAAAAAACTTTTTAAAAAAATAAAAAGTAAAAAAAGTAATTGTCATTTTGCCGGCGGATTAGCTTTTAAAGTCGTTGTTTTTTTAAATGTCACCAAATTTTAATCAGTTTAACTTGTTTCTAATTAAGACTGATTGCTTAAGAATAATCTGAAGATGATTTAAAAAAAATCAACTAACAACTAAAAATCCTATTCTTTTATTTAAACAATTTTTAATAGTTTTGGTTTTTAAAAAGTATTTTAAAAACTTTGAGTTGGCCTTAATCCGAGGTCTAGTAAATTGCAGCTATTCACTTTGAACTGCTAGTTACTTAAGTGACCAATTAAAACGAAAATTTTTAAGTAAAAAATTTTGCACAATGAGTTGTTTTTTTAAGTACAAAACATGTTAAGCTAAAATAACACAATCTGTTTGAATCTTGAGGTTAATTTATCTTCTTAAAATCGTTTTACTATTTTAGATTTTAGTGTTTAATTTGCCAATTTTATCGTTATTCTTATTTGGTTAATCATCTTCAAAAGTATCTGAACACTATCTTTTTTTAGTTTGTTTGCAAACTTGACTTAAGAATAGCATGCCGAAATGCGATGCCGAACTCACCTTGCTAAAATCACCTTGCCAAAATCACTTTGTTGGGATCACCTTGCCGAGTGAAATCATCTGGCAAAAATTTTTTTAAAGTTTTCAACCCCCTTCGGCCGTCTATTCTACACAGGACAGTGCATCTTTTCTTTAACATTACCTGGCATACTTGGACAAGGTATGCACTGAGGCCATTACTCACGATTCACAAGCACCATCTAAGAGGTTCAAAATTAAGCACTAATTAACGTGTAATTAAAAAAAGAAGAGTTCATGCAATCCATATTGAAACACAATGGCAGCAAAGTGGATGAGAGTAAGCAAAAGCGGAGCTGAACATCATGCCGAGTGTTCTGCCTGGATCAGCATCGCTTAAGACGCAATCAAGCCAACAATAAGATGCGATTCTCTACAAAATTAACTGATGCGTTTTCAACTGCCTTATTCTTTTGTCATTTTACTCTTACCATGCTGACCAACTTGAACAATTTACTCAATTCAAACCGTTGCAGTACAACTTATTCAACTTTTTCTACTTTGCAAACTTCTTAATAAATTACACATAATCTACAAGTTAGCAAAATATTTCAACTTACAATTGGGTAATGTGGAAAATGAAAGAGATAGAGAAAAAAGTAGAAGAGAGAGAAAAACCCAGCTAGGTAGGTAAAAAGAAAGAGAAAGATAGAGAGGGCGAGAGAGAGAGAGAGACAGACAGACAGAAAGAGAAAAAAGAGAGAAATAACGATACTTAAGAAAGTAAATTATCAAAAAAATATTAAAGAAAAAGTAAGAGACAAAATAATGATACAAATGTAAAAGTAAATATGTTACAATCTAAATTAATAATGTCGACAATTAAACTTCTTGGCAAATAGTGCAATCTTGTATTGTTATTCTAAATACTTCATAGTGATGATTAAGACCTTTTCTTGTATGCAGTTTGATGGAAGAAAGAGCATTGTCAGGTAAACAATCATTCAAAATTGGTTTTGTTGGAACCAAGTTAGCTTGGGCTAATTTAGTCAAAACCCATTCATTCGAGTCAAGATAAAATAGCTGCTTAATTCTGGAATGTAGCAATGCCATGGCACAGATCACACACGGCTGATTGGTAATGAAAGCAGTGTAACCAGTACACAGGTAAGCTTGGCATTCTGATTGTTCTAGCTGAACTCTAGCCATTGAATTGATGGCTTGGATGGCAGAATGATGCAAAAAGTGTTCAGTTCGACCATCACAACCACTTGCCACAATTTTTTCGCCGTCAGTCAAGTTAGTAACGTTGCACCTGAGCTGTTGCAGTTTCGCAAGTAAACTGTTCACATGCTTTAAGATTCTGCCTTTTTCTTCATCCGTAAATCTGGTTCCCGCCAGACAACTTTCAATGCTGAAATAAAAGAAACTAATTAAAATTAAAACTAATATAACCAGCTTGTCAAAAAGCTTTTGAACACCAATCTCAATAAAATCGTCTGAGAATGTGTATATTTCTGTTTTTGACAATTAAACTAATTCATACTATTTATTCTCATGGAACGAACAGTGCCACAATTGTTTTGCTTTATTCCACTGTGCTCTGGTTAATGGTCTATATTTGGGCACTTTTGCAGTGGCCAACTTCTCAACTAGTTTTAACTCAATCAAAACTTGTTTTAATTGTTCTTCATTAATGGATTGTACTGTTCCGATTAAATACTGAAATGGTTCGTCTTTTGCTGCTGAAGGCTTTATTTTTTTTAAATGTGCAAGACTAGGCTCTGGTGGGAAAACATTGGTTAGTGATTTACAAACAGCTTGTACATTTCTTTTTTCCGCAATCGATGCGATGAACACGTCAACTAAAAACAACAAACATATGTGAATAAATAGTCTCTTAATATTAATTATAAATTTTCACTTGTTTTCACAATAAATCATCACCTGTTTCTATTTCTGTTTTAGTATATTTGTCGTTTAAAATGGCTTCAATTTTGATTTCACTTAGCTTTACTGACATTTCGTACCTGTTTTTTATTAAACGAATTTGTTCAAAATTTCAAGTAAAAATTACTTGATTTGAATCAAACAAATTTAAATAAACGTGACTTTGTTGCTTTTTCTTAATTTTAGCCATGCGTACTTTAAAAAAAAAATTAGAATTATACATATATTCAACCACATGTTTAATCATTACTTAATTGCTGTTTAATTGCTTTTTAATCACTTTTCAATCATTGTTTATTTATTTTTTCATCATTTTCTAATCATTTCTTAATCGGTTTTTAATCATTCAATATATTTAACACAGATTTTATTTATATTAAAAAAAATATATTTTATTGATTTAAATTTACAATGTATCTAAATAATTTCTAGTGTACAAATTAATGGTAAGTGGTCTGAGGGGAAAACTTCACTTGGTATTGCCGTGTTTTGCACAACTTCTGAATGAGAGGGAAATGGAACTGTATGACTTACTTTAAATATGTTTTTATCTACAAATATATAATCTAAACAACCACTGAATAAGTGTGTGTAATTGGTATATTTTGGTTTGTCACAAGCACTAATTAAATTTAAAGAATGTTTAAACTCAAAATTGCTCACCGTTTCAGCTAATTTTAAAAAACAATAATATTAATTCATTAAAAATTATTCTAATATTTGTATTTAATATACTTACTGCATTTCCAATCTGGACAGTCTTGTCCTACTGATCCAGTTGTCATTAATTTATATATTCCAAATTCAGGACAACTATTGAAATCTCCCATAATAATTGGACAAACTTTTTTATAAGATTTTTTATATTTTTTTATTAAATATTCAGAAAGACGTAAAATTATTGTTGCCTGCAACAGTCTAATATGGTCCGCAGTTGGATGAAAGTAAAGATGAGTATTATGGACAATTATTAAACAATTTTGGTCATTTTTTTTTTCGAGCAAAACTGTTTGTATTACATTAGTCCGTGAATTAAAGCTTTTTTTAAGAGCTGGATTTGAATCAATAGCATTAAAAATGTCTTTAAATTGGTTATTCTTTTCAATCAATTCAGTGAATACGTCAGTAAAAAAGTTGATGAGCTTGAATTTTTGTGAATTATAAAAACATGCTTCTCCTTCTTTAACGTTTCCATTTTTTAAAGCTAACAAGCCTTTAAGTTGGGTTTGTTTTTCAAAAACAACAGATAAGTCATTTTCAAATATGCTTTTGTCTACCTCTTGCAAACAAATTATGTCTCCATTATAGCCCAATAGTTCTTTAATTAAGATATTTTTCCTGTATTCCATCGACAAAAAATTTCGAGGACAATAAGGAAATAGTTCTTCTCTAGCAAACTTAGAATCTGAATACATATCTGCTAAAATGTTATAAGAAATACATCTTATTTTGTCATTACTAGATAAATATTTGGTCTGGAGCTGTCGTTGTTCAAAGGGAAATTTCGGTGCTACAGATTGTACTTGACTTTTTGACTCAACTTCTTCTGAAAAAAGGGCAATATCTTGGTGTAAAGGAGTACACTTTACTTTAAGTAAGTGACCCACATCATTTTCAGTAGGCAAATAGAAAAAGGAATCGCCTACTGCTTTCCAATGAACTTTTTTTTTCTCATCTAATTTCCCTTTGAACCATTCATATTTTGGTTCAATTTGATTTTGATCGACAATATTAACATTTGGATAAACTAAATGGTTAACTAAAATGACTTTGGGCAATTTGATTGAAACAATATAAGGAGCGTTAATTATAGCATTAAGAATATGTTGACCAATTTGAAGTTGAATTTTTTCACATTCAAGTAAATCTTGCATATTTAAATTTTGATTAGCAGTCTGATTATTGATTAAGAGTTGAACGTCTGTTAAGTTATTAGTTGTATTAATATTTTTAAGAAGCAAATATTTGTTCAAGTTAATTTTGATTCTTTTTGTCAATTCACCTACTTTTTCTTCATAAAGTCTGTTAAAGCTAAACTTTTTCTCTAGTTTTAAGCCGTCTTTAAAATTCAACCCTAAAAGGTTAAATGTTAAATTCACCTTTTTGCTTTTATTATCGAATCTGATAAACACAATTTGTTTCATTTTCCAACTTTTTAGATGATTTTTAGACGATTCACTACTGAAACAGCCAAAATTGCCTGTACTAAAAAATAAGTGTGTTTGAGAAAAGACTGGTTTTAGTTTAAGACGATTATTTAAATTGTGATTAATTCCGGACAAGAATAATAAAACACTTTTCGCAAACGCCATTTGCTAATGTAAACTTTGGAAATAATATTTACAAATATATTTTAAAAATCACATTTTCAACATCAAAACAAACTTTGATTCTAGTCAAAGCCGGCTATCTTGAATTCAAGCCGAATTTCGACTTGCACACGCTTTAATAAATTTTCAAAACTTCAAATATTGGCACGAAATGACAAAAAATATTTTTAAATCTATTTCTTTAATGTCTTTATAATGATAACATAAAAATAGCACTGCTCACTAATTGAGCAATTTAAACATAACAAGGTTTGATGTTAAAATACAATAGTAATTGATGAAAATAAATACCACAAAAAAGTTCATTTTCAAACCAAGCAAAAAAAATTAAATTAACATGTTACTATACAAAATACTAAAAATAAAAGCTTTTAACGTCTTGTAAGATGAATTTGTATATTCAATTCTTAAAAAAATAAATTCTTGTATGAGATGAAGAAAGGTTTACTAAACTAAGAACGTTCAAAAATTTTGCTGTCTTTTTTGTTTTTGTTCAATTGCATCTAAAATTGGCTGTCTTTTAGCAGCATATCGTCTATTTAATTCTTTTATCTCATGTTCCATATGCTCGTCCAAATTAGCCATTTTGGACTTCAATTGATCTAATCTTAGACTTCGTAAAAATTCAAAATCTCCATTCAACATTGAAGAACGAACAACTTGAGCCATTTGTTGCTGTTGTTGTTGTTGCAAATGTATTTGCTGTATTTGGTGCAATGGTTGACATTGAATTTGGGGATTAATCTGGCTATGTTGAGGAGAATACTGGTTTGTCATTTTTTTTGGCTTCACCATCATTGAAGAATATTCCTCGTCAGATTTTGATGTTCCAGGTAATGAATCGCTCTCTATTTCTAACGTATTTTTATAACTTTGATCCAATTCTTTATTTACAAAATCTTGATTTTGTTGTCTTTGTCTTTCAAAATGCTGCATAAATAGAGGTCTCAATGTTTTCTCGTTATCTTCAAAATCTGTTTCATTGTTAATAATTAAAGTACCTAAATCAGATTCTATATCGGAAATCATTGTCCTATTATTGCAATTATCATCATTGTCTTTAATTGTATCATCATCTAATGTTTGATTTTTGGCATCAGATTTTAAATTTGAATTTAAATTTATTATAGGCACGTTTTTATTTCCTTTCACTTGGAAAGTTAAATCACCATCATTTGTTGAACTTACAGGTACAATCGTACTTGAATTTTCTTCAATTATCACACAATTAGTTTCCCAATTATTATTATTTTGTTCATTTTCTAATATTTTTTTGGCTTCTTGAATCATTTCTTTAATAAAATCATTAGACTTTGCTTTGCATTTAATAAATTCATGATCTAATAAATTGCATAAAATAAACATTAAATATTAAATAAGAAAAATCAAGAAAAGTAAAAAAATACCAAGCAATTCTGTAGCTGATGCTCGATGTTCAGGATTTTTAACTAAACATTTAGTAACAAAATCGATAAATTCTGGACTCCATTTATCTGGATTTCTAAAAGATGGTGGTGGTTTTGTAGGTATCATAAAAATGGCTCTCATTGGATGAATGTCACCATATGGAGGTTTTCCTTCAGCCATTTCTAAAGCTGTTATTCCTGCAAAATAAAATAAATTTGTTTTTTAACAAACAACCTTTAAAATTATTTTAAAAATACCTAAACTCCAAATATCAGCTAAACAATCATATCCTATTTCTTGAATTACTTCAGGTGCCATCCTAAAAAACAAAAAATAGAATTTTTAATATATTAAAAAATAAATTTTGAAAGTAATTAAAATTTAAAACTTTACCAAAATGGAGTGCCAATAACTGTGTTTCTTTTGGCCATTGTGTCTGTTAGCTGTCCGGCAACCCCGAAATCGGCTAATTTAGCGTTTCCTTCACTGTTAAGTAAAATGTTACCGGCTTTGATGTCACGATGTATTTTTCTTTTTGCATGCAAATATTCTAAACCATGTAAAGTGTCCTTTAGAATGGATGAAATCTCTTCTTCATCTAAAGTTTTTTTCCTAAGACGCATAATATCAGAAACACTTCCGCCTCCGCAATATTCCATAACAATCCAAAGATCGCTGCCTGAAAGAAAAATTTTAGTAAGAAAGAAAGGGCAAAAGAATAGAAAATCACCTTTGAAATAGCTACCATAATACTTAACTACGTAGCAAGAATCACATTGCTGCATAATGGATATTTCTTTGATTATTTCGCCTAGTTAAAGCAACCAAAATTAGAGTGGTTAACAAGATTGAGAAGAATTTAAAATTACCAAGGTCACTTTCTACAGGCACTTGTTTAATAGCCAAAATTTGGCCGGACTCTTTGTGCAAAGCCTTGTACACAGAGCCGTAGGACCCTTCGCCTGAAACAGAACCGAATTAGCCGAAATCAAGTTAGGTTAGATTGGACCAAGCTTGAATACCTAATTTGCAGATGATGTCAAACACTTCTTCTGGAGGTCTGGTCAGAGATTCTTCGCTCAGTTTCTGCAGACCGGACATTTTTCTTAACAGCAAATCGAACGTAACACTCGTGTAAAGGTTCTAGTTCACGAATTCAGCATATTAGATCCAGTTTATGTTTGTTGTCAAACCGAATAGACGGAAAACGATCGGCTTTTGTAACATAAATAAATAAAATACATTTTTATATATACACTTTGATTTGTTTGCGCGTATTTGCCGCCATCTGTGGATTGTGCTCACTGGCAATCCATCTATCGTCTTATCGTTTTTAAGACAGATTGGTAGTTAACAGCATACATTCATATATCAATAACAACTTCTTAAAATTGATTAAGATTGGCTTAAGCAAAAAGTTTTTTTAATTAAGGCAGCTTGGAAGCTTGCTTGAACTATTTGTTTTTCAACGTTGAGCTGCACTTTTGAAATCGTCGCAATCTTATTTAATCACATCTTCATATGAAGGCGGTGGAGGCTCAATATCTGGTTTTGTAATTGAACCACTATAAAACTCTTTGTTCAAATCACTGCAAAAAGAGCCAGAATTGTGGTTTAAGTTTGAATTGTGGTTGAAGTTTGAATTGTGGCTGGAACTCAAGTTGAAGCTAGAGCTTAAGTTGTGATTAGAGCTAAAGACGTAGTTAGATCTCAAATCATGGTTAGATCTTAAATTGAGACTAGGTTCAATTGAACTCAAACTCCGTTCAATATTGTGCGTTTGAATCGCATCCTCATATGGTGGAGGAGAATTGCTTTGGTACAAGTCTGCATATGCATTTGTCCAGTTCGGTTCATTCGTCTGCAAAAGTTTAAAAGTTGTTTCTCTATTAGTTCTACTTTTGGCAAATTCAACATGCTTTAATTACCGATATGCAAAATTCTCTTTGTCTGGTTAAAAGTTCAATCAGATTTTTGCTCTTCAAATAAATCAATGTTTTAGTTGCCATTATTAAACCAGAAAACAGCAAAAGTGGCCCAATTAGCCAAAATCTACTAAATGGGTTATTGTTTACGTTATCTTCAATGGACAAAAACGTGATGACAGAACCGCAAGCAAATAAAGTAAAAGATAAAAGAAAGTAACAAAATGAACTCCAATCACAAGGAGATATTTGTTCATTAAAAGGATCTAAAATAATTTGACGAGATTCTCGCGTATTAACTGGTTCAGACATTTTTTTAATTTAAAAATTGTTCAGAATAATTTAAAACAATTGAAGAAGAAAAAAATCAATTTAAAAAACTTAGTCAGAATCCAACTTTAGCAACTCATAATATTTTAAATTATCAAATAAGCTGAAATAAAATTTTAGTAATAAGTACGAATTAAGTGAAATATAATTGGAGATTATATTTAAAAGCTAAAAAGCCAAACAGTAGCTGCATCTTTATGAGTGCTAAAAAAAATTAAGTTAATTGTAAATATTAATTAAACAGTTAACAAGATTTAGAAATCGTTTTTTGAAATTTAAATTCACATTTTGATTTATGAACATCAACTACGGAAACAATTTGCACATCTTGAACAGAAAGGCGCATGTTTAGAACAAGCCAAAAAAATGTAATATATAGACTAAATCATTTTGCAGATTTCGTTCTAACTGAAAACGATTGCTTTTAAAGTAAGTGAGTCACAGTTAAGGAAATTAAGCAAATTAAAAAGGGATATGAAATAAAATAAAGAAACCAAAGTGATTTGATCTAGCTAAGAAAGTTGCAAATTTTGAATTGAAAAAGTATGCTTGAAAAGTGACACATTTGAAGAACAGATGCTAAATGCAAAATGTTACAGAAGCGTATCCGAAATTTGCTAGAGTAAACCAGTTTAAATTGTGAGAATCAAAGACTAATTACTAAATAGTGAGCATGTTTTAGCCAACTTGAAAAAAGCTCATAAGGCGCATGATTGAATAAGTAAAAAAATGTATATATAAATATGCCCAAACAAAAATACCTTAAAACACATACACAAACCAACCGCATAAATACAAGTGGACGTTCTGATGAATCTGTGAAGATAATTACGAAGACAGCGGTAAAATAAATGAAAAGATAAACTAAAATCTTGATTAAGAAGACAATTGAAAAGACAACTTAGAAGGCAATTAAAAATATAATAGAAAATATAATTGAGAAGCTAACTAAGAAGATAGTTGAAAGATAATTTTCAAGAAAATTAAGAAATTAATTAAGAAAACAGTTGAAAAAGAACGTGTTGAATTTTTTCGGACAGCTTAATTAGTGTGAATAGTTAAGCCAGTGTTAGTGTGAGGTAAAAAACGATTATGGATGAGCCTAGGACTAGTACCGCAATGGCAGAAGGTAGTGGATCTCGAACATTGGTTCTTGACAGACAGGATTCTGATCTTAGTCCCACCACAAGCCGCACTTTGCAGTTAACTTTGCAGAAGCGCAAAAATTCTAAGAAGGTCGCCTTTACTGAAGATACAGTAGACAACGAAAATCTGAACCGCAAGAAATCTAAGTGTTGTTGCATTTATGAAAAAAGCCGAGTATTTGGCGAATCAGACTCGGACTCGGATGAGGAGTGTGAAAATTGTTTTGGACACAAGCAACACAAAAGGGACAATCCAGACTCTAACAATCCCGACTTTAATAACCCTGATTCTAATAACCCTAACCCCAACAACCCCGGATTCAACAGTTTACACAATTGTAATAATCCTGATAACAGTCATTCATCAGTTTGCGAACCGTGAATTGCTGCTTAGTTAGTGCATTGGGTCCAATCGCTTGGTCATTTCCACATTCGTCCCATATTGACTTTCTATATTTTTTTACATCACCTCAAATCCAATACTCTTGTATCTCTACTCACGGCCATTCCTCACTAATACACTCATCTACACATCAGCCCAATTTATATTAATCCAAATACACCGACATCGTAAAGCAGTTAACACAGCTGCTCTTTTTATGCAAGTGTTCTAGTTTGTATTATGTCAATTGTATGAATATTTGAATAAAATAAAATTTGTTTAATTTTAAATGTGTACAAAATAACAATATTCTCTAGTTCCATTCATCGAAATCATCCCATTGATCATCGTACAAATTTACAGTGGCCTTCTCCACCTTAAGCACAGCTCCTTTTCCTTTCTTCTTTTTGCTATTGGTATTCTGTTAAAAAAAAGGAGCACGCATTAGAATTGACAAGCAAAACAAAAGAGATTAAATAAAGAACACCTGGCAAGAAAAATATAAGAGACCTGATCTGGCTAGTACTGAGAAATATGGAGGGAAATGGGACAGAAAACATGGAACAAACAATGAATGAAACAAGAAAGGGTTACCTTTTGAGCTTTCAGTTTTTCGTTGTACAAAGCGTTAATACAAGAAGATGCTTCTTTCATTTCGTCCACGTCCAAATCAATGCATAGGTCTTGAATGCAATCCTTTAAGAAATTCACATAATGTTTACTGCTTCTAGCTGATTGCATCTTTTGTACTAGAGCTCGTCTAAATCCATCGAAATCTTCTTTGGTCTGCAACGACATAGACAGAACCGACTCAGGTGAGCTATTGCCAGCACCAAAAGCATCCAGAGCTAGGCTTAAATCTGATTCTTCTTGCAGACGTTGTCTGTTTAATTTTTCAGCAAGCTGTTCTTCAGGTGTCAATTTACGGTTGGCCATTTGTTGTTCCAAGAGTTTTTGTTCACGTTTCAAACGTGCTGCCTCTTCTTTTTCGGCAATTTTCTGTTTGAGACTTTTTTTCTTGGGCAGTGAGACGGGAATTTGTTCGACTTCGACCTCATCCTCATCATCCCAATTGTCTTTCACGTCTTCCTCATCTTCGCCTTCCCAACGATCGGCTAACATGATGATTGTAATGAGTGCAGATGATGCGCGATGCCACACACACAAACAGTGAACAAAATATGCGGGATTGTAGAAAATGCTTTTTGCAGCTAAATCACTAGCAAGTGGCTGTCGTTCAGAGTTGGCGGCTTGGTTGGCTTCACAAATCAGCTGAGAAAAGAAGCGAGCTGGTAAAAATAAGAAATGGCTTCAATAAACACAACGGGTCTGCAGACAAAATAAGTCATTATGAATAAATGGTTGCCAGTAGTTCAATGTTAATCGATATTGATGTTGGTAGACCAGTTAAAATGAATTAAATTGTTTAGTTCAATGGATTAATACAAGTAAATATAGTATAAATATGATTTGATCAGTCCAAACAATGTGTTGATTATTCCGATTAAATTAAGGCGAATCAATCATTGCGGGTGAATCAGTGCAAGTAAATTAGTTTAAGAAGATTATTTTAAGTGAAAAAAAATTTAGTTTAAAAGGAAAAACAAGTTTACTGGAGTAATTTGCTAGTGTAGTTAACTAAAATAGTTTGCCAGAGTTTATTTGATGATTGATGGATGATTGTTGATCTGTTGGATGAATTGTTGGATGAATTGTTGGATGAATTGTTGGATGAATTGTTGGATGATTTGTTGGATGATTTGTTGGATGATTTGTTGGATGATTTGTTGGATGATTTGTTGGATGATGTTTATTGGAGAGTGATTTATTGGAGAGTGATTTATTGGAGAGTGATTTATGGGAGAGCAGTTTAGTAGAACTGTTTAGTAGAGAGCAGTTTAGTAGAGAGCAGTTTAATAGAGAGCAGTTTAATAGAGAGCAGTTTATTAGAGAGCAGTTTACTCAGAGAGCAGTCTACCAGAGAGCAGTCTACCAGAGAGCAGTCTACCAGAGAGCAGTCTACCAGAGAGCAGTCTACCAGAGAGCAGTCTACCAGAGAGCAGTCTACCAGAGAGCAGTCTACCAGAGAGCAGACTACCAGAGAGCAGTCTACCAGAGAGCAGTCTACCAGAGAGCAGTTTATCAGAGAGCAGTCTACCAGAGAGCAGTCTACCAGAGAGCAGTCTACCAGAGAGCAGTCTACCAGAGAGCAGACTACCAGAGAGCAGTCTACCAGAGAGCAGTCTACCAGAGAGCAGTTTATCAGAGAGCAGTCTACCAGAGAGCAGTCTACTCAAAGAGCAGTCTACCAAACTCTAGTTTAAAGGTTTAAAAGCTGCTTTAGAACAATCTACCTACCCTAAGTCCATCAAACGAGTACAACAATTGAATCCAACAACAAGACCAAACAAATAAACCTAATAATAAAAGTTGCAGTCGGTTCCAAGCAGATAGTAGTTTGACGACTCGTATAAATTGTAGAGCTATTTTTCATAAGCTGAATTTGCGCACTTGGACGGCCGTTGCAAAAAAACTGCATGCAAACTTTGTGTATTCAAAACTATGGTCGCAACTCACACCTTCAGTTCAACTCGCCTAACTGACCAACCCTTCTGAACTTGCTTGCACTGATACTTCCTTCCGATCTGGCTTTCTTAACTCTCTTCTTATCTGCTGTCTTTGTTCGTCTCTCCCTTTCTTTCTCTCAATTTCTCACTCTGTCTGGCTCTAACTGGGCAAGTCCACAACTTCGGCTGTCCCGTATCTATGAGCACCATCGGCTTGTCGTCATAGCGATCACTCACTAAGATCGGCTTCACATTTCTGCTGTATGTTCCGCTGCTAGTAACCGTTTCTTCTTGGATACTCTTCCTTTAATCTTCTACTTGCTCACCTTCTTAGTCTTAGTAAAACCTCTTAGCCTGTCTCTCTATTAACACTCTGAATCTTCTATTGCTCTGCACCCAAATTGTTTAGTCTTTTCTGCAGTTTAAAACATTCACACATTTCTCTATAATCTCACCTACTCCAACCTCCACACAAACGCTTAGTCCGTCCTATTGTTAGAGGTCAAGGTCAGTCCTAAATTGCTAAGCAAGTCCTTTAAATTTATTTCAACACACACCTTTTCTTCATTTCTAACACTCAAATTCAAATTTTTAAACTTTGCACAAAAAAAAATTATTTTCTATCAAAAACTTTTCTACTCTATATTTACGCTTTTCACCACCTTTGCCACGCCAACCACCTATACCTTTTTTAACTAAAAATTATTTTGTTACCAATTTATGTTTATAACCTTCAACTCCTCCAAATTACCTGTATTGTTTGGGGAAAAAATAAACTCATCATCAACTGAAAATCAATAAATTTATTTTATTTCATTTTCACTTTTTAAACATGCTTGAACATATATGAACGAAATCATTGCTAAAAACGATTTTTTAAAAACTCGCCCAAAACGTGAATTTCTATTAAAAGGATTCAAAAAAAGTGTATAAATTTTTCAAATATTCTAAAAGCAAAATTTTAAATTGTCTTAGTAAAAAGATCAAGATTGTCATAAAATAAAACAACCAATTTGCAGCTTTTCCAAGTCATTTTGAATTAAAATAATTTTGAAAAAGTAACATGTGCAGAAAAAATGTTAAAAAAACGTTTCATCAATTGTGACCATTGTTTTACTTAAAATACATTCAAATAAAATCTTTTTTTAAAATCATAACAAAATTATTTGTATTTTATAAATTCATGAAAAATATTATTCAAATCACAAACAAAAATGTTTAAAAAATCTAAATTCGACAATTTCATTTTTCATTTTAATTTCTTACGAAATTAAATTCCATTTTTTTGTCTTTTAATTGGATGGACCAAAATAATCAGTAAATACAAATTAAAATCTTATTGATTATTAATAACTTGTAAAAATATATATATATACTAATAATTTCACAACTCTGTTTTATTTTTTTTTTAATTTTTTGAAATCTAAAATTAAACAATTAAAATTTAAAAATAAAATTATAATGCACACTTTTTCAATTCAAAATAAATATTGCTTTTAAAAATAAGTTTTGTTGATTATAATTTATATCTGTTTCACACAATTTGCACAATCAAGATATAACTATAAAATTGGATTAAATATACTATAGACTCGTTGAATTTAATTGCAAATTTTTAAATTTTTTCAAATATAATTTGGCTATAGCTTGAAAATAACTTAAAAATAAAATATGACAACAATGTTTTGAATATGAAAGAATATGATTTTGATAAAATTCTAATTTTTTCAATTAAACCTCTATTATAAAAGCTAAATTATAACTGTTATCTTTTTAGTAAATTAAAAAGCAATAAAATTTGCTAAAACATAACAAAGCATTTAAAATACTTATATTTTTTGTTTGCATGCACCATATTTGATTTAGATTAAAATAATTGACTACAGATTAAGCTAAAATATTCGTAATCAATTAAAAAAAATAGCAAACTAAATTTTTGCATTAGTTATTTTTCAATTATCGCCAAATATTCCAGCAAAAGTTTTTCGTAAATTTTTCATAGTATCATCTCCTTCTTCGCCAGTTTTTTCTTCATTACCAGCTTGAGATGCTCTACGAAATAGTCCACGAATTTGCTGTGCCGTTTTGTCCACTGTTCCATTGACCTGCTGTTGCAATGGATTTCCTGTATTTGTTGAATTGATCAAATTAGGAGATCCAGTACTATCCAATGATGTGTTTGAACCTCTTCTTCCACTTCCAAGTCCACTAACACCTGTATTACTTAAAGTATTATTAATAGAATTACCAATTGTTCCACTAATAGAGCCCATTCTTTTTAAAAATGACTGCTGAGTATTGGTTTTTGGAGAATTTTGTATTATATCGCTTGAAAAATAAGATTGATTTGATCCAGTTTGTGCATCATCTCCAGATAATTGTGAAAAACTTTCACGACATGATATTGAACTAATTATTATAAAAAAAAAATTATATTTTATTTTTCTTTAAGTTGTGATAAATGTAATTTAATTATTTTACATTTTTTCAGTGCAAATTAATAATAAATTTTAAATTAAATACCTTGATTGACTTGTCAATGCTTGTTGCATTTTAATTGTTAATAAATCTGAAATCAAACGTCTATCTTCTTCTTGCGTTTCTCCCATGAGAGTCATTTGACTTCCAGTCACTTCGTATATAAACTGTTCATTGGTTTTGGTTTCAACAATTTCAATAGTTAACAATTCTAACCCCCCAAAAAGATTAGATACTTCATCAGTCCATTTACGATGTTTGTCAGTTACTATACATTTTTCTAGCATTGCACTTCCCATATTTGATTTCCAACTACCTGAAATCGATTTCCTCCTAATAAATATCAATAAATTTAAATTAAACAAAGTAACATTATTTTAAATTAAAATTTATAAATATATTACTTACATAAATGCTTTATAATTATTACCAATTTTTTGAATGTGAACATCACATTTTGCGTCAATAAATGGCTCTACTGTCAAGTACATATTAGAACAAGCCAAAACTGACAAAAGTTCTTGAAAATGATCAATATTTTCCACTTTAAGTTTTCCTAAACCACCATGAGAGTGACCTATTTTAATAACACATGGGAATTTTGGCGGATTATGAAGCTTAAAAATAAAAATTATCATCTATTTTGTTTAATTATAATTAAATTATATTACCATTTCTTTATAACTTGCATAATAAGTCTGTTCAATTAATGGGAAATTTTCTTTGCCTAATCTTCTTTGAATGTTTATTAATTGAGAATACTAAAGAAATAAATTTTTTATTGAAAGTTAGTGTATTTAAAATTTAATAAATTTTTAAAAAAAAAGTACTTACAACCCATGGTCGATCAATAAAATTGTAAACACTGTGAATGGAATTCATTGCTGGAACATTACCATATTTTAAGCCCAGAATTACATCTCTAAAATCATCTTGACTATCTTTAACATGTTGTCTAATTAAAACAAAATCCGGTTTAAATTGTCTAAAAAAAAAAAAAATAAAAAATTTTATTTAAAAAATTTATATTATTAAATTAAATTAGTCAACCTAGATACTTTATGGCCAACACCTCGTTCTGTTGAAACAATGCCACAAACAGTTCCAAAATCAGTATGAGAAAAAATACTGATATCTCGAAATTCAGCCTAATTGTAAAACACATTAATTAAATTTAATATGTTAACTAGAATAAAAACAATAATTACCTGTTCTACTTTTATATCAAAATCGCCGCAAATGCGTTTTCCTTTAAAATATTTTGACCTTATTTAAAAAAATTATTAGTTTAAGAAATAAATAAAAAAAACAATTACCAATCAGTTTGATAATCATCAATTACTAAAAGTACTTTGCTCCGGTTGCTTATGTTTTTGATTTCCGAACTGATTCTACCTGCAACTCCAGCCACATTGCTAGTCACAGAAGTTGTTAACGAGCTAGCTCTAGACAAAAAAGAGCTAACATTTTTAGCAGGTGAAGAAGAACTATTAATTGAAGAATTTTTAAGTGAAAAGTTAGATGTTAAATCATTGAATTGGTTAGTCAACATAGATGCTGTGCCACTTAAAGATCGACTATGCGTCGGTGTATTAGAAGCGCTTTGCTGCATTTCAGACTGATTCGGATTAATTGGTTCTGGATGATTAGCTCGATGTGATATATCACTAGAAAACAAATTCAATGATGATGAAGATGACGGAACAGTTTCAGAGTTATAGGTTAATTCTGCATTTTCTTCATTAAAGGATCATTTCATCATTTTGAGAAAATCTCCTCTTTAAAAAATTTGTAGTTGAGGAGAAGCTCTTCTTAAAATTTGTAAAACTAAATTTGATTTAACGGTTTGTCCAACTTCTAGAATAAATTATTTAGCTAACTAATTAAATAATCATGCAAGAAAAAGCATATTAATATTAAAACATTCCAAATTAATTGTTTGATATAAATTTTAAAAAAATGACAAAATTAAAGATTTACTTGGCTTAAATGGCGAAATCGCTTATCAACTAGATTGGCGCAAAAGCAAATATCAAACTAATATTATACGATCATACATGTGAATATATAGAGAACGAAAACTATTATCAGCATTGGTAACTACGCTTGCCCACGTATCAAAAAAAATATTACTTCCGTTCTAAGTAGCAAAAACAGTTAAATTTTCATGAGCCTCTGCAATGCGTGATTATGCGTGTTTCAAAAAGTGCTTTTAAGGAAACGGTAGTCTGCGTTGTCTTATAGTTTGATTGCTTAAACATAAATTTATCAATTGTTTTATTAGATTTGCTCATTATAAAATTAAGACAATCGTCTTTAAAAAAAATTCACTTTGGAAAGTTTTAAATAGTATAATTAAACATTTTAATGCACTCTGCTATAAATGACAAAGCAACATGTTAAACTTAAAACACTTTAAAAAATTAATTTCAAAATTTTCATTCATTAATAATTTACGAATTTAAAGTTGCAAATATATTTGATTTTGATCTAATGTTGAATTATGAAATTTGATGAGTGAAAAACTAGTTATACGTTAGTTTAATAGACGGCGCCAAATGTAGTTTGTATAGAGAGCAAAATAGATGATGTACAATTGTATAGAATAAATAATAATTTATTTTATTAGATAATATGAAAACTATTAAAAAAATATAAGCAGAAATTATGAATTAGTTTTTGCATTTTAAAAATGAGGACAAGTGCGTGAAAAGTTGAGTTAAATGAGAATAAAACAGTAAATGATATATTCCTTTTTAAAAAGAACGATATAAAGCAATTTAGTTTAATTGATAAAGTAATCAGATATTTAATTTGTTATGAAATAAAGTTTGCATTATTTTAATTTTTTTATCACTTTAGTATATAATCAATGCAGAATCAAGTCTTCATATTGGCTTTCTTAGTTCTGCCATTAATATCTATAATAAAAGTTGTGTTCTTTTTTTGAAATCTGTATAAAATTTGCTACATTTTTTCTTTTGTTGTTCAAATTATCATTTCGTACAAACACTTGAAAGACATTTTTCATTTCTCATATATGTTTTTGCTATATTGCGAAATCAGGTTGTTGACGGCATTGTAAAATTTATATGCAAACCAGAGTCGATATCGGATTGTTCAAAATTTCACAGCCAATGGTTAGGTCTCCTGTTAGGGAAAAATTGGTACCATAAACAAGTTTTGCGGGTGTACTAAACTTGTAGGTGTATTTAAATGTAAGCATAATTAGTGGTAACTTTGTTCCACAATTTATGTTAAATTTAGCAGCAAAGATAAATTAAAAGCCAAGTTCTGCGCTTTGAGCTGTCTGTGAATTCTTTCTATCACATTATTGAATCTGGATCAATACGCTGTGGTAATATAAGCCAAAGTATTATAATATTAAAAAGCCAATGTTAACTTTTTGGGAAATTTATTGTGGAGCACTGGGAAACCGTTGATCATAATAAACATCTTAACAATGTATATGTATTTGAATAAATCTATGTTCTCGAACTGGGATGCTAAATGGAGGAAACTGTGTATATCTTTGTATTTTTGCATTTTGGCAAGTCACACAGTTTTTTACCACGTTTTATATGTTTTTGATCATATTAGGGAAAAAAATTAGCCTAAAAAATGATTAGCCTGATAATAGTTTTGTGACTAGGATAGGTAGTGTTGAATAGTTCAGCAAATATAATATTTTGAACAATGTCGTTTAGTTGCAATTTTTCTGACACTTTTTCATAATCAATAGTCAATGGATGCTCTAAATAGAACATCGGCTACAAAATTTTGTTAACTTTAATATGTCTTACATTATTCGTAAAAGATAAAATAAACTGTAAGTGTTTAAATATTTGCGATTAATGATTTGTAATCAAAAAGTAACGTAAACTTGTGACCTAATTGTTAATTGAAATGTTTGATTACCCAATAATTTATTGCCAAACTTGCTATACCTAGATTAGAAAATAACTTGCAATTTAAGAAAGTAATAAGTTTCCAGCAAAATTGTTTGTCTTCCCAAAATACTTCTTGTTAAGGTGCATCTATACCTATATCACTAGCATCAAATGCCAATGAAAGATTGGCTTCGGGATTAAAATAAAATAAACTTTTGTTAAAAGCTATTTTGGTTTCATTAGTCCACTTCATTCATAATAGCAATTTCGCTTTTCTTTGATCAATACGTTAATGCATCAGTCATTCAAGTTTAAAATACCATGGTATCTTTCAATTTTTTTTTGAGTAAGAGGCAATGTATATTTTTGTATGCTTTTACATTATTCTAAAGTAGTTCAATCTTTTTTTTAGAAATTTTGTAATTAAGAAATTCTATTTTAGAATTCCTGAATTTGTTTTTTTTTTAGAATTGACAATTATGCTATATTTGTATAAAGTTTCACAAACTTTTGTTACTTTCGTACCATGATCTTTGTCATTTGTCGAAACAAGGATGTTGTCTATGTAGACAAAAACATTTTTGATACATCTTAAAATTATCTAAAGAATTTTCAAAATATTTAGGATGCAGTTTTTAAACCAAAAATCATTTTAAGAAATTGATAATTTACGATTGAATTAGCAATAGTAATTTTGTTTGTGTTTGGCTTGTGACATAGATTCAATTGTGAGACATTTCTAAATTTATTTTAGAAAATGTTTCATTAAGTGTGCGATAATCATTACATAATCTACTTTGTCATTCTTCTTAAATTTTATCGATAAAGATTGAGTTATACAGACTAGAAAAAGAAATATTTTTTTTTTGAAATTACTTTGGCAAATATTTTTTTGACAATGACTAACTTCCATTTGTGAATGTATTTGAGAAAAATATTGATATTTTTAAGTTGAAAAAAGGACTAGAAGTAAATATTTAATTTTTTATTTTAATTATTTTTTTAAAAATTATTAAAAAAAAAATTATGTAAAACTATATTAAAACTTTTAAATACTTTACTTATTTTAAATTTAGTTTTTAAATTCAGATTTTATAAATTTACCTTGAAAAAGAGGATACCGAAATAAGTTTCTGTTTTTTTTTTTTTTATAATTAATAATTAAATTCTTGATCATTTTTATAGATAAAAAATTTCAAATAATAATGTATGTATATAAATTTATTGATTTTTATTTTATTATTAACTTTATTCTATTTTGGAATTAGTATTTTTTATTGCATTTATATTGTGTTTATAAATTTTAAATAAATGTAAATTTATTATAAGATTGATAAACAATTTAATAAATTATTAATTTAATATAATAATAAATTGAATATTAAATAATATTAATCATATTTACGATTTTATAATATTTTAAAGTATAGTAAAAGTTTATTTAATTCATAATATTTTTATGATTTTATGACAAAAATTAAATTTTGTAGTGAGAAAAAAACACCATAGTGTTTGAAAGGTTTATGTTTAAAAATTTAAAATAGTAATGATGTAGAACATAAAATATATCATTAACTCCTAAACGCTAAGTAAAGCCCTAACGTATCTAAATGCCGAGATGACAGTAAAGAATAGAAGGGGTACAGGTACTGCAGACCTTATCCCGTAATCCTAAGACCTTGTAAACCTGTCATAAAGCAAATAGAGTACTTGCTGAGGAGATCAGGAAAGACATGTTGACGTCACTTAAGATATCTAAAGTAATAGTAGGTGTAAAACTGAGGAAAGTCTCCATAAACCTATTACAAAGATAAAGAGACAACGATAGAAATGCACTATCGGAAATCAATGAGTCAAGTTCCCTGATATTCTTTGAGTAGAGGAAAAATAGGTTAGGCAGCATGTTAGTAAAGGTAACACAAAGAAAGTCCAAAAGGAAGACGTAGTTTTTCCTTAGACGCCATAGATTTTTAAGATAGTTAGAATTTGGCTTTGAAGGCGAGTGTACGTTTATATCTTTTTCTTAAAATTAATAAAGACAGGGTTAAAACCCTTCATCTTGTGTTAAATTATTTCAAAGTTGAGTATACCAAATTTTCACCACAGTAATTAATAAATTACAAAAGACAACTGACTTACACCTTTATTTATTTTATTTTTACAAAAAAAAATTTTTTACTTATAGTAAATAATAATAATGATTTTTGCACTTAAAAATCCTTGTTATAACAGCGTTACAGATTCAATATATAAATTATAAAGCATCTTTATATATTACGTTAAAAATAAAATTACTCGCAAAGTTAGCTTTAGATAAACTTGACACTATAATTTTAGATTAGATTAATTAAAAAACACGTATTGAAATTTGCTATTATTGAATTTTTAATTTAAGAAATAATAAAAAATAACATTAATTACATTAATTAATTGCACAAATTGTATAATTTAGATAAAAATATTCAAATTCAAATAAATTGATATAAATTGAATAATTGTTAAAATATTGAAATATTAAAAAAAATTTTGTTTTACATGATTGTTGGTCTTAACGCATGGAATGCAATAAAGTAAGTATTGATTGTTATAAAAAGGTTAGACAAATGTTTGTGTTTTATAATTTATTTAGTATTTTATTCATTTTAATAAAAAATTTAAAAATTTGTTGTAAAAGTTTTTATTTTTATACAAAAATAAAATATTAATTAAAGTAATTAAGTAAGTAAATACATAAGTTTAAGATAATTTTTGATAATTTTTTTTAATTAAACGCATCAATTAAGAAGATAAATATGAAATTTAAAAATTTTAAAACTATTGAAGAAGTAGAAAAAAAAGTTAACCAACAAATTTTTAAAAGTGTTAGACATTGAGTATTTACAACAATTTTGAATTTATTATTCTATCTTTTAATTATGGTAGTAAATTATGTTGCAAAAACATTTAATTGAACAAAAGTAAGCATTGAGAGAAGTTTGGTAAGGCATAAAGTTGGGCTTCTAAAAACCCAGCCTTATGAGTTGGGTTTTCTCATTTTTTTTTTCTCCTAAACCTAGCTTCAAAAGTTTTAAATTTTGCGCTTTTAGTTTTTTTAAGTTTACGTTGCCGTCTGGCGAGCTTTTGTGACTATAATTTGATTTTAAATAATAAATGTCTTTTATTATTTTAAGCAAGGACAGCGTTTAAAATTAATCTGAATTAAAGTTTTTTTTTTTTATTAAACTTTAAACTAATTAATTGACATTTAAATTTTTAATTTGGTTTAGTTTGAAAATTAAAGTCAGCTCAATTAAAATGTTTTCGAGAATTGCTTTGAAATCAGGTAAATTATAAGTTTAAATGTTTGTTTATATGAAGGTCAATCAAAGATAATTTGAAGATTAAATATTTCCTTAATTAATTAAAATTTGTTTTTAATTGCAAATTTAATTTTTGTTTTATTTGTTCTTACAGTGATTAAATCAGTAAATTTGGTTGGAAAAAATGTAAAAACGACTCAACTATTTTTGCAATCAACTGTGGCTAATGTTGATCCAGTTATTAAAAGTTCATTAACACCAAGTCCTAATGTACCGATTAATAGTGATTATAATGCGATTCCAGTAGAAGTTAATGGAGAAAAAGTTGTAATAGATATAGAACATTTGAATAGACCATGGCCAGATGTACCTGTTTTTTCAGATGAACCTGTACCTAGTGGTGAAAATTATACTAATGATAAACCATCTGGTAAATCTTTGGAAGACGAACTATGTGTTTGGTTTGGTCATGACATGCCAACAATATATGATGATAAAGCTCCCGAACGAGATTTGATTAACTTTCCTAGAATGCCAAAATTGGATCATTCACCAAATACAAGAATGCTTTTTGTTCCCGAGTCTTTTTTCAAATTTTTTGAACAAAAAACTGGAGTTACAGGTCCTTATGTTTTTGCCGGAACATTTGGAACAATGTTGATTTCTAAAGAATTTTTCATAATTGGAGAAGAAGTTTACAATGCGTCTATTTTAGGTATAATAGTAGCAATTGGAATGAATAAATTTGGTAAACAAATTAAAAATTTTGCGACTGGGTTAGAAAAAGTAGGTAAAATATATTTAAAAATGACAGTTTTTTGTATATTTTGTATATTTTTAGAAAGAAGAACAAGGATGGATAGACTGGCAGAATGGAATGATCAACTTTTTAGGAGAATATATAAAAAAAAATAAGGAAATACAAACATTGTCAATGGATCAAAGCATTTTGTTCAATGCTAAACGTGAAAATGTGCAATTGCAACGTGAAGCAGAATATCGACGACGTTTGATGGAAGTTTACAAAGAGACTCAACGTAAATTAAATTATCACGTTGCTGTTGAGGAAGCTGAAAGACAATTTTCGCAAAAACATTTAATCAATTGGGTTATTAACAACGTGAACCAAGGATTAACACCAGATTTAGAGAAGAGTGTTTTACAACAGTGTGTTGCAGATTTGAAAGTTCTATCTCAAAAAAGAAAAAACGTTATTTAACTTTAGTTTAAATTTATAGTTTTAAAAAAAAAGATTATTCAAAAATTAATATAAAGGTGTAACACAAGCTATTATAGTGGTTTCTGTTTAATCTGATTGCTTTATTTCTGTAAATTTTAATTGTACATAAGCAACGTGAAAAATATTGCTGATGCCTAAGTTAAATGATGCAGATAACTTATAGTAAACTAATTTATGATTAAAAGCTGAGTTTTGCAATTATTTAGCTAATCATTTAGTTTGATGGGATTTATTTACCAGATGAATGCGTTTAGGAGAAAAACAGATTGTTTAGGCTGATTTGGACGTCAATTATTTTTAATCAGGTTCTTAGTTAGGTTGAATCTGGTTCGAGTTAAATCTGAAATGGTTTTTGAAGTAGTTTGAATTCTAAACTGAGGATAACCAGAACAAAATTCGGGTTCTTAACTTTAATCTTATGTTTGACAATTGGTTTGTCAGTTGACTTTTGACTAGCAAAGTGCGGAGAGCGCATGTGCAATTATAGTTAAGCTAAACAACCATTTTGCCAGACTATGTTTGTTTTGAAGAGAGAACAGCCCGTTTAAAATTGTCTAATTTGCGTTTCCACCGGAATCAAGTGCAGAATTTGACTTGATGGCAAATTAGGAGTTGAATAAAGCAATAAATCTCATTAGAGGAAACTAATCTAATTGTGGTTCAGTCAATCGTAGCATAGCTAATCCAAGTTTGGTTAATCCGAAACAAGCTAAACTAGGCTAGCTGAACTTAGTTAATCCCAGCTCTTAACTAAACAGACCTTCACTTTATCTTAAGCAATTCTTAGCCAGTTATTTTTACCACCAATTTGAAGCTCATCTAAATGATAAAGCTAGTAGGAGTGTTATTGTAAGTGGATTCTTACCTGAACACTGCATTGTGTGTTAAGATCAACTGCGTCTTGCCTCTCGCAAAGCTGTAAACAATTTTTTCAATTCAAAACTTAAGTGCCAAACACAAACATTGATTGCAATGTTAAACAATTTTAAATTAGTCGCAAACCATGATGTGTTTACTTGATTTGCTTTCCAATGTTTAATTTCTATTTTATGTAACATTTTCAGCTTTAAACCATATTTAGTCCGTCATTTGGCTTCTTTTTTTAGTTAGTTTAAAACTAAGATTAGACTAACTTAGTCGACCGATCTAAAAAATCAATCGATCTAATTAATTTAGTCGTTTAATTAGACTAACTCATTTAGTCTGTTTGTTTGGCAATTCATTCCGTCAATTTGTACTGCCAGTTGATTAAACTAATCGCTCCAACTAACTTATTTAGCTAATCACAGCATCATGTGGATTAAACCAGTAAAAATATCACCCAACTTCATAAGCACATGGCAAGATATTGAGATCACTGAACACTTTGTTTTACAAAAGCGAAAGAAAAAGGATGCTAGCGGAGTAATTTCTATGTTTATTGAAATTTCTGACTCTTTTAAAAGCTCTAAAGTAAGTCATATCTATTTTTTATTTATTTTACTTTGATTTGTCTATTAAAATCTTTATTTCTTAAAGCCTGCTCCTTATCGTATATTGTATCAACGACCAGAGACCACTTACAGTAAGTTGCATAGTTTTATTTTTTAAACAAAATAATTTTAATCAAAATTTTTACAGTCATTGCCCAATCCATTGAGGTTGAAGAGATAAATAAAGAGTGGCAAGCCATAAAACAATATTTAGAATCAGCAGTAGTTCAATTAGATACTGAAAAACAGAAAAATGATGCGATGAAATGTAAAATTGAATCTTTTGTTGCTGAACAAAGGTGTGGGTTAAATGAAATAATGCAAGAGCAAAATGAAGAGCATAAAAAAATTGATATTGTAGCCAAAACTAAAAAATTTATTGAAGTTTTTAATATGCCAGAAGATGAAGAATTGGTGGATTGTTGTTTTTCATTTCTTAATGGATCTATGCCTGTCCCTGGTTATCTTTATATTAGTATGAATTATATATGTTTTATGGGTTTATTTATTTCTGTGCCCATTATTCTTAAATGGTCTGATGTAAGGAAATTGGATAAAAGCAAATTTTGTTTAGAAAGCATTGAAATCGATACCAAAGATGATAAATATTGTTTTACTTGTTTTCAACAAAATAAAACTTATAAGTTAATTAAACAATTGGCTAACATTACATGGAAACATTTGATTTCTGACGAGCAATCAGTAATTTATAAATATGATTCCAAGACATCTGAAAACGAAATCGATAATATTATGTGTAAACCTACTAATATTAAAAAAAAACTTGAAATTTTAAGTAAAAGAGAAGAACATGTAATGATTTTTCGATTACCTAGTGATGAAAAATTAGAATGCTTTTTAGGCTGCATACTTTGGACATTAAATGAAAAGTCTTACATTCCAGGCACAATGTTTTTATCAAATAATTATATCTGTTTTGCCAATTATGACGAAAAAGTTGTTACTTTGATTATTCCTTTAAGAGATGTGAATAATACTTGCAAATCCAAAAATAAAGATGAATTATTAATTCGAATGAAAGATAAGCACATTTTTAAGTTTACTGATGTAAGAGACATTGACATTATAATCGAAAAAATTTCTAAACTTTTAGGTAAATTAGAACAAGATACAAAGTATCAGATTGACAAATCTGGACGTAGATTATCTTTGATTGATAATTTAAATTTAGACTGGGAAATCCAACCTCCACTAATTAAAAAATTTTCTGATCCAATTTTGGTTCCAACACCAACTGAAACAATATATGAAAAACTTTGGGACAATTATTTTTTTAATAATGGAAGAGGAGTTTCAATGTATAGAACTATAGAAGCTCAAAATTTAGTATTAAAGGGATTACCACACAAATATAGAGGAGAACTTTGGATGATTTACTCAGGTGCAATTAATGAATTGCAAACTCAAAGAGGATATTATCAATTACTTGTTGAAGAAAGTAAGGTTAAAAGAAGTGTAGCTTCAGATGAAATAGAAAGAGATTTGCATCGAAGTTTGCCTGAACATGCTGCTTTTCAAGCAAACGATGGTATTGACGCTTTAAGACGTGTTTTGAATGCTTACGCTTATCGTAATCCAAGTATTGGTTATTGTCAAGCAATGAATATTGTAGCTTCAGTATTACTTCTTTATACTTCTGAAGAAGAAGCATTTTGGCTTTTAGTAGCCGTTTGTGAGAGACTTTTGCCAGATTATTACAACAAAAAAGTTGTAGGAGCACTTATAGATCAAGGGGTACTTGAAGATTTAGTTGAAAAGCATTTACCTAGTTTATTTGAAAAACTAAGACCACTGGGTGTTATTAATATGATTTCTTTGTCTTGGTTTTTGACTATATTTTTAAGTCAAATGCCTTTAGCCTCTGCAATTAATGTTATAGATTGTTTTTTTTATAATGGTGCTAACGTTGTTTTTCAAATTGCATTATCAATTCTTAGCTGCAACAGACAGGCTTTATTAAATGCTAAAGATGATGGTGAAGCAATGACTATTTTATCAGGTAATTTTTTGGTATATATGTTATGATTTTACTGGAAATTTAATTAAATTATTTAATAGGTTTTTTGGAAAATATAGATAATAAATATTCTAGTGGAGCGATAAGTAAACGATATAATCAAGTAAGTATATATTGATTAAAAAAAAAAAAAATACTAATTTTAAATTTTTAAAGGAAATAACTGATATTTCAGAATTAATTAATTATGCATATTCAAATTTCAATGATATTACAACAATTCAAATTGAAGAAATGAGACTTAGTCATAGAATAAAATATTGTGAAAATTTAGAAGAAATGCGAGCTAAAAACATTATTCGTAACGTTGAAACTAATGTTTTTATTAAAAAATATTTAACCTCAGATGAAATTCAAAATTTTGTTAATTTACACAGAGATGAATTTAAAAGAACAAATAATTTAAAAATGCGATCAAATGATGCGCGAGAAAACAATAATAAGTTAATGCTTGAAGATTTTCAATTAGATATTAATTTGTTTAAATATTTTTTTATTGGAATGTCAGATTGGTCGAAGGGAATAAATGCAGAAAAAATTGCATACAGAGTATTTAAATTTTTAGATGATAATGACGATGGTTTTATAACATTTTTAGATTTTTTAGTTGCAATAATTTTATTAATTAAATCAGAAAAAGAATTGAGATTAAAATTATTATTTTGTATGCATACATTTGATATAATTGAAAACGAAGAAAATGAGCTTAAAGAGGATGATTTAATATCAAATAGTGTAAACAGTTTAAAAAATAAAATTGAAGAAGGTCTTGAGATTGCAACTGAAGCTATTAATTATAATGATAATTATTTTGTAGTAAAAAATAGTGGTAATTTAAATGGTAGAATTTCACTATCTGATATGCTTTGGGCAGAAATGCCTAAAATACATGATCCTTTGCCAATCGAATTTTCTAAAAATAAGAGTTCATTTTGCCAAAAAACAGAAAAAGAAGTAATTTTACCAGTTATTAAAAAAGCTCAATTCAAACAAATTTATGAAACAATGAAATCTATTTTTTATAATTGTCCATCCGAGTTGAATGATTGTAAAAAATTTTATCTTAGAATTTTAGGGTTGGAAGATTTAACAGTTTATTCAAATACACCGTCCAATGTTTCGATATTATCTGAAAAATCAGATCTGAGCAGAGAAAGTTTTGAAATTATAGAAAAATTTGAACAAAATAAGTGTCCTACGCCTCCAATCGATATTAATGAGGATCCTAATTGGTTTATTACATTTGAAAATTTTGAACAAGAAATTTTTAAAATTCCAAGTTTTACAAATTTTTTCAGTCAAACTCAAGACATTGAAAAATTATTTGTTGAATACAAGCAATGTAAAAAATATGGCAGAACTTCAAGTTTTATTTCAAGAGAGTAATTTTATTTTTGTTAAGGTCAAAAATCAATTTTTAAAAACAGTTCAATATTATTTTTAATTTTATTTAAATAATAGTATTTTTATATAAAAATAAAATTTGTATATTTTTTAATTTTGTTTTTACATTTTTTTATATGAATTTCTATTTGTTTTCCCATAATATTTGTTATTTAAAAATTTGATAAAATCTTCTTGATTTAAAAATTGTGGTTTATATTTAATATCATCGATTGTATTTGTGTCGAAAATTTCTGTTTTAATTGTAGTAATTTCAGGAATGTAGACAGGAGTCAAATAATTTTCAGTTTTAATTCTTTCTGATATATTGATTTCTTCTTTTATTTTTTCTAATAAATTTGTAATTAAGGCATTTTTTATATTTTCTATATCGAAAGATAACAGAGATTTTGAATAATTAAATGCTTTGGATTCATTTTTCATTAGGTTTGTTGAATTAACAATACTACTAGTTTCTTCGATGCTAAAACTCGTTGTTATTTCACTTTGCGAATCACCTAAATTAAAGCTGTCCAGAATAGAATTTTTATTATTTTTCGTTGATTGATTTATTGTTTTATTAATTACCATTAATTCATTATCCGATATTGTTGTGATTTTGTTATCTGAAATAGGATATTGAGTTACATTAAGGATATCTTCAAAGCCATCATGTGATAAAACAAATTTTTCAGTAGTTTTTATATTTTTTTTAATATAAGTTTCGATAGTAGTAGTTTCAATAATTTCTTCAAATAATTTATTAATGTCATTGTTTTGAATTTTGTCAGTTAAATTAATATTATTTTTATATTTTTTCTCGGCCTGATATAATATAGATTTATTATTTTGTGTTTTTTTTAAAACTGAATTTTCTATTAATAAACTATTATTATTTTTAAAATTGTTTTTTAAAAAATCTGATTGATTTTTCTTGTTATTTAAATACTGTATAATACCTGTTGTATTTGTTTTATTGTTCTGAAGTAAAAAATCATTTTTATATCCTGTATAATATCCTGTTTATATTTATTATTCATAAACATAATTTATATAAAAAAATAAATAAAATATTGATAGCATTAATAAATATAAAATTATGTATTATTAATTAAAAATATAATTAGTTTTCTTACCTGCTTGATTATAAAGCCAACTTATAGGTGAAAAAAATGTACTTAAATAGCTTGATTCTGTTTTTATCAGGTTTATTAAGAAAAAAACAAATAATATCTGAATTATAAAATTTAAACGCATTTTTATTTGAATTTTTTTTATAATTAATAACAAAGTTTAAAAATGATAATTTATTTTTAAATAAAAATTAAAAAAATTATTAAAACATAAAGAACAAGACAGTTTGAAATGTAGATACTGTTGAAAATAAATACCGCTGAAAATAGATACAAAAAAGTAAAAAAAATTCAAAATTTTTAAAATTGAAACTATATAAAAAAAAATTTGAAAAAGTGTTGTTTTTTTTTTAAGAAAGTTTTATTATACTTTCACATTCTAGAATTTAACAAAAAAAAAACGCTAAAAATATTGCTATATAAATAAATATTATTGTTAAAATTAATATTTTTAAATTTTTAACTTCAAGAGAACTAAATTCAATGCGATCATTTATATATTTACGAATATCTTCATAGAAACAACGAGTTGCACTAACATCATTTCCACTCATTAGCCATAATATTTTATTTTTCATAGAATCAACGTGACCATTTTCAATTAAATTGTATGTTCTTATAAAAAGAAAAACTGTTAGAAATTAAAATTTTTTATAAATTAAAATTTTTAACTTATTATTAAGTAATTTTTTTAAATCGAGTCTTAAATTTTTTTTTATATATAAAACTTGTAAAGTTTCAAAAATAACATTGCTTGTCCATAAAGAAATTTTTGATTCCATTTTACAGCACACAATTCCAATCGAAGTTAAATATAAAGCTAGTTAAATTTGAAAATTAATTAAAAAAATTAATTTAAATTATTTTTTTAATTTACAATTCATAATTAAAATATTTTTTGATTTTAATAAATCTACATTATTTATGTCAGATTTTGTAATTTTGCACAAATTATTATTTTTAAAACTAAATTTCCATATACGTTTAAGTAAAGAATCTAAAACAAAAAAAAATTAAATTAATAAAATAAATAAAATAATTACCTTCATGTGCATTAAAAAATAGACTAGTATCATATTCATCTTCAAGCCAACAAACTTTTTCATTAGTTTTTAAAAGTTCTTCTCCATTTAAAATAATGTTGGAGGTGTCTACAATTACTTTATCACTTTTAATAAAATTTGTTAGTATTTTATGAAAAAAAAATAAAAATATAACAAAGCAAAATAAAATTATTTTATAAAAATATTTTTCAAATTTAATTTTACAACTTTGACCAACTAAACTTTTTAATATAAATTGAATACCACTAGAAACTATTTGATTTTGATTTAGTAAATGTTTTTCTATCCTATAAATTATTAAACAATATAAGACAATACAAAAAATTAAACTTAAACCAATTTTTTCATCAATAATAATAAAAGACATAATATTATAATTTTCTATTAAACTTTTAATTTTGTGTCCAATTTTATAATCTGCTTGAGAAAGAACAGGTGAAAATAATATAAAGTCTTCATCTATGTACACAGTCTCAGGTTTAAAAAAACTTTCCGCAAGCTAATTTCAACAAAATTAAAAAATTTGTAAAATAAACATTATGTTAAAAAATTGTGGCCATTGACTTACTCCTTTTTGTAGATATCCTAAAGCCCCGTCATACGAACCGTTTGGCTGCTTAATGCCAGTACTTTGCACTTCAATGAACAGGAAACTTCATTTCACAATAAAATATAATTCAATTTATATTATGCTTACTTAATATTAGTAAATTCATCAAAATATTTTTGATAAATACTGCCTATTACTCCGTCAAGTCGTTTTTTTCCATTATCTAATGTTTTAATTTTCATAATATTTAAAAACTAAACAATATTTAATTTTTTAATTTTGTAAAAATTAAATTATCTAACATACATTAAATGTAAATACACAAATTGTTACGTTTATTTTTACATCTTTATAAAAATTCATTTTAATTTAAATATTTTTTAAAAATAAATGTTTAAATACAAACTTTTCATGTAAATTTATTAAAGTTTTTAGATAGATTTTTTTTTAAATTTTGGAATAAAAAAATATTCTAATTATGAATACGAAACGCCTATTTTAGTGAAAAAACGGATTTAAAAATTATAGCAAAATAAAACAAATATTTTTTATAGAAATGTTTGTATTGAAAATTAAATTTTATGAAATATTCAATAAATGGGTGTATTTTTAGATCATAAAAAAAACATTTCAATAATTGATTACTTATTTAAAAAAAGAAATTCATCATGATTATAAATATCAGTTTATTACTATAGTCAGTAAATCTGAATATAAATTTAATTTTTTATGAATTCGGCAACTTCCTTATGTAAACTGTTACTGATTATTTAGAACGGTTAATTGTTAACGCCTGTTTTTCATTTGGGTTGAAATAGTTAAACTAATTGACGAATAAAAGTACTTTTCTAGTTTAAATATAATTAATCAAAACGATACATCCTTGAACATCACTGTATCTTAAAACGAGCAACCAAAAGTGAAAATTAAATCATGCTATTAGAAATTTTTATCAGTTTCTTTAAAGACAACTACGGGTTAGCTTGATTTTTAAATAAAATGTGATTTAAGCTTAAATTAAAAAAAAAATATTTAAAAATCAATTTTAAAAATTTTTTTGTAATTATCAAATTGTCTATCATCTAACTTATTAAACCTTAATAAAATTTTAAATTGATAATAAAGTGTTTTTGGATTTAAAGTAATTAAAATTCATTTAAACAACTTAAAATAAAATGTCTGCTCAAAAGTTATTATTATTGTTATTCATAAGTTTCTTAGGATCGGTGTTACTTATTCTAGCAGAAAACAATAATGGCATTGGAAATTTGAATAATAATAATCACAACAACAACTTAAATGGCAACAACAACAATAATTATGTAGAAGAAGATTCTGTTGCTGAATGTACAAGATGTGGGGATTCTAGATTAGTTGGCTGTATGCGCGGAAAATGTTACTATCGATGTTACCGAAGATGTACATTAGGTAATCTAACATACCAAGGTAAGATAAATAAAGAAAATTAACTAACTAAGAAAACTTTTAACTAAACCAAAAATTTAATATTACTTTTAGAGTCCATTCGATTTACTTTACCTGGATATTAAAATATATTTATGTTAAATAATTATTGATGTTATATATTAAAAAAAAAAGGTTTTAAATTAAAATATATTAATTTTTTCATTTTTGAGTATTTTGTAAAAATTTAAGCATTGAAAATATATTAAAACTGTAGGTATAGGGAAAATTTTCATTTATTAACGTTTATTTTTTTTTTTATTTTTTCTATAATACAAACTTTATAATTTTTAAACTATATTTTATTTTGTCTTCTTAAATCTTTAATGTAGCCAACATTTGAACATTCTGCTAAATTTGGTGAAATACTGATTAAACTATGTTCCATTGCATATTTATACATTGCTTTTAAATCATTCATTAAACTAACTAATTTTTGTACATTTTGTTTAATCAAATATAACATATCATTCGTGTAACTTTTATCTTTTTCTTTTTTAAATTTATTATACATATTTAAAATTTCTTCAAAATTTAATGTATTTAATTTATAATATGTGGTATAATCACGATAATATTGCCAATCTCCTAAAATAATAATATTTTGAAATAATGCACTACTCCAATTATGGTGGCAATTGTAAGCGTCGGCTACAATATGCGATTCAAAAAATTTTTTATGAAAAATAATAAAATTAGTTACCTGACTTTCTGATAAATTTACTACAATTGTCATTGATGGAAGATAATTAATCTGTAAAGCTATTAATTGGGCTAATTTTTCACATTTAGTAGATTTGTTGTAACATCCAGCTTTTGTGTAACTTTCAGAAGCATCAATTAAATCCTGCATCAAATCTTCTAATAGTGATTTGTAACTAATAATATTAGAACTATTAAACCTTAAATTCCTTAAAGTATGCAAACTTTGAGTTTCTAAAAGTTCAGCAATTTCTCTATGCATTGAAAAATTTAATGCAATCATTTGAAATATTTCTTTGTCATTTTTAAGAAAATCTATTAAAGCTATACGTAATTGAGAGTTTTTTATTATTTTTTTACTAAGTAATAATTCAAATTGATGATTCTCTTTCAAAATATCAAATACATAAGCCATTTCAGAATATCGTCCTATTCCAGTTAGAAGTCTAATAAGCAATTTATAATCTTTTAAAGGAACAATATGTTTATTTACAAGTAATCTTACTCTTTGTAAAATTGTCGCTATTCCTTCAATGTCACTTGATAAAGCAAAACACTCATGAGCTTTTATACATAACTCAACTGTTTTATTTAAACTATTTGTTAAATTATCAATCCTTCCTATTATTTGCAAAAATCTTTTACCTAATATACGAGGTTCACTTAAGAGACGAATTATTACTAATAATTTATTGACATTAGGTTTACTATTTATACTTTCTTCAAATTGTAAGTCATTATCACATTCTATGTTTAAATATTGCTCAATATCTCGACAAACTAAATTTACAATATCATTGTCTGAAATATTATTTAATACAATTAGTTCCCGAATTAAGTGTACAACTTGTGGATTTTTGTTTGATATTAATAATAATTTATTAAATAAAATTAATTTATTATCTTCTTCTTTAATTTGCAAATATGAACAATTTAAGGCACAACTAATTTTATAAGTAAGTATAATATTTTGGACTGATTGTTTTCCTATTTTAACTTGATCATATAATTTATTTAATTCATTAAGTACTAAATTTTTTAATTCAAAATGTTCATTTTTTTGAGCTAAATTTTCTGAGTTAGTAATATTTTTTAATTCTAGAAAGTTTTTACATAAAACAATTTTTTCACATAATTTTATCATTTTTAAACTTTCATGATTAAAATTGAAAAGTTCAGCAGCTATATGAGCAATTTGATTACAACCTTTATTTAAAAGGCAATTCAATATTTTTATAAATGTTTCTAATTCATTGTTTTCAAATTTTCCGTTAAGTTCATCATCATTCTTAAAATCATATTTATAATATTTATCGTTAGAATTCAAACCATATTCTAATAAAAGTTTCCATATTAATGATGTACATTCTTCCTCTTTTTTACTAAAATTATTAGTTTTATTGTTTTCTAATTGTATAAAACCTTTCCAAAAATTAAATTGCAGTTTTTTAATTTTATTGTCATTAATATCAATTAAAAATTCATCATTTTTAAGCAAACATATTAGTGTTAATAAAACTTCAAAACAATCAAAACGTATTAAATTTATTACTTTTGCAATAAATTCACATTTTTTTTCATATGATACATTATTTTTTTTTAAAGTATCTATACATTCAATCCAAAAACTAATTTCATCATTTTTATCTAAAGCTTTTATTGTTAATTCATTTAAAATTACATCTTCTAATGAATAATTGCCACATTTAGCAAACTCTCTAGCTTCCAAAAAATAACCTTCTTTTTGAAGATTTTCAACTGTATTAATTAAAGCTATTTTATTTGGGTCATTATTTTTAATTGAATAAAAAATTTCTTTTAAATTAATTTCTAATTTGGTATGTATTATAGACTGTATGAGTTGATTAAGTTGAGGAATATTTACAATTTTATTTGATTCTTTTATTGAATAATATATTCCACATAAACCCAAATGTTGGAGCATTAAATGAAATTCATGCAAACAACACGTTGAACAAAGAGACGTTTCAATAAGGATTATACTAATCCTTTCAATCCAATCTACTTTATTCAAAGGAAAATCAATATTTAAGTTTTCTTGATAATTATTTTTCATTTTCATATAATCCAGTAATTTATAAATACTTTCATGATAATTTTTTTCAACTAAAAATTCATAAAAAAAATCAATAAGTTCTATTAGAGGATTATGTTCGTTTGCGTAATTAAATAAATTAAGACTAATTTTAAAAAGATATAAATTTTTTGGATTTTCTAAACCAGATTTAAGCATATTATCGAATGAGTTTTCATCCCAATTAGTATTCAATTGTTCATAACTAACTTGTTGAGTAGAAATGCCAAATGAATTATATAACCAACAGGCAAAACAGACGTAATAAATATCATTTTCAAAATCATTATTATATAATGATGCAGCTATTAATGAAAGAATAGGATTTTTAAAATACATCGAAGCATATAAAAGTTTCCATGGTTCAATTATATTTGCTTTTTGACAACTTATTAATAAATTAAATAAACTTGTTGGATTATAATATTCATCATATTCAATCCCTTCAAAGTATTCACTAACTAATGAACTAGATAACATTGTTGAAGTTTCAAAATTATTTTCGGTATCACCAGTTACAGATCCAGAAATACTTTCACTTATTATATCACTATTTGGAGAAATTTGATTTTGTTTAATAGATAATGGCATTTTATTTGAAAATATTCTACGATATAAATGATTTCTTGTTTTTGAAAGACTTTTGATAGATTTTTCATTTTTAGAAAAATCATATTCTTTAGTTATTACAAAAGTATCTGACTGAAATGCTTTCTCCAGATGATCTCCAATACATCCATTATTAAAAGTTCTTAATTAAATAAATAAATTATTTTTAAAATAAAAAAAATATGTAATTATTATTTATATTTACCTTAATTCTTTGACTGAAAATAAATTAATAAATGTACTTTTAGGATAATCATAAAGTTGAATATAAACAGTAAGCATTAACCAATCGTCATTTTTCATACATTTATAAAGAAACGCAAGAGGTAAATCTAAATCATATTTTCGAGCAAATATAATAGCAATTTCATATTCTACACATTCATTAGCTAATTTTTGAGCGTTTGGATATTTTCTATCAAATGATGTTATGATTAATTCTAATAATTTCGTCTGAGAAGGCTTTGATTTAGACAGACAAGCTTGTTCAAGTAATTTTCCAATTTCGTTAATTTGATTTTCAGAATGAAAGCTTAAAAAATCAGCTGCATATTTCATTATTAATCGAGCTGATGCAAGTAAAAGTCTTACTTCAGTAGAATTTATGTCTAATAGTTCAAAAAAAGTAATAATTGCAGAAATAACAGAATCATTTAAACAATTATAAAATGAAAGTAATGTAACACTATTAATTATAATTTCTTGGTTTTTACAATCATCTAACATTTTATTCTCCTGATAATAAATAAATGCTTCTATTGGTCTTCCTTTACTTAAATAATATAAATAATTTAAATTTGCTTTTAAACCGAATTGTTTAGTTAATTCTAAATTTGAAAAATGTGGCATTTCATTTGAATTAATTTTTAAATTACAATATTCATTAGCATTTTGCCAATTAAAAAGTATCTTTATATCGAAATTTGTTGTATTTTTAAGTAATTCATATAAAGAAGGTATTTCTTTTGAGTAATTTAAGTTTTCAGTAAAAGATTGTTCTTTTAAAATTTCAATGTATGAATCATATAAGATTGGGTAATTTTTTCTAAGAAATTTTAAAATTACATTTTTATCCATATACCATATTTGAGATTCGTTTAAGCTAGAATCATTAATAATAGTTGGTAAAAGAAAAATACTACAAATAGCTTCTGTATTAAAATTATTTTCTATTAAATCGTTTATGTTGCATATTTTATTACGTGTTGAATAATTACAACTTTGTATAATTAAATTTAATGTTTTAGCGTTATTACTTGAATCATTTTTATAATTTATTAATGCAATAAAAAACATTTTTAGGTATGAATCAATATTGTTTAAAGACTTAAATAATTTAAAATTTTGTTCTTGTAAAAGATACCAATATAAAAAATCAAAACATTCAATTTTAATTGAATATTCAATTAACTTTTGATTTATAGTAATATCCATTTTTGTATTTATGAATCCTGATTTGCAGAGTAAACACTTTGAATCAATAGAAAAATATAATCTTTTTATTAAAAAATTAATATTTTCTTTTTCTGATGATTTAAAAACTAAATTTTCTGATAATTTATTTAATATGATTTCTTTTGTATATTCTTGTCCAAAATTTTCTAATGTTTTTAACATTGAATCAGTCACATTAAAATCTCTTAGTAAGTGTGATAATTTTAGAGAAATATTTGGCAACAAATTATTGTTTAATAAATTAATTATAGAAGATTTATCGTTGCAAATAATTAAATAAAACCAAAGATCTTCTTTTTTTAAAATTTTACATATATTAATATTTTGATTAATATCAAAATTATTTTCAAATAACGATAAAAATAACAAGTTTTTTAAATCTAAATTATTATAATTTACTAAACTACAAATAGAGGATGAAATGTTCATACCAAAAGTTTTATCCAATAACTTTAAATCATCTATTTCTTGAATTATTTGAGGAAACAATTTTTTTTTTTTAAAATAATTTAATAAGTTTTCTAAAACTAATGAATTGTAATTATTTAAAAAAATATATTTTAAAGTTTCATTAAAAGGTAAACTAATTTTTTCAAGTAAATTTTTGCAAGAATCAATTTCATTATTTTTTATGTTTTCAATAATATTAGTAAAACAAATTATATTTTTTTCATTCCAATCATTTTTAATTAATTTGGGTTTTATTAATTTTTCATCAAAACTTAATTTTTTTTCAATAAAATTATTTGTTTTTTGGTTTTCATAGTCATCATTAATTAATTCAAATATTGCTTCATTATCATTAAGTCTTTTTTCAAAAAAAATTTTTCTTTTATTGATTATGTTTTCAAATTGTTTATTATTTTCAAATTTATTTAAAATATTAAATGTTTTAAAAAGATTATTAATAATTTTTAAAGTTACTTTAGCCAAAAAAAATCCAAATTCCAAATCTTCTTCAGTACTTGTTATTCGATTTAAAACGTTTCGTAAAACATGAATAATTTTATTAAATATTTCATCCCATTCATCTAGAATTTTTAAAAATTCTAAATTTTCATTATTTTGTTCAATGCATTTTACTAGTTTAATTTTGAATCCTAAAAAAAATTTAAATTTTGTTAACAAAAATATTTATTTTGAAAAACACCTACCTTCAGATTGAATCATCAAAAATGTTTGTATATTAGAAATTTGTTTATTTTTCAGACTGGATTCAAGTACTCCGAATTCCATTTTTACATTAACTAATTTTAAATAAATTAAATTAAATCATTTCAATAAAATCTTGAACTTTTAATTAAAATAATCTTCTTATACTTAAACTTAATAACAATTTGAAATACGAAATTTAAAATTTACTGTTTATGTTTTTACTGCGCATGCGTGATTAAGCATTAATAACACTACAACTTAACATACTAACTTTATTACAATATTAATAATTAATTTAGTTTAAACAGAAAGTGATTTGCTGTTTTTTTTTTATAAAAAAACAAACGGAATGTTGTTTATTTAATCAATAATAGATAATTATTAAATTATTTTTAAATTTAATATTTTGCTTTTTAGACTATTTTATTATATATATTATAGATAAATGTTTGTTTAATTGAAATTTATATAAATATTTTTTTCTAGATATAATGGATAATATTGTGAATGTTTTTTTTTTTTTTTTATAAAATTTTATTTTACCTAAAAAATGCCTTAATTGTTTAATTATTTTAAAAACAAAGTCTTTGAATTATGGTTTAAAACATTTCTTTTTGAATTATAAATGGGCAAAATAAATAAATTTCTTAAATTATTATGTTTTAAAAAAATAAATAATTTAAAAAAATTACTCTATAATTTAAATTTGTTATATATTTTACATTTAATTGCGATTTATATTTGTTGTTGTTTTTTTGTTATAAATTTAACTTTTGTTTTAAATTTTATATTTCAGATATATACTTTTAATAATAAAATTCCATTAACATTTAGGTTAGCTTTAATATGCCAATTTTATTCAATTTTCACTTTTTTAAGTTGTATAAAGTCTTTTATTATCCTACCTTTTTATTATCAAAATTTGACTGAAAATAGATTTTATATAAAATTACATTTAAAAAATAAACCTTGTGAAAAAATTAAAAAATTATTTATTTTAGAATTGTTTTTTATTTTATTTTTGATCTTCATTATAATAATTAGTAAACAGAATAATAAAATTTTTCGCTATTATCGTAGGTATTTTTCTTTTTTTAGTCAATTAATTAATAAAAAAACTATTTTTTAGAACCGCATTTAGATATTGACTTTAAATGGATTTTTATTTTTTTAACATATATACGAATTATATTTCTGACATTTTTTTATTTTGGTTATAAAAAAAATTTCAAAAATAAATTTCAAAAAGAATCTTTGCTAAATAATTCCTTAAACAAAATTTAATGAAATTTAAAAAAAAATTCAAAATACATTTTTTTTTATCCTTTAAATTTTTGGTTTTAAATTTAAATTTAATAACTGTAAATTTAAATTAATTATTTTTTTTTTTTAAATAATAAAGTGTTTATTTATAATAATTTAAGAATACCAAAACATATATATTGCATTATAAAAGTTTGTATAATAAAGTTTAAGAGTAAAATTTAGACATTAGAACATAAAATTTAATGCCTTTGTAATGATCAATTATATTTAAATGTATAAAAAATTAAAAATGTCCTTTATATACGTTATTTTGCAACAATTGGAACTTTGTTGAATTAGAAAAGGCTAAGAGGCTATATTGATTATTAATAATGTAAAAGTATATTTTTAATAACCAATTTGGGTAAAATATGAAATAGATAACTTGAGGTTATTTGATTAGTATTAATAAGATAAAAAACTTTTTGTTACATTTAATAAAGAATCCGAAAGTACGAATAAATAATTAAAGAAATTGTAACATTTTAAAGTCGGTAGTATGCAATAACTTAAAAGTTATTGCAATTTAATGCAATTTAATGAAATATTATAAACTTTAAATTCTTTTTTATTCTTTTTTAATTAAATAATATATTGGATATTATATATTAGATAAAATATTTTCAAACATATTTAAAATTTATTTATTATTTTAGCACTTTATTTTATTTGTTTAAACAAAATTATTATTTTTAATTAAGTAACAAAATCTAAATTTATCGATAATTAGTTGAACCAATAAAATGTGTATAAGTTATCTAGAAATTTAGTTTTTTATTTATCATCATAAAATAATTAATCATTATATGGATTTAAATTTTATTTCCTTTAAATAATATCTGTACTTATATCTTAAAAAAATTTATAAAGTTTTTTTTGTAAAAATAAATACTTTTTATTTTTTTTTTATTTGTATATTTTTCAATTTTTTTGATATTTTTTTATTTAATATTTTTTTTTTTGATGTTAGTTAAAAATTTTTTTTTTTTAATTTTAAAACGGATCTTTATATAAATTGCTAAGATGTTTTCGTATCTCGATGATTATTTTCATCTAAAACTTCAATCGGTTCAGTAAATAAATTTAAGTGATAATATTTATTGCCTGATTGCATATTAAATATGATAAATTTTGTTTTAATAAATTTAAATATAAAAAATATTTATAGTTTAATAATTTTGATATTAATATTTTGTTTCTAATTTTTTTTTTTTGTTTTATATGAGTGTAGTGACCTCTCAAATTTACAAAAAAATATGATAAACAATTAACATAAATACTAAAAATTAAAAACAAACCGTACAAACAAATTAAATAAAAAGTACTTAATTAAAGTTTGTGAATAAGTGGAGAATAAATAATATAGTAAAAAACTAACTTGGTGAATGGAGTTTATAAAAATATTTTATAGTATAAAAAAAATTAAATAAATAAAATCAGCCCATATTTATATTGGAGAAACTAAGGAAACGCTTTATAAAAAGTAAAATATGTAAAATAAAGAAATTCTGGTTTATAAAATAAATGATTTACTTATTTTAAAATTATTTTAAATCAAATTTTATGATTTTTTAGCATGTTTTAATTGTTAGACTTACAATTATTAAAATTAATTTTATAGATAACAAATATATATTAAAAAAAAATTGATGAAAATAATTCAAGTATAAATTTATTTTTAAATTGTATTGTATACCTAATGATACAAACAATCAAAAAATATTAGAATGATTTTAAAAAAATCAAGTATTTTTAAGACTATAAAAAAAATTCAAAATATCTTAAATTTAGAATAATATTTTATTTATTTTTTTTTCACTAATAAATAAAATTATTTTTAAAATCAATAAAAAATACAAAAAAATAAGTATATAGTTTGTCAGGTAAAGATTTAGTAAAAAAAATTACTTTTATTATTAACAAGACTAACCTATATCTAATGGATAATAATTAAGAAAGTACAAAAAAATAAATAAAAAAACAAATACTGATTATGTTTCAATTAATAAAATTGGACTGTAAAATCTTACAGAAAATAAGAAAATATATCAAGAAACACGTGAACCGGTAGAGATGAATTTTATAAAATTATAAAAGCAATTTGTGAAAATTAAATAAAAAACGTAAAATGGTATGAACTATAATTTATATAAACATCAAAACAAAAATGGATGTGAGAATCCTAATTAAATTATTTGATAAGAAAAATTAAAATTAAGAAAATAAAAAAAAAAATTTTTTTAAAAATTAATTGTCGATTTAATATAAAAGATTAATAAAGAAAAACAAAAAATATATATTAAAAGTAAAGTAAAAAGGTCAAGTTGAAACTAATTTCACATTATATAAGAAACTTTCAAAGCGTAAGACACTTATTGTAGCACATTAAGAGTTAACACTACTGATATATTAGGCTTTTTTTATCTCAAGTTTATTTATTTGAACTCATAATCTATATAAAAAAAAAAGAGAATTTATGAAAAATAGTTATACAGCTAATATTGATTACGCAAGTAACATGAATTACACCACTAAAACTGTATTAGTTTAAATATTATTATAATTAAAAATCTTTTGTTTGAAAAGTATAGGTAAATATAGCATTATTATTTACTAAATTATTATTTTATACCAATATGTTTCAATATTTAATATCAATATAGCAAATTTATAACATTAGCAAATTTCACATCAAGTAATTATACTAAAATTATTAGAATTTATAAAATTGTTTAGGAAGAAATGATTCAAAATCAAAAAGCACTGATTTTATAGATTTAATGTTTTTAAGTCATTGAAAACATCGTATATTATTCATTATAATTTTCATATTTATAAAATTGAATGTTACAATTGAAATGAACAAATAGTTTATTTTATAAGTCAATGATTTATTACAAAATAAAGCGGTAATAAAGCTTATACTTAGCTTAAATTTATATGACAGTAAATTTCATTAAAAATAGAAAATAGTAATAAAATAGGATTTTTAATATTTTTAACTTGATTATGTTAAAAAGATACTTTTTAAACTAAAAATTCCACTTTTGAATTTTTTATTTAGAATTATTTATTTTTACAAAATTATGAATATATTACCTATTATATAAGCTAAATTTTTTTTTTTTACTTAAAATTTAAACTTTTTTATTATTTTATTATAATTTATTCTTTAAAGTTTGCTAAGAAGTAATTTTACTATTGTAATCAATAAATATTTTTTTGATAATTTTTAAATTTTTACAAATATTCAAAAAGTATTTAAGAATTTTAATAATAAATATATCATTAATAATTATTTTATAAATACGTTTTTAAATAAAAATTAATAAATAACTAGAAAAAATTTAGATTTTAATTGTAAAATTTCTTAATATTTTTGAAAAAAATTGAATATTTAATTTATATCAAAAATTTAATTATATGTCTGTTTTTTGTTTAACATCAATCTAGAAAAAATAATTATTAACAAATTTATTTATTTAGTTAATCAATAAATCTTTTAGTTTTTTTTGATTGATAGTTTTATAAATACAAAATATCTTTACCATTATATTTTATTAATTTACCATTTATTTTTTATTAATTATTTTTTTTTTATTCTTTTTAAATATGCAATATGTTAAACCATTATTATAAATTTACATAATATTTTTTATTTTGAAATAAGTTTTAATACTAAACATTTATAAAAATAATTTTAAATTCTTTTTTATTTTTTATATTATTAACATCTTTAAATTAAAATTCTAGCTATTTAAAAATAAAAAAATTTAAAAAAGTAATTATATATTTATTTAAAATTAATAAATTGATCAAAATACAAATAAATAAGTTAATTATTTTAATTTAATTTTTAATATTTAATATTAAAAAAATATTAGTAAAATTTAAACGTTTTACTTATTGCTAAAATATAATCTAATTAAATGAAACAAAAAAAAAAATTATACTTATCATTAAAAAATTAATTTTATTGTTTTATTAATTTAAAAAAAAACATAATATATAGTTGAATTATTTTTAACGCATATTAGACTTCAAGCTAACTTATTTAAGATAATAATCACTAATCAATTTAATTTTTAAATTTAAGCTATTATATTTTTTATATTTTTTTTTAAATGATAAGAATTTTAACAGAGTATAAATTTATAAGTTATTTAATAAAAATATTTATCATTGTTTTTAAATGATTATCCATGTTTTCCATGTCATTTTTTATAATCAATCAATAACTAACTTATCTTGTTCATTCGTTAGATTAAGTTGTAAGTATATAATAAATATTAAATTAAATTTTATATTAACTATTATAATTAAATAATATTTATTGAAGATTTTAGAGGAAATTAAATATTTTCACAATTTTTTTTTATAACATTAAATAAAATCAATTTTACTAATGTTTTTTGTGTGTAAATAACAAAAATAAATTCAAATAAAAATTATTCAAAAATTTTAAAAATTATAACATTTTAAGAAAAATTATATTATTTAATTAATTTTTAATTGAGTTTATTTCATCCATTGTAGTAATAATTTCATTATATGCAAATTTAATATCATTAGAATTAGTAAATCTAGAGCAAATAGCAAATCTTATAATATATTCTCCATTAATTTTAGTTGGCATTATATGAATTTTTTTTTTATGATTTATTTTGTTAACCAATTTTTCGTTATCTTCATTTGATCCCTATAAAACAATTATTAATTATCTTTTTTTATATTTTATATTTTCTTACTTTTGCTTTAAAACAAACTAGACCCATTATTACTGGATGAGTAATTAAAAATTTATCGTTGTTTTTAATTAATTCTTTAAATTCATGAGCTAACTCGATTTGCTAAAATTTTATATTATTATTTTTTTTATTTGAAAATTAAATTTTCTTTACCTTTCTTATATGCTCCTGTAAGCCTTGTATTCCATATGTTCGAAGAACAAACCAAAGTTTTAAAGATCTAAATCTTCTTCCTAAGGGAACTTGCCAATGCTATAAAAAAAAAAATATATAAAAACTTTTTTTTCCTTTATTTCTTACTCTATAATCAGGTATTTGACCTTCATTTTCATGTTTTAAATACGCTGGACTGACATTCATAGCTTTATCTAAAAGAGATGCATTTTTAACCCTTTATAAAAAAAAAACTTAATAAAATTGTTTTTATTTTTTAACTTGGTTTACCATAAAATTGAACAATCAAAATTAACCATTAGCCATTTATGAGGATTCATTGCAAAAGAATCTGTAAACTAGTAAAATAATAATTTGTTTACTTAATAAATAAAAAAATAAAAATTAAATACTTCAACTCCATTCATATAAAGTCTGTATTCTGGACAAATAAAAGCTGATCCTGCATATGCTGCATCAACATGAAGCCATAAACCATATTTTTTAGCTTTAAATTATTAAATTAGTTAAGTAAAAAATAAAAATAAATAAAAATTACCAATTGGTCCAATCTCAGAAAGTTTATCAAACGCTAAACTTGATGTTGTGCCAAGAGTTGCTGTGATATAAAATGGTACCAAATTTTTTTGTAAATCAGTTTTAATTGCTTTTTCTAAAGCAATTCCATCTAAACCTAAATCATCTTCTGATGAAGGTGTTACAAGGTGAGTTATTACTCCCCCTAAAAGAGCTGCTTTTTCTACAGATGAATGTGATTGACTTGAACTGTAAGCAACCAATTTACATGTACTTGAATCAAAATTTTTATTCAAACATACTAATTTTTCAATATAATCTAATGTGGCAAAATCACTACTTGTCGATAATCGTGTTTTCAATTCATTTTCGTTATTTAAAATATTAAATTCTTTTATTAAATTGGTCAAAAAATTTTTTTTTTCAACTTTTATATTTTTGTCAGAAGATATTATTTGTTTAATTAGTTTATCTCTATTTTGCACAGTTTGGTCTATTTTATCAATTATATTTTTTTTTGCAGCTAAAAGTGTTACAAATGTGCTATCAGAAAGAGATCCTTGAATTACTCCTCCACCTAGTCCTTTAGAAGAAAAATGATAAAATGAAGGCAAATCTAGTGCTTTAGCCATCCAATCGCACATTTGCATTTCCAATTCAGTACATGCAGGGCTTGAAAACTTGGCACCATAGATTAAGTAAAATAATTTAATTATTTTTTTATTATATAACTTTTTTTATATTATTATTAAATATTATTATTGAATAAATTTAAAATTTTAATAATTAGTTTTTAACATAAAAAACATACCCAAGTAAAACCAATGCATGCCAAAGAATCACTTAAGATACCTCCTAATATACCAGGATAAGAATTTCCAGTAGGAAAATAAGCATGAAAATTAGGCGAATGCCAATGTGTCATCTTATAAATTATTATAAATTAAAATTTTAATTGTTAAAATATAAACTTAATTTTTTTTTTAAAAAAATTATTTTTTAAATATACATTTTATTACTAAAATATAATAGTATTAATTTTTTTTTTATCTAAATAGATATAATAGTAAACATATTTTAACTGATGAATAAAAATAGTTTTTATTTATTTTTTTGAATTGAATCAATAATTATTCAATAATTTAAACTTAAAGTTTAAAGTAATCGTATTAAAAAATCAATTCGAATCAATTCATGAAATTGTGTTAAAGTAATTTATACATTACTTTCTAAATCAGACTTTTCTAGACTATTAAATAACTGTTTAAAGCTCAGTTTCCTATTTTCTCTTATAAAAAAAAAATGCGCATTCTCAATAACTTTTATCTTTAACTCGTCTTCTTATATTTTTTTATATTTACTCACTTCATCTTTTGTTACTATTATTTTTTTTTTCATCATTATCTAGTCTTTATGATTCAATCTCAGGCGTATACCAAAAAAAATAGTCAAAGAAAAACGAAGATGCAATTAAAGTTTTAACCAAGCAACCGAAAAATTGCTACTTTCATGGTAATAGTAACGATGCCATTTCAAAAGTATATTGATTTTTACATCAAAGCTGTCTAGGTGAAAACTGGACCTAGTTATATGTTAGTATTTTTTTTACTTTGATTTTTGCAGTTTATTATATAAAATCAATATATTAAAAATTTGCTGAACAATATAATGAATTGAATTTAAAATTTATACTGAAAAATAAGTATATATGGATATGAAAACTTAATATTATTAAATTTATTATTAAATAATCTAAATTATTTAAACATTTATTTAATTTGGGCCCAAAGCTCAATGAGCGGTCCATCAGCAACAACAACAACAACAACATTTATTTAATTTTATGATTGGTGCATTTTTGTAATTAAAATAAGATTATTATTAAATATATAATAACATATAATAAATATAATATATATAAATTAAATATTAATAAAAATATTTAAATAAATCAACACTTTACTTACTCCATTCATTACAACTTTTTCTAAATCAGCAAAAATTTTTTCCCAATTTTCACCAGTTTCTGGTGCTGCAGCTGGTACTACATCTTTAATGTATAATGGCTCTACTGATGGAAGAACAGGTCTATCGCGAATATTTTCTAAATAGTCGGCCACATAATCAATCAACTGTTTACCAGCTTTTCTAAATTCATCAGCATTCATAATGAATATCTATTTGTTACAGTTAAAAAAAAATTAAAATAAAAAATTGAATCAAACTAAAAAAAAATTATTGTAGAATTCAATACAATTATAAATAAAAACTGATTTATTAAATTTTATCATACACTAATTAAATTTTTGTTTTTTTTTCAATTCACAAGTTAATGATGACTATATTTTTTTAAATAAATAAAATAAAATAAACTAATTTAAATCATTTAAAGGTGTTTAACTCAATCAGGTTCGACTTGTAGATTCAAAGCAAATATACTTTGGCTAGTAGGAACAGGTCATTAATAAAGAATTTTTTTTTTGTTTGCTTTACGCATGTACACCGTATTACAGAATGTGATGAAAAAACTGTTCTATGTCAGGCGCAACAAAATCGATACGAAAATTGCCACTTTGACTAGTTGTGAAAACGTTGAAAAGTCTATTAAAACTAAATAACAAAACGCCTCCTCTATTCTGATCTTTCATCAGAATATTATGTTCTAAATTACTAACCACTTGACGATCTTGCGCAGCTTTAAAACCTAATGAACAATCATATTGTGGGAGTTGGTTTGCGATCCCGGCCATTGTTTTTCATAAGTAGTTCAACAAAGATTTTATCAACAGGTTTGTTTTATAACTTAAACAACCAAGATTTTTATTTAGATAATTTTTTTTTTGTTTATTAATAATTATTTATTGTTAATAATTTATTAATTAATATTTTTTTGTAAAATATCATTTTAAACAATATTTTGTTTAAATGATACTAGATCAAAACTAAAAATGCGTTTTATGTATTAGCTTTTATCAGCATTTAGCATTTCAATAAAAATAATATTTTATATTAATAATTCTTAACAATTTAATTATTATAATAGTAAATAAAAATATATATATATATTTTTAAAAACTTAGTGTAATAAAATTGAATATATAAACTCAATCTCAAATTAAATATATGTTAAATTTAATAAAATCAATTTTGCTACAGTTTGAATTTATTTTTTTCAATTGTAAAATCCTAAGCTTGACAAAATTATGAGTTTAAACAAAAATATTAAATAAGAGAATGATGAAGATGAGAGGAAAAAAATGAAAATGTGCATTATCAAAAGAAATCCTAATACAGAAATAAATTAACAGCGTCATTAAAATATTATATCATTATAAACAATTATTTATTATAATTTTATTTTTTGAGGTTGAGATTTAAAAATTGAATTATTGCTATTTAAGTTTATTGATTCATGGAATCTAAATTAATAATAAAAGTTTTGGCAAAAAAATTTTAAATATAAATTGAATATTTTTTTTACTAAATATTTGCATCTATTTTTATTATTATTTTTTTTATAATTTAAACTTTTAATTTAATTAAATTATTTAGAAAATTATTTGAATTACTAATAAATAAAAAAAAAACAAAATTACATTTTAAAAACACATATTTATTAATTAATTTTTTTTTTGTTTTTATATTAAATATTAATTTTCTCAACATCTTATTTTTTTAACAAAACGAAAAAACCCTTTTAAAAAATAAGAATTCTGTAGATACAAAAAAAAGGATCACAATATAGAAGTTTGAAATGTTAAAGAATAAGAATAAAAACAAGGTTGAAAATGTAAGAAATAAGTTTTTTTTTTAATTAGAGATGAAAATGAATTTTGTGTTCAAATGATTTTTTTTTAAGATTTATAGAGAATTTATCACTATACTTTGAAGTAACATAATTTTTATTGAAATTTTTGATGGTAGAAATTGGTTGAAGGCTATTTTTTCAATTATTTTTTTTTAATTCAAATTTAGTAAAAAGTAATCTTATTAATTTAATTTTTATTGGAACTTTACAAATGAAAAATTTCAATTTTTTTATTCTAAATGATTAAATAAGAATTTATATAATTTCAAAAAATTAATTAAGATTTTTCTTAAAATTTTTTTGTAATAAAAATAAAGATTTTGATTGCCTTTTAAGAGTTAAAAATATCTAATCTTTCTTGTTCCAACAATTTTTTCAATGAATCACATAATAACGAAGAATTATCCTTAAAATTTTTGGTCTATCTAATCATCACATTGTAATTATAGCTAATTTTGATCGAGGTATGAATTATCTGTCTTGTTATATTAAATATAAACTTTTTGGTTTAAAGAATAGGTTTATAAAATAATATAAATTGGATCTTAAAATTTTAAGTAATTTTTTTTACTTAAATTCGTAAACAAACTATTAATTTATTTAACCTTAACTTATTAAAACTTTGTCATTCTAATTTTAATCTATTTCTTAGCAAAATATTAATCAAAAACATATGAATTATTCTAGTTCTTAAGACTAAATAAGTATTCTTTAGCTTTGATTGAAAGTTTAATAAAAACCGTTAAGATACATTTTTTTCAACTTTTATCATAATTTTAGTTTAAGCTTTATTGTCTTTCTTTCTATAAACAATCAAAAACTTGTCATTTCAACATTAGGACAGCTTTCCTTAATTCCAATATAGATATAAAAATTTTTGTTAAACAACTCAAAAGATATTTTGGTGATACTCACTAAATTTGTGAATTATTAAAGCTATGATCATTAACAACGTTCAATTTCTAAGATAAAGAGCTCACGAAACTACTGTTTGATGATCTAGATTTATTACTTACAATCTTCAATTTTTGTATTTTTGTTAACAAAATAATTCTAAAAATATAGTTTTTTTTTTTAAGATTTTATGTTGATAATGGTTTGTTAAATACATCAATTTGTTATCAAATAGTTATCTTAAATAAGATTGTTTAAATCCTTTCTTTTTTCTACAAATTAAAGGTATCATAATTTGGCTGTTTTAACAGTGTTTTAATAAAACCACTTATTCCTTCATCAAAATTTTTTTTTTCTACCAATTATTAATAATTTTAATAAATAATAATGATAAAATCAAATGTACAATAATAACTGATAACTTAAAATTTTATAAACAAATTGAAGTTACTCAAAATCTTAAATGCCGTATGATTTACGCAACTAACATAATTCAGTAATAATTATAGCAAATTTTATATTATATCTTATAAACATTTATTTACGTATTCAAAGTATTTTGCAAACTTAGCATTTAATATAGAAAATCCAAATTATCAATTTAAGTTGGATTTGTCAATGTCAATTTTGCGTGACTACAAGAATAATTTTTTTTTTAATGAATACGCAAATTTATTAAAGCTCTTTATTTAAAAAGTTTCAAATTTTTTTTACTAATAAAACTAAGTTGTATTAATGCAAGCTATTAAATTTTTTTTCTGGTTATTACAATTATTAAACGACTATAATTAATTGTGATAATTAAACAGATATTAACAATTTATTAATAAAAAAAATGTTTACCAAAGATCAAAACATCTTGACATCAGGTATCAAAGCATAATTATATTTAAAAGAAAAAACTTTTGATATAGAATATGTTTGATTTGAAAATAACTTAGTATATATTTTTACTAAATCTTTAATTAGAAAATCGCTTTTAGACTAGAATTTGTTTGCCAGTTTTTAGTTTCATTAATATTTTTTCATTCATATTTTAAAATCAATTAATTTATATTTAGTTTTTTTTTATAAAAATGTATTCTTAACTTTAATAGAAATTGCTAGTTTATAGAAAATACTTGGTCATTATTTTTGTTACTAAATTTTTTATTCAAACTTGTTGTAAAGCTATTATTTGCCTTAATTCTTATTCATAAACCCTATTACTAGAAGATTCTAGTTACATTTACAGTTATTAGAAAGACTGAGGAAAGAGATTAACAAAATATGAGTAGATAGTTAAAAGTAAAGGCAAAGTTTACCTAACTAACTAAGACAAGAATCTTTAAGTTTTAGATAAGATATCCTAGAAAAAGTAAAAGAAAAGATGAAGGTCAAAAAGACAAGATCAGGAATGATTTAGCTTTAGCTCAAGCTAGTAGCAAAGAAAAAAATATGTTTTTGTGTATTTTTTTGTTGTATCCTAATAATTTACTAAATAAAGAAAGGTTATAAACTCTTGTTAAACTCTGCTGTCCCTAATTTTTTCTTCAGCTAGATCAGATCGGTCTACCGCTATAGTGTGTTGTTGGTAGCGATAATAAGTAATATTTTGCACAAACTTAAGTATTCAGTTATTTTTTTATTAAAATTATTTTTTTGTTAAAAAAAGTTTACTTAAATTATAAAAAAATTTAGAAATTCTTACAAAAACATATTATATTTGCAATAATTTATTAAAACTATAAAATAATAAATTAAGTATAAATTATTTAAAATAATTTAATTAAAACATTAAAATTATGTTTTAGGTTCTTAAACTTAAAACCTATGTTTATTGATTTCTATTAAAACATAATATTATTGTTAATTTTAATTTGTTTTTGTTTAAATTAGTCTCTTAAATTTTTATTTTTTTTCTCATTTATTATTATCTATTAATTTTAAAATAATTATTTAAAAAAATTATTATAATTAATATTATAAATAATATATCGGATGTAAATATTTCTATTTTTAAGCAATAATAAGATAATTTAAATAAAATCTCATCCAAAAATTTTAATAAATCACAGTAAATTCTTGATTGCCGTTAGTCAAGTTAAAAAATATTTGTTAAGTTTAATAACTAGACTAACTTTATTAACTTTAACTGTTAATTAAAATCACAGGCAATTAAAATTTAAGATAAATAAGTTATTTTATTTAATCAAATTTAATTTTTATTTTTATGATTAATAAATCCATATTTGATTTATTGATTAGTATAATTTTTTTACATTCAATATTACTTATAACAGTAGCATATCTTAAGGAAGTAAAATTATTATTTTTTTTTTTTAATATTTTTGTCTTTATTTATAAATCAAAGATCAAAATCATCATCTCTATCAATCTTTTATTTACAATCTTTAACTATAAAACAAACTTTATTACTTATTACTTTTTTATAAGATTTGTATCATATCTTAATTTTTCTAATTTTTTTTTTAAGTTTCAATATTTAAAATTTGCTAATTTAAAAAAAATTTGCTAAATTATGAAAAATTTAATTTTTTATAATTTTTTTATTTATGCACTATTTTTAAATACATTTATTATTAATTTGATGTTTTACCATTACCATTTAGCACTTCTTTAAATTTTATTAAATATATTTTATTTAAAATTTATTGTTATTAGCAATAAAGAAATATAAATTAATTTATTTTAAATAAAATTATTAATAGAGTTTAATAACTAAATAAAAAAAAACGGTTATATAAAATTTATTGTTTATATATTAATAAATAATTAAATGTTTAAATAAAATTTTATTTTGATTAAATATTTATTTTGTATTATTTAATTGTTTATTAAAAAATCACCATTATAGTAAAATTTAATTTAATTATTTGAACTAATTGGTTACATTAAAACATAAGGCAAACAGAAATGTTAAGAGACAGTAATGGGAGAATTACAAATCGAAGTACTGCAGACTTCTATTTGTAATAGTACTATGACTTTGTAAAACTGTCTAGAGATGAAATCTTGAGTATTATGATCAGAAAGATAAAGGTGATATTCCTGTAATTGTGTAAAATATACGTCAGTAGTTGTAAATCTATTGTTGCATATAATAGTATTTAAGAATGGAATGGTTGATGTGAACTATCGGCTGATGTTTAACTCTAACATACTATATGTAAAACTTAGGAAAATAAGCAACACGTTTTGGTAAACGTTAATTAGGTTAATTTAAGTAGTTTGGAAACTTTTAAGAAATGTTACAGATAGTGTACTATCTTAACTTAGAAAAACTAGTTCTCAAATATTGTAATTTGCTCTTTGTTTTTCTCGTTTAAAATGAATAAAACACAGAATTTAAAACTCTTTGTCTCTTGCGCCCCTTTCTAAAAATTAAAAACTAAAGTTTAAACTTTTTTTAATAAATTTAATTTTAATAATAATTTAATAATTAGACTTGGATGTTATTGTATCTGACAAGACTTCTTGACTTTTTTAATTGCTAACATAATTTAACATTTTAAAATTAATAGTTTTTTAATATTAGCAAAATATATAATAATTTATTTGTATTTTTTAAATTTTAAATTTATAAAAACATTAAATTAAAAATTTTATAATAATTAATATAAAATTTTTTAAATTATTTTTTTCAAAATTTAAATGAACTTAATTAAATTATTCAGGTTTATTAATCATCTTCAGGTTTTACTGTACTATAGTTTTATTTCACAAATAAATTAGTTTTTATTTTTTTAACTAGATGGCAAAACTTTAGATTAAAAAATTTTAACAATAAAATGGTAGTTAAAAGTTTTAAAAAATTTTATTTTTATTTTTTTTTATTTTAATAATAAATATTAATTTTTAATAATTTTTAATAAATTAAATTAATTTTACTAATTAAGTTATTTATTTAATGTTACAAAAAAAAATTAAAGTAATTTTATAAAATATTTATAGAATTGTGTAGATTTTTTTATTTTTATTTGAATTAAAAAAATTTTAATTTATTAATTAGTTTAAGATATTATTTTTTATATAATTTTTTTTTTTATTTGTTTTATTTATTTAAAATATTTAATATAAATAATGTAAATGATATATTTTAATTTTTATAATTAATTTATCAATAGCTAATTAAAAATTAAGATTGTTTGCATAATATTAATTTTTCTATAATTAACTAATTTTTCATTTATTTTTATTAGATAATTGATATATTTTTTTTAAATTAATTTATTTTAAATTAATTATATTACTTAAATTTATAACAAAGTTTAAAAAAAAAATTCACTTTGTTTTAAGATTTATTTAAAAACTTATAAATAATTCAAAATAGAGCATCAACGTTTCAGATAATCTTGAAGATATTATGCTTTTTTAGAAAAATAAAAGTCTAAAAGGATAAAATAAAAGAATATAGCAATTAAATAGTTTGATAGATTAAACTTAAATAAAACAATGTTAATCTAATTATTTGAAAAAAAATTTGCAAAAAAAAAATTAAAATTTATATTTCAGGTTATAAGTTTAAGTTAATTAAGTTAATTTTAATTGTTTTAAGCTATTTAAATAACCATAACTTAAATTTATAATTATGGATAATTACATTAAATTTTTTTTAAAATTATTGTAGGTTTATGCTGGTTATATCTTGAATGTTTTTTCTTTAGAATTTAGTTAACCACGACATGGAAATATAATAATTTTTTTAATAAAAGTTTTCTCTTTTAAGATAATTTTTGGTAATATATACTATTTTATTACTTATAAATTTTAAATTGTGTTAATTATATTTATTAAAATTCTAAATAAATTATATTATACAATTTATTTTATTTTTAATAAAAAATAAATTAAAAAAATATGGAAAAAAATAAAAAAGTTTAATTATAAAATATATAATTTAAATTAACTAAATTTAACTTAATTTACTTATTGAAAATTTTATAAATAAAGTATTCATATATATATATTTAAATACTAAAAATTTCAATAATGATTAAGTTTAATAAAGTTTTAAATAAATTAAAAAAATAAATATAAACTATAATAATATAATTTTAAATATGTATTTTTTGTAAAAAATTCATTTTATTTAGAATAATGTATTGTAAATAAAATTTAACTAAAATAAAAATCTTTTACAGCTGTCATAGGTAGCATAAATGGGAGGTATCACATTAAAATTTTGTCAAAATATGATACAGATAATTCGATATCTATTTAGTAACAGTTATAACCAATACGTTTGTTATTTTATTATTGTAGATGTTTTCAGCTTTTTATTTATGAAAAATAGAAAATATAATTTGCCCAAGCCTGTGAAAATTTTAAGAATTTAGTTACTTAATAAGATTAAGAAATCTTAATTAAAACCTAATTTAAACTTTATAAAATTATAAAATTAATTATTTCAATTATTACAAAATTTTTAAAACCCTTAATTAAATTATTAATTTCTTTTACTATTGTAACTTTGTTTAAATTTTATTTATAAAATAAAATACAATTTTTTAAAACAATTATTAAAATGTAAATCAAATAATCTTACCACAAGTTTAATTTAATTTTTTAAGTTTTGTTAGTTTGTTAATTTACATTTTAATGTTTTAATATTTACATTTAAATTTTATGATAAATTTTTTAACTTACCTGTTCAACATAGTTTGGTTATTGTTAAACAAAGCAGTAAACTAAAAAGTTTAGATAAATAAGTTTGAATAATAAACCAAGTAAAAAAATGATATGATAATAAAAAAAATAAAAGAAATAATGTAAAAAACGATATAAAAAAATATATAAAAAAAAAAAAAATCAAAAATGAATCAAACTAAAAGCAACATCTAAAATGCTGTTTAAAAGCAATTTTTTTTAAACTTACAAAAATCAAGCAAAAAGATCTGGTTAGAAAATTGCTTCACTATAATCATGAAATTGGATTCTACAATTACAAAAGCAAGTGTGAAAATTGTTCTACAGAAGATAAGAAGATAAACGAATTGAATAAAGCATTGTATTACTTTGACTTTAGTTTGACTTTCACTGGACATGTCCACTAGATTTTCCTCATTTTTTTTTTAATAGATTTCTTAGACAACACATGGTTAGTATACGTGCTTAAAGTCATCTGTTTCCGGTTGTCTGAATTTTTGTCTTCATTGAACTATCTTTGTATTCAAGTTAAAATATATACAGACACAAAACAGTTTACAATGTGAAAATGGACCAACGCACTTTACTTATAAAAATATTGAAACATGATTTTTGCATATACAAATATTCGCAAATATAAATTGTTTATATTTGAATGTTGTTTTCTTATCAATTTTCTTATGTTTTTCGTTTATTTTATTTATTTATTTTATTAGTGTTTTTTTTTTTATTATTATTATTATTTATTTTTATTTATTATTAATACTTTTATTTTTAAATATTATACCAATGGTATTCTTAAGTTTTTTTTTTACTTGAAATTATCAACTAATGATGTACTGGATAAACTGATAAATTTGTGTCAAAAGCTAGTTCCAAACGCATCAAAAATTTATATTTTATACGTAAAATATAATCACGTTTAATATTTGTTATGAAATTTGACGTTGAATTATTTATTTCTAAAAAAAACTCTTGTAATTTTTATTTAAAAACATAAAAAACCAAATCGGAAGTAAGATTAAGATCAGTTGCTGCAAGTTGCGGACAAGTTTAGTATTTTTTTTTTTAATATATATAAATTATGAAAATGGAAAATAAACAAGATAAGGTTTGTAAAAAAGTAAAAAAAAGTTAAAAAATTATATTATTTTTGAATTTTTGAGTTATTAATTTATTAAATACTTTTTATATATATTGCTTTTTTTCCATATTAAAATTTTTTTTTAAAAATATTAAGTAAGTAAAAAAATTACTTAAAAAATTATCTCTTTATATTATCTTTTCTAAAAAAATTAATAATTATTTATAACAATTATATTTTAAATAATAAAAGTTATTTTTTTTTATATTATATCATATAAATTAATATTATTAATTAATAACTATTTTTTTATTAAATTAATTTAAAAAACGATAAATTCTATAAATTTTTTAAAGTTATTGTAAATATAAATTTATTTAATTATAGATTGAATAAGTAATTCATATCAAAATTTTATATAATTATGTTAATTTTTAATTTACTTTATTAAAATTATTACTATTTTTTTAAATAAACACAATATCAGATTTAAATTTAATTTAATTTTTTAAAATTTTTTTTATAAATAAATATTTAAATATATAATTATTTTTTGATAAGGCAAATGTTAATAGTCAAAAAAAAAACATAATTAATACATTTAATTAAAAACAAAACAATTTTTTTATAATAAAAAAATAAATTAATGGTCAGTTGCTTACAACTGGTTTACTTTTATGGCTAAAATTTGTATATTACTTAGACACAAAAATTATTGTTTAAGATTTTTTTTTTTGAAGAAAAATCAGCTTTAAAATCAAAAAAATATTGGATTAATTATTTATAAACAATTTTCATCATATTTTTGTGAATTTATTATGACTAAATCTTCTACTCTAAAATTTTTCTGAAAATTAGAATTATTTGCAAAATATTTTATATGATAATTAAATAGCTTATCCTTGCACAAAATTTTTGTGTTTGCTATAAATTTTATCATTGATGGAGTTTTATAATTTAATATTAATATTGTACTCTTAAACTATTTTATTTATTTTTTATCTATTTGATGTTTTTAATTTTGAAGTTTGATTATAAAACGTGCAAAAATTATTTAAAGATAGTTAAGTTTGAAATTTTTAAAGTCAGTCCTAAGCGTCTGTAAATTTTTTTAAATTTAAGTAAAAGATCATTAAAATTTCCAATGTTAACATTCAATTTCTGTTCAGTGGTTTAGGGTATGAATAATGTAATATGAAGTGTAGGAGTAATTTTTCATTATTTTATCATAGTCATTTTTTATCTCATTTTAAATCAATTGAGAAAATTCTACATTATTTTACCTGAATCCATTATATTAAAAAAAATTAATACCTTTTGTTTGGATTAGTTCGACTTAAACAAATTTTTTTTTTATATTTTTTATGTCCACTTATAGAACTTCAACTTTTAATAAAGTCAAAATCACTTTTCATTATATCATCTCTATTCCCTAAATTTTTGTTTTCTTCAAAATTTCAAACATTTATTTTTTTATTTTTTTGTTTCAATTTTAACTCTAATAATATTTCTAAAATGTATCCAAAACATTTAATTTTTATTTTTTTGATAAAATTACTGATTTACGTTGAATTCTTGGTTCTTGTGTTTTTTGCTATATCTAGTATAAAAAATTCGTTGTTTACCAGATTAAGTAAACTTTTTTTAATTTTTTTTTTTTGTAATTTATGGAGAACTATTACTATAAACCACATTGATTTAGTTTTTTTCTTAATAGTAAAAAGTATATATTTATAATTTTACTTTATAATCCTAATTTAGGAAAAGGTAGTATTAAGTTGTTAAAGAAACAAATTTTTTTTTTTTTTAAAAATGAGATAGATGTTTTTAGAAAATTTGAACTTTTAATATAGTGCTATTAAAAATAAGATTTATTTTTTAAAAATTAAAAAATCCATATCAAAACAATTTTTTTTGGTTACTAAACGTAGATATCACAAGAGAATATTAAATAATTAGTATTTGACTTTTGATCACATTTAAATGATAAAATTATCAACACTTTTAATCAAAATTTGTTCAATACGTTTTTTTTTAAAAATGTACTTTTTCTGTTAAAGACAAAATTCATTGATTTTTACTTAAAACTGATCTTTTACTTAAAAGTTTAAAGTGGTTATATTTATGAATATAGCAAAGTCAATAAATTTACCTTTTTTAGGCCAAAATAATATATATGTCATTCTTAAAAATTTAATCTCAAAGTAAAGAAAATCATTTTTTTTGAAGTCAAATACTGAAATACCATATATGCTAAAATTCTTTTATTGCAAAACAAAAGATTAAAAAAAACCAAGATATTTAATGCGAAAAAAAATTTAAAAATTAACGAACTTTTAAATAAAAATTATTTAATTATTAGAATTTCTTCCCTTTATAATTATGAGTAAAACAACTTTATTAGAAGGGGTGATGTTAATGTTGATGTTCAGTTATCAGAATTAATTATTTCTTTTTAGTTTTTTTAAGAAATACTGGTTAGAGGTTGCAACTACTCTTGTATATCCTTCAAAATAGCTAAATTCTATTAATAGACGTTTCTAATCTTTGTCTTTTTAATAAAAAAATATTACTCATCTTTCTATTAAAAAATCAAAATTTGATCTAAAAAGTCAAGTTACAAAATATTTTTGTAATTTATGATTGAATCGATCATCATTTTAGATTGGCGATCTTAATAAACTTAAAATTAGACTTAAAATAACAGTAGAAATTATATTTTTATTAATAGTGAAAATTTTTACTATAGTTTTTTTTAATGATTCTTTATTAAATGCTACTATGAAAATTCTATCTCACTTTTTAAAGTTCTTTAATTTTTTATTAATCCTGTTGCTAATCTTAATTACAGTGTTTTACACTTTTCATATATTATATGAAAATTTTTAGACTCTAAGAACAAATCCTTAGGAAAATGTCTGGAGTTGTTTGATGAAAGAAAACAAAAGTAAAATTTATATAATTATAAAGAATAATCATACAAGTTTTTGAGTTAGACACCTAAAAGGTTATATTTGAATTTTAGTACCAAACTTTGATATTTTTTTGTGTTTTTGGTAAAAATTTGTTCCTCAAGCATAAAAAAACAGTTTTAAAAAAAAGTTTTGTTCAAAGATTAGATAAAAACTTTGTTTGAAGAGTGGATAAAACAAACTATTGTCTCTGTCAATAGATTTTTTGGTATATTGGAATAAATAAGAAGGTTAAGGTCCTTCAACAACTATTACAAGTCTTTCTTGATAAATCCATTCTGTAAATGGTTATAAAGAGCATAATTGGAGTATTGTCAAATACTGTAAAAGAATAAGTTATTTCTGTTTAATAAAAAGTATTAAGATATTTTAAAAGGAAAAACTTAGATAATACAAAAAAAAACTTAAAATTGCTAATATGATGGTTTAAGTTTTTAGAATAGGAATTTAAAGATAAACAGATTTTTTTATTTTTGAAAAAAGGTTGACATGCTGGAGGCACTGTTTTTTTGATGGTATTGATGGAGATATGTCTAAAGAAAAAATATCACTATGATAATATTGGAGAAAAGAAGAAAATACAGAAAACAAAGTTTTTAAAAAAAAAAAATATTAAAAACAATCTACAGAAGTTATTTACATAAAAACTGTTAAAGCCTCTAAAATCCTAAAAATTGACAATTTTGTTAAGTTAAATGTAAATTAAAAACTAAAAACTTTGATGGTACAAAACACTTTTAATGAAAATTTTAGACCAATGCTCTTCATTTAAAGCTTCAAAAATAATGTTACCATAATGTACCGCAAACATCATTTAAAAATAAGTTACAGATATTTACAAAAAATAGGCATTTCTGAAAAGTTTTAAAAAAATCTTTGATGTAGCAAATTAACAATTAAGAAATTAAGTAGAAGAATTATTGTATGTAAGATATAAAGGCTGCATTGTGTCAAAATTAGTAAAATGGTGTAATTTTTGAAGTTTTTTAATTTTTTTTAATTTAATTTTATTTTAATAATTACGAAAAATCTTAACAATAACTATTGAGTAAATATAAGATTTAAAAGATATTATATTTCTTTATATTTAAAATAATTATTTTTTATTTTAATTAAAAGGACTTTTAAATTGGTAAAGTCCAAATTAATACTTTTATATTTTATTTTCTCAATTATAATAGAAAGTTAAGCAAGGCATGATCCGGTATAAATTATCTATGACAACTATAACTTAAATTTTTTGTTGAGTTCAGACACAGTTGAAATTTTGAATTACAAAGTTATTTATTGAGCAATTTTTTGTTTAAAGTAATTATTGTTTTTAAAGTGAAAATTGTTTAAAATTTAGAATGTTTTTAATAGATGCTACTAATTTAAGTACCTCAATCAATTTCAGTAACACGAAAAAAACTACCATAAACCCACAACCTCAAGATAACTAAATTTAATTGGAAAAAAAATTGAATATTATGTAAAGAATATTAATAAAAAAACTGAAAAAAGATATAGTCAACAACAGAACAATTTTAAATAAATTTATAAAAAATAATAAATTAAAAAGGAAAAAAATAAAATAAAATTTAATAAAAAAATTGAAGCACAACAGGTGTATCAAATTATTAAATAAAAAAAATACTTTAGAAATTTTAGAAAAAAGTTAAGGTAGAATTATATTTTATATCATTTTTTGAATAAAAAAATATATATTTGAAGTATTTATCATAAATATAATGTTATGATTTACCTTAGTAAAAAATATTTTTTAAAATTTTAAATTAATTTAAACAATTTGATTGATGCAAATTTTTTGTAATATTATAAACTATATCCTTTCTTTAATAAGAAAATTAAACAAAAAACGATTGTCATAGGAAAATTACTTTGTATATTTTTTTTAATATTCTGTTAGGGTAGAGAAATAAATTATAATTGCATTAATTTGAAATTTTCAAATGTAAGAGTTTTTTAAGTAAAATACGTTTTGAACTATTGTTTTAATCCAAAATATTTTATTTCTCAAGATTAAGAAATTTATGCTTTATGAGTTATTAATCTAAGCTCAAATTTTTTATATTATCAATAAATATTTTTAATAATACAAAAAAAAAATGATTATTAAATTTTATTATTATCAAGTTAATCTTTATCTTAAACAATTTTATGTATTTTTGATTTATATTTAGAAAAAAAAAACCAAACTTATATGTTTATAATAATAATAAGCTGTAATTAATATCTAAGTAGAAATCGAATAATTAATTACATTTAATTAAAAATACTATATAATGATTTTTTTTAGAACTACTAATTTCAAATTTAATCTATAATTTTTTTTTGAACTTTGTCTAATTTTTTAGGTGATCAAAAAATTTTTAAATTAATTTTCAAGTTTAATTTTCTGCGTTATTAGATTTTAATATTGATTTAGAAAAATAAACATAAAATGACTAAATTTTTGTAATTTCTATAAATATAGTCAAAGGAAATTTATTTGTCAAATTAATTCAAAAAGTTATGCTTTTTAATCATTTTTTTTAAATCAAATGTCATTCAAAAGTAAGACGGTAAAAAATAGAAAAAATTTTATAATAAAACTTTTATTCATATATTTTATAATAATTCAGATTATTTTAAATAATATATTCAAAATGAAGTAAATAAAACTGATTTACTTAGTTTTGTACTTATTTAATTATTTTTTATTGTAACAAATAAGTATTGATTACAAATAATTTGTAATCAATTTAATTTTTTTACTCTAATATATGTAAAATTTGAATCAGTTTAAAATAAGTTTAAAACAAAATGTTTTTTTATAATTTGGTTTTGTTTTTATTTAAAATTAAATTGATTTATGATACTTCAATTATAATTATTAAATTTCTAAATTAATTTTAAAAATCATTTTACAAAAATCAAAATTTACAAAGCACTTTCTAATTTAAATTTTAATCTAAGTTATTTAAATGTTTGAAGATGATAAAAATTACAAAAAAATAATATATTTAAGTTTTAATATTGAAAAAATATTTTAAACAAAAAAAATTTTTAGACAAAATACTATCCATTTAATAAATTTTAAGTTATTTTTTAAAATTTTTGGATTTTTATTTAAAATTTATAGATGCAACTTTAAAATTTAAATTATTGCTTTAAAAATAAGTTTAAAAAAAATTTATAAAAATATTTATAAAAGAGTTAATAAAAACCTAAAAAAAAAAAAATTTGGATTTAAATATAAATTTAAAAAGGATATATTTTTTTAAGCTATGATAAGATAAAATAAATAAAAATATATAAAAAAAAAATTTATAGAATGATAGATGTAAAATAAATATAAAAATATATTAAAAAAAAACTAAAAAGTTTATTAAAACAAAAATGTGTAAAAATATTTAAAGTTATAAATGTAACAATTTATTTTAAAAGAAAAAGGCAGAGTAAGTTATTAAATTATATTTTTTTTTTATATTTTAAAAATTGTACTTAGTTTTAAATCATTTTTAAGATTTTATATTGGATTTTATATTAAGTATTTTTTAAACTCAAATTTTTTGCCCGGAGCTTTGCTGTGTTAGCAGATTACTAATATTACTGTATAAATTTATAATAAAATGAATTGTTATTTTTTTTTTTGATTGTTTAAAATCAACGTATTCTTAAAGCAAATTTAACAAAAAATGTTTTTTACTTCATTAAGAAAACATATATAAAAGTTTTTTTTATTTAAAGTTATTTTTTTTAAATATATTTTATTTTACATTTATTTTTTAAACTATGATTTAAAAAATAGAACTTATCACATTGTATCTAATAAAGTCAATTTTACTGATTTAAAATTTTTTTTCAGTAAATTTTTTTATTTTTTTTTGTTAATTCATGCTAGGATTGACATTATCAAATATAATTTAATTAAAATTTTAAATTATTTAAAAAATTAGTTTTTATTTTTTTAAAAAAAAATTTTAAATTATGTTAAACGTTTTTTACATATAAATTAAAAGTATGGTATTTTAAGTAATTAAAATCTCACTTTTATTATTAAAGCTATTTACATTTTACGAAATATGCATAAACCAATATTATTATTTTTAAATTTTTATAACGTAACAATATAATAAAAATAAATTAAAATTAGGTTTTAAACCTAAACCTAAAAATTTTAATTTATTATATAAAAATATATATATAAGATAAGTGAAATAAAAGTTAAAGCCTAATTTTAAAGAGTATGTGTTAAAAAATCAAATAATAGACCTAATATAAACTTTTAGATAAAATAAAAATTTAATAAAAAGAAAAAAAACACTTGAAATGAAAGTAAAATTTAATCTATAGGATAAACTAGAAAGTTGTATTAAAAATTAACAAAAAAAAGAAGCTAAATAAATAAATACTTACCTTAGTACTAATATAAATAACCTATAGGTAAATTATAGCTAACTTATATTAAATTTAAATTTTTAACTTTTTATAAATTATTTTTTATCAAATTATCAAATACTATTTAAAAAAAGTAATTTTTTTACATATTATAAATTGAACGTATTAATAAATTTATGTTGCAAATTGATAATATTTATAATTTATCATAATATATTTAATTAATTTTATTTTTTTTTTATAGAAAGAAAATGTTTTAATTAAATAAAATTAATTTTTTAATTTTTATACTTTATATTTTTTTCTTTAAATTAATTTAAAAATTTATAATTTTAATATTTTAATATTATGTATAATTTAAAAATATAAATTTACAATAAATGTTAAAGTATATGGTTATAAAGCCAAATAGATAATTATTTAGAGTTCCTTTTATGCTCGGTATATAAGAATCTATGTCTCATTTACTTAATAAGTCTAAAGAAAAGTTTTATAAGTGAGTAGTGAAATTAGCTGAGAATTCTAATTTGAACAAGGTGTAAAGGATAGTCTTGTAGGTAGATGCGTAAAGACTGAGTTGAATCATCAACTGTAAAGTCTGGCATGTAAACCTGTACCGGCATTAGACGGTTAATCCTGACTTTGTCGATAGATAGCTATGACTACTAGTTATATTACTATCTGAAGATGTCAACTAAAGGTCATATAACCAAATTACTTCTATATATGAATATTTGATTTTTCTCAGACTTAGTATTGTTACTGAAATAAGTTTACACATTTATATACGGATTATATAAAAGTACAAAGGAACTTAGACCTTTACTCTTCTAATTTATAAGATTAGAGTAAAGAAGTCTGGAATTGATAGAGAGACTGAATTGAGGACTTCACTTGAGTAAAAGACCTCATTTAAGAAGGTATTCGAAGCAGTTTCTGAAAATAAAAAATTAAAAATTTAGTTTAAGTGTTTCCTTAAAATTGTGATTAAGACCATCAACAAAGTATCTACAGATGCCTAACAGTGTCCCAGATCACAGATCGGAAACCTCGTTCGTGGCATCCCAGCCAATTGAACAATAAATTTAATTTTACTGAATTTACTTATAACTGAAAATACAAAATATTTATAATTATAAGCTAAATAAAATACTGTAACAAGGAGTTTATATTACCATTAAAATTTATATATTACTTTTAAAATCACAAAAAATTTAAAAAAACAGATTAATTATAGCCGTTTTCTTGTTTGTCGGTTAAATTTTAACCCTTAACCTCAATTTTCTAAACTGCTTTGCTTTTGTTTTTTAAGTTTTCACAGGTAAATTAACATAAACTAGTTTATTTTTCAAACAGCTTCTTATTTATCCATTAATTTTTAATTTTAAAAATTTTTATTTTCTTAGGTTTACCAACTGTAAAGTCTTTTTTATTTTATATAATTAATAATTCTAACAAGAGTTATCTTAATGTAATATAAATAGTACTTACATTTATTTTTACTTAAAATTTTGTACTGTTTTACTAGACTTTAAAAAATTAGCATTTGTCTAGAGTAGACAAAATTTTAGAGAAAAATTAGTATTTTAAAAAATTAGTTATATTTAAAGTTATTTCTTAGTTTAAATTTAAATATATATATTTTATTATTAGTTTTATATAAATTATCAATTATTTTGATTAAAGGTTATAATTTTAAAGCTTTAAAACTTTTATTTAAAACTTATTTTTATATTTGCATTTTTCATTTTTATTATTTATACAAAAAATTTAAAAACTATTTAAATAATATTTAGAAGAGTCACAGTTTTTTATTTTAACTTAAATAAAATTATTTAATTATTTTTTTTTTTATATTTTAAATCTAATTTGATCTAAAATTTTTTTCTTATATAAAATTTTAATGTTTTAACATTATAGAGTGTTTATAAATTTTTCTTAAAAACTTTAAAAAAATTTTAAATATAAAAAATTTAATTTAAATAGTTTTTTGTCAAGATGTTTTTTAAATCATTTGATTAACAATAATTTTGTATAATTTTAAAATTATAAAAAACTTAAAGAATTAATATACGAATTCTTTGTCTTTATCAATGATACTTATTAAGACTAGTTTATCATACATTCATACTAGAAAATTTTATCTGTGTTGAAAATTTTCAACACATTATTTATTAAAAATTTTAATTTGATGTATCTTTTTTAGAATTTTTAAATTAAAAATTTTTATTTTTTTAATTTTTTAATTTTAATATAATTATATAAGTTAAAAAAATGATTGTAATTTTACATTAAAAATTTTTAAATTACAATTAGCAATTTATATATTAAATAAAATTTTAATATAGTATATTATAAAAAAAAAAATTATTTTAAATATTTTTTGTTTAAATTTATTTTTAGTTTTTTATTTAATTTTTTTTTAAGTAAAAAAAGATCAGGTTTAAATTATTAAAAATTCGAACTAATCTAGTTCGAATTTCACTCAGTAATTTGTTTATAATTTATACTACTTAGCTTATAACTTTTAACATTGAGTTTGCAGTTGAATTTTCTTTGTAATACTTTGATTTTTGAAAAAAATAAACCATCTGTTTTTTTGATGTCCATTTCTTTTGGAACTTATCTACTGTTTACTTGCAACACCAACTTTTAGGCATCTATTGGTTTGAGTATGTTGATTCGCATGAATGGTCCCAAAAAATTCTCTAAAATTTTTTTTATAATTTTATCATCACGTCATTCTTCTTTTTCTTTATATATCTTCTCATCAGAAAATTCTCCAATTTTAACATTTATTTCATTATCTATAACTTATCTGTAATTAGTAATATTTATTCTTTAACTCTTAAAAATTTTCATTTCCACCTCTTTTTTTAAGATGAGAAAAAGGAAAACATTTAATTTTTTTAAACATAAAAAGATTTTATTAAAATTTCACATTAAATTTAATTAACAATTAATTATTGTTAGCATTTTTAATTCAAGTTAAAAAAAAATTGATAATCTTAAAATTTTCAATTAGACAATATTTTATTAATTAACAAAATAAAAAAAATATATTTTGTATATAAATTATTTAAGAATGATAATTTAAGATTGATGTTTTTGATATAAATTGCTATATTACTAAAATTTACTTATAATTTAATCGGCTATTTCGATAATTAGAACTGATCTTATTAATTAAAAGATTGTGTTGATGTTTTTTTTCGATTATATTGATTTTGTATATAATTGTATACTGATTATATATTTATTGTTTTTTAAATTTGTTTTATTTTTTTTGAATATAGTTTTTTTTTTTGTAAAAGTAAAATTAAAGCTATTTAAACAGCATCAATATTCTAATATTATCATAAGTTCTTGTTTTGTTTTTTATAATAAAAATTTTAATTAAAATTTTAAAGAAAATAACATAATTAAAATGTTTACATAAAAATATATCAATTAAGCAATCAAATCTATTTTGTATAACTTTTATGTTATTTCATTTTATTTAAGGACAATTTAAATTGCTTTTTCAATAAATTTTTTATTTTTGAATCATTGACTTTTTAAATTTGCTTAATAATATCATGTTAAAATATTTTATTTTATTCATTAAAAGATACAGTAAAATTAATTTTTTAGAGTTAATTTTTTGCCAATAACTTTTTTTTAACGGTTTTGTCAATGATATAAGATATTATATTGATATAACTATATTTTATAATGAAAATTTTGTCAATATATCTATTAAAAAACAATCAATAAAAAAAAGATAAGAGTCCATAGGCTAAATTATTTTTTTAAAAATTGAGCAATAGATATTAATTTTTAGACCTTACTTGTATGCCATTATGTATGAAAAATATGACATTCTGTCTAGTAATATTTTTCAATACAATTTTTTAAAATGATAAATATTATTTTACATAATTACTTTTTTATCATATACAGATAATCTGTTATATAAGTAAATAATTTTTGTCATTATTTTAAGATTATTCATTATTTTTTTATAGTTAACTACTTTTATTTTTTAAAATCCAATTTAATAATTTGTTAATTTTTTATAAAAATAACAATAATTTCAAATATTTTATTTATTTATTTATTAAAAATTAAATTCTAATTTTACTAATAAATTTTAAAACTTTTTTTTTTATTATAAATTTTATTAATTAAATTTAATTTTATGATTTTAAATTTTATTTTTATGCTCTACTTTTAATTTTAGATTAAATAAAAAATTAGTTTAAAATATTAGTATAATTGGAAGCATTTTTGAATGTAATATCAACAAATAATATTCAATTTTTTATATAGAAATTTATATAATAAACAAGAAAATCTTTAAACAAAGTAAGGTTAATGTATTCAATATATTAAAATTTATTTATTTTTTTTAACCTTAAATTCTTTTCAAAATTATATTTTTTGATTTTATGTCAAAAGCTGTATTAAAATTTCTATTTTTTTTTTTATGATTTTACTTACTAATTCCATTATTGTTTTCATAAATTATTACAATTTTTATTTAATGTTATACAAAAATAAAACTTATAATTTAATAGAATTTTTTTTATTTAATCTATTTAAATAACTTGTATTGTAACTTTTAGAATTTAATTCAGTTTTCTTTTCGTCTGTTTTATTTATAATAATTTTTTCTAAAATAATTTTTAATTTTTTAAATACATATTTAATTAATTCTTATTTTATTTTGTTTTTTTTTCAATTAAAAGTAATCATGACACTAAATAGTACATTTATCACAAACTTTCTAGATTAATACTTAAAATTTTTTAATTTAAAAATGTTTCTAATTAACTTAAAAAAGTTTTTAAACCTATAACTTTTTACTTTTTTCATTTTTATTTAAAAAAAATGCAAAAAATAATGTCCACGTTTGTATTCGGTTAAGTTTTGCAATTGAATAATCTAAATTTTAATTTATAAAAGTCAATTTACTAAAATTTGAAATGTTGCACCTGGTCAATTTAATAATTATTTTAGAATTTTCAGTGCGCACAATAATAAATAGTTAAATTTAAACTTAAAATTGGTCTATTTATTATAAACAAAATTTTTTTACATTAAACTATTTATAAATTAAACTAAAACATTTGTTACATTTAATTTGTTTAATTAAAAAAATAATAAGTTTGTTATTTATTTTAATATAATATATATATATCCTAAATAAATAGTTATATTTGATTTATTTTACATTATTTACATTATATGATTAATTATAAAATCAAAAAGATATTAATTAAAAAATAATTATGTTTTGACATTATGTAAACAAAAAAATATACATTTTAATAATATGATAAGAAAAAAATTAAATTAGTAATTTAAATTGTAAAATAATCTAAAAAAAACATTAACTAATTTTTTTTTAAACATTTGTATTTTACAATAAACTAATTAACTAAGTGAAACTTTTTACAAACTGCATCTTATTTATAATAAGACACTGGACGTAATTAATTTTTTTTAATGTAATTTTGTGTTTAAATTTTTTTTTTATTTTAAATTTTGATTATTAAAAAAAAACAATTGAATATTTACAATTGATAAATATATATATATGATTTGTTTAAAAAATTTAAAGGAAAAACTTGTGAAATAACAAATATATATTTTTTTGATTTCATTATTTGAAAAATTTTTAAAATTATATATAATTTACAAAAAAGATATTATTTTTTTTAGGTTTTTTTTTTTTAATTAATTGATTTTATTTTGATTCAAATCTTACCAAAAATTTAAGTATTTCATTTTCCAAAATGCTCCTTTTTTGGTTTAAAGTTGAAAACTAAAAAAAAAATAATTTAATTAAATTTTAAGATTTAATATAAAATATTATATTAATTTTTATCAAACTCATTAACTATTATTTAGAATAAAAAATTGTATTAAAAAAAAAATTAGAAAATAAATTAGATATAATTTTTTTTTTGAAATGTATAAATTTAAACAAAATGAAAGGCGGTTTAAATAAAAAAATTATTAAACTTTTAAAATAATGTTCATTATAATTAAGTAAATTTTGTTTAAATTTATATTTTGAAATTAAATAAATAAAAATTAATCAGTTAAAATAATTTTTATACTTGACAATAGAATTAAAATAAAATAAAATGCAAAAAACCAAAAAAAAAAAATTATAAAATATTTAAAAAAAATACAATTAAATTGACAATTTAGTTTTAACTCAAATAAAATTATAACAAAGTGGTCAAATTTAAAAAAAAAAATTAAGCCCACTTTGAAAAAAACCTAAACACCGGAAATGTCCAGCCTACAAAATGTTTAATTTAATTAATTGTACACATTTTGTGTTCGGCTTGATTAATAAAATATAAAAAAATCAGTTTGAACTAGTTTAAGTTAGAAATCTAAGTTTGCCTATTCAATAAAATTAGCTTTTCTTTAGCATGTTTTTATCAGGCATTTTATTTTTTTTCACCATAAAATTTTGATAGTTTCTTAACAAGACTATAGTTTTTGTTAAAGTTTAGATGTCACAGCCGGTCGTCTGCGGCCTGATTTGTTTAACACTAGCTTAATGGACTGTGTTCGGACAAACAAGAAATAGGCGTTTTTTGTGTGCACGACAAGCAGGCCATCTTAAAGACATGCAACGGATCAGCTCCAGATCAGCTGCGACCACACAACAATTGCTTTGACTTTGTTTAAAATGTCAAACTAAAGGTCGTCCACTAGATGTCTTCACGCCCATTGTCACAGCTGACACTGGACTAAGTGTGGGTGTGCTTGAAAAACGTGGCTAAAGTTAAAATGCCAGTTTAAGACATCAACTGAAAATGGAGGTTAAAGACGTGCTTGGCTAGTTTAACTTATATGTTTTTCATCTTGTAAACGCCTTCTTATGTCACTATTGTCCACTTTACTTTGTTTAATTTACGCATCTTATTCTTTTTTTTTTTGCATTTTTATTTTTTGTTTTGTTCTATTTTTTCACCGTCTTAAATAACTACTTAATTTCATCCTTTTTTATCTTTTTGATTTTTTTTTGTTTTTTAAGTTAGACACAAATTTTTTTTTAGAAAAATAGAATTTAAATTTTATTTTTATTTTATCATCTATTTTCATATTTTGTTTTTTTTACTTCATCATTTTTTTAAAGAAAGTTGTATTTTTATTAAATGGTATGGGTTTGTCTTTTGTTTATTGATTAAGATATACCTATTGACATTCAAAAATAACTATTTTGCTAAAATTTAAAAAAATAATTTAATCTTTAGCATTGTTTTACAATTGTTAAATTATTTTTTTAAATTTAAAATAAATGTTTAAAACTATTTGGTATTTTATATTTTAAAACTTGTATTATTTATTCCATTTTTTATAAAAAATTAAAATTTTTGTAAAATTGTTACAATAAAATAACAGTCAAAATTAAAAAATTTGCATCATTTTTATTATTTAAATGTTTATTTTTCATTTCATTTTTTTTTTAAATAACTTTTATGATATTTTTAAAATTTTAAAAATAATGTCATTTTTATGTTTTAAATTTTTTTTTTTAAGTTTAAGTATTGGTTTTTGTCATGTTAATTTTTTTTTTATATTTAAAACATAATTTTTATAAATTATTTTGCATATATAAAAAAAATAAGTTAAACATGTACTAATTATTACTAAGTTCTTAGGTTTAAAATACTTATAAAAAAAAAATTATATTTTGAAAAAATTGCTGATCAGGTTACTAACACGTTAAAAAAAAATTTAACACTCAATAACTTTAAATTTAATACTTCAAATAAAAAAAATAATAATGTTAAACTTTATAATCTTTTTATATAAACATAAAATTTTATATGTTCAGGTAAATTCAAAATATTATATTATAAAACAAAAAAAAAAATTAAAATACTAAAATAAACAAATTAAAAAAATTTACATAGTAGCATACAAATCATTTAAGTATAAATAGTTTTCTAAAAACTAAATTAATGTAATGAGTGTTTAAGTTAAGATAGAAAAACATTTTTTTATCTTTTTTTTATATATTAAAAACAACGAAACTCTAAATAGAAAATAAATTTCTTGTAATAAACTTAATTAGCTCAAAAACATAACTTTTTTGTACAAATATAATAATTTTTTTTAATTTGATATAAAAATTTACTAAAACTATTTTTATAAAAAAAATTAAGAAAATTTAAAATAAAAAAAAAAATTTTACATACGAATAAAATAAAATTGTAAAACATAAACAATCAATTAATTTAAGTTAATTTTAAAATATTTTTTTTTAAACGGGATATTTCTTTATAAAATAAAATCAATAAAATAATAATTTTAACCTAATAATCTCATTCAATATAATATTTTTAAAAAATTAATCTATAATCATTTATTTAGCCGAAAATTAATAAATTTTATAAGTTATAGTTAATCTAAATCAATAAAATAATATTATAATGCCAACTTTTATTTTTTGTAAATAATATAATATTTTATTTTTACCACTATTTTATTTATAAAATCGTTTTTTATTTTTATTAAATTATTTCTTAATTTCTTTTTATGCATTTTTTAAGATTTTATATTTGCATTTATTCAAATATTATTATATTTTGACTTAATAATATTTTAATAGCTTTTAATTATTAAAAAAAAAAAATAATATTAATAATTATTGCATTTTAAATTTTACTTTTTTTATAAGAATATTAAAAATTAAAAATTGAAATTAAATGCATAATCTGCTCTAATTAAATCATGACAAATAACATATTGTTTTTTTTAAATTAAATATACAATTTTTTTATAATCTTATATTTACTTCAAATAATCAATTTAAATGAGAAAAAAATATATAAAATTATATTTTATTTTAGATAAAACAAGTTGGCCTATTTTTAAATAAAAGATTTTAAAATAAATTTTATTTTTTTTTGTAAAAATAGACTTAAAATCAATTTAGTTGTATTTTTTTTCAATTATTCTATTTTTAGTATTTATTTTATTACTGATTTGTATTTTTGCAAATTTTTTTTATTTTTTATACGATCCGTTTGCACAGTTAAGTCATTCGATTAGCTCGGACTAAACAGGTAAGCTTAATGTTTTTATTTTTCCTTGTTTGAACAGTTCAAAATCAAGTCCATTTGCAGATTCTGTCGTAAACAAAAATTTCCGCAAATTAAATAAAATTGCTGCAAGTGCATTTTCATTTAAGACTGTTATTTTTTATTTTTTGTTTCATACTTAAAATTGTTTTTTTTTTTTTATTTATTTGTCTATTTTTTTTTCAGTATTTTTATTTTATTAAATTTTAATGTTTTTATTTTTCATTTATTTTTTTTTTATCTTAAACATTTATTGGCCATACAACTTATGTTTTAATATCAATTTTTTTATGTAGGTTATTATTTACAATTTTTTCAAATTTTGATTTTAAAAAGAAAATTTAAATTTTTTTTGTATTTGATTTCATTTTAAATATTGATTTAAAAATTTTAATATATATAATTAATATTTAATAAATTAATATTTAATCTAATTCTTGATATTTTATTAAAATTATAAAAAAAATTAAAAATTTTTAAATATTTGACATCTACATAATAAAAATGCAATATTGTTTTTTAATTAACAATTTTTATAAAAATGATTTCTATATATTTTTGAATTAATGTTTTAAATTTTAGAAAAGTTTTAATTTAACGTAAGTAGATCAAAAAGACAATTTAAAGATTTAAAAAATAAAAAATATCAGATTTAAAACTATTAAACCTATGATTAACTAACTTACAGTCATGTTTGTAATTTTATAGAAAATTAAGAATATTAAAAACCAAATAATTGTATGATTATTAATAATTAAAGGATAAAAAAAAATTATAAAAAATAAAATTTTCAAAATCAATAACAAAAAATAATAAAAAAAAAGGATTATTAGTGTAAAACAAGATATTTGTGTATCAATTAAATTAAAGACAAAACGAGCGATAAAGGAGTTTAAATAAAAAGAAAACTTAAAATACAACAACAATAATTGAAAAACTTACTAAAACTTTAACATTTTAAATTTATTTTATTTTTGGCTATTTAAAATAAATTTAACATTTTTTATTACGAAATCAAATCATCTTATTTTTATTCATTTGTCAAATAAAGTTTACAAATTAAACAAGTATTTATGCGGATTAAAGCAAATATATTAGCAGTTTTTAACAAAAATAGGTTTTGATTGTTATACAAACAACAAGTCCATTTTTTAAATAGCCTAATTTTTTGTCATTATAGTTGTTTTTTATGTTTATAATTGTTAGTAGTATCATCATTTAAAAAGGCATTAAAAATTTTTTTTAAACCTAATTAGGCAAATCAGCTCTTTTTTATGAAGTCTTTTTTGAAGAATTTTCTTGAAATTAAATTTATTCATATAAATGATTTGTTATGCTGTTGAAATTGATAAAAAATTAGTTGCTTTTTAATGGTTGAGATAAAAGAAAGTAACTAGTTATTAAGTACTAATAAGGTTACAATGTTTTGATACATATTCAGAATGATTAGATATATTAAACCTGGCCATTCTGACATTACAATATCTCAAGTCACTAAAACTGTTAATAAAATTCATTTTTACAAAACTTTAATTTTTAGACTTGATGATTCAAAACGTTAACTGCTTTTTTAAATTCATTGTTTATTGACCGAAAAATTAAAAAAAAAAAAAGCAAATTTTTATAATATAGAAATATACTTGTCAACAAAAAAAATGTAATTTGATTTTTGTCACTTGCGGAATATGCCATATTTTTCAAATTTACATAGAAAATATTCTTTTTTATAGTATTTTTTAAAAAAATTTATTTAACATTAAAAAATTAGTAATTATTTATTTAACATGGCTGTAATCAAGTTTGTCACAGACAACAAACAACTAAATAGAATAAGGAAGTCTTTAAATATTAGCATGTTCTTTATTGAATAGTTAATTGCGAAAAGCTTAATTAAAACAACATATACTAAATCAATATAATTGAATAACTAATAGATATCACTTAAAAGTTAACAAAAAATGTATCACCAGATAAATTTGAATTAATAGTTAAAATGGTTTCAAAATCAAGCTCTAAGAAAAGCGAGAAAAGTTGAGCTGATTAAGAGATTTTAAATATCATTTCTTTATATCAATTATAAACTATGTGATTGATATTAATTGAAATTTTGCTTGCTACTAAAAAAATTTCTTGTGTATGAACACATGTCTAAAATCACATATATCAACCTGATATTACAGAAATTTAAGTTTTCCTTACAAAATTTTAACATTAAAATTTTTAATATAACTTTAATTTTTATAATTCAATTTAAATATTTAAATTTTAAAAAATATAAATTGAATAATTTAAAATAAAAATAATTTAAATATAATTGATTTACTTTTGATAAAATTTTAATTTTAAGCATAAAAATTATGTTGGAATATGCTATTGCATATCTCAGCGGTCATAGGTGTGAAATCAACACTTGTAAAATTGTTTATATGTTTATTTGTTTAACTTTGAAACGACCAATAAAATATTAGACTGTTAGAGTAATATTCAACTGCAATTGTTTAAACAGCTGAATCGAGATAGTGTTGAGATAGTGTTGCGGTCAGAAAATGTAAAATTAGTCTAAAATCAGTGATCTGAGATTGAAGATCGGTGTGTAATTTGTATTTCTTTAAAATAAAGTTTTTGTGTTAAAATCAGAAAAACGTAGCTTAAAATTCAATAAATTAAATACATAAAAAATTTTTTATATTAAAAACAATATATTTTATTATTGTAAATGAAATATTATATAATTTTTATTTTATTAAATTTAAAAATAAATTAATTTGATAAAATATATATAATAAAATTTATAATTAATAAAATTAATAAATTTTTATAAATCATTGAATAAATTAAATTTTTTTAAAATTCAAAATAAATCTTATGTTAAAAAACTCAATTAGAAACATTCAAAAAAACTAAATGAAATATAAAAAATTAAGCTTTTTACATATTAAGTAAGCCTATTACAAATTAACTTAATCTAATAGTAAAAATATATTAGGTTTAGTTTAAAGTTTTAAATTTAAACACAATTGTATAACTTGGAACAATGTTTTTATCGGTAAAAGTATGTTAAACTTAAATTTAATAAAATATTAGTTGAATTTACTATTTAGTTTTTTTAAAAAGTAATAGAGATTAATTTAAAGAAAATAAAAAAATTGGTACTGTTTTTTTTTTATATTTTATATCTTTGAAATTAAATAATAAATAATAAAAGTATGACTTTAAAATTTATTAAAATTAAGTATATTCTAAAATGGTTAGTTAGCCAGTGTAATTCTGTCAAATACATTTAAATTATTTAAATTATTTATTAAATATTTTTTTTTTTTAATATTTGTTTAAAAAAAAAATAAATAATTATTATTAATTAAAATGAACAATTTATTTACATTAATTCTAAATTTTGAATAAAAAAAAGATAACTAAAAAAAAACTATTTACATGAAACACATGTTGATTAAATAAAAATAAGATAAAAGTAAATAGTATAGTAAAAATAAAAGTTAAGTCAGTTAAATAACAAAAGCAATGAATAAATTTAGATGTTGAATTTAATAAAATATAAAGATTAGTTTATTAACATTTTTTTTTATTTTTAACCTTTAATAAAATTGAAATTTTTTTTTTGTTTGCAAAATAATTATTGATCAGCATTATTGATTAGAATTGAATTCATAATAAAATTCAATAAATTAATATAAGTAATTTATAAAAACTTTAATTGTGAATAGTGCAAAATATAGTTAACTTGAAATTTTTATTAAAATGAATAAATTGCTTAAATTTTGCTTTTGGCCATTTGATTTAAGCTGATGGCAAGTATGATGTCTATTGTAATCACCAAAAAAATCTACAACAAATCCAATGAGAATATATTTAGTTGTAAATCTTAATAAACTGACATAAATCAGTAAGAATAACTTAGGTTAAAATATCTAAATGATTATATTTATGCTATGATCAAAAGTATTAAATAAATTGAAATTTTAGTTTCTAAGTGAAGAATTAACCATAATTGGTAATTATGATTCAAAAAAATACTAAAGGAGATAATTAAACGAAAAATGATCTTATAATATTTTTAATTCAAAATTAGGCATAAAAAAAGTTATAAATTAATAATAAAATAGCAATTATTAAAATTTTTTTTTGTTTTTAACGTATGTAGTGCAACAATAAATTAATGGTTAATTATTATAAAAATTGTGCTGATCAAAAAAAAAATATTTTTGTTTTAATATAAGTTTGTTTTAATTAGTATGCAAAAAAAGTCAAAAATTTACAGTAATAAAAAAATAAAAAAAAAAATAAATAACTTTAATAAAAATAATAATTTTATAAGTATATTTTAATTTTTAAATTAATTAAAAATTATTTAAATTATTTAAAATACTTGTTAAAAAAATTTCCTAACATTTTTTTTATAGAAATTATAAATTAAATATTAAAATTGATACTGACCTTTATTAAAATTATATAAAGATTTAGATTAAGAAAATAGCTTAAGGCAGTTTGATGACTATTACTAATCGTAATATATGCCAATGTGAATCGATATGTGGCCAGTATTATGGTATTATGATTTAAGTTGCTATTCGTTAATCAAACCTGTAATTGTGTCGGTGGCTAAAGGCGTTTTTAATGAATCTGCAATTAAATGCATTGCGATCTGTTGACCGTTGTCCATTGTAAGCTGAGACTGTGTTTGAGCGGCATATATGAGAGAATCGTTGCCAGTGGCTGTGATCACAGTGGCATTAGAACAAGAATTAATAGGGCCTGAGGTTAAAACTGATGATGGATAAGTGTCTGTTTGCTGATTAAACGTTGTGGTATAAAACTGAGGGTAACCAGTAGTAACCGGATGCAAGCCAGAATAAAGTTGTAAATCTACAGGATGTAATTCACTCGTCCCATTATAATTGTTTACCTGACAACGATTGTTATTATTTTGATGTAATTGTAAAGGCATTAATGTTCCAATAGTTGAATGGTTTTGCCCAGTTGACAAATGGCCATTTAATTCTGTTCCTCGATTCGTAGGTGTACAAGTGCCAGTTAAAGAGCTTGAATTTGAACTTGATGTTCCGTTGTTTACCAATCCATTATAATTATACATAGTATTTTTAGTAAATGAATGTCCCGTTTCCAATTCATAAGTGATTACATCAATACCAGACTATTTAAAATATATGAAAACTTAAATTTTCAGTTTCATTGCAAATGTATTTGATAATTAAGTTTTATAAAAGTTAAATAATGTAGAATAAATACAACTTGTTAAAGTTTAATTAATAGATTTGTTTAATTTTTTTTAATCAATTATAAATTATACATTTTTTTTTATTGTTAAAATTAATTTGATTTTGATTAATATTAATTTTTTTTAATATTTAAGTATAAATTTACTGATGCAAAAATTGTAAATCAAAATAAACATTTTAATGAAGAAAAAAAAACCTAATAATCGTAATGAGAAAAAGCAAACAAAGCAACAAATAATCGAAATGCTAATATGTTATTATGAAAAACATTAAACATTGAATTAATGTGAAATCGATAAGCTTTTAGAAAGGGTAAGGTGAAAGTAAAAAAGCGAAGAAAAAAAAGTGAAATTGTATATAAGCAATGAGATAAGTGTGAAAAAATTAAATAGAAACCAAATATGATTTACTAATGAAAAAATAACAAATAAATGTCGATGAAAAATAATTGTGCATTTAGAAGTAGCAAAATAAGAAAAAAGATGAAGTGTGAAAATTTTAGCTGACTAAAGCAAATCAATTCTTTCAAATAAACTTGATGAAAAACAAAAGGAAAGATGATTAAAGCACTTGTGAGAAAGTGTTTTTCAAGCCAAACAGAGCTAGCAATCGGCTAATAATTTTGGACTGAGATTTTTTGTTAAGTTTGATCAAGCAAAAAATTAATTGCATTTTCAACAATCACAATATTATCTTGTTTTATTGCTGTCTCTGTTTTCGTCTTAAATGGTTAAACCAAGTTTTGATGTTAAATTAGAACTTGTTCAAATCTCGGTCGTATGTCATTTTTAACTTGCCATTCTAATCAAGTTAAAGTCATTTTATCAAGTTCAATTGTTATTTTACTATAAACATTTGACTAAAACATGTCTTTTTTTTTTACTTTTTTAACTAACTTAAGTAAGTTCTTAACTTATATAAGTCGATTTCAAATTTTTTTATAAATTTAGTTTTATATTTTTTGTATATTTTGCAATACAGTTATATTAAATTTATATATATTTTTTTATTTCATTTAATTTTTTTTAAAATATTATAGATTATTTTATAAAATAATATTTTTTTTTTTACTTTATTTGATAAATAATATTAAAACGTTTTATTATTAAATATTTGCACAAAATAATAATAAATCTACAAAAAATTTTTAAATAAAAATAATTTTTTAAAGTTTATTTATATTTATTAAAAAAAGATGTTTTTATTTTAAAAAGCGGTTAATTGTTAATAATAAAATAAATATTTTTTTTTAATTCCAATGTATTGGTATAATAACAAATTTTAAATAATAATTATTTTGGTATATTGGTTATTGATATCAAAAAAAATTTATTTATTAAAAATTTTATATTTTATTAATGTTTTTTTTTTTAATTATTTATTTTTGACTAAATATAATTTTTTATTGAAATTTTTTTTTTTTTTTTAATATTATTGATATAATTATTATTATTTAAATTTTAAATATTTATAATTAAAACCTAATTAACAATATTTTTGTAAAACTTTACAAAAACTATACAAAAACAGAGTAAAATAAAAAAAAAATATTTAATTGTAAGACGGTCAACTTAAACTAAAAATTAAATGAAGCGTTTTTTTAATAAATTTTTATTAACATAAAAAAATAGTATTTGCTATAAAAAGCATTTAGTAAAATAAAATTGTATTTTTTTATGTGATGATGATTTAATGATTTAAATGATGTACTAATATAATTTTTTTTAAATTTTATTGATTTTTAACTTTATAATTTAAAAAATTTAGCACTTTTAAATAAATATTTAAGTAAAAACAAATGTTTGGAATAATTAAAATAAATTTTAACATTTTTTAGAAATTTTATATTTAGTATTTTATTTTGAATTTAATAGTTTTTTTTATTCTATAAAAAGAAGTCATTTACCTATTAAATGACAAATCTTTTGTTATCTGTAAATGAACCCGTAAACTATGATTAATGGATATACTGAAAAACTCATTAACAAATTAAGAATCTAATTTATATGTAAATTTTCTGTTTAAGTAAAAAGTTAATCTTTATTTTGAATTTTATTGTTTTGTATACGTGATATTAAAATATAATTTAAAAAATATATTATATTTTTTAAAATAATATAATAATTTAATATAATAATTTGATAAAAATTAAAAATTTTATTTTAACGGTTGTAATATAAATAATTTAATCAAATAAAATTTTAATTAAAAAAATATATTCTTTACATTTTTTTTATTTATATACAAATGTAATTAAAAACCTAAAAGTATAATTTTAATTTTTTAATAAATTTAATAATAAAGTTTAAAAATTGTATTATTTTATATTAAATCAAAATATATTTATTAAAAATTAACAATATTAAGTAAAAATTAAAAAACATAATTAAAAAATATTAAAATTAAAAATGTATTATTCAAATTTTTATATATTATGCATTTATTAAGTAAATTAATTTTTTTTTTCTAAATTCATTTATAATATAGTTTTCAAATATTTAATGATTTCAAAAATTGAATTTATTAAGTGAATTCAGAATTTAAAAAAATATATACAATAAAAAGAACATTGACAAAATATTTTATATTTTTTTAAAATTTTAATGGTTTCATGGAGTTTATTGAAAGCAAGTTTTAATGGTTTGTTAATACAGTTAGCAAATAATTTTTATTTGTTTAAAATTTTTTTTTTAAAAATAAGTTATACATTAATGGTAAAAATTACATTTAAGTAATTTTTTTATAATTAAAATTTTAAATTAGATTAATATTATTTAATTATAAAAATTTTAATAATTATTTTTATATATATTTTTTATTTTATATATTATTTAACTTTTTAAATTCTTAGAATTTTTTTATTTAAAACTGCTACAATTACTTACTATTAATTAAAACGTAATATTAGAGCTAATTTTTTAAAAAAATAAGTAAACTATTAATTTAAAGTAAAATTATAGAGTAACCACTAGATAAATATTGCACTAAGATAATCAAAGATAATCCTTGTTAAATAGCAAGTGGAGGATAAATTTTTGAAACTAAGTCAATTAAAATTTAAGAAAACAAAAAAAATCCAGATTCTAGATGTAATCTACATCAACATCTATTAATAAAAAGAATAATAAGTATTATATTATTTAAATCTTTATTGGTTTAAATATTTTATTTTAGTTCATTTTTTTATCAACTTCCATTGGTCATATTGTATCAAAAAATCTCATTAATTTATTTATTTTTATTTATTAAATGTTTCAATATCTGTTGGGTTTTATTATGATATTGGTTTATTCTAATTAAAATATATTAATTTTATTTAATATATAATAATTTAAATAATTAAATTATTTCAATAAATTACTAATTTTAACATTAAAACGCTATTATGTTAATTAAATGTTTGATTAATTCAATATTAAAATTTTTCACTTCTGTATTCTGATATTTAAAAGTTAAAGTTTAAAATTTATTTATTAAATTAAGTTGTAAATTTTAATAAAAATAAATTTAAATTGTTATTTATTTTTATTTTTAAATATTTATTTATTTTTAATAATTATTTATTACTTTAATATGAAATTTAACTGATTCAAAAAATAAAAATTATTTTATATCAGATTAGTTTATTTAAAAATTATTTCACATTTTAATCAAATATAAGTTTATTTATAAGTTTTATTTATATTTGGTTTAATTAATAACATTAAAATAAATTAAAATTTATTTAATAAAATATATTAATTTCAATTAATATTTATTAAAATAATAGTGATGCAAAAATAATATTTTAATTAAAAATTACTAACTATAATTAATAATCAATAATTTTATTGATTAATGTAATGTTTAGGTTAAATATTAAAGTAATGTAAAAGGCAATGTAAAATTTATAAATGTATAATTATATATTTAGCAAAAAAATGTAAACTTGAAAATTTTTTTTTTAGTTTCACATAAAGATTGTTGGAAAAGCTTCATTGATAATAAGTAACAGTTATTATCGATATCTTTGTTATTTATATTTTAGCCATACTTAAATTAATAATATATAAATTTTTAACTTATTTATATAAACATATAAATCAGAACCATCGACATCTGAACAACTTAAATCAAAAATAATATATAGAATTTAAGTTTTAACTATTGAACAAGCTAGTTTTTTTAATTAAAAAATAAATTTTTATTTAATTTGAATAAAATGCAATTTTTTCTTAAAACTTATTTTTTACTTAACTTTTATATCAAGTTTATTAAATAAAAGTTTATTATTACAATGACGCCTAAGAATAGTATAATTGGTGGATTATTAAATACCGAAACACTAAAGTAAGTGATTATTCATTTTTAACAAATCCCATTTTAATTTTTAAAAATTATTTAAGAAAAAGTTTAAGTAGATTAACATAAAATTTGTAATTTAGTGATTGATTGTATCATCAAGTGGTATTTTTTAAATTTTGTTATGGTTTAATTTTAATTTAAACTTTATTACTGAACAAGTTAAAGTTTTAAACATAAATATGTTTAAAAATTTGCCATTGAGATTGAAAATACTAATAAATTATATTGGCAGGTACTGTAAAATAAACATAATGTCTCATAATATAATAAAAGATTCGATAAAATAATAATAATTATCAGCATGAAACCTAATCTGAAAATTTTTATTAGGAAATTAATTTCCAGTAGTGTTTATTAATATATTTGTTAATAATCGTGATAATTATATTCAAAAAAAAGTATAAAATGGCATATATTTATTAAAGCAAATATAGCAGTAAAAATTTATTTAAATTATTAGCATTGATTGCAAAAAATCTAAAAAAAAAAAAAAAATATTTTAATAGATGTAACAAATAAGAAATGTTTGTTTAATTTTTTGAATATGAGCATATTTTTTAACCTAGAAAAAGTAGTATTAAATTTGGAGCATTTAAGTTAATTTTATCTATGTTGATTTTAAATATTAATAAGAATTTCAATAAGATTTAAAATTGCTTTGGCAATTAAGGTATAAAAACATGGCTAGTTCTAAAAAACACTATTTTTTAACAAAAAAATTAATAAATTACCTATCAAAAGGTGATAATAAATACATTGCTAATAAAAAAAAATAGAATTGTAGAATTTTAAAAAAGCATCAAAACATAAATTTACATAAAAAATAATGGCGTTTTTTAAAAAAAATTTTGATTTTTTAATCTAGTAAAAGATGGTCAGTAATAGCTGGTATAGTTATGTTCTTAAATATCTTTAAATTATCTTTTTTACTCTAAAAACTTGTATACCATCAAATAGATATTTAAATCTTCAATAATGAAAGTTTATTTGATAGAGCACAACATTACAACAAAAAGATAAGGTTTTTATGGACATTGTTTAATTTTGTAGTATTATTGCTTGCTACGTAAAATTAGATAGGATTCTAATCTTAATTCTGACCGATGTGCTCAAAAGGTTTCTTGATTATATATATTTTGATAGGTTAAAAATTGAATTATGTCTGACAACGGTGCTTAAGAAGTAAAGTATTACGATGACAATTGAAGATATTGATATCCGTTGGCTGTTAGAAGACGGTATTTAAACTATAATAAGTCGTGGTTAAAAAAACCATTCAGCGCGACTTAAGATATTATTATCAACTGTTATTATTTTCTAACCAACGTTTTAAGAATTAATTTAAATGAGTACTAAGTGAATTAATATAAAATTTGTAATTTTGTGATTTATTTTATGTATAAATTTGTATTCATTTTTTTTTATATTTTTAAAATGTTAAATAATGAATAATCCTAAAGAATATTTTTATTGTTGAATATTTATAAATTAAATTTAAGGTTAAATTTAAGTTAAAAATTAAATTTTGATAATCACTTATATTTTATTTCTTACTTGAAACAAATTAGATGCATTTAAATCAGAGCGACTTGAATGTTTAAATGTCGTACAATTATTCCATGGTATATTTTTGTATTCAATTGAAACAAAACCTAATGTTTGTAAATTAAAAATAAAAAAAAAATTATTTAATAACATTTATGTATATTAAAATTAGAATTAAAATTTAAAATAATAATAAATTTACTTTTTTTTAAATTTAATAAATAAAAACAAAAAAGAAATTTTTATTGTAACGTAATTATTAATAAAAAATATAAGTTTATTATTTACAATAAAATTTTTATCTTAAAGTAAATTTTTATTTGATAAAAAATATTTAAAATTTTTACTAATTATAATATTAAAAAAAATATATAAATTTAATTTAGTATAAAAAATCTAATATTTTAAGAAATAATTAAAGTTGGTACTATGTTAGAAATAATTAAAAATAATAAAAAATATAATCAAATGTTTACTTTATATAAAATTAATTTTTTTTTAAATATAAGTTAATGGCGTGAAAATTTTATCTTAACATTTTTCTTACCTTCATTATTTGGTGCACAAATAACTTGACATTTATTTTCTTTACTTGAATCTTGATTATCATTAATTTTAATATTATTTAGACTAAAAAAAAAAATATATATATATTAAATTAAATTATATTTTAAATATTAATTTATTAATTAAAAAAAAATATAAAATTTATTAAAACTATTTAAATTTTTTTTTTACATATAAAAAATTCAATTTTTAAAATTTAAAAAATGTTTTTAAATTTTAATCTAAATAAAAATAATTTTTTTTATTCTACTAAATTTTTTATCTAAAATTTTTAAATTTCTATTGTTAATCTAATTCAATAATACAACAAATTAAATAATATATTATTAAAAAATTAATAATATTATTTAAAATCGGTTATAGTTAATTTCACTTAATTCATACTTAAAATTATCATCATAACATCACAACTTTAGTTTAAATAATTTATTAAAATTAGAATCTAAATAATATTTACATAATTTATTTACTTTATTTTTTTTATTGAAATTTTTTCAAATTAATTATTACTTATAAATATGTATTAAATTTAAATAAAAATTACAAATTTTTAAATTCATTTCAACAATTTTAATTTTTTTATACTAAATTTAAAAAAAATAAAAAATATATTCGTATTTACCTTTCCAATAATTTATTTCCGTTTTCTTGCATTTCTTTACCGCATACTAAAAAAACGAAAAAAAAAAAAATTAATGTTTTTTAAATAAAATGTTTAATAAACATATAAAATGATTTTTTTAAATTCAAGATTTAGGATTCAAACTTAATTTCTTTATAATTTATTTCAATAAATAACACTTTTTAAAAATTCACCTTTAAAGCAACATGTTTAGTTTTTTATTTTTGATATTTTATATATTTTTAATGATTATAGTATATTTTGGTTTTATTATTTGAAAAATGTAAAAAATATGCCAAATTAAAATATAAATTATGAATTTTTATAATTTAAAATATAAAAATTTAAAATTAAATATTTGTTAAGTTAATTTTATTTTAAATATAAAACAAATTTTTTAATAAATAATTAATAAATTAAAACCGATTAAGGACTTTATCATATTGATTCAAAAAAAAAAATGATAAGTTCTTTAATTTATTTCAAGTTATTTTAAGTATTAAAAACTACAACGTTAATCTTTAGTTAAATTTAGAATAATTATACATTAAATAAATGTATGCTAAATTAAAAATTTGTCAATAAAGCTGATAGAGTTAAACAGCATCTTAAACATGATATACCAAGTTAATTAATCTTGTTCAGTGGCAAAATCATCACCGTAAAAAAAAAATCAAACAAAATTAGCAAGCATAAAACGTCCAGCTAGCAAAAGTCAGCTAAACTTCATGAAAAATGTCAGCAAAAATAATGTGAAAATAAAGCGTAAAATAACAGCAAAGTAGCGTTAAAATGATGAATAATGAAAAAAAAAAATAAATAAAATAACGTTAAAAAAATTGTAAAAAGAACAAGAAAATAATGCAAAAGCATCTGAAAAAAGTAAATGTCATTTTATAACACACCCATTTCAACTGAATTTCGACTGAGCAAATTTGTGGCAAAAAAGTAAAAAAAAAAATGTACGTCAAACAAAATAAATCATTTTAAGAAGCTTGCAGCCGCTGGCCGTGCATGCAATAACATCAATATGATGATCGCCTGTAGTCACACCAACCTATTCTAGTAAACATTATCTAAATATCAAATAAAATTTGTGATCTGAAACTTAAAAGAAATATATCTTTTAAAGGTTAACCAAAGACAAGTTAAAATCGATCAAGATTGAATAAAAAATGAATAAAAATGAAATGAAGATCAAATAAAGATTGAATGAGTATCTAAATTAAGATTGAAAAGAAGTTGAATAAAGATCCAATAAAGATTGAATAGAAACTAAATAAAAACCAAGTGTAAATTGGTTAAATAATTGTAAAAAAATGGTTATTTATTCTTATATGCAATTTTTTAATAAAATGAATGTATTCAAAATAATTCCTAAAAATTTAAAAATTTTTAAATATAGTATTAAATTTACAAATAAGTGTTGATATTTATAATGTTAGTTCAATATTAACTTTTATTTTAATTTAGAATTGTTATTTTAAATAATAAATTTTTTTTTTTATTTAATTTATTTTTTTATTTTTATTTTAAATTTAATTTTTATCTTTAGAGTGTAAAAATTACATATTAAAATGTAATTTTATATTTTAATTTTTCATTTTGATTCACTTATTTAAATTTAAAATAAAATAAAAACCATTTAAAAAATCAATTAAATTAAAAAGTATTATTTATTTAGAAATTATTTATTTTAAGCTAAGAATATTTAAATTATAATTTTTAAATTTTATAATTTTAATTTTATAATATAAGTAAAGTAGACTTAAAATAAATAACAAAAAAATTTTAAAGTTGATGATTGTTTAAAATTTAAAAAAATATGATTTTACAAGTTTTAGTTTTAATTGATTTTTATAAATTCAGTTATTATAAAACAATATAATTTTGTTTCTAATTTTTTTCTAAAATAGACTTAAAAACACATTATAAAATTTTTTTTTTTATAAAATAAAAATTTAATTTAAAACAAAAAGCAAATTAAAAATTTATCTAAATTACATGTTTAGTTTTTAAAATTTAAAAATTTTATTTAAATTTATTTTTATATTATTGCTAATTTCTTTGTTTTTTTTTAGTTATAATAATTTTTTTTTTTTATTTAGTTAAAATTAAAAAAAAAAATCGCAAAAGTATTAACATTTAAAAATATTATAATAAAAATATTTGCTTATGTTGTTCACAAAATTAAAAATATAAAAAAATAAATATAAATAACTTTATTAATTAAAAATAAATTTACTTAGTTTAATGCTAAAATTATTTAAATTTTTAAATTAAATATTAAATAATTAAATGAAATGAAATTTTATTTTTTACCTGACTTAATTGATTTATTGTTTTGTTGAACAAGATCTGGTTCAGATTTAGTGTTGTAAGATGATGCGGATGATCGATTATTTATTCTAATTAAAATAAAAACTAAAATAATAGCTGCAGTAGCGCAAAAAATTGCTAAACAAAGCCACATCATTTGATTATTTATTTCTGGAAAATCTTCGTTAGTTTGTGACATTTGTCGTTTTTCTGGAGGCCCTAAAGTAGATACAACTAATTTTAAAGCAGCTGACTTTCCTTGTTCATTTTGAGCATATAATAGTAAAATGTATTGGGTAGCAGGCTTTAAATTGTTTAATTGAAAATGAGGCCATTTATTTGTTTGATTAGAAGCTAAAATTCCAGTCTCACTTTCATAAGTCAAAGCCACATAAGATAATCTATCCGTATCAGAATTTCTTTTTCCTATTTGATCACAATGTAAAACTAAACTAATAAGAGAATGATTGCTAACTAAACATCCGTTTGGCTTAGTTGGTGGTCCTATTACAAATAAAGTTATTTTGGTTAATAAAAAAAAAATTATTATTTAGTGTTTAAAAATATTTACATTATATTAATAATATTTAAATTAATTTTTTAAATTTAAAATATTTAAAAAAAAAATTAAAAATTAAATTTATATATTGAATATAGTTTTTAATTAAAATTACGAAAATCAATAAAATAATTTATGTTTGATTAAAACTTTAATTCTTCAATGTAAGCTTTTTATAGTTTTTTTTTTAAATGTTTTGAATGGTGTGTTATATTTTTCAAAATAAAAACAATTATTTTTATATTTTATGTTTATTGCAAATTACATGTTAAAAAATAAATAAATTTATATCCAAATTACTAAAAAAAATTTTAAATGTTTTTACTAAATATAAAAAATAGCTTGTTTAAAAAATAAACTAATCTTAAGTGCTTTTAGTATATTATAGTGTATTCATTTTTTAAAGTGATTATGATACTTTTTATTCATTTTGTGAAGCTAATGTTTATATAAACTATTTTCGACAACCATTATTTAAAAAAATCAATTTTTAATGTGTATTGTCCTATATTTCAAAATATTTTTTTCTATATTAAAATAAATTTTAAACATAATGATTATTTTTTATTTATTTATTATTGTTTTTTAAATAATGATTCTTAAAAATTCAATTATTTAAATAAGTTATTAAAAATTAAAAAAAAAATTAATATTAAAATTTAAATTTAGTAAACCAACAAATAAATATAATCTACCTGTTTTATATTAATTAAACAGTAACTAAATTAAAGAATGAAAAAAAAAATTAAAAAAATAAATAAATAAAAACCACAAATAAAAAAAAAAAATTTTTTTTTTTAAAAATAAAGGTATTTTAAAAATAAAAAAATAAAAAACAAACTTAAAAATAACGAATTTTGAAAGAGTTAAGTATATGTAAACGAATACCAAAATTTAAAAAAAATCACAATTGAATATAAACTTGCCTGCAGGAAGAATGTGAAACATGCAAGGATCTTTTTGCTTTCCAATAGAATTTTCAGCTAGACAAAATACCGAGCCATAGTCAAATCTAGAAAATGGTGAAAAAGTAGCCAAAGAAGTCCAGATGGGTTGCTCAGTTTTTTGTTGGCTTGAATTTAAAGTCAGCTGATTTGATCCTAATCGACTAACGTTAAAAATAGCCGAATTGTTTTTCAGTTCAATTGTTTCTGACGAGTTGTTTAGATACCATTTGAAGGTTAATACTAAAGGATCAGAATGTACTTCACAACGCAATTGAGTAAACGTTTGTCTTGCTACTGATCGGCTTTGAGTTTCACTTATAGCACAAACTGGAGCATCTGTATTAAAAATAGTATAAAAAAAATTAGGATTAAAATTAATTTAAAATAATTAAAAACAAGTAGCAATTAATGGTTTGTAGAAAAAAATAAAATAAGATTAAGATATACAATTTAATCAAACACAACAAATTTCAAAAAACCATTTTAAGCCTTTCATTATTTTTATCAAAATAAAAGCATTTATTTATTAATTATTTTATTAATTTTCACTACAATTCATTACAATTTCTGTAATAAAAAATAATTGTGAAAATTTAGATTTTATTTCAAAATTTAAAAAAATTTAGAGATATAATAATTAACAATAATAATTTAATTGTTTAAAATTAATAATAATGTAATACGCGGTAAACCGATTAAATAAAATATAAATATTGTATTAATCAAATTGACATAATTTAATTCTATGATTATAATTAAATACAAATATTAATTTAATAGAAAAAAATGATAAACGACAAAAAAAATGATTAAACTGGATCAATAACTATTTGGTTAATAGAATGTTTCAATTTTTTATTATATTAAAAAATAAACTTAGAATTTTTTTTTTGTTATAATTATAAATTTAAATCTTATATAAAATAAATTAAAATTCCTATTAAATTTTTTTTTTTTTTTAAAAATAAAAATATAATTTCAAAAATAAAATTATTTTATATTATATAAATAGCTGTTAAAAAAAAAATAATTTGTTTAAAAATAATTCTAATTTTTGTAAAATTCAAAAAATAGAAATTAAATAATTTAAACCAATAAGTACAATTGATTTAAAATTTTAACTAATAAATATTTTATAACGTTAAATTTTAATTTTTAAAAAAAAAAAATTTTAAAAACTGATAATTTTTAGAAAAATAAATTATTGAAAAAAAAAATAAAACAAAGAAAAAATTAATTTAAAAAAATTTTTTTAATGAAATCTGCAAATTTTAAATTGTAAAAAAAAGTATATTTAATTAAAAGCAGTAAATAAAAACTAAAACAAGAAAAAAATATTAATCGGTTCAAATAATTTTGTTATTTATTATTTGTTAAAACTTATTTTAATTAAATTTAATTTAAAATAATTTATTAAAATATATACAAAAAAAAAATATTAAAAAGAAATAATAAAATAACAAAACATCAGATTCTAAAAGCTTTTTTAAATATAAATTATTTAGCTATTAAATTAAAAAAAAAAACTTTAATTTGTATCTTTTTTATACTAGTTTTATACAATTTGTAATAACACCCTTATGTCAAATAAAACAATGTAAGAAAATAATCCAAGCAATTAATTAAATAATATTATTAAATATAATATAAATTATACAAAAAAATAAACTTAAATTAAATTTTTGATAAATTTTGATTTATAACATAAAATTATAAATTAATTTTTTATTTTTTCCAATAATTTTTAAAAATATATATTAAATATTATTTTTATAAAATTTTAAGTTTATAATCATTTATAACTTGTTAAATAAAATATATTTAAAAAAATAAATTTATAATTTTTTACCAATTATAAAATAAAAAAAAAAATTACATAAAAAACAAAATATTAATCACAAATTACATTACTTTAATGATGTTTAATATTATTTTTTTTCTAATTAATTAATAAAAATAAATAATAAATTATTTATTAATTTAAAAAAATAAAAAAAATAAATAAGATTAATTTATACAATGCACATATTATAAATAAATGATAAACTAAAATCAAATTTTTTTTAATAAAAACAAATTAGTTGTTTAGATGTTCCGTTGGAAGTGGATCCCTTAGGTTTCATTCATAGTGTTAGACTACCAATAAGAAATGCTTGTAAATTCTTAATATTTTGAGTATCTGCTCAACACAAAATTTAAAAGTTGAATGCTTCAAAAAAATCTCTAGTTTCTTGTCTAAGTCTCTCTTTTCCTTAATAAGTTAATTCACTACTCTAAAGTGTTTCATTTGGAAGTCATTGTAAGGCCATTCTTTATGACCCTTTTGTATATTTGTCCTAAAACAGATATCTAGGCAACTGCACAAGTCTGCTAATAAACTTTTTTAGTGTAAAAGTAGTAAACAAAACAAACTGACTAGTTAACATAAGTGTACGAAATACCAAAACAGTCTCAGTGTTCTTAGACTAAAAATTGTTAATAGTTTTATACTTCAACATTAATAAAATAATTATATTAAAAAAAAATAATAAATTGATTACAATATGCAATTGTTTTATATTAAACAATCAAATAGATATATTTTTAATTTAATTTAAAACTTTTTTTTTATATTAAGCACAATAAGTAATTTTAAATTTAATTTTAGATAATATAATTCAGACAGTTATTGATATATTGTAGTCACTAACCTCACTAAAATTCTAATATTTTTGAAAACGAAGAGGGTGTGAGAAAGTGAAGAATAGATCATTCTAAAAACTGAAAGAAAATTATAAAAATATGTATAATGAATTAAAAATCTCAAGTACAGATAAAATTAGTTACTTTGTGTAGATGTATGAGAATAATTGTGTGTACTTATGTGTTAGGATTAAATTAAGAAAATGTGGTATGGGAGGAGGGTGAGTTTAAGGAGAGAGAGAGTTATGTTGGAGTTGGGGAAGAAGATATATTTTTAAAGGGGTTTATGTGGGTGAGAATTGGTGAGGTTTATGTTGGGGGTTTTTTGTTAGGTTGTTGTGTTTTTTTTTGTATTTGGTTGGTTTATGTTTTTGTTTGTGTTGTGGTTTGTGGTATGTGGGTTTATTGATGAGTTTTATAGTTGGGGGGTTTGTTTTTATGGGGGTGGTTATTTGGTTTTTTTGGTTGGTGTGTGGGGGTGGTGGGGGGGTTAAGGTTTTGGTTTGGGTTGGTGGTGGTTGTTTGTGGTGGTTTGGTTTGTTTTGTGTTGGGATGGGGGGGTGTGTGGAGGTGTTGGATTTGTGTGGTGTTTGGGGTGTGTTTGGTGTTGTTTTGTTGGATTATTGGTGTGTTTGTGTGGTTGTTTGGTTGGGTGTGGTAGTGGGTGTTGTGTTTGTTTGGTGTGGTGAGTGGGGGGGGGGGTTTAGGGGTTGGGTATTTGGTGTTTAAATGTTGGGGGGGGGGTGGTGGGTGTTTATGTGGTGTTTGTGTGGATTAGTGTTGTGGTTGGTTTTGTTTTTTTTTTTTTTGTTTTCTTTTTTTGTGTGTTTAGAATTACTAAAACAATCTAGGTAAAGATCACTTCCTTCTCGTATACGATCTGCATTTAATGATGCACCTAATTTTAATTCTACAATTGGCTTATCTAAAATAAAAACAAAATTAAAATTAATTTTATTTATTTCTAAAAAATTTAAACAATTTATTTCAATATGTTTAACCTTATTTAAAAAAAATTCAATCAATTAATAAAAGATGCAAAAATAATTATACTATATTATACTAAATATAAATTTTAAATAAAATTAATTTTTTTAATATGCTTACAATATACATCTAAAGGAAATTCAGCTTGTAGTATTGATAAGTTGTCATTCCCATGTGATCTTTTATAATAACTTAGTCGATAATTTTGTGCTCTACAAAGCAATTTGCGCCCATTGTCTAACAAAAGCTGGGTTACGTTTTTATGTTTAATGTTTTGCTTTTGTTTTTGTGTTTTTTTTGGGTTTGTTTTGTTTGTGCTAGGTGTTTTTGTTGTTGGTTGTGTTTTTGGGTGTTTTGGGGTTTGGTTGGTTGGGGTGAGTTTTGTTTTGTGTGGGTTTTTTGGGGGTTGTGTAGTTTTGTTGTTTTGGGTGGGTGTTATGTTTATTTTGTTTTTTGTGGTGTTTTAGATTGTTGGGGATGTGTGGTGTGTTGTTTGGGTTTGTTGGGTGTTGTTTTTTTTGTTTTGTGTTGGTTTGTGGTGTTTGTGTTGGTTTTTGTTTTTTGGTTTTTTGGTGGTTTTTGGTTGTTTTTGTGGGTGTTTTTTTTTTGTTGTATTTTTTTTTTGTTGTTGGGTTTTTGTTTTTTTTGTTTGTGTGTGGTGTTTTGTTGGGTGTTGTTTGTTTATTTTTTTGGGTTTGGGTTTTTTGTTTGGTTTTGTTGTTGTTTGGTGGGTTGGTTTGTTTTGTTGGGTTTTGTTTTTGGGTTTGTTGTTTGTTGGTGGGGTAGTTTTGTGTTTTTTTTGGGGGTGTGTTTTTTGGGTGTTGTTTTTTTTTTTTTTTGGTTTTTTGTTGGTGTTTTTGTTTTGTTGGGGTTTTTGTGGGGTGTTTTTTTTGTTTTGTTGGGGTTTGTTGGTTTTTGTGGTTGTTTTGGTTTTTGTTTGTGTTGTTTTGTTTTTTTTTTGTTTTTGTTTGGTTTGATGTTATGTGGGGGGGGGGTGAGGGTAGTTTGATGTTGGTTAAGTTTTATGTGTGTAGTGTTGTATAGTTGATAGTGTATTATATTGAGGAAGGTGGTGGAAAAGAGTGTATTCACGTGCTCTACGTAGTAAGTTTAATATCGTTAGTATACTCTGAAATATTCTTTATTTTTTAATTAAATATATTTATTTAATAATTATTTTACTATTTATTAGTTATAAAATATAAATTGAATTAAAAATATAACAAAAATTATAATATTTTAATTTAAATAAAATTTATATCTATTATTTTTAAATAAATTTGATTAAATTTGAAATTTTTTAATTATAAAACTATAAAACTATATATAAAAAGTAAAAACTAAAATTTTATAAAAAAAGAAAGGATGAGCTTTAAGCGTACAACTATGTTACGTAAGTTTAAAAAACGCTTTGAATTGGTCCTAGACACTACTTAATCAATAAAACAAAATTCTCTTATATCTAATAAAATTTCATACCTATAAATTTTTAACATTTTACAAATGTAAACAACTCGGTACTTTTTTTATAAATTTTCAAAATTCAAAGAATAAGTATGCTATAAAGAATCTTAGTTGCTTTACACGCTTTAACTAAAAAAATATAACTTTTCTTTTCCATTTCTTTTTTATTAATTTTTATTTATTGTTGTCATACTTTTATTTTATTTTTCACAAACATTCTTAATTTAAGTCATTGCTTTATTATTTTTCTATATTATTACATAAACTTAATTCTTATTACATTTATAAATTCTTTTACAACATTTATTATACACTAATTTGCTATCATGTTCTCTTAAAATTTTATATTTTAAACACGAAATAAAAATGAATACAAAAAATGAAAAAGCAAAGAAACTAAGAATTGATGGATTAATTTGATGATTTAAAAACTAAAATTTAATTTTTAATTATGATATTATTTTAATTTAAATCTATTTAAATCTAAACTCAAAAATTTTAGTTTTTTATCTTTAAAATTCAATAAAAAATGTTAATGGCATAACATATAAATTTAATACAAGTTACAAAAATTACCATTTAAACAACTCACGTTCATACTAACTTTAAATAAAAAATTTTATTTTTTTAATTTTTAATTTTAAATTGAAAAATTTTTATTTTAATCAGCATTATAAAGTCAATAATTAATATTTATTGAGTAGCAAATTTAAATACATTTAATCAATAACTTTTAATAAATATAATTATAAAAATTCAAAATTAAATAGTTATTTTGATTTAATTAAGAATATTAGACTTTTTATAATTTCAGTAAAAGTTAAAATTTATTTTATTTTAATATTTAAATAAAAATTCATTTTTAAATTAAAAATTATTTATAAAAATATTGATTTAAAATTAACTAGTAATTAAGTAACTATTTAAAAATTATTTCATGAAAAAAAAATTTTAGTTTTAAAATATTGATTTTTATTGTATGCAATTAATGATGCCAAAACTTGATTTATCATTAATCGTTTTTACTTAAGTAAAAAAAAAAAACATTTTTTCTTTTATAAATATTCACAAATATTTATTTAAATAAATATTAATAAAATTGAAAAAAAAAAAAATTAAATAAAAATAAATTAAATTATATTTTAAAATAAAACTAATTATATAAAGTAAAAATAAAAATATATATTTATAATTATTATTAAAATAACAAGTTAGCATAATTTAAATAATTTTTAAATTAGTATTAATTAATTTTTTTAACATAAATAAAAAAAAATGTAAAAATAATCAATTGACAAAATGTTACTTAATTTTTAAATTAAAATAAAAAAAAATTAAAACAAAATGTCCTGTTGAAAATAAAAAAATCTCAAAAAACCTAAAAAAATTTAGAATTTCAACATCAATATAAAAAAGTATTAAAAATTAATTAAAAACTAATTTTTTTTATATAAAAATTAAAATATATATATATATTTAGTTTAATTTATTTGATGTGTTGCCTTTATTTTTGTATGTTTATCATTATTATTTATAGTTATTTATTTTAATAATTTTTGGGCCCTTTGGCTTTTATCATTTTCCTTAATTCTGGTTTTATCATTTATTTCCGTTTTTTATTTATTTTTACACCAATTTTCATTGTGGATATTTTTTAACAAATGTTACTTTGTTTTTTTGCGTTTCTTTGTTATCAATTTTTCGAATTTTTATTTTTAAAGTTTTAAACAGTTTAGTAGAGATCACTACACCAATGTTTATTTCCATTTGGATTCATTTCATGATTTTCCATTGATTTGCCAAACTAAAGTATTAAAGTTAAATTTTTTTAAACAGATCTGCTACATTTGACCGATTCTAAAAACTAAATGATGCCAATGTGTAGTTGGAGCATTTTCAAAATTCAGTTTCTGAATTCGGCAGACGGTGGCGGTTAGCATTTTAATTTCAGGTCGAGCAATCGATTAAAACCATGCCTTTTTAACTTTTCAGGCTTTTTTTTAAACATATTCACCAGTCAATGGTTCAAAATTGGCGTTGTTTACGGTCATTAAGATACAATGTGAACTTGTCGTTCAATTTGGCTAGTTGAGATTTTAACCATTTTTTTATTTTTATATTCTGATCAAAATAAATGAAATGTAATCGAACCAAATGTAAATGCAGCTGCCACCACTTTTTTCTTAAGATTAAAAATTGACGTTTAACGGTGTAAGTTGAATTAAGCTATGAATCTACTGACAAAATACAGATAAGTGAAGGTTATGCCAACAAAATTATATTAAAAATAAGTTCAAATGAAACAGTAAGTTTGCCAAGTAAGAATACAAATAAAAAAAAAATAGACAAAAAAAACCGTGTAAAAAATGATAAAAACATAAAAAAATAAACGAAATGAGCAAAGAAGACAAAAACTTGTTTATCTTAAAGTGTATTAATGTGAAGCAATAAACTGATGAAGAAATAAGCAAATCTAGCTTGATAACCATATTGACAGAAATAGTTACCAAAGACTTGTCTAGCATAAGCAATGTAAGAAATAAGACCTTAATAGAGTTTGTCTAGCGGCTATCTGCGCATTGTGCGGTTTGTACATTATTTGCATTAACAGGAAACTGACGTTATTTAGTACAAACATTAAATCAATCTCTAAACTAAAATCAATTGATCTAATACATCGTTACTTGATAAATCGGCCAACGGTCATTTTTTTAATTTTATGTTCATATCCTTTGTTAAAAAAATCAAATATATATAAAAGAAACTATTAAAATAGCTTCTAGATATATGATAAAGTTTAAAAAAAAAAATCAAATATTTCGCAATATTGAAATTTTAGTTTAAAAAAATTTTATTTATTAATATAGTTAAAAAATAAGTTTTTGCATTAGAAAAATCTTAATAGAAAAATATTAATAAAAAAAATTTTAAACATTATTTTAAAAAAATATATTTTTTTAATATTATTTTTTTGAGCATCAATATATATTTTATTGCCAAATTTATAAAAACAAAATTTTTATCTATTTTTTATTTATAAAGTAAATACATCATAATCGATCAAAAAAAAATTTATATTTAAAAATTAATAAGTAAATTTAAATTTTTTTTATATTTTAATTTTTATTTAGCTAAAACAACTAAAATAAAAACAAAAATCTACTAAATCTAACATATTTTTATTTGATAAATTTTAAATTATTAAAAATTGTAAATTTTAATAATTAATTTATTATAATGAAAATTTTTTTTTAATTTAATTCTTTATTTATTTGTATACAATGAATAAAATAAAAACAATTATGACAGTTAAAATCTTGACATCTATAAATAGATATTGTATAATACATATAAATAATGGACATATATAAAAACTAAAAAAAAAAATTTAATCTTTGTTTATTTCTGATTATTAACTTTGATTAAAATACACAAGTTAAATTTAATATCTGACCATTAGCAGTTTGTTGAAACAATCCAATGATTGAAAATAGAAAAAAACCGTATTTTATTTAGTAAAATTATTATTTGACAGAATAAGTTTTTTAATATGAATTGCATGCTTGTATTTTTCATATACATATCTATTTTTATGGTTTTTATTTTTTTTTTACATTTATAATTTAAAATTTCATTTTTCTAGTGTGCATCATTCAAAATAGTAAATTGGAATTTTCTTAGTTTTTATTGTAAAATTGTAAATATATGCAAACATTCAGTTTGATACGTTTATATTTGTGTAACATTTAGTAGTATTCATGTATAAACTATGTATATTTGTTTTTCATTTTTTTATTTGTTTTTCAAATATTTATAGGATTTTTATTTTTTATCAAGGAGCAAACGTAATTTTTGCTTTTATTTTATTATTTTTTTTTTACGTTTTGTCTATTGTTTTGTTGTTAGATGCTTTTACAACAATTTAAATTTTTTTTTTTAATTTAAAAAACTCGTTATTTTTTACAAAATTTTATTCAAATTTAGCTAAAGGCAGATTACAAAAAAAAAATTTAATTTATATAGGTTTGAATTTCTTAATTTTATAATTTAATTAAATTTTAAATAATATTATAAATAAAATTATTAAATTAAGTTTTAAAATAAATTTTTAAAAAATAATTTCAATAAACTTAATAAGATCATATAAAATATAATTATTAAAATTATTTAGTAATTTTTTTTTAAATTTAAATTAATATAATAAAAATTTAAAATAAAAAAAAATATTTTTAGTTTCTAATAAATTTAATAATTTAGTCAACTATTTAGTCGATAATATTTTTTTTATAAATTTTGATTCTTAATAAACAAGGTAAGTTTTTAGTCTAAAAAAGCAATTTTTATTAAATTTTAATTTAAAATTTTTTAAATTATTTAAAAAAAAATTAAAAATAAAATTAATTTTTTATCTAATAAAAATATTTTATGTCTATTTATTTTTAATATAAAATCAAATAAAAAAAATATATATATTAAAATTTTAAAAATCAATTATTAATCAATAAATTTTAAAATTTGTAGGGTTTTATTGTTTAAATTAAAATATTTATTTTTAAAATAAAATTTAAAATTTATTTTTAATACTTACAAATAAAGTCGATTGTAATAAATGATTCTGTTGGTTGAGTAAGATTTGTATTTTGAGATTTACAGGTAAGTTGCATGTTTAAATATGTTCGATTTAATTGAGTTAAATGAAGTTCATTACGGGAAAGTCCTTGTTTTTCTGAAAAATAACTATCATCTAACAATTCGTTGCCAATCCACCAACTAATTGAAGGAGTTGGCTTTCCTAAAAAAACAAATGTAAAATAATTTATTTATTGTTATTGCGTATTAAAAAAATTAAAAAAAAAAAAATGAAATAAAAAATATTATAAAAAAAACTAAAAAAATGAAGAAAATTAAAATATAAATACAAAAATAAGCAAAATTAGTGAAAAGTTAGATTTATAGTATGACACGACACGTTCTCAAGCTGTTTCAAGCTTTTTTAATGTCAAAGTCGTTAGTAGCAGGTTTTAATACTAAAAAACCAAGCATACAAAAAAATGAAAAAGGCAAACAGGCTAAATCTAATCGAACAGAGGCTTACATAATATCTGATAAATATAAGTTACACTTCTTACTCAAGATGTTTTATTTGATTTTTTCTAGGTTTGTCTGTTTTTTTGTCACAATTGTTCATCTTGTTTTGATGCATTTGCCAAAAAGTTGAGTTTGCAGTTTGTGTTTGTGTCAACTTAAATATATTCATTTAGGTCTTATTTACAATTTTAATAATAAATATATTTAAATCCACTTTATTTACTTTTATTATGTTTTTTATTTTATTGTTTTTTTATAAAGATTTTGTTTTTACTCATTTTTTTTTATTTGACATGCCAAACAAGTTAACTAAAAAAAAAAGGAGAAACAACAAGAAAAAAAATGTTATTATAAAAAGAAAAGTAATAACAATATATGGATAAGTGATCTTTTTTTAAAATATTAGACAGGTAATAAGAATCATTTTATTTTGCTTTTTTACTTATTTTTTTTATTTGACATTGTTACTAATAAAAACAACTATTGTCTTTTAAAAAATATAGAAAACATAAGTAAAAAAGTGAATGTTTAGAGAAAATAAATTGAAAAAAATGAAAAAATGTTACTTTTAAAAAATGATTATTCTAGTATGGCAAATTTTCAAACTTAAAAAATAGCATACTTTTAAAAAAAAATTTATTCACTAAACAATCAATTTTAAACTAAGACAAGTTGTGTTGACGTTTGAACAAAAATTATCTTTGTTTTATCAACAAAATAACCACACTTATTTGTTTTTTTTATTGTTTATAAAATACTGAGTATTAATAAACAATAAGCTTGTTTATTGTTTTCTAATCAAAAATAAATGAAAAAATTATTTTTATTTTGTTTTAAAAGAATCATTTTTTTTTAAATCAAAATTAGTTAAATAAACTTTGAATTATATTTAAATTTATATTTAATTTATATTTATTTAACAAATATAAGAAGTATATTATTTTTTAATTATTTTTTTAAATTAATCTTGCCAAAAAAAAAATTAAAATGTAAAATTAATTTTTTTATTTTTTATTGGTTTTATTATTATCAAATAAATTTGAGGCCTATACAAAAAATAAATTATTTTGACCTTATATTTACTATTTTTCTAAAAACTATTTAAAACTTAAATATATAAAATATTTTTAAGTTTAAAAAAAAATTAAAATGAACTAATTATATTAAGTAATAAGTTAACATTTGTTAAGTTTAACTGATTGAAGTTATTAATTTTAAAATGCTTTTAAAAACTCGGCATTTGATGCTAAAAATGTCTATCAAATTGTACTTTTAGTTTTGATAAATCGATTTGAACAAATACTTGCAGTCAATGTATTAACGCGTTATTAAAACATTTTTTTTTTTTTTTTGTTTAACAGGTAATGTGACAGGCCGCAAATGAAAAATCTGTTGAATTTCTAATGCAATCACCAATTCAGTTGTGGTCAATTGAACACTTGTCAATCAAAATACCAGTTTGAATATATTTACCTATAAAATATTTTATCATATCTATATATTGTTTTAGTTAAGTTTATTTTTTTAAAAAAATACAAGTTAAAAAGAATTAATTATTATTAAGTAATAAAAAGATTAAAATTTGTGCTTATCATATAATTTATATTTATACTATATAATAACTATTTTTAACAATTTAAATATATAGATTACTAAAAACATAAATAAAAAACAGATACATTACATTTTTTTAACACTTAACTAATTTTTTATTTAATCCTTAAAAAACTATTGGCGCATATATTCACCTAATGAAGAACTGTAAGAAGTCTCACAGGCGGATATATCTGTTAAAATAACAATATCTTTGTTATTTTTGAAATTTAAGTTTAGATTTTTGGTGTATTTATTAAATAAACCTTTCTGACCAATTTAAAAAAAAATTGTGAATTGTAAAAAAAACAAAGAAATTGACAATAATATAAAAATGGGTAAAATTTTTTTTGTACTTAAATTTGAGCTGCGTTGGGCATAACATAAAAGCATTTATTTCAATTCGATTTTTCAAACATTCTTTATTTTGATTTCACATTAAATGTAAAATTGTTTGTTGACATTGTTTTAGAAGAATATTTTAAGCAGACTTATAAATAAATCTAAATCTAAAATTTTAAATTTACCGTATTTTAAATTATAATTTGAATTACTAAAAATATTTTTTTTTTCATATTTTAAATTAACTGTCAGAAGTTAACAATTTATAATTTCTTTTAATTTTAAACATAAATAAACAAAATGGAAATAAAAAAAATTTATTTATTTTTAAAATTAAAAATTTAAACTAAAATTTTATGAACAAGGGTCTAAGATGAGTTATAAAAGTTCTAAGTCTAATATCTTTAAAAATGTTTGGCCGACATTAATATATTTATATAAAAAATTTCAAATCAATATAATAAATATTTTTATTTTAAGAGCGATTTAATTTAACATTGCTCTAAAAAATAATTTTTAAAAAATGTGTTGGTCTTTTAAAAGGTACAAACTTAAAACTGTTGGTCAGCAAAGAGTTTAATTATTTAGCTTAAAAATTTTGTAACTTATAATTAATAAATTTCAAATTAATATATTTAAAGATATTTATTTAAACTAGTTTTAATTAAATGTAATATAAAATGATAATCATTATTATTATTTTTAATCATTTTTTTTTTAAATGTATAGTTTAACTTAATTTATTTTAAATTAATTTTTTAAGTTGTGGTTATTATATGTAATGAATATAATCAAAGTATTATAAATTTTTATATATATTAAAATTTTTTTTTAATTTTTTTAATTATAAACTTAAATTAGTAAATTTTATTAAAAATATATTTATAAATTAATGATTAATGTTTAAAGTTAAAAGAAAGCTAATTAAGCTAGTTTTATTAAAAGTATTTATTTTTTTTCTAGTAATTTTAATGAAAATACTTAATTTAAATATTTTTTAAACAGAAGCGGTTTTTGAAATCAGTTAGGTAAAAAAATACAAAAAGTTTTATATTTTATACAAGTTGATAAAAACTATAAATTTGATTAAGTTAGTACTTTATTTAATTTTATTTGAAATTCTTCCACTTTTATGCTAGCAACGCCTATGTAACAATTTAATTATCAATGAACAAAGTGTCAGATGAAATCTAGTTTTAAATCTTTTTAAATAATCTTAGATCTATTTTAAGTTTTTGATTATTTTGTGTTTTTTACATCAGCTGTTACTAAAAAAACAATTGTCTTAAATTTTTTTTTTTTATTTGACATTCTTGATGCAAACATCTGTATTTGGTCCTATTACCATTTTATTTTGAAGTATTTTCTATTTTTAGTTGTTCTACTTTTTTGCACAATTAAACTGATAAAGTTTTTCAAATAAAAATAAATTTTTTATCTTGATTTAGTCTTGAAAGAACATAAAAATAAAGATCTATGTTAAAATTAGACTTAAATATTTTTTTATTTATTATAAATATAAATGTTTTAATTTACTAAAAAATATTTTCATTAAAATATTAATAAAAATAAACAAAAAATAACCAAACAATTAAATTATGTGTCAATTATGTTTAATTGATTGCAATTTTTATTAGTTTATTTTTATTTTTTTGAACAAATTTAGTTCAAAATAAAAAATATTTTTTTTTTTATAAAAAAAAAATTTTTTTAAAAAAGTAAAATATTGATTAATTATTATACTTGTAGTATCAAGTTTTCTTTATTTAAAGATTAAGTCTTACAAAAATAATATTTAATGTTGCAGGTCTTTTACAAACGCATGTTACTATCCAACTGCTCGCTTTACCCGAGCCGCAACACACAGGAGCCTAACAAAACGATAGCCTTTAACCAACGCCGAGACATCTTAGTCACAACTAAGATGTCATCGCCGTGACACGCCACTCTAAGACAAAGGCTGTTATTGCAATACAGCGAATTCTCAGAATAATGAGAATCCACTATACTACAATACTATATTAAATATTTTAAGTTTATATATTTTAATCAATTTTAAGATTATAAAATTTAATAATAATATTTAAAATGGTCCTACAATTTATATTATATAATTAAAAATTTATTGGAATTTATAATTTAAAAATAAAAAAATTTGAAAAAAAAAAAAAAAAATTAAAATATATTTAAAAATTACAGAGTTAAATTTTTTTTTTAAGAATGAGTAAATGTAAGCATAATTTCAAGTGAGTTTGTTTAAAATTGTTGAATAGACAAAAATGTTCAACAAGCTTTTGTAAAAAAAAAATAAATTCCAATAGGTTATGACTAAGCATCATTAATTTGAATTTAAGTTTTTTAGCTTTAAAAAAAATTGTAAAAAGTACATTGATTTATATGCAAAATATCTAAATATATACAAAATTTGATTTTTTTAATATTAATATACATATAAAAAAAAATGGAATAAAAAATAATTTAACATATGTTTTTTTATTTTGATAAATCATTTGAAAATATATAATTACTAATACAAAATTTTTAAACTTAAAACAAATATTAGTCTAAACCTAATTATCAATTTAATTTACTTGAAATTCTAAAAGTTTTGAATCAATTTTTTTTTACATAAATTTTAATAAAATTTATAATTAATCTTTTAAAGATTATGAGTGATATATCTATTCAACAAAAAGTTTTAAGTTTTTTAAACAGATATATCAACCTGAAATTTTTAAATATCAATGCCTTTGTTATTTTTGTTTTTAAATTTAAATTTTTTGCATTTAAATGAGAAATAACCCTTTGTTATAAATATTTAAAAAAAAAAAATGTTTATTGCTACAAAAATAATAAAGAAATTAATAATAATTTAAAAATACGTTTAAGCATGCAATTAAAGTAAAACTATTTTTTTAAATTTAATTTATTTAATTTTAAATTTTCACCATTTATTAAATTAATTAAAAAATTTAATTATTTTTTTTTTGAATATGTAAATCTGTGACGAACTTACATAATGTGTGATTTGAACTTGCAAAATAATATTTTTTAAAATTCTAAAAATTGTAATTAAATTTTTAAGTTTAAAAGTAACATTTATTAATAAATAAATTACTAAAAAAACTACTTGTTTTGGCTAAAACCTACGTCTAAAAATTATACTTTTACAAAAAGTTAATAAAATAATTTTAAAAAAATATTGAAAAATTTAAATTTTTATATAATAAAAAAATATTCATCTTATTTAATAATAAAAAATAAAAAAAATTGTTTTATAAATTTATTAAATCAAATAAATTTTAATATTTTATTAATATTCTATATTATTTAAAAAAATAATATTACATAAATACTTGTTAATAATAAAAATATATAAGATATTATTTTTTTAACTATAAGTTTTATGTAAAATGATAGGTTGTTTACATATAAAAATAAGGTCAATATACCTAAAAAAGATTTTTTTAATAATATTAACATTAAGTAAGTAATATTAAAACAAAAAAAAAACATTAAGATCTTTTATTTAATCAATCTTTAAAAAATACTTAACTCAAAAAAAAAGTTTTGACCATAATAATTTGATCATAGAATATGAATTTTTACGCGAAAACATAAATTAGCTATTTTTAAATTATATTAGCAGTTTTAAAGCTTACATTTATACATAATAATTTTATTTTATTTTATAAATAATTAAAATAAAATTTTAATATAGTTTATATTTTTTTTATTTTTAATAATATTAATATGATTTTTAGATTAATAATCATTTTTTTTTTTTAGTTTATGCGTAAAATATTTTATTATAGGTAATTTAACAACCAATTTGCTATTATTGATTTTATAAAATTTGTTATTTTAAAAAAAAAAATAGTATTAAATTTATTTGTTAATTATTTAATTTAAAAATATTCAATTTTTATTTTATTTTGTTTAATTTTGTTATAAATTTAAAATTTAAGTTAAAAGCAGCCATAATTATTAAATAAAATGTTTAATAGTTTAAATACTTAAAAAAATAAATGTTTAAATATATATATTAAAAAGCATAAAACCAATTAATTGTTTTTTTTTATCTTATTTTTTTAAACCATATAATTAAATATTCAAATATATTAAAATTCACAATTAGCAAAAATTTTATCTTGATTTTTTGCTTTTGTATTGAATTTAATTTAAAATTTTAAGAAGATCTTAACCTATAACAAACTAATTGTAAAAAAAAATTGCAATAATAAGGTGATACCTAATTTAATTTTTTTTTTTTAGTAATTAACAAGGTTAAAATTAATCTTTAAAAAAAACAATAACTATAAACAAATTTAAACATTTAGGCATTAAAAAAATATTCCATTTTTTTTTTAAACATGAAAATATAGTTTAGTTATTTGTATTTGATTGTTAAACATTAAAAAATATATATAGAAAAAAAAATTTAGAATAAAATAATATATGTATATGATAAAAAAAAATATTGAGCAATACATTTAAAAGTTTTGTCTTATTATTTTATCAAATATGACAGTCATTAAAACCACAATTTTATTGTTATTATTTTAATTAATATTCATAAAAATATATTTATTTTATATAGTTTTAAAAAAAAAAAATTTATATTAATTTAATCAATTTGTTCACTTTTTTTTATTATTTAATATTGCACTTTATTAATACAATTTATTCTTACTTAAATTTTTCTAATGCTTAAAATAAGTAAATTTAATTTTACAAGTTCAATTATTAATATTTTTAGAGCTTAAGTTGTTACAATTAAATTTTTTTCTATTATACGTTTTAGTCGCATAGAATATAACTTAAATATTATTTTAATGATTATTTTATTTTATTAATTCTAAATCAACATTAAAATAAATTGATTTAAATATAAAATTTTTTTAATATTTTTTTTAAATTTACATTATTTTTAATTTAAAAAACAAAGTTTCTCTATTTTTTTTAATTATTATTTTATTAACTTTAAATTTTATATTTTATTAGCTATATTGATTAATTAATTTTAAATTTTTTATAATTGTTTTATTAAAAAATTTTACAAAAATATTAATATAATTAATCTATTTTAACAGTTCTTTTAATCAATATAAAATTAAAAAATTATTTAAATAATTTATTTTTGATTCAGCAATTTAAAAAAAATCGATAAATATTAATGATAAATTTAAAGTTCTTTTTTAATTTTTTTATTAATTTTAAAAAAAATTAATTTATTAGTTAATTTAATTATAATTTGTGTTTATTAAAAATTTAAACGTGTTAATTTTAGCCAAATTATCAAATAAAGAATTTCTTAAAGAATGTGCATTATAATAAAATTTTTTAATTTAAAAATATATTAAAAATTAAAATATTTACTTACCAAAAGCTTCACAAACCAATGATAAATCATCGTGTTCTTCAATAGGAATTGAACTGTTTTCAATTACTTGTCCATCTCCATTCATGATAATATTTTCTTTTGGTGGTACTAAATTTATTGTAACCGCAGTCATTAAGATTGATGAACAATTATGTATCAAAATAAATCAAATCCAACAAACAGGTAAAAACCAAATAATTGTTCAAGTAAATATTTAGCCAGAAAAAAAATTAAAAAAAAAGTTAAAACAGTTGTAAAAAAATTTTTAAACTAAGTACATTTTAGCATATAAAAAAAAATGAATGATTAGGTAAATGTCTAAAAAACAAAAAGTGAAATACTTGGTAAAGAATTGATTAAACAAACAATTGCTTAAATAAGTCCATTAATAATTCATTTCAAGAAATAAAAAATATATAGTTTTTATCCTTTGCTTAAAGTAAATGTGATTATATTTATTTTTAGTTGATTATAAAAAATTCAATATTTAACTATTTAATGCAAATTTGAATCAAAACAATGTGATCAGTCCAATTAAATGTAACTTGTTTTAGTTTTTTCAAAAAAAAATTTAAATTTGTTTCTTATTTATTTTAATAATTTTAAAACGAATAAAAAAAATAGCATAATGATTAAAGTGACCAACATCAATTGTATGTTGATTCAAATTTTAAGCAAGCTTTGTTAAAGAAATGTTTTTATTTACTTTAAAGCTAATTTGCACATTTAATGACATTTTATTTTGGTAAACGTGTTTAGTTGCCATTGGAATTGCCTAAGTAGTTTAAATAAATCTTCAGGCTATAGTTAACCATCACTAAATCCTATTTTATATCAAATGATTAGCTGGACTTTTGAAAAAGTTTCAAATATGATTTTAACATTTTCCATAAAAACATGTAATTAAGAATTTAAATGTTCTGTTCATTTTTTTGATTATTATTAGTTTAGAAAACTGTCAAATACAATAAGATCATTTTTAATAAATTATTGTTTTATTTTATTTATATATATATATTTTTGCATGGTTAACTTGTGTTAACTTAATTTTACAAAAAATTTTATTATAATTTTTTTCAAATAAGCAAGACAATTATGAATTTGTGCAGTTATTCCATGCACTTCGCATCTTTTCTTTATTATAATCTTTAGTAAGCATTTTTATTTTAGAAATAAATAAATAATAAATAATGATAATCGGCACAGTTAATGTTTGAAAAAACTTGCATGTTCAAAATTGATTTAAGCATAAGCAATTGCTTGATTTTACTTAGACAAAATTTAATGTACTTTAAACAAAATGTTAACATTTTATTTTCATGTTTTTCAACGTTTTGAAAGACAAATATTCAAACTGCAAAAATATTAAAAAATTTTTATATTAAACAAATTACAAAAATCTTTTATGTTAAATTTTTTCAAGTATTTTTTTTTAATAAAAAAAAAAATTTTTTAAAGTTTTACTTATGGTGACAACTAATAGTTAATAAAAATAAAAAAAATTTAAAAAGATGTTAATTAAATTAACATTTATTTCGTAACACTTTCTTCTTAATTAATCATTTTATTAATTTAAAATTTAATAAAATAAATTACTAAAATTTTTAAAAAATCAAACATTATTGGATTTTAATTTTTATAATATTTAAAAAAAAAATTATAAACGTAACATTAATTTTAAAATTAAATTTTTTAATACTTTAATTATAATAAACAAATTTTTCATTATTAATATTTTAAAAAAAGTTGTTGTTTTAGGAAACAAATGTTATCAAATTATCAATTTTAAACAATAAAAAAAAAAAAATTTAAAAATAAAAATTTTAATTTATTTTATAATTAAATATTTAAAAAAAAAAATTATAAAAATAAATATATTTATATTTAAAAATTTTTGATTTTTTTAAAAATTTGCATAATTTTTTATGTAATAAAAAAAAAAAACTATTAGTTCCTATTCCAATTTTATATTTTTTATATTATATAAAATATATAAAATTAAAAATTAACATAAAAAACTCTGGAAATTATATATATAAAAGTATATATTTACTAATGTAAACTTCTTAAAATACACTTTACAATTTAGAATTAAGATACTTTTCAGGTTATCAAATAAGGTGTCTTCTCTTTTAATGCAAGAACTCAAGCATCGTTTTTTAGACCTCTATGTTCTTTTACTTTGAGGTGGCATTGTTTTCAATTCAGTAGATGTCTGTGAGCCCATCTATTAAACAATCTTAACTTTTAAGTTGAGAATTACTCACACTAATTGTTTTCGATTTAAAAACTTTTTTTTAAATTATCCTTTTAGTCAGCTTCCCGATCTAAATGACTTTATTGCGCTATTCCTCAAAAGCTTATTGCGGTATGTTGTCTGTATATCTTGAGGAATGTTTTGAACTTTCTGCAGTCATTGAAAGTATTGTTTTTAAGCAAAAGAGGCTAACACCTGTATTTTCAGACTGTTCTTTTACAATATTGTCTTCTGGATCTATTCTTAATAGTACTAAGAAACTTTTCTTAATTTTTAACATTACTTAAATAAATAATAATTTATAATACTATTACAGAATTAATAATATAAAAATTACAAAAAAATTAATAATAATATAAGAACAAGTTTAAATAAAATATTGAAAATTTAAAAAATTGCCTTAATGAAGAATAAACAATTATGATTAAATCAAATTTTTGCATCTAATAATTAAGTTCAACTTGTAAAATAATTTTTTTTTTTTAATTTTAATTATTATTCAATATAGAATTAAATATTAGTTCTAAAAGTAAATTTTATTTTAATTATAATCAATATATGTGCTTTAATTGTAAACCTGAAAAAAACTAATTAAGAATAAATAAAGCATGATCCATTTAATAAACTAATGAATATATAAAATATTTAAAAAAAAATTAAAATATGCCGATAACTTATTAAAAAAATGATAAAATTTATGCATACCTTAAATTATTAATAAAATACAAAAAAAATAAAACTGATTCTTTAATTATTAATTAAATATAATTAAATTTCAATTTAATTTAAAAAAAAATAATTTATTATTAAATAAGCTTTGCTTGACAATATTGAGTACCAGCAACTCAGTCATTCATTCCAATCAAATTTTCTGAGTGAATTAACATAAAATTTGTAATTTTGTAATTCAATATATCAAGATGTATTTGTTGGAAGAAACTATTTTCAAACTTAAAAAAAAATTAATTTGTGTGTTGAAATGATCATTGCAATGGTAAGTTAAGGCTCATATTGTTTTTATTTGTTTTTAAACGTTTGAGCTAAGTAGTAAACTTAAAAAGTAAAAAAGATAACATTTGGCGCTAGTTCATTAATGTCTCATCACATTTTATAAATAATCCAAATTTTCTTAAAAGCATGATCATTTAGCTCAAAAAATTAATATTTTACAATTTTAAATTACAAGTTTTATTTCAGTAATTTTTTTTATGCACAATAACTAAACTTTAAATTTATAAAAAAAAAAGCAAAGGTAATATGTAACAAAGGAATAATCCTTAAAGCAAAAAACATAAACGAAATGTATAACGTTTTTTAAATAAGAAATAAAATAAGTTAAATTGTACCTCAATGTGAAATCAAAGATTGATTGTAATCATATAAAATATTAAGACATCTTAATTTATGAAATTTAAAAAATTTGAGCAACAGGCTTAGAACTAATAGTGTTTGTCAATAAATATGGAAATTTTACAATATTTATAAACTGGCAACTAAGTATAAAATTTTTTTTTTATAAGTATAAATAAGTATTTATTTTGGTACATTTAGACTAAGTGTTATATATATTCAAAATTCGCCTAGACTATTTATTCAAAAACAAAATTTTAAAAAGAGTAAAATCAGAACAATCTGGTTGTCAAATTATGAAAAATATATAAAAAAAGAGTTCAATGGTTTTTTGACCAAATGTGAAAAATATAATTAATTAATGTTGAGTAGATGTGGGAGATGTAAGAGTAGTTTTATGATCTTTCACATGAGTAAAATCAAATTTTATATTTTATAGTTGTAAAAGGATTATTACTTTTGTAATAACCAAATTAACCTTTATAACTGATTTCTCTTTTACAACAGAATGTTAAAATGGTCATACTAGTGGCGTGATCTTTAGTAGTCAATGACGATTGTTCTTTGTTTGATATTCTGTATTTAAGGGCAGAGATCAACAGAGAAAAGGACACTTGAAATTTGGATTATAACGATAAACGTTATATTGAAAAAGTAATTTGTTTTCTTTGCTGAGACTACGAATTTTTATCTAATGTTTGCGATGAATCCTGGCGATCTAAATATCAGCGAGAATAATCTGAGCGCAGCTTCTGAGAACATAACATCTCAACAATTAATAATAGCATAACTAAATCTTGAATTTAACCACACTTTATCAAAATAGTGTGACTTCAATATTTAATTGGATGATAGAGGAAACAACTTTTGCTTTGAATTTCTTTCAAACAATTTATATTATTCTTATACTATTCAAATGCTACTTAAGAGGCATTATTCTTTTAAGAAAAATAATTTTGTAAAACTCTATATTATAATAAGATAAAAAGTTTTGATAAAAGAATTGTAATTTGACACGGAATATTGTCTGAAGATTTTTTTACAAAAAAGGAATCTCAGGTATAAATGTTAAATATCTTAAAAATAAGAATGACTATAAGATTTATATAACATCAACTAAAAAATTGTTTATTAGTTGAAACAAATCATTCTTGGACCACAAATATTTAATGGACGTAGAAAACTCCTCATTTGAAAAGTAAGATCAACATTTGTTTTAGTCTAATTACTTTTACCTAAGAAATTTGCTAAAGTAAGCATTAAGATGGGAAAATAAGATTTTATATGATTTTTTTTTATTTGAATTAAAATTTTATATGAGAACTATTTGTACAATCTAGAAATTGCTAGCTTAATGCGATTGAACAAAAAAAACAGTCATTTATGTATTATACTATGTTTATTTTATGCTCAGCACCAAAATTCTAAACACCATGTAAATAATCTTTATTAAAACTTAAAATGAGTTTTTACACTTTTCAAAGACAAGTCAAGTTTTGTTGTAAAAGGATGTAGTTAAAACAGAATTTACTTTAAAAAATATTTTTTCTTATTGAATTTAATATATCCATCAGGTTGTCCTTTGACTTAGCTATATAAAAAAAAATAGTACATGTAGATGTTAAAATGGTATATTTGAACGTCTATTTTTAAGAAAATATCTACATAAGATTACCCAAAATAATTAACCTTACAAAAAAAAAAGATATGTAAGTAGTAAAAATCTATCTACAAAATTAAGTAAATTACAAGATAGTGGCACATTAAACTATCCAAAATCTTTAACGCATGAACTTAACGACATTGGTCTTTGACGCATGGAAAAACGTGTATTTACAAAAAATATAATAATAAGAATCTACATGGACGATTTAGTTGATTACTTTTGCGGTTAGAGTGTTATGTAGAAACTTAGCAAATCTTAAGAATTACCATTATCTCTGTAAAAATAAGTGATAGGTTATTTGGCGATGACTTTTAACAAAAATATCAAAAAAAGACTGAGTGTCACAATTTACATAAATTTATTTTTTTAAAAAAACGCGGCTACGTTTAAATTTAAGTATAAAAAAATTATTTTCTTAGTTTAGTATAAAACAATTTGTGTTGCCAGGTCAATTCAAGAAATAAATATTATAAAGATTGATGAATTTCATTTAAATTTTTAAATACAAAGATAATCAACAAGTTAATCTTTGCTTAAAGAATGAAGATTGGTTTGGTAAAACTAAATACTTTAACATAAGATTTAGATTTGTTATAGGATTTAAAGTTTTGGTCTTTAGTAAATTAATAAATTAGTAAATTATATTATGTTAAAACTACACAGTATACAGTAAAGTATTTCCTTATACCAATGCAGGACTATGATGGTTTCTATACACTGATCAGAATTTGCATCTTTATGAATCTGTTATGTATTTAAAATATACTGCTTTCAATCATTTAATTTAATTAATCCTCTATCAATCCTCAACGTATTATGTATGGTAAAGAAATTTAAGAAACAGAATATTACAACAGTTAAGGATATAAATAAATTAAACTGCAGTTATTTGATGGGGTTTTGAGACTTTTTGTCTATATTATAACTCTTATCATTCATTCTGACCAACGTTTTAAAAGCATACTTAAGCGAAGGGCTAGGTGATATGACACAACATTTATGTATTAGGTGTTATATTGGTTATATTCAAAATTGGCTTTTAAAATGTGTTTATTATTAAACGACAGTTATTTAAAATTATCAATTTAATATTTTTTTTATATTAAGGTTTTGTTTAAATTTTTTTATATAAAACATTTTTTTTTTTTTTTTATGAAATAAAATTCAATTTTAATTAGTTAAAAAAAATGTTAATGTAAATATTATTAATAAATAGATCAATTTTATAAAAAAATAAATTTTGTAGTAAATTTCTATATATATTATTTTAACAAAACCAAAAAGAAGGTTTGCTCTTTAACATTTCATTCTAGTAAAAAGAGCGCTCTAGTAAATATTGATCTCCTGTATATATGTTAAGCCATTTGTTTTGATAGACATGAATATGGTAAACATGAGATTTCTCATAATTAATGGGTAAGGTAAATAAGTTTTTTTTATAACCCTTGAGTTTATTAAATTTATCTTATACAAAGAAATCTTAACCTAGACAAATGGGTACGCCACATAAATGAGTAAAATAAAAATTTAACTTAATTATCTAAACTGTATGTGATGTATTAATTTGAAAAAGGTACAAAGTAAGTTAATTCAACATTTATTTTATTAAATATATAAAAAAAAGTTTTAAAATTTAAAAAATATAGCATATTGATGATTATAGTTTTAATTTTTTTTTTTTCTTTTATAACCGCAACTCTTCTTATTTTTATATTACGATTATTTAATTTTATAATAATTAATGCTACATGCTACAGCCAATTATATTTTTTATTTAAAAATCATTTTCAAAATAAAGTTATCAAAGTATTGTAGTGCCTCTTTATTGATTTTTACTACAAAAATATTTAAATACAAGAACTTTTTTCTAAGTTAAACAAACCAAATCATTTACACTCTACTAGTGTTAAATGAGAATTTACTTAGTGTTACATGAGCACTGTCTATTATAAAACAAAGCACAATGTAACAAAGGGATTATAGGGGAAACCCCATAATCCAACAAGCAGACTTATAGCAAGTCACTGCCAGTCTGCAGTGCGCTTAAGTGTCAAACATAAGCGGGCACTACAAGTATAGTTCTAGGTCAACTTTTATTATAAATTTTTAATTTAAAACTGCTTAGTTTAATTTTTTATTTTATAGATAAATATTATTTTAAAAATAAAAAAAATATATTTTAATAAAGTAAAATAAAATTTTTAAAATGTATATAAAATTACGTTTAGTATTTTAAGAAATGGCCAATTTGCTTTTATTGACAAAGATAATTACAATACAAAGATTAAGTGTTAACTTGTACTGACCATATTTAAGTCAATAGCTTAAATAGACCATACTCAAAAGGTTCTATTCATCTGGTTTCAAAGTATTATGATTTATAGAAAAAAGATTTATAAATATGTACAGAAAATGATATAAACAACAATTTTAATGATAAAATTAAATTAAAATGTTTTTAATTCTTAATATAAGAAAATATACTTTAAAAAAAAATAAATAAAAAAAGCATTAAAATTAGTTATTATTAAAAAATAATATTTGGAATATTTTAAACTGAATTTCAAAATTAAAAAAAAAAAAACAATTTAAAAAAAAAATTAAAAATATAACAGAAAAAATTAGAATCAAATTAAAAAAAGTTAAATTATTAAAACAAAGTGATCAATTTAATAGTTTATTTTGACCTTTTTTATAACCTTTACAGTCTATTTAACTAATAATTCCGCCTACGATAAATATTTTACCTAATTATAGACAAAATTTTATTTTTTTTTCTAGTAACACAATTTGACATAATTGTGTTCTAATTAAAATAAGGCAATTAAATATGTTGAGAATAAAGTTTAAATAAATGTCGGTTAATTCTTAAAGTTAAAACAAAGTGTGATGAATTTTTTAAATAAACCACTTGAAATTATTCAATTGACATTTTTTCATTTCAAATAAATTTCTTATTCATATAACAAAAAAAAAATTTAAATTGAAAAACTGATCAACTATATAATTTATGTTAATAAAATAAATTGATACAAATAAAAATAATTCTTAACAAATATTTTAAATTAAAAACTATAAAAAATTAAGACAACTCAATCAAATCAAGTTTTTGTAAAATAGTTATTTGAAAAATTAAATTTTAGAACTAATCCTAAGTTCAAAAATCTAAAATTTAAAAATCTTAATTTAATTTTATTTAGATTAAATTTTTTATTTTTTTTAAATAACTATTTATATAATTTTCAATACTATTACTTTGAGGTTTTTAAAAACCAAGTTACCTAATTTGGTAATTAAAAATTATTTATATATGAACAATAAAATAAATAATTAAAGTATTCAAGTCATTATTTTAAATTTAAATATTATTTTTAACATAGTAAATAATCAATTTTAAATATTTGAATTAATTTTTTTTTTTTTAAATACTTAGATTTTATTTTTATTTAAAATATATAAAAAAAATCAAAAAAATTAATTTAAATTGAAAATGAATTTTTTTTTTATTTAAATTTTATTTGTTTTAAATGAAACAATTTGTTGTTTTTATTTTTTTAACTTTTTAAAAAATTTTTAGGTTTTATTTTATTATATTAACTATTTTTTATGAAGCTATTAACGTTAAAACTGAAAATAAATTGTTATCATTATTAATCAATGAATAATAAATTGATAAAATAAAATTGAGTTTTAACTCATTAGTGACACTTTTTATTTAAAAAAAGTTTTAATTTTAAAAGATTAATGATAAAATAACCTTAATTGAAAAAATTAAAAATAATTGAAATTTTAAATATTAAATATTAAAAATATTTAAAATATATGTACAACATTTAATTTATATTTATTTTATATAAAAGAAATTAATTATTAAAAGTTGTATAATAATAATAACTAAGTAAATTATAATATTCAATAATAATAATTAATAAAAACTAAATTTAAAAATAATAAATTCAATTTATAAAAAATATTTTTTTTTTAATTATAATTTAAATAAAAAATTCATTATATATTTATATTAAAAATTATACATATTAAAATATTATGAATAAAATATAATTTTTTTTTATAATTAATTATATCAATTAATAAAAGAAAATAATTTATTTAAATAGCAAAATTTAAAAAAATTATATTTTTAAATCATTAAATTCAAAACATTAAATTAAAAAAAAAATTATTTACCTATTACATTTAATTTTATCACATAGTTTCTTGTTCGCGTTTGTTTATAATCAATACGACATCTGTATTCTCCTTCATCGGACTCTCTTAGTGATTCAATAAAATATACTGGTGTATTTAAGGCCACATCATAGTAAAAATTGTTATATGTTTTTGCATTAGAATTCATAATACTGGCTTTATTTTGAGCCAAGTTACCTATTTGAACATTACTAGACTTATTATTTCTAGATAATTTTACACTAATATTACGCTGATCACTTCGTTTGTCCATTGTAAACAATGGTTTTCCATTAATTCCTTTATAAAAGAACACCATATTAACGTGCTGGGTCCAGCTGGCACCAAAACTAGTGTTACATGGCAACAAAAGTGGTCGTCCAGAAATGCCATTATATTCTGAAAAACCTGTTTCAAAATGAACAAAAATCACGTACATATTAATAAAACGCGTTTAAAAGCACCTGTATTTGAACTTTAAATTAAGCAAATATATTATTTTTTCAAATTTATTTTTTTTTAAATAATTTTACTTAATTTCAATAATAAAAAATAGCTTTATTAAGATGCAAAATAACAATACTATATTATTATAATTTAGTTTTCTTAATACTATTAAAAAATACTATAAAAAACAAGTAGACAAAAACAAACCCATATTTATAAAATCGAAATTAAATTAAGTTCATTGTTATTTTAATCAAAATAGCTTTAAATAGAAAATAATGACTTTTTTATTTTTTGTTTTTTGTTTGCTAAAAATGCATTATTTGAAATAAAACCAGGTAAATAAAGCTAAAAAAGTTAAATTTGACAAAAAACTCATTTGATTGTAACCTATACTTAAAAAGAATGAAAAAAATTGAATAATCATGGATTGAAGAAAAATTGTGCGAAAATAAAATCGTCTGCATTTGTCTGTCAATTAAAAAAAATTCAAAATCAATTCAGATTTAACTGTATTGAAATTTGATTATTGGCCTTTTGTTTAACGCCATTCAATGCCATTTATAAATTTGTTTGCAAATCTGGTAAAATATGCCAAAAAAAAAAAAAAATAAATTCATTATAAGTCAAATGCAGAAAACAATTGAAAGTCAATTTTTAGAGTTATGATGTTATTATTATTTGTTAAATATATTTTAGCAAACAAGAATTTTCTAATATTAGTTATAAAATTTGAGGTTTATATCTAAATATATTTATACTCGTATTTTATTTCTCTTAAAAATAAATTATAACAAATGCATTTGTTTTATATTCTAATTTAAATATTTTATAATAAATCAATAAAATAAAACTTTTATTTATTTAAAAATTCATAAAAAAACAATATAATTTTATTTGATAGAAATTAAACAACAATAAAAATTTGCTTTAAAAATTTAATTTCAAGTAAACTTAAATTGTTAAAAACAAAAAAAAATTTAATAAATTATAATATTATTATAAATATATTTTTGTTAAATTTATGCTTTTATATATAAACTATAGAAATATATTAATATTGGAATTATAAATTTAAAATCATAAATAAATAAAAAATTTATTATTATTAGAATAAAATATAATATAATAATTTTAAAATAATCATGTTAAAATAAATTATAATTTAGATTGTGTAGTAAAACTACTATTCTTTTAATCTTCGATCAAGATAACTAAAAACTAAGGTGTAGTACTAGAAGCCTGAGTATCTGCTAAGGATGAATGATAGTTTGTAAGATCTGTAGGAGTTACCTAATAGCTGGTATAACAGAGAACTTTAAGTACGTGGAACAGAGAATTCCAAGTATGACATTAAAGTAATAAATTGTTAAGCATAGATTGAAATACGAGACAAAATATTCAAGTGAGGACACATAGTACTTATAACGATTTAAGTGAATCGGTCATAGTTACAGCTGACCTTGAGATAAATCAAAAAAAAAACATAGTAGAAGAGAAACAACGTTTTAAGAGACCAAGAGGATCAAGATTGTAACGAAAGTTTCTGTAAACCTATTACAACATTAAAGGAGATACGATAGAAATGAAACTATCGGCCATTAAAATTATCCTCCAGTACTCTTTATATTAATAAGACTCTCAGGTGCTAGTGCTAGGCAACCAAAAAGTAGATGTGTTGCTATCAAAGGATTAAAAACAACTTTGAGAAGTCTTTGAGTTAGTCATTTGAATTTTGGCTGTTATAGCAATCTTGTGTTCTGTAAAATTGTTCTTAAGTCTTAACTAAAGAAAGGGTTAAAACTCTTCGCCTTTCGTCCATCTATTTATTATTCAAAACAATAAGTATTGCTACAATTGTTTAATAATTTAAAAATCAATAAAATTAATATTATGTTGAAAAAAATTTATTAATTATCTCACAATAAATTTTATATTTTTTATAAAATTAAAAAATAATTATACATATAAATTAAAAAAAAAAATGATAAAATATACATTAATTATTATTTTTTTAAAAAAATTATTTAAAACATTTTATAAAAAATAATAAATTTACGTTTTATTAATTTTGTAACAATAATTTAAATCATAAATATAATTATTTATCTTAATTAAGTTATATAATAATTTTTTTTTGTTATTAAATTATGTTAATATGATTATAAAAAAAAAACAAGTTTTAATATAAACTAAAAAACTTATATTTAAAAAAATAAAATAAACTTTAATATAATTAGTTATAAAAAATAAAACATGTAATATTTTAATTGGAATAATTTTATTAATAAATATGCTAAATTTTAAGTATAATTTGTTCACAAAAATTTATATTTATTATATAAATTTACGCCCAAAAATTGAATTTAATAAAAAAAATTATAATTTAAAATATTGTCATATATTAAACATATTTAGAATATCATTTTTGGTTAAAAAATGGGCAAAAATGAAGTTATAAAATAAAGGCAATTATATAGTTATAAACTTTAAATATAATAATTAACTTAAAAGAAAAACATAAATTGTAATTGAATTAATAAAATAATATTTTAAATAAAAAAAAAAATTGAAATGCTTAAAATTTTTTTTATATATTTTTTAATAAATGCAAAAATTAAAAAATAAATCTAACACTAAATTATATTTTTTTAATTTTGTTTAAATTATTTTAAAACTTTGATTGAATTATGTTCCTAAAAAAAAAGTTAATTAAAAGTACATTTCTATTTAAGTATTAAACGTTTATTACTTCTTTTTTTTAAATATTTTTATTTTGGGAATCAACATAATATTAAAAAAAACAATAATAGTAAAAATTATCAAAGTATTTAAGTTTTATACTTATAAATTTTTTATTTTAATAAAAATCAATTTTTTCACTGTAACACTTAACACACAATTTATATAAAAAATTAAATAAAAAAATTAAATTAGTAGTTATTTGTAATTGTACGGATTAATAAAAAATAAAAATAACTTTGTTAAAAATTAGATATTTTATTTGTGGTCAAAAAATTGAAAAAATTAAATTTATGTCAAATCTATAATTTAAAAATAATTTAAAAACAGTTTGTCAGATGATTTTAGTTTAAAATTAATTTTTTTAAGTTAAATATTAATTTATTATTTTAAAGATTAGTTATATTTTTATAATATCAAAATAATTAATTTTGTATTTTGATAAATTTGATAATGTAAAGACAAATAAACAATAAAAACAAATATTTAAAAAAAATAATAAAAGCACTTCTTATTATGTCATATCAATCGCATCAGATTAAAAATAAAGCTTTATTTTTTTGATTGTTGGTAACCCGACTAGTATTTATACCAATTTATTATTAGACGCGTAACAGACCCGGGTTGTAAGTAGAATCAAATTAAGTTTGATTAGCTTTATTAAAAATAAAATTAAAAATTTTTTTCAATTATATTTATTATAAATTTTTTTTTTTTTTTTAAATAAAATTTAAACTTATGATTGACATATAAATGATTAATAAAATAAAATACAAAGTTAAATAAAAATCTTTTATTTAAAATTTTCAATATCAATTTTCATCAATTATTATATATACTTTTTAATATAATTTTTTTTTTTAATTTAACTTTATAATTAGACAATTTTTTTTATTTTTAAATTTTTTAAATTTAAATTATAAAATTACATAAATTTAAATTTGAAAGGTCTGACTTTACCAAAAAACTATTACTAAAATCAAAAATAACTTTAAAATTAATAATTACATCGATTATTCTTAAACATGAATTTTAAAAATATTCAAAAATACAATTAAAAATTGTTAATATTAAATATATTAAAAGTTGCAAGATAAGTATTATTTTTAAAGTAATTTAAATTGTTTGTTAAAATATTTAAAAAACTAAAAATCTTTTTGTAGAATTTTAAGAATTTAAATAATAAAAGTTACTTAGTTAAAATTTAAACTAATATAAAATATTAAAAAAAAGAAGTCCAAATTCAATAATCAATTTTACTATTTATATTTAATTATTTATATTTTGTTAAACTAAAAAACAAAAATTGATAAAATAAAAATTATAAATAAAATAAATTTACAAATAAAATAAACATAAATAGTTGTAAAAGTTAAAAAAAAAAAATTATGGTGTGAATAATGAAATCTCTAAGTTATGATATAAGAAACAAAAACAGGTGCATTGCGTTTGTCATTTTAGGCGGAAATTGCATCTGAATAGTTTCTAGTAATAAGTTAGCGTATCATTAAAATAAATTACGTTCATAAATTTTAGTTTTGGATAAAGAATCAATTGATCGTCACGCCTTTACCTAACTAAAATTTAGATCCATGCAAATTGTATGTTAAGTTAATGTGACTACTTTTATTCGACCATTTTTATACTAAATGCAATTTACAACTTCTTAATGTTATCAAATAACAGCTTGCCAATAGTTAAAATTAGTCAAAATAAGATGTAAAGAAACTATTGCTTATCTAAAATAAACTGGTCTGTTTCAAAAGCAAAAATAAAAAAAATTTTTGAGTTAATGACCAAAATAGCTTTATTTAGAAATTTAAAAATTTAAATAAAATAAATAAATGAATATTAATAATTTATTCAAAGTTTAATATTTTAAAAGTTTTAATTTTTTTAGTGTGCATTTTATTAAATATAATTAATTATAGATAAGTTTAATTGATAATTTTAGTTAAAAAATATATATATATCAATTGATTTTTAATGATAAAATATTATACTATTTTAAAAAAAATTCTAAAACAATAGGTGATATTTCATATGCTAATTTTAAATATAAATTTTATTATTTTAAATTAATTATAAATTAAATATAAACCTAAACATTGATTAGCTATTAAATACAAACAATTTTAAATATTAGAAATTATACTATTTAAATTTTACAAAATAAATTAATATAAATATAAAATATGATAATAAAACATTTAAATACATTTTAATAAAACTTTAGTGATTTTTATTTAATTCTATATTTAAGTAAAAAATAACAAATTTATTCGATACTAGTATTAAAAATTTAATTTAGTAGTAACAAGAATGATAATTAAAAAATTAATGACACGATTCGATAAAAACCAAGGTAGATCTACTTAAGTAAAACAAAGAATTGTTATTAATTAAAAATAAAAGAAAACTTTAAAGTAAATAATTTAAAATGAAATTATCTATTAATATATTATTATTATATTATTTCAGTTTTAAATCAAAACTTGACATTATAAAATCAATATTAATAATATATATACAATATAGTAATAAGAAACCTAGTAATTTTGATTGTAATACGCAAATATAATAACAAACTATATGATTGTTGGATAAAAGAAAAACTATAAAAAAACAATAATACATTTTAGTAATTAATTAAAAAATATAATATTTACAAAAAAATATAAATTTCATATAATAGTTATTGTTGTGAACTAATTTGTATTTATTTCAAGATTAGAAGATGATGTCTTAGCTGCAGAGAAAGAGAAAGAAATTATCTGAAAGCTGAGTGTTAGAGTTAGATAACAAACTGAGAGAAGTAAAAGTTGGAAAAGAGAGTATCAACTTGATTACTGCAGGAGTATAAAGGCAATGGGTACCAAAATCCCTAATGCTAGCCGGTTAAAGGCAAGGAATGTTAGCCTAAGTTTGATATCAGTCTTATAATACTAAAAACTCTGGCTAAGAGTAGCTGAAATCATGTGAGGCATCGCGTACTAAGAAAAAGAAGCGAGCATTATGATACATGAAAGGCAACATCCCATACTAAGAAAGTAAAGAGGGTGCTAAGCTATACGAGTGAAACAAAGCAAATGTTAATATGCCGACGTGAGGCATCACTTAACAAGAAATCAATATAATTTCTTTTAGCAAAATCGAAGTGAGCGCGAGACATATTAAGACATAATAACAATCTAAGTATCAAGAATTAAAAGGAGAGACGCGCTAGATAATGTTAACATTATTACATTGTAACTTGAGCGAATGCGACGTCCACACTCTACAATCTATTTTACTGTAGTTCTTCTTAGTGCTTTAATAAAGATACTGACTCCTTGAGACCGCCATTCGCTGAATGTTTATTTTAATATTAGAAATAATAGTAGTAGACCGCTACATTATAACATAAAAGAATTAAACTAAAGTCAATATAATTATTTTAAATAAAGTAGCTCAAAATTTAAAGTTAAAAAAAAAAATTGTTTTATTTTTTATTTAAAAAACCAACTAAAAATTTAGCTTTAATTTTTTAATAAATATCATAAAACAGAAACAAATTAAAAAAAAATTTAAATTAAAGAAAACTAGAAATTAGAAAAAAATTTTAAAATTAAAATGTTTTTTTTTATATAAAAAAAATAAATGCTAAAATATAAATCAAAATAATATTATTTAAAAAAAAAAAATTAAATAAGAATTTGTTTTTAGTTTAGAAAAGCTATTTAAAAATTAAATAAAATTATCAAAAAGTTTATGTTTAGTTTATGTTGAGGTTAACCTCTTATTAACTTTAAAATTTTTAATTATAAATAATATTAAATAAATATGCAAAATATAAAAAATTGTACATTTACTTAAAATATTAATATAAAATTATAATAAGTATAATCTTGTTTTTATAATAGTATTTATAAAAGATTAGTTATTTTTTTTTAATATATTAGTAACTTATTGTTATGTTTTTTTTTTTAATCTATCTTAATTTTATCTATTATAAATATATGCATAATTTTTTTTAATCTTTATTAAAAATAATTTTGAAAAAATTAATTTTGTTTTTTTTTATTTAAAATTTAATTTTAATTGGATTAGTTAAGAGTATTTAATTTAATGATTTTTATTATTATTAAGTTATAAAAAATATTTATAAAAAATAATTAAAATTTTTAGTTTTTTTCTTATCTTTTAATTGAAACTTTAATTAAAAAGTAATAAAGTAAAACAATAGTTTAAAATTAAAAATTTAATGATAAAGGTAATTTTGCAAATAATAAAAAAAATACAATTTAATAATTTTACTTTTATATTATTTAAAAAATTATTTAGATAAAAGTAATAGTATACTTTTCATAAATGAAATAATATTTTTTAATTTAGATTTAAATTAATTATAAAGTTAAGAGTAAACTTATATATTAATTAATTAATAATTTTATTATTAGTTTCTTATTTCAGTTAAATTTTTAATAATAAAAACAATAAGAAAATGTATGTATTAAGTATCGGAAATTTCTAAATTTAAAAAAAAAAAAAAAGAATTTTGAACAAAGTGTTTAGACAATTTTTCTAAATCTTTTTTATAAAAAAAAAATTTTATAGTTCACAATTTTTAACTCTAAAATCCATTAAGCCTACTGAACCATTTGGCACTGTATCAGATTAAAATTGTGCACAAAAAATAAAAGTAATAAATGCTTTGTGTAAAATTTGTTCATAAAAGTAAAAAGTCACATCTTTTTTGTCAACTAGACAAATAAATCTTAACATGTCACTATTTGATGGTAATTCAAAAAATAGTAAAATTTAGATATAGTTTAAAAAAAAATTTAGTTTGCAAAAAGCTATTTTTATTAAACACAAAGTTACTAATTTACACAGATCTAATAAATAGAATATTAAAAGAATATAAACTTAAAATAATATTTTTTTAAAAAAATATTGTATCATATTATGATATAAATTCTGATATATTGAAAAAAAAAAAAATTTATAAACTATATAAAAAAATAAAAAAAAGATTTTATTTTTTTGCTTTATTTTGACGTAGTTATCTAAGATGAATTAATGTTGCCTTGGTCATTAAATAGTTTCTACTTAAATTTTTTATTTTTATTTTAATTAGTTTCAATTTTTAATAATTATTTTAAATAAATGCAACCAAGTTTGATTATAACTTATATAATATATATTTTATTTTTTTTTTTTAAATAAATTTGTAATTTAAATATTTATAAAAGAATTATTTAAGATTTCTGTTGTTTGAACATTAAAATAAAATAAAAATGAAAAACTTTTAAAAAGTAATGTATATCTAAATCTATAATATTCAAAATACTGAAAATGTATCATTCTAAGTTTTATAAATTTCTAATTTTTAGGTATACAATTAGTAAAATAATTTGCTAAAAATCTATTACTATTTTATTTTTTGGACAAATTTTTATTATTAATCTTAATTTTCTTAAATGCTTTACTTTTAAATTTTGGTTTTGATAAGCCTCTTTGTATTTACATATTTAGCTTTTTGACAGCTTCTTAATTATCTGTTAATCTTGCATTTTGAAAACTTTTAATTTTTTCCTTATACCAATCTTTTACTATAATGTTAATAGTAAATGTAAAGTTTTTTTTATCATTTATAATTAATATAAAGAATCTTCCTTAGATTAATGGAACATTAACTTAATGCCATTTAAATAGAACTCATATCTGTGTGTATTTAGAATTTTCTTGCTATAATAACTATTTAATATCTTCTTCTTAGGTTTAAAAACTTTATATTACATTATAGAACATTATGTGTTTAGAATGTTTGTGATTTTAGTAATGATTACTACAAAAGTTTGATTTAATAATTTATCAATTTATACAATAAACATATAAAGTTGTAGTCATTTTACAATGAATATTTTTATTAATTACCAACAAAGAACATAAAAAAGTTTATATGGATTACTTAAATTAACTCTTAATGTTTATTGTTAAAATTGATGAGAAAATTATATATTTAAAATAAATTTAATTTGACTTAAAAATTAATAGTAAAAATATTATTATAATTTTAAAATAAAAATATAAGGTAAAAACAAAATTTAACACATTAATTGTATTAAATATAGTAAATATGTAATCTCAATTAATAAAATATTAAAAATTTTAACTATATAAAAAACAATTTTTCCTTTACAATTAAATTTTACACTAAATACTAATTTTTTTTGTATTTTCTATAATGCATTTTATTTTTCATAATTTTTATTTTATTAACTATTTCTTATATGAATACAAAATTAATGAATAAAAAAATTTATAATAATATTTATTTTAAATACATAAAAATTATTTGATATATATTATTATTTATAATATATATAAGTATTATTAATAATATTATTATTTATTATATATATTAAGTGAAATATATTATCTTTAGATGAAACATGTATTAAAAAGTAATTGCATAACAATAAAAGTGTAAAATCCCTATCTAAATATTTATTAAAAAGGTAATAATAAATATAAAAATAAATTTAATATATCCAAACCAAAAATTGTAAAAAAAAAAATAACAATTAGCACAAAAAAAGTTAATCCTTAAATTAGGATTATATTGTAAATAATATAAAGCAAGATAATAAATTTTTTTTAATATCTTAATTAAAATTAGAAAAACTATGTTAACATATATATGTAAGAAAAAAAAATCAATAAAAAAAAGTAATTAAATTAACCCTTTGCCTTTAACAACTTTTTTCTTGTGGCTAATTGCAACTCTTGTGCATTTAAACTAAAATTAAATAAATTTTTGTAAAAATTAAACAACTGAATATAATTAATTAAAATTTAATAATTCTCCAAGTATTTTTATTTTAATTTTTTTTTTTGCTGTTAAACATACCTTTTAATTTTAGAACTAGAAATAATTTGTTTTTAAATTTTTATTAATTTTTTTAATAAATTTTAATTTAATATTGAAGTTTGAAATTAGAAATTTTCATAAATTTCGATCAAAGATTTATTTTATTATTTAAATTTAATGTTTAGTGATAAAAAATGAACAAAAAAAAATATAAATTTGCTAAGAATAGTAATAATATATTCAAAGTGTGAACTTATTATTTTAATAAAAAAATGTTTTATAAAGACAGATAAATTTTAAACTGTTTAGAATGTTTCAAGAACTTTAACCAAGAATTTAGTTTCAATTGTTGCTATTACCCTTTTTACTTTAACAAATGATACCGCCTCCTTGACATGCGTACGAGAAGGTATTTTTATTATGTTTCTATCCTCAAGAAAAGTATTAGATAGGAAAGTAACTCAAAATTTATATTAAAATAAAAAAAAAAAATTTATTAAAGTTTTTTTTTAAAACTTTGTTTAACTTCAACGTCTAAAAAATAAATAAAAAAATAGAGTAAAATGTCTTTTTTATAACAAAACTTATTCAAATCTAAGAATTTCAGTTTAGATTTGAAACAAGAAGTTTGAAAATAAAGTTATATATATAAATTTATATATTTTTAATTATAATAAATATTATATATTGTTGAAATGGCTTGGTTGTTTGGAAAAGCTTATTGTTTAATTCGACTAAATAGACTTTAATTTGGGGTTTTACTCTCACGCAACTGACAACGGACCCTTAATGATTAGTCAATATTGGCGGTTAGTCTTACGGCTAATCCTTTTATTTAAGACGGTTTTAATAGAAAAAAATTGTGGTCTCTCAACAGAGAGTCATAATTTTTACAGTGTACTTTTGTTATATCAATTGTTTTGTTAATATATCTTGTTGTTCGCCTTGTTCCTACAACCTAATCTAACCTAATTAATAAATTTAAATTATTTCTAATCATGTCCACTACTATTAATTCAAAATTTGGTACTACTTATACTAAGTCACGACTTTAACATCAATATTATATTATATAAATACTTTAAAATAAGTATTGAAATTTATAAAAAATTTAATAAATTTTACATTTATTTAAATTAAATTCTGCATAGTAATTTAACGTAATTTTTTTTAGACCAGATAGTATATTTTTATAAATATCTCAATTTTCATTTATTGATCAATAAAGTTTGTTTTTTAAAATTACAAAAATAACTAAATTAACTAGATAAATTAAAATATTTTACAAATAAAAAAATTTTATTTAAATTTTAAACAAATTATAATTAATCGTTTATTATAATATAATCACTTACTAAATTTTTTATATTAATTTATATTTCTTTTTTGATTCTGTCAATTAATAAATAAAAAAATTAACTAAAACTTTCACATAACATAATTCACTCTGTTTCAGTATCTATCTAATAGATTTATTATATAACTCTTAAATTGCAAATACACTTAATCAAAATGCTACAAGACAATCAGACTCTTTCTGTGTGTGTCTCGGACTCAAAATCCCACACTCCTTAAGTAGGCATATTGCTCATTCTAACGCGCAACGGTCCCGTCTTAATAACCATACGCGCTAATGTTTAACGGTTTTAACCACTTGCCCGTTGATTTAACAACTTTAATAAACCGTAAAGTAAAAATAAATATAAAAATATATTTATTTTAGTAAAAAAATTTTCATATATAGTTTTAAGTCTTACTTTTCATAATTATGAGTTTTCTTTAAATTTTACATAATACATGTTATTATTTTTTCTTATTTTTGGGTCAACAAATGATAATTAATCATTATATATTGCATAAAAAAAAATTAATCTTATACATTATATTTAATTGTTTTAAAATTAGTAAAAATAATTAATAAAATAATTAAAACTTTATTTTTTTTTATAGGCTCTTAAAATTTTTTATATAGAATATAAATATATTTAATAAAATGTAAATAAAATAAGTTTTAATTATTTATTTAAAAAAATATAAAATATTAGATTAAGTCATATTTATTAAAAAAAATTATATATAGTATTAAATTTAAAAGAAGCTAATCAAATTATAACTATAATTGACAAATAATCCCTTTTATCTTTTTTAAATATTTTAAAAATACGTGCAATTTTTCTATATTTAACGTGAACCTTATCATATTTAAAAAGTCTTTTTAATATTAAATATTGCATATTTACATATGATTTGTTATCATGCATATACTTGAAATTATTTTTCTATAAAACTTTAAAGAGATTTATTTAAATTTATTTTTTTTTCATTTAATTTTAATCAATTTACTTTACTATTTAAAAATTATTTTAAAAATAATTAAATTTTCTAGGAAAATTTTAAATTGTTAAAAAAATCAGTATAAATATAATAAAATAGCTATAAATATAATATGGTTTATTTATATTTTTATAACTTGAATACCAATATAATTCTGATAAAAACATATTTTAAATTTTAAAAAATTAAAAAATCAAAAGTTAAAAATTAAATTTTTTGGGATAAAGACACAATCTCTAGCTCAAACGCAAACTTTCGACAAAAGTCCGACAAATTCTAGACCCCTTGTGCGAATAATTGTTGTTTACACAGATGAGGGGTACGTTGTAAAATATCTTGTTTTAAGCACATGCGCACATACACCCGTTAACCCTCATCTTACAGGTTTATAAAAACTTTACACTCCTTAACCCTTACACTTAAGAAGTTTACCTTTTGATCTAAATACTATCCTGCCTTTCCTGCTAACCTACTCAACCATTTTTACACAAAGTCAAATCCACAAAATTAAAATTAAAAAAAAATTAAGTAATTTAAATTTAAAAATACTAAAATATATATATTTTTTTTTTATTTAGTTAATAAAAACAAATTTTTTTTATGTAGAAATCACCAATTTTTGCGTTAATTTTAATTGTTTTTTAATTAAATTATTAATATGTGTTAAAGTATATAGTTATAAAGCCAAATAGATAATTATTTAGCGTTCCTTTATGGTCGGTATATAAGAATCTATGTCTCATTTACTTAATAAGTCTTAAGAAAAGTTTTATAAGTGAGTAGTGAAATTAGCTGAGAATTCTAATTCGAACCAGGTGTAAAGGATAGTCTTGTAGGTAGATGCGTAAAGACTGAGTTGTATCTTCAACTGTAAAGTCTGGCATGTAAACCTGTACCGGCATTAGACTGTTAATCCTGACTTTGTCGATAGATAGCTATGACTACTAGTTATATCACTATTTGAAGATGTCAACTAAAGGTCATATAACCAAATTACTTTTATATATGAATATTTGATTTTGCACAGACTTAGTATCGTTACTGAAATAAGTTTACACATTTATATACGGATTATATATAAGTACAAAGGAACTTAGACCTATACTTTTCTAATTTATAAGATTAGAGTAAAGAAGTCTGGAATTGATAGAGAGATTGAATTGAGGACTTCACTTGAGCTAAAGACCTCATTTAAGGGGTAATTCAAAACAGTTTCTCAAAATAAAATAAAAATTAAAAATTGTGATTAAGTCAATCAAAGAAAATTTCTACAGATCAGAGATCCGAAACCTCGTCCATGGCATCCCAGCCAGTTGAACAATATGAAATATATTTAATTTGAATCAAGTTTTATATTTTTTTTTAAAATTTGATTTTTGCTTAATTATATCATTATGTACTATTTTTATATAAATTTTTTTATAAATTAGGTTAAAAAAAATATAAAAATTTTAAAAAGTTTTAATTTAATAAAAACTTAAAAAAAAACACAAATTTAAATTTTTACTAAAATTAAATATTATTTTAAAAGTTCAAAACACTTAAAATTATTTTTTTTTGCAAAAAAAATTTGTTTTACAAAATAATCATCAAATTTATTAAAATGTCTTAATTTTTACGTCTGCGTAAACAAAATTTGAGGTTAGTTTTTATTTTTTTTTTTTTGCCCTTCTCTCTTCTCTCATTATTCAAGTATATTTATAATTCGCTAACCAATAGATCATATGCGATTATAAAATTTGATAATCCTGTTCACTATCACACAAAGAATTTCTATTTAAATCAATTACTTTGTATTCAAGTAATAGATGTTGTGATGTTTCTTTTTCGAAGTCACAATATCTACATAAAGGATTTTGATATTTTTTTATTTTAAATAAAAAGGATCTATAAGGTCCTTGTCCAGTTATAGCCCATATTAAGCTTTTATTTTTTAATTTAAATACAATTAGTCCAAATTCATATTTTAATGAATTTTTTACTAAATTATCTTTCATAGACTAGATTTCTTCTTTTCTTTTTTGTTTGTTCTTAAAAGTTTTTTTTTGAATTAATTTTGATTTTTATTTCTTCCTCAATTGGAATCGTCTTAATTAGTCTAGGCATTTTAGGATAATTAGCATTCTTGTAATCGCTAGTCATGGTGGTCAATATTTTTTGGTGAATACTTCTTAATTTTTTTATTTGGATTTTTTTATTAATTATGTGTTCCAGCCAAATTTCCACCCCATATGAAATTTAACGATAAAGTATTAAATTGTAAATTCTTGTTTTTAGTTTTAAATTTAGGTCTTTTTTTATCCAAATTAGTTTATTAACTGTGAATAAAGTTTTGTTTATCTTATCATTAATTTTAGACAAGTGAGTTTTAAAGTCAGGTTTTTTATCCAAGAATACTTCAAGAAATTTTATATTTTCTATAATTTGTTTTTCAGAGTTTTCTAATTATAAAATATTTATATTCTTTATATTTTTTCTTTAGGAGCATAATTTCTGTTTTATTTAAATTAATATTAAGTTCGGCTTGTAATATCCAATTTTTCAGTGTCTTCCAAACTTAACCGAGGTTAAGTTGAAGCTCTGATGTATTTTGAGCATTTATAACTATTGCAATATCATCTGCATAAGCTGTGGTTTTAAATATTGAGTGTAAATTTAATGTTCTAATTAGTTTGTTTACCCCAATATTCCACAAATGAGGACTAGCATTTCCTCCTTGTGGACATCCTTTGTTTATTTTGTACCACTTATCAAAAATCTTAACCTCTCTATCTATCAGTAAGTTTTTAGCCGCTTTTATCAAAAGTCCCTTTAGATTTGATTTGGCCAATTCTTTCATAATTGCATTCCAATAAATGCTATCAAAGGCACCTGAAATATCTACCACTAGAACTATTATGTAATTATATTTTTTTAATTTATTTATGTTTTTTATTAAGTGATCGATAGGTTGAATAGTACTAAAACCTTTTCTAAATCCAAATTGGTTAGTTTCAATAATATTGTTTTCTATTGATTCTAAATTGATTTCATCTATAATTTTTTTTCTAATATTTTGCCAAAGCCATTTAATTTAAGGTGATTGGACGTAAATTATTTTAATTTTCTAACCTTTTGTTGGATTTTTTTAAAAAATATCATCTTTCCCATTTTCCATTTTTTGGAAATGATTAAACAAGGTTAAGAAATAGAATTTATCAAATTTATAAAGTTGTATTGCGATGATGTCATATTTTTTGTTTAATGCCCAGTTTGTTACTTCTTGAGTGTTAATATTTCCTTTTCCAGCGTTAATTTGTAATATTTTTAACATTAGAATTGACTTTTTAATTCTGACGTTTTTAATAATTTAGATCTTTTTGGGCAACTATTTTCGAATGCACTATGTCCAGTTTTTAGACATTATACACATTTTTTTTTTCAATCTTGTTGTGCAGGTATGGCTGTCATGTTCTCCTGCACAATGTTTGCATTTTTCTTTTTGCCTAAAAGGTAAAGTATTTTCATTGTTGTTAACAAAATGTCCTAATCCGCAACACTTTAATCAGAATATTTGACACTATTTTTTTTGCTTTTATAACTTTTATTTTTTAGGTTTTTTTTTAGTTTTTCATTTATTTTATCAATTTGATCAGCATTTTTTGTTTTGATGATCATTATATTTTTATTCCTTTTTTCGGAAATGTCTGTTATTTTTATTTCTTCCTTTATAACTTCAAGGCCGTCGTGCACTTTTTTAAATTCTATATCGATTTGGTTGTGTGTTTTGCTTCTAATTATCAATATATTTTCTTTCTTCTTAGTTACTTTTACGTATGTTGGTGTTTTGTTTATTTTATTGTTTTCTGTTGATATATTTTTGTTTAGATTTAAAACTATGGGTGTATCTTACCTTTGAGTAAAGTTTCTCTAAATATCTTATCATTTCTCTTAATATCTTTGTTTTAATTCTCCCAAATGAATTTTGATCCTTGACCAAATTAAAAACCTAAAGTTCTTTAAATTTCTCCATTTTTTATTATGACTGAAGTTGTCAGTCAGTATTTTCTGTGATGGATTCTAATCTACTTTTTTAATCTACTTTCTTTACAATTATAACCTATAATTGTTAACCTTGTTCATTAAGTTTTTTACGGACAAAATGTTTTCAGTTACAATATCCTTATTCATAATTGTCTACTATTATTTGTATAAACAGTTAACTTAATAAAAGTATAACTATTATTTAAATATGATTTTTCAAAATTTAGTTGTTTACTGTTTGAAGTCTAAAACTAAACCTGATTAACCTAAACTATAAAATCAATTTTCATTTATTTAAATATTCATATTTATCATTTTTTTTTATTATTAATTGTTCATAAATTTATTTAAAATTTGTAAAATTAAAACTTAATTAAATTAATCCTATTTTTTAAAATAAAAATTTACTATAATCTAGTTTGAGTTATTTTAATTACTTTTTTTTTACTATAAAGATATTTAAATAAAATTTAAATATACATTTTTAATACAAAAATAAATTTAATTAAATTAATTTAACAAAATTTAATTATATTTTTAAAAATAATTTTAATTTGATTTTTTTTTTATTTTTTAAAATGATATAGTAATTTAAACCTATTGATATAAAATTATAAAAAATATATATATATAATAATAATTTGAGCATAACAGACTATTTTTAATTTAATTAAAAAAAATTAATTAGTTCAATATTTAATTTGAATACAATATTTGCTTTAACTTATTGTTAAAAACAAATTAAAAAAATTTTGATATAAAATTAAAAAAAAAACTATTTAAATCCAATAAAATTAAAGTAATTAAAAAACTTTATTGCAACTTAAACAAATCAATTTAAAAAATAAAGAATATATTATTAAAAATAAATCAATCTGGAACAGAGTCTGCAAATGTTTTATTTGATTATTAAGTGAGCAATTTGTTAAAACAAAAATGATTGTTCTATCTTTGTTTTAAAAATTATATTTTTTTAAATTATATATTTCTTATTTAAATTTATTTTATTGTATTCCTTATTTTAATTAATAAATAAAATATGGTATTTACATAACAACAAGTCAAAAGTTTATATTTTATTTATTTTTAGATATTTAGTTTTATTAAAATAAATATTTAAATTAATTTAATTTATCAATTATAATAATTGCATTTTTTTTTTAAATTTGTCATTTTTATTTAAAATTAAAAATTTTCAAAAAATATAAACAAAATAAAATTTAAAAAACAAATTAGAATAAGTAATATAAATTTTTAATTATGAAAATAAAAAAAGTATGATTATAATCAATTACTTTTTAAATTATTTATAATCATTTATATATGGTTAAGTTAAGTTTTTATAAAGACATTTTGTTTTAAATATAAAAACAATAATATAAACAAAAACTTAGTTGAATTACCTAAACCAAACAATTTAAGTGAATGAATAAAAAATTTACTGTAATAAGTGTTAAATTTCAATTTTAAATTTTTAAAATTTAACAAAAAACAGTTTTACAAATTTTTAAAATTATATATGATTTGAATATATAAAAGTATTATTAATTTACTATATAATAATAATTTTAAAATATGATGTTTTCGAGAATAGTGTATTAGATATAATTAGAAGCAAAATTACTAAAAGCATATTTGTGTAAATTGAATAAATATCTAATAGACATAAATAACATAAAAAAAAATTTAAATAATCGAATCATGCAAACCCAAATAATTGTAAAAATAATTTGAAAATTAAGATAAATAAGATTGGCTTAAAATACAATTTCTAATTATTTCAAATTTTATTTTGTATAAAAGTGTCTAATCCTATTTATTCATTTCGCTGTACGGTTTTTATTAAAAAAAAAATAAAAATCTTAAATTTTTTGATTTCATTTTATAGATATATAAATTAATTTTGCTGAGATTGCTACATAATTAAGTTAAATATAGAATCAAAAAAAATATTGAAAAATTTAAACATCAATACAAATTAATGTCATAGTTTATTAGCACCATAATCAAACTTTTTTGTTTAAAAAAGCAAAGAACAGTTTAAACATATTTTTTTATTATCTTTTTAAAATTAACACTAATTTTATACAGATTAAAATAAACACAAATAAAATATATTAATTTTTTAAAATAAATATACTTGTAGCTAAAATTTAAAATTTTTGTTTTATATTAAAAAAAAAAATATATTATATTATATTATATATTGAATTCTGTCGCGATGCTTTTAAAACGTAAGACAAAGGATTTTAACCCTTTTTTTAAGAACAATTTGTACAAAATGTTCGTTTCGGGTCTTCGTTACTACTACGGATCTTGCAAACTATTCATACTTAGTAGTTACTCAGGCTTCTAGTACTACACCTTAATTCTTAGCTACTTTAGTTAAAGATTAAAAAAATACTAGATTTACTACAATTCCAAATATTATATATTAAATTTGAAAATTTAAATATTAATTAATAAAATAATATTTTTTTGAGATTAAAAATATAAAATAAATTTAATATAAATTTAGATTTTCAATATTTGATACTTTTTTTCGCCTATTATCTTATTTTTTTTTTATTTTGTTTTTTTGTTAATTTTAAAAAATACAAACATTTTAGTAATTTAAAATAAAAAAAAAAAACTAAAATTTTAAAATTTTAATGTCTAATATTTATAATTAATATAATAAAATTAAAAATTTTTTAAATATTGATTTTTTATTTTATCAATCAAAAATTTTTTTCATGGTATATAAATAAATTAATAAATATATTTTTAAATAAAATTTCAAATATTGTAAATTCTTCAATAAAGTAACAGTAAATTTCTTGTTTTTATTTATGGAATGCATTATGTAATAATTTATTCATATGCATAATTTTATAATATAATATTTAATTAACATATAATTTGTATTTAATTTAATTTTAAAATTTATTTTTTATTATTTTAGATTTATAATAAAAATAATAATTCTAACAAAAATGTTTTTTAAATAAATTATATAATTATTATTCCAATTATTATAATTAATAAAACATCATAAAAAAATCGAGTTTATTTATGAAATATTTTGCATATATAAAACATAATTTTTTTTTCCAAATTTATATATTTAAACAAAAAAAAAAATTGCAAATTTAATTTTAACTTATTACATGTGAAAAAAAAAATTTTTGTGTAAAAAAAACAATTTGTTCAGAAACCATAAAATTCAATAAGATGCAAAGCATGTCTTAGTGACCAATGAATCATAGAAAAACAAATCTTTTAACTGTTAAAGTTTAAATTATTTATCTAATTTTGACAAATAAATAATAAATAAACAACATTAAATTTATTTTGATATTTATTAAAAATATACTTAACTTTATTATTCTAAAAAACTTAAATTTAAAACAATATGAAATCTAATTTTTTAAAACAATGTATTACTCATTTATCTAAATTTTTTTGACCTAAAAAATAAGCTAAATAAAAATTATAAAAACAAATAATAAAATAATAATTGATACATTAAATTATAATTTAAATAAAAACGCAAATATTGATTAAAATTAAATAAAATTTTTAATAAATTTATTTTTATTGAAAATAATTAAATCAAAATAAAATAAAAAAAATATAATTCAACATATAAATACATATAAAAATAAATAGTTTGGAATAAAAAAAAATTATTTAATAAAAAATTGAAATTAATAAGACTATTCAATAATTTATTTATTTTTTTTTTAATTAATAAAATAAACTAAAAATGTGAACAAAACAAAAGTGTCATTTTAATAAAATTTTTTCAATATTTTAAAAATATTGTTTTTATTTTGAATTGTATTTTTTTTTTAATAAAATTTTATAAGTTAATTTTTATTTTATTCAATTTAAAAAAAAAATATTTTAAATATACATATGAACATATATAAATATCTAAAATTAATGATTAAATTGAAAATTTTAGTTTTTACATTAAAAATTAAAAATATAAGAAATTAAAATGATTAAATTGCAAGTTTGTTTTCAAAAAAAAAAAATTAACTTTTTAAATAATGTACAACAAAATTTCAAATTTATTTTTTTTTTTCAAATAATAATATATATTAAATATATAAAAATTATTAAATATAATAAAATTATTAAGTAAAATAAAAAAAATTGTTATTAAAATATGAAATGTTATTAAAATACAAAATGATAATTTTTAATATTAATTTAGGTTTAAATTAAATAAACAAATAAAATAATTTTTATTTTATATGAAATAAATAATGTAAATGTAAGAAAAACAATTAATTCGATATTTTATTTTAAAATTAGTTTTTAATATTAATAATTTAGTTTAATTTTTTTGTGCACATATATTTTAATTAAAAAATTTTAAAAAAATAAAAACAAGTTTAAAATAAATTTATTTTAACAACAAAAAAAAAATAGAAAAAAACTTTCTAATTTAAGTTATTTATATTTTCCATACGTAATGCAAGGAAAGCCTTAAAGTTCATGTTAAAAAGTGTTAGAATGACGTTGGATAGCTGATTAAAAACATTTATTATTGATTCCATTGTTATTTGATTTGAAAGCCGTTTTCAATTATTTAACTATGAAAAATATAGAATATAATTTGTCAAAGTTTATAATAACCTTAAGAATCAAAAACTTGTTTAGGTTAAATAGAAATCTTAGGTTGTAACTATCTAAGTGGTATAGGTCGAAGATGATTACAGATAATTATTTTTACGATTAAAAGTTAAAAATAACTTAAAACACTTAAGATTGAACTATAAAATAATAAAAATATTTTTTTTTAATTTAACTATTAACGTGTTTTCTTAAAATTTAAATATTTTTGAAAGTGTAATTTTTTATGAAATTTCCATTATAGTCATTTATTTATTTTACACGTGATAATTGAAAATAAGATTACTAAATTATGTATTTTAACAAAACCAAAAATTTAATACTTGATTTTAATATAAGTTTTTTCATAATCTTAAATATAAGCTTTTAATATAACCTTAAACTTTTAAAGCTAGTGTTGATATATTCACTAAAACAAGGCTTAAGATTATACATAGCGAGTTGTAACAGATGTTTTGGTTAGAGTTTTTATATTTTGCTTTGCGTTTTCTTATAAATAAATTAATACACGTATAGTTTAACAAAAATATTTATTGTCATTAATTACCTAAATCGTAAAATTTAGTTTATTAAATAAGCTTTAATAAACATCATTGTTATTTTGTTAAACTAAGTATTATTTAATAATACTATTAGATATATTATTAATTTTCCTTAATTAAATTTTAAATTTAATTAAAATTATTTTTAATAATATTAAAATAAAATTTTTTAAATATAATTATCATATTTAAAATAAAAATAACATCTTGATGTAAAAAAGTATTCATGAAAAGATATATTTAAATTCAAAGCTTAAAATATCAATGTGATATCTAAATTTTGACTTTGCTAAAAGTTAGTTGCTATTTTTAGAATATACGTTGTGTAAACCTATATTTTTTCTAATAAAATACCTTTTTTTTGAAACCATCCATAATATTTTTCTTAGTTATTTTAAATAAACATTACAATATTTTGGTGTTTAAACAAGAAAAAACAGATACTTTTACAGAAACAGAAAATAGATAAGAAAGATAAATACATAAACAGAATGAAAAATGTTGATATGTTTTTGTTAAATAGTATCAATTTCATAAATTAAAAAATTAAAATAATTGACGAAACAATACAAATTATATAATAAAAATTAAAATATAAATTTATTTAGAAAAATTGTCAATTTAAAAAAAATAAATAAAAATCAAAATGTTGATACTAATGTTTATGTAACATTACTCATCCTTAATTATGTAAAAAAGAATTCAAAGATTACAACAGAATATAATAAAAATTTAACTTAAATACTAAACACTTTTTTTTACTCATTTTCAAATATATATAATTTTTAATAATTTTAATAAATAACATTCAAATATTAAATATTTAAAACAAATACTATTGACCTGTACAAAGTGACAATTTGTAGTAGTTTCGAAACTTAAGTAAAAATCTATTAAAATCATTAAAAAAAGATTTGTTAGAGTTTACAGTATCAATTTAATATTATATAAATATAAACACATCATAACGTATAGTAATTTTAAAAATGCGGTTTTCTACCTTTGAAACTTTATTAAAAAAAAATGCATTTTTTGTTATTAAATAAACAAAAAATGATATAGAATTAATATGAGTTAAAAAACTATTAAAAAAATTCTAATATTGAATGTTTTTTTGCATAAAAATTAGTCATAAAGTTTGGAACTATTATATTACCAAAAAAACTCAAAAATTTTTATAAATATATAAATATAATTTATTATTTTAATAAAAAAAAAGGTTACTTAAGGTGTGGCTTTAAGTAATTTTTTTAAGTTAAATCCAATTAAAATATTGAGTCTATTAAAAATGTTAAGAATAATCTTTTTTATTGTATTTATCAATAAATTCAAAGTACTCTTAATCAATTTTTTAATAAAAATTTAATTTAAAAATTAAACTTGGCATTTGATAACAAAGACATCTTTTACTTATTAGTTGAATCAAGTCAAAAATATTAGAATTACTTTAGTATAGATATAAAAACAACTTAATAATAAAATTTAACTATTAGTTTTAAGATATAAAAAAGTTATTACTTAAACTAATCTACTCTTTTTGTCAAGAAATCTTTAATAACAATAAATTTATAACAGTATTCCTTTAAAAAAAAATACAAATTTATATTCTAATTTTATTTCCGAAACAAAGTGGAAAACCAAACATTAGAAATGTAATATGAATTTAGTTATAAAAGAATAAGAGGACGTTTGAACAAAAACTTTCAAAACTTGAGAATTAATATCAAACTGTAGAATTTTATTATATAAATGATTTTATCAAGTCAAGTTTTACTGTATTTTAAATGAAGCTAAAATCGTAGTCTACGTAAAAAGTAATTTGTAGAAAGCAAATGTTATTGCTCAAGTTAGAGTTGATTCTAGTGTACAAGTAAAATTTGATTAATACTAACATATGATTAAAATAGCCGTATAGTAACTATAATTTTTACTTTTTTTATACCTTAAGCTAGTTTTAAAACTTAGTTTTATAAAAAGGAAAAGTAATTATAAGTAGAATTTGTAAAAATATGAATTTGTATATATCAGTAAATGTAAAAAAGTTTGCTAATCTTATACAAAAATTGTTACAGAAGCTTAGTTACCAATAATTAACAATTATAACTAATGTCTTTTATTTTAATGACAAAACCTCACATAATTCATTAGTTTTGACAATAAAAATTAAATTCACATAAACAAAAAATAATTGTAAGAATTCTTAACTTGATTACCGTTGGTATAAAACCAAATATTTGATAAAATATATTTTAGTTAATTTTAGAATAAGCTTAATTTAATATTGTGATTTTAGTTTTTTACAAACTAATTGTTGTTTTTAGTAAGTTTTATTATTTTTTAATGAAGTGAAACCTCCTTAAAATTAATTATAAAACTGTCTTTTTATTTATAAAATTGTAGTATTCTGCTACCTTTGCTTAGTTATTGAGAGTTACTCAAAAATCTAAAAGTGTTATATTAGCTGCCTGTAGACTATTTTTTATGCATGAAAACATTCTAACTTGACTAATTTATATTACACGCCCATTATAATGATATAACAGTGACCTTTAAATAAAAGTAGATATGAAACTATTTGTATACCACTAAGCTGTTAAGATATACACATGCTAGGTACATCAATTGAACAGTCGATTCATGTAGGAATTAAGCCAGTTATCATTTATGGTCAGAAACGACATAGACCGAAGAGATTTGTATAGTCTCAGTAATAATAAAATGTTAGAGGTAAAAACGGAAAATACTCGAATGTAAGAAACAAAACTTGAAAAACGGAGGAAAATGTGTCCTGGATAGAAAAAGTTTTGAATATAAATTTGAAACTCGAAAAAATAGCCCGATGCTTATCTTAACTGTATGTTTAAACAGTGTTACTAATTTAATAAACAAAGATTTTTCAAGGTTTACTTTATTTTTTATAAAAAGTTTCATCTTTAGTTAGAAAATTTATAAATTATTTTATAGAAACATTACCCATATTTTGAAAATGTTTTTAATTTAAATTTATAATATTTATATATATATTTTTAAATAATATATAATTTTTATTTAAAAAATTGTTAACAAAAATTTTGTATAAATAAAAATTATTTTCAAATTTTTTTATTTACTTTTATTGTATAAAAAATATTTGTAAATAAAAAAGCATTTATTTATTTAATAGAATAATTAATACATTATAATGTTTTATTAAATATAATTTTAATATAATTATTGATATAAAAAAAATCATAAAGTTAATTTTATTTTATAAATATTGTAAAAGAAAATAATTAACTAAATTTATTAAAAATTATATATAAAAAAAATACTAATTATTACTTTAAAAGTTTGTAAATTATGAAATAAATAAAATAATTAAATAAAATAATACTTTTGTAAATATAGTAAAAAATCTAAAAAATTATTAAAATTAAAAAAATTAAAAAAATTTAAAATTTATCATAATAATTTTTTATTTATCTTAAAAAAATAATATTTAATGCAATACTTTTCTTTTAATAATATCTTTTTAATTATTTTTCAAAATTTTATTTTCTATTTTTAATATTTTAATATTGTTTTCTTTCTAAAAATCTTATTTAAAATTTTTATAAAAAAACAAATTTACTCTTAATTGATAAAAAATAAAAAAAATATATATATTTTTGTTTTTATATATTCAAATAAAATAAATAAATAAAAAAATATATATTTATTTTTAATTTTAATATTTGTTTTTATAAAAAAGTATTTTTTTATTAAACATTGTCTAAAATTATCTTATTTTTGTTTTTTTTTTTTTGAATTATTTTTTTTTTTTTCATTTTTATATTATTTGTTTAATTCTTATCTGTTTTCCTTAAAGCAAAATAAAAACCAAAATCTTAAAAACCGTTAGCACACCCGTTAGCATTTGAAACAAAAAAAAAGTTTTTTTAAAGTTAAAATTTTGATGTTTCTCAGTTGATAATTTTTCATTTATAAAATACCACAAAAACAAAAAGTAATCTTTATCCAAACCTTGTTTTTGGGCGTTATTCAATCAAAAAAATAAAATCAAAATTGGGTTGAAAATGCTCAAAAGTAAATTAATTTTTTAAAATTAAAGTAAAAAAATTTTATTTGATAATTTTAAAAACAAATTTTTTTAAACTAATTGTGGTAATAGACTCATCACAAAATAACAACGTGAGATTTTTAAATTTATTTTATTTTATCTAACAATTTTTTTAATAAAAAGTTTTATTGAAATTCGTCATAAATTGATATATTTTTTTATTATGATTAATTTTCAAATCACACACTTTCCCTGGATTTTTGTTAATTTTAATTTTATTATGTCTAATTTATGATTAAATTGCTTAAATTAATTTAAGCATCTCCAAATTAAACATTTAAATCAATTCAATTTTTAATTAAATATACTTTAAAAAAAACTAAATCATATTAATTTTTTATATGTATATATTTTATAATTTTAATAAATATATATATATTATATATACATAAAAGTTTAAAATTTAAATTAAATAAAATATTCAGTTTTTTTTTTTAAAATATAAAAATAAATTAAGTAATAATTTTAAAAGATGAAAACTCACCGTCAACTTTTATTGCTAACAAAAATTCACATTTAAACACGCAATAGAATGCAATCATAAGCAATATGTATAATAACTGATGGTGAAATGTAACGAATATATTTTTGGATAACATTTTAACTTCCGGGTTTTCACCTTATTTTAACTAAACACATGTGTGTTCAAGGCGTGCTCTACTTTAACTTTTTATAATAATCAGTCCATTTTGTTCAATGGTACATCATTTATTAAAATTTATTTATTAATAACTTAATTTTTTAAATTTTTAAATATAGAAAATTAAATTAAAAAAATTTAACATTTTATTTAAATTAATTATTTTTAAACATTATTAATAATTTATCACAAATATTTAATTTATAGATTAAAATAATCATATGTTTAATTAAAAAAAAAAAATGTTTGAAGTAGAAAAAAATAATTTAATTTTAAAAAAATTTATCAAATACTATATGATTATTTATACTAATTTAAAACACTATAATAAAATTTATAATTTTTTTCAAATAATCACTTAATATTTTATTTTATAATACAAAAATTTTATATAAAAGTTAAAATTTAATTTTTTATAAATTAATATTTTTTTATATTTTTAAATTCACTTTTTAAATTAAATACACAAATCAATGATAATAAATCTAAAAAATCATAAAATTAAATAATTAATTAAACACAAATTTAATAAGAAATGAGAATATAAGAATTTAGAATTAAGATCACTATAGAAAATAATTTAATAATAATTTTTTTCAATAAAATTTTCTAATTTTTTTTTTAATAAATTACATTTTTTTTTTTTTCAAATCATATTTAATAAGATAATCCAAAATAAAGGCGATACGTTGATTTAAAAATCTATATATAAAAAAATATTAAAAATTATTTATTAAATGAAATTATTTTTTAATTTATGTTCAAGCATTGGTCAAAAAACCTAAAAAAAATATAGATTTATATTTATAAAAAAAGCTATTTATTAATGATAAACACGTATAATAAATTCAAATTTTTGTCGATTTTTTTCGATTAGATTCAATGCAATTGCAGCCAATAAAATAAAATGCAATTTTAAATTAAGATTCAATTTTTTACATATTTTTGAAACCTAAAATAAATTATTAGAATTTATTATTAAAAAAAAAGGATAAAAACAAGATTAAATTAATATACTAACTAAATTGTCATGTTATTGATTTGATTTATCAAATAAAAACATTTATATATTTTTTTTTAAACTACTCATAGAATATATTTAAATAGATGTTTAAATTAATTTTTAACTTATATTAATATTATTTTTTAACTAAATAAATTTATTTCATTTTTTTATTTAAAAAAAAGGTGTCATAAAATAATATAGTAAATAAATAATATCTTTATTTTAAACATAAAATTGAAACTAATAATAAAATTAAAAACTAAAATAATATAATTAAAATAATTTAATAGTTTATTAAAAAATTTACTATTTAAAAACATTTAACAAAATCATGTGTAAAGTTTAAAAACATATGAAATGTTGCTGTTTATTTAAAACTTAATTATTTAAAATCTTTAAGATATTTACTTAGTATGAACTGTGATTAAAATTTATGTTTACAAAAACGTTAATATTGCCAAAAAAAACCCAAATTAAAAAAAAATAAACGTTATGTGAATGTTAATTTAACAAATGCATAAAATTTTTAACTTTTGCTTATTCAAACTACAAAAATACAGTATACATAAAATAAAATTTTTAAAACATGAAAATACAGCAGAATAAAATAAAAATGCTGCAAATGATTCTACTTTCAACTTTAATCTAGTGAAACAAAATATTTAAAACGATACTTAAGTCATGACAATTTTCCGTTTTTTATTTTTTTTTTTAATTTTCTTATCACTTAGATATTTTTTTTACAAGTGCTTAAAAATTGTTTTATATTAATCCTAAATTAACATAACAGGTCTAAAAATAATAGATATAATTTAAAAATACAAACTAATAAATTAGTTATATATAAATAGAATTAAAGGCGTGTTCTTTTTACGATAACCAGGTGCAATCATGCAAACTAGAAAAAACCAAAATATTACTGATTTTTTAAATGAACCAATAAAAAATAAGATAACGTATTATAAAAAAAAAAATTTATAAGAATTTTTTATTTTAAAAACCTCAGAAAAATAAATGTCACGCTTTACAAATTTAGTGAACAAAATAAATTTCAAACATAACATATTATGCCGTGTATACAAAAAAAATCTACCACAATTTTTTTGTAAAATGTACAATAAAGGAGCAATAAGTTAATTTAAAAAAAAAAATATAAATATTTTAATTTATGTTTAATAAAATTTAATGAAAACATTTTTTAATTTTATTTTATAAGACATATTTTAAATTCAATCAAAAAAAAAATTTTTAAAAATAAAACTAATTTTATAAAAAAAATATATTTGGAATTATATATAAAATAATTATTATGATTGTTAAACAAACATTTTTTTGTTTATAAGAATTTTACTTTTGTTTTTGGATCAATATAACTTTTAATATATTTCAATATTTTATAAAACAATATTGTGACAATTTGTTGACAACACTAATTACACTAAATTAATGAGATCAAAATGCTAATCAAAACATTGAAACATATAAGTAATATATGAACAAATATTTCTTTTCATAAATTTATTAGATTTTAAATTATAATATATAAAATTCAATCACATTATAAACAAAAAAGATATTCTATAATTTAACACAAAATAAACTAGGTAAATATTATTTATATTTGTAATATTAAATTTTTTTTTTTTTTTAAACTATATAATATAAAAATTTATAAAAAATAATTTGATAAAATTATTTAAAAATTAACAAAAAATTATATTCTACAAATTTTAAATAATAATAAAAAAAAAATTAAATTAAAAAATTGTTAAATGCTTACAACAAATTAAAAAAATAATTTACAACAAATAACACAAACCTTAAAAATATTTTTAGTTTGAGCAAAAATTTAAAAAAAAAAAATATTTTGCACACATAAATTTTATTATGTTTATAAACTTTTGTTTAAACTTAAATAAAACAAATATCTATTTTTACACGTGTAAAGATATGAATTAAATTATTTAAAACAAAAACTTTAATATTGTTGGTAAAAAATTATCCAATTGTTATAAATTTTGTTTTTTTTTTTTATTAAAATACACTTTATTTGACTTTTCATGTGTTCAAGACGATGAACAAAATTTAACTAAACTTTACCGGTCTTTTGTTCATGAAATTTGAAACTAAAATTAAACAATGCGCCGTCTCCATGTTCAAACATGCGCTCTAATAAATTTTCGATTGCTATCTAAAATAATTTTAAATTTTGATTTAATTTAAAATCTTTAAAATTAGACATTTATTTATATTTTTATTAATTTAATTTTTTTTTAAATAAAGTTATAAATAGTTTTAAGGATTATTAAATAAAATATCTTAATGTTTATATGATTATTATTATTTTCTAATTAACATTTTTTTTTTTATATAAGTGTCATAAAATTACAAAGATTTTCACAGCTACATTTTTTATAAAGATAATCTAATATTTAGACATTTAAAGTTTTTACATCAGATATAATAATCGGCGCATGTAGTATTAAAATTTTTAAAATCACTTTAAATTCAAACTTAAGTGGATGGTGAGTGCAAAATTATGCTAGTAGGCTATTTAAAAAAATCTTAGACAATAATTTATGTAATAATATATGTATTTTACTAAAGGTTATATATAAATTTTTCTTAAAAATAAAAAGGTTGTTATTTTTTATTATTAATGTTTTAGTAAAAAAGTATTTAAATAATGTTGTTTTAAAATTAAAAATTATGATTATGTTCAATTTTTTAATCTTTATTATAATTTTATAATTTTGGAAATAAAACACAATATATTGTTTTACAATAAATTACGTATCTACAATTTTAAGTCAATATTTAAATCAATTGTTTTTGGTGTTTAATTTATAAAAAATAGATTTTTATGTAAATTTGCTTTTTGGACTATTGATGCGTATGCTAATACTTAACTTTTGAAATAACTTTTAAAACAAGATGGAGGGTTTCAACCCTATCTTTATTAAATTAAGAAGAAGATACAAACGCACACTCGCTACTAAAGTCAAGATTCTAACTGCGCTTAAAAATCTATTGCGTCTCGGAATAGACCTAAACTCTTCGTCTTCTTTTACAGAACTTTCTTTGTTTTACCTTTACTAACACGCTGTCTAACCTTTCTACGTCTACCCAAAGAGTATGAGGGAACTAGTTGATTTCCGATAGTTACATCTCTATCGTTGTCCCTTTAAAGTTGTAATAGGTTTACGGAGACTTTCATCAGGTTTACACCTACTATTACTTTAGATATCTTAAGTGACGTCAACTTGTATTTCCTGATCTCCTCAGCGAATACTCTTTTGCTTTATGACAGGTTCACAAGATCTTAGGATTACAGGGTAAGGTCTGCAGTACCTGTACTCCTTCTATTCTTTAATGTCATCTTAGCATTTTGATATGTTAGGGCTTTACTTAAGTCTTAGGGACTAGTGATATATTTTGTGTTCTACATCACTATCTTTTAAAAAAAAATAACAAATTTATAAAAGCTACTAATATACACAACTGATTAAAGTTAAATTAAAAAAGTAATAAATAATTCTTAATAATTTAATTAGTAGATAATAGCTTTTTACCAATATATAAGTTAGTAAAAAATTGAAAGGAACAATAATTAAAAAAGTTTATTAATCAAATTTATGCGTTTAGACAGAAAAAAGATCTAAGAAGAAGTGTTATTTGTGATAAAATATTTTTAAATAAAAAATTTTTAGTTGTTTATTTAATAAATAAAAGTTATTTAATATATATCTTATAATTAATGTTATAGAAATAAAATAAAAAATTATAGAAATAAAAAATATAGATTTAACAAATTTAATTTTTTTTTATTTTCGTAAAAAGAATAAACATATTTAAATTAACTATTAATAACAAAAAAAATAATTTTTTTTTTATTTATCTTTTTTCTATCAATTTTGAAGTAAAATGAATAAAATAATATAAAAAATTGTCATTAATAAATATAACTGAAAAATCAACTTTTGGTTAAGATATGTAACAAAAAAACAAATTAAGAATTTAAAAAAAATTGTGAAATATTTTTAAATTATATAGACAAATAATTTAATAATAATTTAATATTAAAGATTATTGTTTAAAAAGACAAATAAAATAGATCATAACAAAATATCAAACATTTAATATCAAAATAGTTTTGTTTTTAAGTTTATTACAGAATTATTTTTTTTTATTTAATCTTTTTTTTTTATTTTCGTTTTTGTGCTAAACTAATTTATTTAAATTTAATATTTATTTAATGAATATTTAAATATCTTTATAAAAAATAGTCAAAAATAATCAAAAATTATCTTAGATTCCAAAAAACTATTAATTAAATTTTAAATAAATATATATTTAATATGTTGAGATTCCTCTATCATCCAAAGATTATTTGATGGTGGATAGAACACATTTCTAAACACAATCAACAAATAGAATGATCACTGTCTTGAGATTAAGATAAGAAATTTTAGATTAATTTTTAAATTGCTAGAACTTGCTAGTAATCCGTTTGGATTTTAACTGTCCAATTATAATCATCCTCAACTTTCTCCTTGTTTCTCTGCTTTTGTTCTAACTAAATCACAGGAAGCGACCTTACCTTTCTATCTCTAAAACTTATTACTAACCATGATGCAAATCAATTTTGTTATTTGGTCTAGTGTAAAAAACAAATATTCATACTTTAAAGTCAGATGGCTATTCTTCCTTAGTTTATATTTTAGGTTGCATTTACACTCATAAAGTCATACCTTATTACTCCAAAGTCAGAAATTCACAGTCTTGTGCTAGATCAGGTTTGTATGCCAGGCATTACAGCTGATAACCTCAGCTCAGTTCTTTCGCATAAACCTTTCAGACTATTCTTTACACTTGGTTAAGTAACTATCGCTAATTTCATTTAGAACATGAACCTATTATCCTAAGATTCCTATTATCCTATGTTAACCAAACATAGTATAGATATTTAGGATCTTAATAGAGATCACAATTGCTATGAGATTTAGAATTGTTATATAGCCATACACTTTAACATAATAAAATATGTTTTTGAAATATTTCTAATAAATTATATTTCTATAATATTAGTTTAGTTTGAAATTAAAAAAAAATTTATAATTTTTTTATTTTTTATTACTTATTAATTTAAAGTTTTATGAATTTTAAAAATTATTTTTCTATAATATTTGTTTTATTTTTATTTTTTATGTTTATTTAATTTTTTAATTAATTTTGTTTTAAATATTTTTTTTATTTAAATGTTTTTTTTTTTTATTGATCAAACTTAGTATAAATGTTATGTATTGTATTTAAAACTTTAATTAATTTTATTAGATTTAAAAATAATATTAAATGATTAAATTTTTAAAAATGTTTTTTTTTTAAATTTTCAATTAATTTTTTGCATGCAAGTATTAACACATTACATTCTTTTAAATCACAATTTAACTTAAATTTAAACAGTTTAAATGTATTATCGGTTAAATTAAATTAATTTTTGAGTAATTTAGCTTAAAGCTAATTTTCTTAAGGCTATTTAATTTTTTGTAATTTGTTTTAAAAGTTTATATATGTGTATTTTTAAGTTGGTATATTTGGTAAAAATCTTACTAAAAAATTTAAAATTTTATTGGAAATTTTTTTTTTAGACATTAATAGTTAATTATCATAACAATTAGATTTTAATTTGAATTTAATAATGAATATAAAAAAAAATATTACAATTAATTGTTTTGTTAAAATAGTTTAAAAATATTTATAAAATTTCAGTGATAAATTTATTCAGAAAAATATAAGTAAATTTATATCAAAATATTCAAATTATAAAAAAAATTTTGAATAAATTAATTTGATAAAAAATAAAACAAATTTAATAAAAAATTAATTTTAAAGTTTTATGTTTATTTATTATGTAAATTATTTATAAATAATTAAATTTTAACCTAAGAATAAATTTTAAGTTGAACTGTATGTATTTTAAAATTAATATTCAAAACCTCAACAACGTAAATTATAACACGCTATTTGATTACTAATATGACACAATTTGTAGAATAAAACTTAAGGAATTATGATTTTATTATAAAGATTTTATAAAATTGCGCTAAGTTACTATTATCCTATAAACAAATAATATGAAATTTTAACATATTTTAAATAAAAATAAATTTGATAAAATTTTTTGAATTCTTTTTAATAATTTGATTGTTAAAATAGTTTTTAAACTTCAAATTTTAATATATAAATTTTAAAAAATTTTAATAAAATAATTCATTTTTATTAATCAAAATTTATTTTTTTAAATTTTTTTTTTTTATAATTGTAAATAATTTTTTTCGACATGATAATTTTAATAAATTAATTATTAAACAATTAATATAACTTTTTTTTTAAGTTTATTATCAATGTTTTTATTAAAAATTAAAAAAAAAAATCCGATTGTTAATTAATTATTTTATCCGATATAATTTTTACAAAACTATTAAAATGTTAAAAAAAAAATTACAATTTATTGTGATATTCTTGTTTATTTATATACATTTATTTACTTATAATACAAAATTAATCTGTCATAAAACTAGAGTTAATAAATAAATATATATATGGACACTATACAAAATAACATAATTTATAAAATATTTTAAGATAAGATTTTAAAATAAATTAATTTTAAAAAACAGATATTAAATTTTTCTTAATAATAAAAATAAAATAATAAAAAAAAAGAAAAAACTATGTTAATATCTTAAAATAATTTTATCAATTAACTATTTAAAATAAAATTTTAAATTGAGTATAATTAAATAATTAATAAGTAATAAGTAAATAAGTTATAAAGAAAATTTTTTTTTAAAAATCAATAGAAGTTTAATCTATTGTAAGTAGCTTAATGAATACTACAAGACTAGATATCATTTTTACAGTAAGCATAATGTGCAAACATATGTCAAAATTTATGAAATATCACCAAAAGTAGGCCAAAATAAAGATAAATCTTAAAAATAGTAGTTAAGCCAACTTTTAGTTTAATATAATGGTCAAATAAATTTTAAAAATTTGTTTGATTTAGTCATCATAAAATGTAGTTACTAAAGATAAAATGAGTTTAGTATAAAATAATTAATAAAACAGAAGTAAATGATAAAAAGTTTAAAAAATAACATAATTTATAAAATATTTTAAGGTAAAATGTCAAAACAAATATTAAATTAAAAAAAAATATTTATTATATTTTCAATACATTTTTTATTAGATCTGTATTTTTAATTATATCTTATGAAAGTATGAAATTATTGTTATAAAAACAAAGTTTGCGAAGATAAATTATTTTACTAGTAATAGCTAAACAAAAAAGTATTTAATTATTACACACTAAAAAAGTTAAAGTTTGGATCTATTAAATTCAAATTTAGGTATTTATGATAAATTTCAAAACAAACCATAGTATTTGCAAGTGCAATATACGCTATGTGTTTATTATATAGTGTGGTGCACTAGTATCCTTTAAACACTAAAAAAATGATCAGAACATTTTGGAAATTTTATATCCTAACAATAAGGTTTCAATAATAATAATTTTTTAAAAGTAGAAAAAAGTTTGCTTGAGAAAAAATCTATACATAACTTTTCTTTTGGAGTTAATTATGAGATGAAAAAATGAAAAAAAAAAAAAATTCATTCTTAAATGAAAAAATTTTGTAATTTTTATTCACATAAATGAATTTATAGTTATATGAAAATAAGTGAATTATCATTTGCTATGTATTCAGTATTTTTCAAAAGCAAAATGTTAGTTTTTTTTTTTTTTTTAAAGTGCTGGAACGATGTCTGTATTAAGAGGAAACAGAAACATAAAACATTTATTTTAAGTAAAAATTAAGGCATTTATGATTCATGTAAAATTTTTTAGTTAATGTGTTAAGTATTGTATTATCTAGTATTTTTGTGTAAAACATTTTATAAAGTGTTTTCTTACAAATTTGTAAGAAAATGATATTCGAGAAAGATTTTCTATAAGTCTTGTTATTTTGAATTTCTGATTGATTTCAAAGTAAAAAAAAACTTTTTTTAAGTTTAGTATCATCTTAAAATTAAATTTACTGTTTCTTATATAATATTTTTTAATTTAACAAAGATTATGTTTGCGTATGGATTATTAAGAAATAAACTAATATACAAATTTAAATTGTTTTCTTTCTCCTTTATCGACAATTTTATTCTCATTTTGTAAAATTTGGATTTTTTTTAATCTAGAATGATGGTTTCTATCAGGTGAAAATCTCTAGAGAACGAAACGCTATACCATATTTAATGTCTTATTTAGACATTGTAAATTTAATTGTTTCTTTTGGTTGAAATAAAAGTTAGGTGATCTCCTAATACTATTTAATAAAAATTTTTGTTTTTTTATTAGATTAAAAAAATATAATTTATATAAAATCAAATTATTTGTAAAAAAAGAAACTTTGCACATGCATATTGTTTGAACACATATAATTTTTTTTTCAGTTTGACTACAAATCTTTAATTGATTTAAAAAAAAAATTTTTTTACTATTAATAAAATTATATTTTAAAATTGTTTTTAAATAAAAAGTTAATGATGAATAAAAAAAAAACTTATTCACAAAATTAAAATATAAATTTTATTAATTATTATTGTTAGTTATAAATTTTAAAATACTATATAAATTATACATTTTTTAATTGACTGGCTAAATTTAAAAATAATTGATATTAAATTAATTGAGTTTAATAATAAAATAATTTTTATAGATTTTTAAATTAATTGTTTATTTAAGTTTAAAATTTAATTGATGTGTTTTATTATAGAACTGATTTTAATTAATTACTTCAGTAGTTACTATTCAATAATTAGAAAAAAAAATCTAAGTGTCAAATATTTCAAAAGTTATGTTAAAAGAAAAAAACTTATTATTCATATTTATCATTGTATCTCTGTTTTCCTGTTGATCATTATAGTGTTTTTTGGTTGCTTAGTTAACAAAAATTTATTTTATTATCCTTTCAAATCTAAAATTTAATATTTTATTAGTGTTACAATGAAAAATAGTAACATTTTATATTTTATATTATTTTAAATTTTTAGTTAAATTTGATGAAATTGTAATTATAGTTATTTTGTTAGACTTTATAATGATTTAATTTTTAGTGATTAAAATAATTTTAGTAAATTTTGTTATATTTTTAAAGAAAAATTTAAATAAAAAGATTTTCTAGCTATAATTTATCTTATTTGCAGATGGACAAATCCAAAATTCACTACTTTTTTTTTATTTTTAAACGATTTCATGTCATTTTTTGAAATTTATATATTTTATGTAAACTTTGGTAAATTTTGCTTAAACTTTGAACAAATGTACTTAACTTTTAAACCTACTTTGTTTTTTTTTATCGTTGATTTAATTTAAAATTTTTCTTGAATTCTGTCTATAAATTTATTTGATTAATTTGAAATATTGAGTTAGATATTAACTTAAAAGTTTAATGTTAAGTAAGGAATCCTGTTTAAAGTTTTTGTAAAAAATTTTTTTTTTGAAAAGATTAAAGATCAATAAACTTATATTTGTACAAAAAAACATTAACAAAATCTTTAAATTTTGCTTAAAAGACTACGTGATGGTTTAACAAAATGTCTCCTTTATGTTATATGATTTAGAATAACGTTACCCGTTACTTGATTTGTTAAAAAAAAAAGCTTAAACTCTGTTTATATAAAATAATACTGATCCGTTTTTGTTAAACATTAAAGTACTTGCAATTTCTTATTTGTCAAGTAGTGTATTTTAGTTATGTGATTATAAGCATAAGTAAAAATTTATTACAGTTTTTTTTTTTTTAAAACTTTAATTTTTTTTTTATTTTAATTTTTTTTTTTTTAAATAAATAAATAAATTTTAAAGTAAAAGAATTAATATTAATTTCAAAATTTGAACAATTTTTAAATAATTATTTATGAATTGTTAAAAAATAAAAGTAAAAATGATAATATAAAAAAATTTATATTATTTAGATTTAAAAATTACTAGTTTAAAAAACAGTAACTTCACATATAAAAATAAAACATTTGTAAAAAATTTTTAATGAAATTTTTAATAATATTTAATAATTTTTAATAATTATATAAATTATTTATTTATCTAAACAATAAGCCATAAATTTTAAAAATTTAGCATATAAGGCAGAAACTGAACTTTATGAGATTTTTTAAGATTGGTAAAAGAACAACATTAAAAAATCATTTCCAAATTATATATTTTATTATTATGATAAAAATTAATAAAAAATATAAATATGTTTTATATTAAATATTTGATAATTTTATATTTATATAAATTTATTAATATTTGTATTTTATTAATAATTTTTTAAAAAATATTTTATCAATTCCAATTATTTGAAAAAAATTAATTAAATTATATAAATTATATTTTAATTTTTATTTAAAAAAATAAACACGTTGTTTAATTTGCAAAACATTTTCTAAACTAAAAATAGATAGTTAATAATTAATAAAATAATTAAAAATTAGTTTAAAAAAATCAATTACTTATATTTTAAAGTTTAATGTAATCACAAAATATTTCACATGAAACTAGTTTATTTATCCAACTTTTTGACTGAATATTTGATACAATCACACCAACATAAATAGTAAAAATATCTTCAAAGTTTAATATTGTATCAACATATAGATTTGTTTTTTAGTGTAAATATTTAAAAAAAGCAAACAAAAATCTATAGTTTGAAATGAGATACTATGGTCAGTTTTGAAACCAACACGCAAATCGAATATTGATCAGTAACTGTTTCAATTATTAATTTGGTTTTAAAATACGTTTGATATAGACAACTGTTGGGCGTCTATTTTAGTCAATCTGCAAGCATTAAAACAAGTGTAATCTAAGCGTAACGCATGAAGAAAAATAATCACATTAATCATTTTTATTTTTGATTTTTTTTTAAATTTAAATATATAAATAACATATTTATCTCAAATAGTATACAAAATAAAAAAAAGATAAATTTTTTTTATGGTAAATTTTTTTATAATTTTATTATTTTTTTCATTATATTTTTCAATTTTATTTAATCAAAAAACAATCAATTATTTTACATTTATTTTAATCTTATTTATCAATTTTTACATTTTATAGGAATTTTAGAAATAATTAAGTAAAAAAAATCAAGTTTAATAAAACTTATATTTATTTAGTAATCAGTTAAACTGTCACAACAAACTTTATATTTATTTTATTTTAAACAGTTTAAATAAAATAAATAAACTAATTGATATTTAAAATTAATTTTATAAATATTTTTTTAATTTAATTTATTAAATAATATATTTTGCCTAATTTATATGTTAATTAAAATAATTAGTTTTAAATAAATAAGTAAAAAATAAATTTATAAAAAATTTTATAAACTAAATGTTAATATTTTTCAAATTTTAAACAAAAAATTAATATTTTTTAGATATTTAAGAACTAAATTATATGTAATAAATAAATGACAAATTACTAAATCAGATAAAAAAAAATTAAATTTTTTGTTTCTATGTTTATTTAATATTATTTATTATCTTTTTTATTAAATTTTTTTTTTTCATTATTCATTTTAGTAGTAAATTTGATTATATAATAATATTTTTTGTATTTTTTAATTTAAAAATAAAACCAAGTTGAAGTTTAGCAAAATTCATTCTAAATTAAAACAAATCAAGCATATAAAATTAAAAAAATAACTAAAACATGTTTATTAAATTTATTACAATAAATAAATCATAGTTAATATGGCAAAAAATTAGAAAATGGACTCTGGATGCAACGTATTTATAAAAATAACGCCTAACTTTAATATAAAATGTTTTAATCATTTTAGAAATTTTTAATTTAGTTTCTTAACAATTTTTTTTTTTTGAATTAATGTTGTTCATTAGTTATAACAAAAAAAAAAATAAATAAATAAAATAAAAAATGTCATAAATAATTAAAAATAAATAAAAAATATTGAAATAAAATTTTTTTGCTGAATTTTCAAAAATTGAAAAAAATTTAAATATTTTTAAATTATTAATTTTAAATTATTTGATTTATTTTTAATTTATTTGTTAAAATAATTATTGAATTATATAATGTTAAAGCAGAGTATGTCCAATTGTTACACCGTTATACTAAGACGTTGGTAACTGATCAACTTTGACGGTACAACTTAAAACAGCTTTGAATTAAAGTCTTGAGGAGCCATTGGGTTTAGGGAACATATAAGAACGAGTAAGCAAGTGAGATAGATATACAGTAATTGCTTTCTAAGCAATCAAGAATTGTGAAATCGTAGTAAAATTTTTTGTGTCTTAACACGTAAATTAAAGTTTCAATAAAAATTAATAAATTTATATAACTATTTTTTAAATAAAATTTTATTATAATTAAAAATTTTGAAAAATTCAAGTATTTAAATTAGATTTTTTTATTTTGATATGTGGCATTAAGTTTTACTTAATAAGAATTATGAAACTTATCTGTTTATTATAGGATTTAAAATAAAACAATAATATTTGCAAACGCAATTGATTTTTTATAATTGTGAACATAAATGATAGAGACAACTTACGTATAAGTTCATTTTTTAAAATTCTCAAATTTTAAAGTTTTAAAATAAGCGGATAGATATTTTTTGAGTACTTAATTATTTTTTTACTATTAAAAAGTACTTTATTTATATTACATAAATATAATGAAACCATTTTAAAATTAATTTTTACTAATAAAACAACCAAATTTTTAATAACTTGCTTCTTACATTAATAATATCATAATGCTTATTATTTCAAAGTAGTTGATTACCTTTTTTTTTATTCTATAAAAACTACCATTCTTTCAAATTAAAACTCAATAATTTTTATAAAAACTATAAATTTATCAATTACATTATCAATAGTGCTAAAAAATTATTTAAATAATTTAAATAAAAATAAAAATTGTATTTATTTTTTTCAATTATAATAATTTATATATTTAGAAAAAATAAAAAAAAAAATATAATTAAAAAATATAATTTATAAAAAATTAATATTATCTAATTATTTTTTAAAATCTATTTTATTAATTTTTTTGGAAAATTTTATTTTATTTTTTATTTAATTATATTTTTAGTAGAATTTATTTGTTTGACCTGACTGAACATACTAAATTTATATTAAAGCAAAACAGAAAATGTAAAAATAAAGTAAAGAGTAATGTAAGAAGTACTGCAGACTTCTTGAAACAATGCCGGTGCTTTGTAACCAGTCTAGAAGTAAAATCCCGTTAGTATTATGGTCACTATGTTAAATGTGAAATTTTCATAATTATTTAAAACATACAATAATAACAAATAAATCTATTAGTAAATAAGGAATATAACGATAGAAATAGATTATCATCCAATATTTAATTCTGATATAATATTTAGAATGCTTAAGGTAATAGGCAGCTCATGTTGGTAAACGTCATTTTATATAATGTTAGTAAATAAACTCTTAAAAGAGAGTTTTAAAGTCAGTGAGTTTTTGAAAAGTTAAAACTAGTAAACAATAGTTAAAAGAATTGTACTTTTTATTTTTTTATTTAATGAAATCAAAGAATAAAAACTTTAGAAATAATCATCATGTTGAATTTCTTAAGGGTATTTTAAGAAGACACAAAATTTTATATTTCCTAAGTTATATTCTTTTTTAAAAATATAGATAAATAAAAGAAGAACACAAAGATGACGGATTTTTAAATCTTTTTTCATTAATAAAAATAAATAAAATAAATACATAAATTTAGTTATCTTTTCACTATTCAAGCTAATATTTTTAATAATTGTTTTTGACTATTAGAGTCAGATTTTTCTACTATACCTACTCAGGCCACATTTTTAGGTTTTTAAGTTGTAATCAATTTTTCATTTTTTGTTAAACTTATTGGCTGGTTTCACAATTAACCGTTATAAAATTCTATTTGTGCCCCTATTTGAATATTCTGTCCCGCATCTGTAAACATTCCAACATAGCTGTTAGGTAATGTTGGAACATACCAAAATGATATACAAGGAGATCTCTTTTCCATATAATTAAAATTTACTGTTATACCAGCTATCTTGTCTTCTGTTACGAGATCGTACGATTTATTCATTCTTAGTAGTTGTTTAGGCAACTAGTACTTCACTTTAATTTTATAGCATGCATGAAAAATGATTTGTAGATGATAGTGGTTTTACCACAATTAAACTTTAATTTTAAATAAAAAATTTTTTAATATTTAAATTTTGAATTAAAAAAAATTAATTTAAATATATATATAATATTCTATTTTATAAAGCCATTTGTATATTATTCAAGATTAAATTTATTTGTAAAATATATCTAAAATTTTGGAACAACTTAAATCTAATTTTTAAAAAACAAATTTTAATTTAAAATTTCTAAATTTTAATTTAATTTTTATAAATATCATGATAATTCAAGTTATTTTAATTAATGAATTATATTTATGACTATTTTTAAAAGATCAAGTTATAAATTACAAGCCGTTTTATGTATTAATTTAAATGAATGAATAATCACAACAAAACAGATTGAAATTATAAAAGATGAAAAAAAATTCAAACAGACGCATTTACATGACAATAAAATAAAAACCATCTAAAATATGTTAGAGATTAAAGACTTAACAATGATGTTAATAGATTATAATAACAAAAAATAACTGTGTTATTAAGTCATCTATAAATACGTTAATTGTAAATAAAAAAAAAATTGAACAAGGTAATTTCAAAATCAATTAAAAAATTTTTAACAGATTTTAATTTAATTATCTTTAATGAATATTAAAATAAAAAAAAATTGTAAATTTTTCTAAATAAATTTAAAGTAACTTGGTAAAGGAAAAAAGATCAAATAATAAAACAAAGTATTTTTATTTATAAAAACTACTAAAGTCAGTCAAATTTTTAAAAATGATTCATTTTAAATAAATAAAATTGTCAATCAAACTATTAAAATAATCTTTCAAGGAATATTTCTAATGATGTACAAAAAATTATCAAATAATCTTTGATAAAAACAATTTTTTGTTGTTTATCGCTTTACTACTACAAAAATTTGATAAAATAATAAAAAATACTATAAAAACATAAATTATTCCAAATGTATCAGTGAAGATTGAATAAATTTTCAAAAAAGCAAAATATAAAAAATTCTTATTTTTTAAAAAAATTAGTTATAAAAAATAAAAAAAAAATGTCAATTATGATTTAAGAAATGTAAAACGTTGTTAATTAAAGACAAACATTGTAAAAGATATATATTATATATTTTTGTTATAAAAAAACTTTAAATATGATTTATAATAAAAAGTTCAATACAATATAAAAAACCTAAAAAATAATAAATTAAAAAATATTTTTTAATTTTAAAATTAATTTATATTTCAAATATAAATTTTCAAAATAATTATATTTTTGTGAAACAAAAAAATATTATTTTAGAATTGATGTTTTTTATACTAAAAAAAAAAAATAAATTTAAAATTTTATTAAAAAAAATAAACAAAAAACAAAACAATTTTATATTTATTACAGTTTTATTTAAATAACAAAATTATTAAATTATAATACGTAAATGTATAAAAAAAAAAAATTACTAATGTACTATTGATGTTTTATAAAAAAAAATTAATTTTTATTTTTTCTAAAATGAGCAATATAAACATTACTTTTAAATAATAATTATTTTAAATACTAATTTTAAATTTTTAAATAAATAAATGTGTTGATTAAGTTGCTTGTATGTGTTATAAAGCTTTTAGTTTAAATAAACAAAAAATTATACTTTGAAGTTAATTCTTTTTGTAAGTTATAAAATAAGTTTAAAAAATTAATTATCTGATTAATTAAGTATTCAAAATAAATTTTAAATTTAAAAATAATTTTTTTTATTTTAAAAATAAAATCAAACAAAATTAAATTTGTTTTTGTATTAGTTACATTTTTTAATTACAATTGATTGTAATTTATATTTAAATTTTTTAAATTTTAGCAAATTATTATTACATATATTATTTATTATTTTTTTTATGATATAATACTTACAATATAAATATTAAATTTAATAATGATTTGTTTTTTATATATTAAAAAAAATTATATAAATTATCAAATAAACATCTTAATATAATTAAAAATAAGATAAAGTATTTATTATAACAAAATATTTAAAGCAACAAGAAGTTATTTCTATGAGTATAAAATCACTTAAATATTAAATAATTTATATATTGATGCTATTATAATTTTAAAAGATCTGTTATTTAAATTAATAAAATATGAAATTTTTAATGTAATATATCCATTTTATATTTTTTATATTTAATATAAAACAATATTTAATGCTTATATATTTAGAATAATATTTAAAATTGTTTACAACATTCTTATTTTTACTAAAAAAATTTTAAAAGTAATAATTTTTTAACTTATAAAAATTTATTATTTGTTTAAAACAATTTATTAATTTTATTTAATAATTATTAAAATAATAATTTTATGATTTTTGATATATTCGATTAATTATATAAAATAAATTAAAATTTAATTTATAACTAATTTATTATTTTTTTTTTTTAAAATTAAATAAAACTATTTTGTTTTTGAATTGTAGTTAAAATTATATTTAGTTATTTTTTGATAAAAAAAATTAAGATTGATTTTACCTATTTTTAAATTTATTTTATTTTAGTTTTTATAATAAAATTTTTTATTTAGTAATATTTTTATGATATATGTTCTTAAAAAGATAAACATTCTTTACTATTATAAATTGTAATAATTTATCATTTGTTTTTTTTAAATTTTCAGGTGTAGTAATATTAACCAAAAAAAAGTTTGAAATTTCAAGGTTAGATTTGATGTTTGATATGATAACAAAAATCTTTAAATCAATGAAAAAATAATTGGTATTAAATTAATGCAAGATTTTAAATATAATTCAAAAATTTATTTTTTTTGATAAAATTGAACTTTTAATCAATTGTTTATTAAAATTTATACAGATTAAGGTGTTGACCTTAAACTTATTATTAAAAGACATGCTTTTCTTATTTTTAAATAAAAATAATATAAATGTATACTAATAATAAAATCTAGATAATTCCTAGATAAAATTAATATTAAGGTAATTATATATTTAATTAGATTATTTTAAATATTAATATTATAATTATTTATTAATTAAAATTTATATTTAATGCTTATATTATTTATAAACAATTAAAATAATTTTTTTTAACATACTGCGATATACATGTAAAAGAATTTTTAATGCAAAACACTGTATCTGTTAAATTATACCTTAATTTATTTTTAAAAAATACATTTTATATTGTATAAAAAAATTTTGTAATTTTTTAATTTCAAATTTGAAAACTATTTTTTTAATTTTTTTACAAATCTAAATTTGATTTTTTATTTATTTTAATATATTTATTATAGTAAGTGCTATTATTTTTTTATTTAGCAAAAATTTTACTATATTTCTCAAATAAAAAAAAAATTATTATATTTAGTAATGAATTTTCTATTTCTCAAATGTTTAAGTAAAAATATTTTATCACAAATTTGTCTTTTTTTTTAAAAAAATACTAATATTCAAACTTAAACGTATCATTTAAAATATCAATTAAAACAACTTTTTTAAATGATTTTTTTTATTTGCTAAAAAAATTTTGTTTTTTTTTTTTACAAAAAATATTAATTTATTACAAATATAATCAAATTAAATAAAATGTTTATTAGTTAAAAAATAAAATAATTTTTTTAGTATAATTTAGTTATTTTAAAACTTTTTTTATAAAGTATAAATAAAATTTTTATTATTTTAAGAAAAAAATATAATAATAGTAATAAATAAAAATCACCAATATTGTTTTAATCAAAGCTTGATTTAATCTTATAAGCAAATCAGGGAATTTTAAAATTAATGTTTTAAAACTCTTTAATAGTAACAATTCTTGTATCTTATATTTACTAATTGAATTAAATTGTTGAGTTTTATTCTTCCATGTTTTTAATTTAGACTTATATAAAATTAATTTTAATTTTGTGCAAAATTCTATACTGTTTATACCTATTTTAATCATTTTTTTCAAAAACAAAAAAAAAAATAATATTACTAAATTAATTTAATTTGTATTTAGTTTGATTTTTAAATATTTGTATAATAAAATATTTTAATTTTGTTTGTAATTCTTTTTATTATTTAATTATTTATAAAAGCCAATTAAAATTTTTTTTTAGTTTAATAAAATTTAAAAAAAAAATTATATTTTTTATTCGACATTATGTATTTCTTTATTACTAATATCAAATTAATTTATTAGTTTTCTTAAATTTATTTCACTCATAATTTTTTTTTTTTGAAATAATTTTTAGATTTCAATTTATTTACAAAATAATAAAACAACTAAATACATAGTGAGGTCCCGTATTTGTGGAAACTTCGTCCATACTTACTTTAGGTATTGTTTCACTAGAAGGGTTCATGACGAACATAGTATTTGTTTCAAATGTTCAAATGTGCCTCTTCTCTGTTGATTTCTGTTAATTAATACAGAATATCAAACAAAGGATAATAGTTATAAACAAATATATCGGACCATTTTATCCTTTAACATACTATCGTAATAGGATTAAAAAATGTATAAAAGTATTAATATGGACATTACCAATGTAACAATTTCTTTACTTAAGATAAAAAAAAGTTGATTATTCTAAATATAAAAGCCATAAAATATCTTTTACATCTTAAACATTTACTCAACAATACATTAAAAATTAAACTTTGTAATATTCATTTGTTAATTTAGACAGTTATAATAATCTTAATCATTTTTATATATTTTCATAATAGGTTATTAAATATTTTTTTTTAAATTTATTAAAAATTATGACTTTGAATACTTTTTTACTAACGTCTTTACTTAATTGTAAATTTTTCATTATCTAATATACTAAATTATTTTGATATATATAATGTTGAGTAGATGTGGGAGATGTAAGAGTAGTTTTATGATCTTTCACATGAGTAAAATCAAATTTTATATTTTATAGTTGTAAAAGGATTATTACTTTTGTAATAACCAAATTAACCTTTATAACTGATTTCTCTTTTACAACAGAATGTTAAAATGGTCATACTAGTGGCGTGATCTTTAGTAGTCAATGACGATTGTTCTTTGTTTGATATTCTGTATTTAAGGGCAGAGATCAACAGAGAAAAGGACACTTGAAATTTGGATTATAACTATAAACGTTATATTGAAAAAGTAATTTGTCTTCTTTGCTGAGACTACGAATTTTTATCTAATGTTTGCGATGAATCCTAGCGATCTAAATATCAGCGAGAATAATCTGAGCGCAGCTTCTGAGAACATAACATCTCAACATATAATAATAATCTTATCATTGTTTCAGTACAAATTACTTGATATTTAAAGTATAAAAAAAATATTAATCTAAACTTTTTTTAAAATAACAAAATTTTTAAAAAATATTATAAGACAAACTTTGCTAGCAATTTTAATAATTATTTTTTGATTACTATACTAATTTTTTTGTTTTAGTTTTTTTAATTTATTAATATAAAGAAGAATTTATTTTTTTATTGAGAAATTGGAATGTACGCGAGCAGAGCGAGTGAGCAAGTGACCACTTGTACTAGAGTTACCGTCGGTCGGGTTCTAGTACGGCGTAATGTCACTGACAATCCAAATAAGTAAATTCGCAAGCGGGATCTAGAGAGGCTAATTAAGTTTTTTGGTATGGTGTAAGTTAGACTTTTTAATTTGATTGAATAAAACAATATTAGTTAATTACAATGATTGTGTGATCAAGTAAGAAATCACAATCAATTACTACAAAGTTTTTATATGCTAGTGTAACCCAACGGTTACACCAGTCAGTAAAAGGGAGGAGTTGGTTCCAACCGACTACTTAAGGAGTAAACGGTTGAAATCGTTAAGAAAAACAAACGGGGAAGCATGTGGAAATCACAAATCCCAACATTTTTACAAAAACTATAGGGAGTTTATAACATTAATTAAAACCAACAAAACAGTTTATTTGATAAGATTTTTGTTTAAAGACTTAGATTATTTATAAAATAAGCTAACATTAATTCATTTAGATAATCATAATGAAATTAAGCTTTAACTAATTAAGGAAATAAACATAAGTTTGAAAAACGTTGGTGTTTTTTTTTTTTATATAAAAATTATTTTAAATGTATTTATATGATTTAAATATATCAAGTAAGAATAAATAAAATATTTTAGTGATTTATTAAGTTTTTTTCACATATTCATTTTGGGATTATGATTTATTAAAAATATTTTTTAATTTTTTTATTATTTTAAGTTTTACAAATTAATACATAATTTTTTTACTTGTAAAAACTTTTTAATCACGCTTGTTAATAAAATACTCAAGTTTTTACTTAAATTGTAATTATTTTATTTTTATATTATATAAAATGTATAAATCAAGATTATATCAAAAATTAATTTAATTATAATTAAATATAAAGATATTGGGTTTATAATCTTTTCTTTATTAACACTTAACATATAGCAAAATCAACAATTACTGGTTTTAGAAATCTTGAGAGGTAAGGTTTAAGTTTAAGTTTCTTCTGTTGTAAGGTCCAAAAACCAATTGCTTTATCTTGCGTCTTTTTTATTTTAGTCTTTTTGCAGCCCTTGTTTTATTAAGTTTTTCGCTTCTATTAAAGCTTTTTGTCTAATTTTTTGCTAAGACTCCAATAACATGTCAGTAACTCCACCTTTACTATACTTAGAAATATTTATTATAATAACCCCATAGTCTTTTGACATAAGATATTCAATATTGATGTTAGCTTAAAAAGCCTAAGCCTATATCTTGTTAACACTACCTTACCTTTAAACCTTTAAGAAATATCTTTAATAAGACAAAAATAGAAAAATATTTATTTTCCCTTTTCAATTAAATTTAAAAATTTAATTTTTTAGTTCATTACTTTTATATTAATTTAGTTATATTTATAACAATTATTTAAAATAATGTAAGATTATTTAATTTCTATAAATATTAGTCATATTAAAAATGATAATGAATTTAACACTTTAAAAAATTAAAATAAAAAAATTGCGTTTATTGACATTTTAACTAAGTAAAATTTTTACAAAGTGAACTGCATAATAAAATAAAAAATTTTAACTTTTAAAAAAATTATATTATTAGGATCAGAAACAAATAAAATACTATAATTTAAAGTTAAATATTATGTATAAATTAATTTCACAAATTAAATTTTACGTTTTAATTCAAGACTAGCATATTAATCAATTTAATTAAATTAAACATTAAAAATAAGATATTTTTTAAATAATTTTTATATGCATAAAGCAAATATTATGAAAAATATTTATAATAAAATTATTTTTTATATTCAAAAAAAAAAGAAATATTAAAACTTTTATATATATTATATTTTTATATTTATTTTTTATATCTGATAAAAATTTAATATTCAAGTGGCTGGGAAGCTATGAATGAGATATCAAGTCTATGATCATTAACAGTATTTAATATACTCAACATTATCGATAAGAACACAACAAAAATTCAGATTTTTCTTTTTATTTAAGATCTATTTTAAATTGAGTTTAGACTTCAAGTGTCATTATTAAAAATCTTCCTCATTTCAAATTTCTAGCTTATCTGATCTTCTCATTTTCTTTAGGATAGGAAAAACATTATTTTTTTATTTTACTACATATTTTTTTGTATTTTACAAACTCGATCAATTGGTTTAAGTGTCAATTAGTCTAAATAAAAAAATATTTATACCATAAATCAATCTGGCTATAAAACCTTAGTTTAAATCTTATATTATAGTTTAATCAATAAAATCAAAGTTTTTTTAAAACCAAAGTCAGAATTAACAATCTAATCAGGTTTTTATGCCAGACATTACAGTTAATACAATAGCTGGGTCTTTACAAGGTTAGGTTATAGACTCATCTTGGAGACTCATCTTTACACTTTATTGTATTAAATTTGCAACTAGAGACATTAAGACAATTAAGATACTTATTCTAAAATTTACTAAGTAAATAATAATAAAACTAATTAAAAAAAAAACTGAATAAAGCAGCTATATAAAGTTTTACATAATTATATAGATATCTTGACAGTTTGTAACAATAAATAGGTTAATTTTAAGTTTATTTTGAGTAATATTAATATTATGTGATTTTTTACTGACTAATAAATTAATACCTTTAGATATTCTCCATGCTACATATTAGTTGACTAATGTTAAAGTATATGGTTATAAAGCCAAATAGATAATTATTTAGCGTTCCTTTTATAGTCGGTATATAAGAATCTATGTCTCATTTACTTAATAAAGCTTAAGAAAAGTTTTATAAGTGAGTAGTGAAATTAGCTGAGAATTCTAATTCGAACAAGGTGTAAAGGATAGTCTTGTAGGTAGATGCGTAAAGACTGAGTTGTATCTTCAACTGTAAAGTCTGGCATGTAAACCTGTACCGGCATTAGACTGTTAATCCTGACTTTGTCGATAGATAGCTATGACTACTAGTTATATCACTATCTGAAGATGTCAACTAAAGGTCATATAACCAAATTACTTTTATATATGAATATTTAATTTTGCACAGACTTAGTATCGTTACTGAAATAAGTTTACACATTTATATACGGATTATATATAAGTACAAGGAACTTAGACCTTTACTCTTCTAATTTATAAGATTAGAGTAAAGAAGTCTGAAATTGATAGAGAGACTGAATTGAGGACTTCACTTGAGCTAAAGACATCATTTAAGAAGCAATTCAAAACAGTTTCTTAAAATTAAAAATTAAAAATTTGATTGAGTGTAGTGTGTAAATTTGTGGCTACAATCTTTTGAATAAGAACAAATTTTAGGTAATAAGAAAGTTGTTAAAAAAATCAGTTAATCGAATAAAAATAAATATTAAATAAATAAAATAATTAGAATATAAATTTTTTTTCTAAATGTTTAAATGAATTAAAATCAAAATAAATATATTGAAACTGTTTATTGTTTATTCAAAAACAAGCCACTAAACATTTCATAAATAGTAAAAAATCATAAAGAATTTTTATTCACTAAAAAAAATCTATTAATTTAAATTTTTTGTAAAACTATAAAATTTTATTTTCTGCCATTAAAAACTTAAAAGATTTGAAGACTTGAAAACTAATGTTAAACTAAATTGTATATACCCAAATTTTGCACTTTCAAAAAATTTTCAAAACTTTGTTGAATTTATCATGCAATTCGAAAGAAAAGTATAATTTGGTTGTCAAAGTATACAATGTTGTGTTTTTTTGTTTATTAAGTTAAATTCCTACCTTTCATTATCTTTAATTGCAATATACAATTTAAATAGTGAAATAACTACTTCAATCACAATATCTATAACAAAAATTTTTAACGTGATACAAATATATGAAATAAATATAAAAAAAAACTAATTGTTTAAAGAAAAAAAATCAAACCAGATTAACAAATTAAACATAAACAAGTACAGAAATAAAAATTTAAATAAAAAATAATATAAAGTTTTTTAGAAAAAAAACAACAATATATAATTGTTATTTTCTTGCCAAATCTCAAAGTTTGGAAAGTATGAACATTAAAATAAAGAATATAAGAGAAAATAAATATAAATCAAAGATAGAATTTGAAGACTCAAACATTAACAAAATCTTGGCTTTACAAATTAATAATAAAATTAGTAATTGATTCCAGAATAATTTATAATCCTTGACTTAGAAACTAATATTAAAGTAACTACAAGAAAAAAACTACTTTGGAAAATGAAAAAAAAACAATATGTTTTTTGGAATAGGACTTATAAAGGATACAAAACTTTCTTTTCTTAAACAAAATGATACTTTAAAAATTAAGACCAAAATACTATACAATAATATTAATTAAAGTTAGTCTTCAACTAAATAAAAATACTAAAATAAAAATATAATTTTTAATCAATATAAAATATGTAAAAAATTAATTTTTTATATAAAAATGGTAAAAATTTTATGAAAAATATAAATTTTTTTAATAAAAGTTTTTTAAATTATAGAAACAAAAATTAAATAATAAGTATTTTAAAAATATTAAAAAAATTAATAAAAATTAAGCAAATTATGAATAAATTGAGAACAAAATTTTAAAAAAAAAATTATTCACTTAAAATGTTAAGATTTAAAAAACTGATTAATAATAAATGAATTTGATTAATACATCATAGTTAATTTTTGTTTTTGACTACACACGTATGCATTTAAAAAAAAATGTAAAATAACTTATTATATGCACGAATAAATAATTGAAATACGTTTTTTATTTTCTATAACAGATGATACTTTTGTTAAAAATAAGAACAATACTAGTAATTGAGTTTTAAAAAATATATAAAGCAAATTAAATTCTTATATTAAATAACAATATTTATTTAATTTTTTATTAAACAAATAAATTAACAAAAAAAAGTTAGTTTTTTAATATTTTAAATATAAATTATAAATTGAATATAATTTATTTTATACATAAACTAATTTAAATTAACAAAAAATTAAAGTAATATGTTATTTGATTGTTAAAAAAAATATCCGGATTTACTACCAAGTAATATTAAATCAATGACAAAACAGATTTCATACATTAATATCCGGTACATGTTTACTCAATTGTCTGCTAGAGTATAAAAGTTCAGATTTTTTTAATACTCATAAGACAGTTGATTCTTTATTTTTTTTACTAAAATTTATTGCATTTCTTATGTTTTCTATGTATAATTAACATTAACTAATATTAAAATTATTTCAATTTTTAAAATTATTGAAACGTAAAAATTAATATTTAATTAAATTTTTTTATATTTTTTAAAATAAAAATTTATTTACTAATAAATTATATTATACTAAAAATTTAAACCTTGATTTTATAAAAAAATTATCAAATATTTTTAGATAATAAGATTTTTCAGTTTGTTTTTAAATTTAATTTAAAATTAATTAATTTAAAATTATTTTTTATTTGTTAAATAAAATTTTTTAAAATAGATTAAATTTATACTTATATTATAATTTAATTAAATAAATTGAAAAAAAAACAACAAAAATATTTTAAGTGCTTTAAGTATTTTAAGATAAAATATTACTGAAAATTGTAACAAATATGCAAAACATTTTTTTTAACGTTTAAGCAATAATAGAAATAAAAATTTTATTTAAATAAATTTTTAAATAAATATAAAGATGTTTACAAATTATATATTATGCTTTTTAATGTTTATTAGATAAAAATGATTTTTACATTATACAAATAAAAATAAAAATTGATACATTTATAAAAAAAAAATAAAAACAACTATTTTTACAAACTTAATAAAAAATTAAAAAAATTAAAAAAATTCACTGGTGAAATAAAAAATGTTGAAAATAATAAAAAATAAAAAATAAAAGAAATAAACTTTAATAGATATCTAATGTAAAACTATCAACATTTTATTTTGAAGCAATTAATCAATATTCAATTGAATATACACAAAATTATTTAAAACTGTCAGATCAAAATAAAACATGTTTAAACTAAAAAAAAAAATTTAATACTTAGTACATTAAAATTTTTTTTTTTTATTAAAATAAGTGATGTTAAGTTTTATAAAAATAGAAAATAGTTAAAAGTTTAATAAAAAAATCACATTAAACAAATGCATGAATAGTAGAAAATTATAAAAATGAGAAAAGTCTAAGAATTTTTTTTTTTCAAAAGACAAATGTGGCTTTTGCCAAATTTAAAGGAGTTAAAAATAAATTATATATGTTTAGAGTTTATCTTGAAACTGCATCTTACTACTTAAAAATACTAAATTGACATAATTTATTTCCAAACACTTCTATTTATTTAACACAATTATATACCAATAATATTCAATATTTAAATTACAATAACCTTTTTTAAATAAACATCATAAAAAAATATTTTTAATATTAGAAACTTAATTTAAAAAATATATTTTGTAACTTATTATATATTATTAAGCTTTGATTTTTAATTACTAATAGTAATGATAAAAAAAATTTTTGAGTTCTGTTTTTTGATATTGTTTGCATGAATATCTTATATTTTGATTAAATTAAAATTACAAAAAATTTTTTTGTGTTTTTGAATTTAAAAAAAAATAAATAAATAAAAACGTAAAGAAGGACTTAAATAAAAATAAAAAGTAAGGAAACTTATAAGAAGAATTTAATAAATATTGTTTAACTAACTAAAAAATCAATTTATATAAAATACAAAAAAAAAAATTATTGACTATAATGTAATAACAAAATAAATTTATTGGCATGCGCAAAATAAATAAATGCAGAGTAAATTTTAAACTAGTTAGAATGTATAACTGAAAAAAAATATATGCATATATTGCATTAAATATTAAACAAAATTTTTAATATAATTTTTTTTGATTTTATTATTAAAATTATTTTTGATAATTTTTTAGATAATATTTTAAATAACCAATACAAAATATTAAAATATATATTTTTTTTTAATAAATTTATTTTATAATACAAATTATTTAAAAAAAAATTATTAAATTAATCAAAACACCATAAAAGTTTTTTTTTTAAACATTTTTATTATTTATCTTGATTTAAACAGTATATAAAAATATACAAATAATAACCTGTAAACCAATCATATTTTTTTATTAAATATATTTTTAGAAAAATTAATTAAGAATGCAACTTTTTAAGTTGATTTAAATAGGTATTGTTTAAAATTTTAAAAAGTTTAAAATAATTTCAACCATAGCATTTTTGTATAGTATGCCAATAAAAAAATAAACACAATAAATTAAGAAATAAATGAAACTTAAAATAAGCGTTAATTTAACAAACTTAAAGATATTATGTATAAAAATTTTTAGAGCTTTTAAATTATTATTATTAAAAATAAAAAATTTAAAGTATTGCAAATTATGATAAAAAACATAAGTGTAACATAATTATTTTTAAAAAAGTATAGAAAATAAGACAAGTAGCTTTAGTAAACTTATAAGTAAACTATATAAATAAGTTTGAGTCTTTTAGATGTAATATAAATAGATTGATAGTAGGTTAAAAATATAGCTTGAATATAGGTTTGTTAAAAGTATAAAACAAGAAGGTAATTAATACGTAATTTTAGTGTCAAAATAAGTTTTTAAGATTAGTATAGTTTTTCAATATTATATAAATAAATAGCTTTTATTTAAGATAGAGAAATAAAATAATGCAATATTTTTTTAATTTCTATAAAATAAATTATTTAAAAAAATATTTAAAAAATAAAAAATTATTTAGTATATTTATTTAAAAGTTAGTTGAATATTGACTAAAAAAAAAATAAAAATTAGCAAACTTTGAAATTTATAACATTATTATTTCATTGCGGAATAATAGGTTAAAAATAATTCATATCAATAAATAACGTCATTAATGTTATGTGTTATTTATATTTTAAAATAAATATATAATTAAGTAGGTGTTTTAGACAAGATTTTATTTTTTACCATAAAAACCATAAAACAAAAAAAAATTATACTATTGTTTTAATAAACAATAATTTTTATATATTTATTTTTTTAAGAAAACGTTTTTAGGTTAAACAAAACTAAAAAAATTGTAAAGATACTTAAAATAAATTGTAAAAATTATATTATTTAAAAATTGATTATTTGATTTTTATTTAAAGTATTCTGTAACAAACTATCAAAATTTAAATTTTAATTGTTAATTAGATAGGGTTTATGACACTATCCAGATATTTGAGCGCCTGAAGTCTAAACAGACTAAAAAGCTTAGTTTTCTTTAAAGTTTGAATCTTTTTAGTTATTGTATTCTTGTTTTAAAAATAATTTTTTTTTTTAATTTAAAATACCTTAATTATTAAAAATAAGCATAACAGTTATAATAAAAAAAAAAAATATTTTTAATTTTTAAATTTAAGTTTCATATAAAATTCACAATTATTGATTGTTTAATAAAAATTTTATTAATTTTTTTTTGTAAAAATATTTTAACATGTTCTTTGTATTACTAAATTTAATAAATATTTTCAAAAATCTCAGTTAAAAGATACTTATTGCCTTTTTTTTAAAATATTAATTTAGTAAAAAAACTATCATATTATACAATAATTCTAATATTGTTATTTTGTCATATTGGCAGTATGTGCTATACTTTTTTTAAAACAAAGAAAAAACAAAATAAGAATTAATTTTTTTTTAGTCAATTTATCCAAAAACATTTAAAAATAATAAATTGTATTAAATAATAAAAATAAACATGATGTAAATATAATAATGTCAAAAAAAAATAATATAGATTTTTTAAACTTAACTTAATTTAAAAATAAACAATAATTAATAATATTAAAATATTTATTTAACTAAATATTTAAAAAAAAAATTAATTAATTAAACCCAAAAAAGGTATAGGACATTGAAATAATTTATAAAATTTAACTGCTTTATATGTTAATTTTAATTTATATTTTTACTTTAATTAATAAATATTTGTTGTATATGTTAGACTTTAAAAACATGAAAAACATTATGCGTTAAAGATTTTATATAAAAAATGGTTTAAATTGATGATGAGAAAAAAAACGGATAAATTTTTTTTATAAGTATTGTTCTAAATTTGTCCTTAAAACACAAAGTTTCTTTTATATTAAAACAATTTAAATTATTTAAAAAATAAAATTTATTTTAAACAAGCGTGTTAAAAAATATAAATTAAAGATATTAAATAATTTTATTCTTATTAAAAACAAATGTTAAAGTAGACAACACAATAATTTTTTTTATTAAACAAATAAATGTTTTTTTTAGATTAAGAAATTTAAATATTCAGATTATAAATTTATATTTTAGTTTATTTTGTTACATATCGTTATTTTTTGGCCAACAATTCGTGTGTTGTATTAAGAAATGTTGTCCAACTTGTTACAAACTAATTTACTATAGATACTTACTTGCACTTTTGGTTTAAACGTTATTAAAATGTAGATTTTTTAAATAGATATTTAATTAATACAAAAATAAATTAGGTTTATTTATTTTAAATAGTAAAAATAAAGTTAAATAAAAAAAAAAAACAATTTTATTTTTAAATAAACAAAAATAAAATTAAAATAAATGTAAACATTAAATCATGATAATTTTAATTTTTTATATTTAATTTTTATTATATGTTTATTCTTTCATAATTAAATTAAATGTTTATATTGTAAATATAAATTAACGCGTAAAATTAAAATTGTATTATTTCTATAAAATATAGAAAAAATAATTAATATATTATTACAATTTACTAATTTGTTAATGTTAAAGTTCCTTTAAATTTTTATTTTTAATAGTTTAAGACTCAGATAATAATTCATTTATTTTTAAAATCTAAACAAGTTATGATTGCAGTTTTTACATTCACTCTTTTTACTAAGTTTCAGGTTCAAAGTTTAATTAAAATTTTTGCCCTCTAATCCAATTTTTTTTTTAAATTAAAAAACTTAAGTGAAAAACAAAAACTTTAAAAATATTGTAAAAAAAAGTAGTTATAATAACAAATCTTGTAAAACTTTAAAAAATAATAAAATTAGAATAAAAATAATACATTTTTTTTTGACAAAAAATCTGGAAGATCCTTTTAAGGCTATTATCTTTAACTATTTAGAAAAAAATAGAAAATTAAAATAGATTTTAGATTCTAAAGCATTCTAACGTGTTTGTCTTGATAATTTTTTTTTTATCAAAAAAATCTTTTAATCTTCAATCGATTTTTGCATAGAGTACATAGAGAACTAATCAATTTATATAGTATAGCAACACAATAAGTTTCACTTAAGATCTTAATGGCAAAAAAGCGGTTAAATATTTAATTTTCAAATGCTCTTTATAAATTAAATTTAAAATAAAATGGTGTTAATTTAACTTTTGCTGGTGTTTTACAGTTACTTTTCTAATAATTAAATAAGATTTGCTAAAAATCTAAGAAAATTAATTTGTAATTTTTGTCAAAATAAAGTTTAATTGTTAAAAATTAGACCACTTCAAATTAAATTTTTTTAAGTAACTATTAAACTAGACACAAAGAAAAATTTAAGTGAGTATTATTTGGTTTTTGGATTTATTGTTCATGATATAATTATAAACACCTTTAGTCAGGTGTAATCTTGGAATAACTATCTGATAAAGTTTTTCAGTTTTTAAAAAATTTCATAGTAAATAAAGGTATCTGCTTTGAAACTTTAAGTTCAATTACCTCTTCTTTTTTATTAATCAATAATTATACAATTATTTTTAATGATCAAACTTCTGTTTATATAAAATTTTTTTTCGATCTGAGATGACCACAACTTATATTTATTTATCAAAAAATCAAATTTTTAAATTTTCAAATTTCCAGTTAAAAGGTCTTTACTTATATTACTTTAATATACAGAAAAAAATCAGACTCAAGTGTACAATTTAAAATTTTTAACAATTATGAACAGACTGATTGACATTACAAATTAATTGACTTTTTAGACTATGTTGACTTTTTTTGTCCATCATTATAAAAAATTTTTAAAAAATAAGAATACAGTTTTTAATTTTTCTTTTAAATTTTTACGGTAAATATGTAGGTGAAGGTTTGATCAAGGTTTAAGTGAGGATTAATCAGATTTATTTTGACTGACTTCAATATAGTTTTTGTTTAAAATTTATTATCTATTACAATTTTTTTTTTAAAAAATAAAAAGTTAAAATTTAAATTAAAAAAAGTTTATTAAAATAGCTATTTAATTCTAAAATTAATACAAAGATTTTTTATGGAATTTTTAAAATAAGTGGCCTATAATTACTTTTAAGTAAATAATTAGATCAAAACAAGGAAATAAAAGATCCTAATAGGCTTGTATTTGTTGCATGGTTTACTTGTTTTTCTTGTCTAGTATAAAAACTACCATGCTAAACAATTTACAAAAGTTTGAAACATTGCATTATTTAATGCTATTTTTTTATTATTTGATAACTATTTTTATTTATTACTAATTTTTAATTTACATTTGATTTAATCCATGATAATTAAAGTTTGGTTAACTCTTTGTGCGTTTTTGCTTTTAATTACAGCATAAACATTCCAAGAGAAACTTTGATTTTCTCCAAGTTTGTCTTTAATAAACTTTTAACTTTTTGGATAATAAATTTACAAAAAAAAGTTTTAAGTATTTAGTTTATCATCAAACTTCAAACAATATTAATTTTTTAAAATTTTATATAGATATTAGTTTGTTATGTTTTTTAATATTTGTATTAAAAGATTGAAAAATTTTAGTTTTTTTCTTATTTTATAAATTAAAAGTCTTATAATCTACTCTACTATTACTTCATCAACCTAAAATAATACTTATTAATATTGATTTACAATTTTTAAAATTTCTTTATAAAAAAATTATTGATTTTTTATTATTTGCGAGAAAGTTTATGTTATCGGAAATCTCCTTTTTCGTTAACAAATTGTCATATTATGCTAAAAAAGTTATATCATAATTTTTAAGAATATGATTAGGTATTTAAAAGATTTTTTTGGCATAGGTATCAATTTTCAAATCAATGTTAATAATTTTAGTTGCATTCGATGATGTAAACTTTAAATAATAGATTATCCATTACATCAATTTGTTAAATTTTTCACTTTTTCCAATTAAAAAACTATAATTGTTAATTTGGTTTAAGCCAATTAATAAAAAACATTTATTTGAAACAATTATCATTTATTATCATTTAAAAAAAAAAATTATTAAAAGTTAAAATACTTAGATCTTAGCTTTTATAATATTGAAAATTATTTGAAAAAAAATTTTTTTGATTTAAAATGTGTTCAGCTTAAAAAATATTTAATGATTATTTTTATAAAACCTTTTATTAGAAAAAATTTTTTTAACACGAGAACTTAATATTGAGAACTTAAGTTATTGGTATTCATATTCATAATTTTTTTTGCAAAATTTCTTAAGTGTTTTTTTTTTAATTTGTTTTTATTGTAAATTGTGCGCATGTACATTTAAATTAATTTATATTTAAGCTATTTATATAAAATTATAGTATTAAGTTTGTTTATAAAATTTACTAATTTGTAAAAAATATTAATCTGTTTATTAGATTATGATAAGATTTCTTACTTACTGAATTAGTTATTAGGGTTTAAGGTTAAGAAATGGACACAGGGTTTTATTTTAACTTAAGAAAAGCTTTATTGTGCTCGACTCCGCTGTCAGAATCATAATAATCATCTATTTTTCAAAATCTCTTTCCCGAGCTGTCTCGGCGAAAGTGGCAATTGAAATCTTTCCCTGGCAGATGTCCGCGAGCCCATCTGCTTAAGTCAAGATTTCCATTTTATCACCTTGCTAATAAGCCCAAAGATCATAAACATTTTACAGGAGATATCTTCCTCGGGTAGTCTATCATACCCCTTTCAAATATGAGATATTTCATATTTACGATAGTTATCTATCAGATCATGTTGGCCTAACATACATACGAGAGGTAAATATTTACTGAGGCGCTCTCTTCTCCTACTAAAGTAAGATGTCTCACTTTTCGGAGTCTAGCTCCCTTTCATACCCTTTTTATTTTTATTGACAGCGCAATAGTTTACAACAATTAATAAATCTTTTACTTACATAGTTATTCTTTACTAAAGATTCTTTTCATTAGCTTAAAATCTGACTAATTTTAATCCTAACTAATCAAATTGATCTTTAAATTGTAAATATTCTAACATTAATTAAAAATTATAATAATTTTTATTTTATTTGTTTTATATATATATTTTTTAATATATTAAATAACTTTAAAAAAAAATTAAATATTAAATTTAATTTATCAATTTTTATTGTAAGTTTATTGTTAAAAGCAAATATAAAATGTAAAAAAAATACTAAAAACTTTATAAAAAAATATTTTTAAAATAATTTAAAAAGCAATGCAAATAATTGATATGAAAAAATGTAGGCGTATTATTTTTTGCAATTGCTTAGTCGCTTGATGATCCTTTGAAAAGCATTTAACATTGACTATCAAAATAGACATGGTCTAATGAACAAAAAAGTATAAGATATCTTTGAATTTAAAACAAAAAAAACAATAAAGCAGACAAAAGTCATACGTAAGTCACGCATAGTTACATCAGCTCATGTATTTCTAATTCTCCAAATATTACATACGTGTAAAATACTGATTTTTTTTTATTTTGTACTTTCTAAAATTTTTTGCATCTTTGTCATTATAGTTTTTTTTTTTAACATTAACAATGTTTGACTTTTTACACTTTTAAAATTAACTTTTTTTAAATTAAATTGCTATCTTATATTTTAATCATTAAAGATTTTTCAATGTAAAAAAAATGTATTATTTAAAATAAATTTTTAATTTATTAAAATTAAAATTTTTACCTTAATAAACTAATTTTATTTAAAATTATATATTTTTTAATAGAAAAAAAAAAATAAAATAAAAATAATTTAAATAAAATAAAATAATATTTTTAAGATATTAACAATTTTAAAAGAATATTCTTTAAATAAAATTTAACTAAAAAATTTTAATCTATTTGTTTATGAAAACAGTTTTACTGTCAATGTTGACATATAGTAAATTTAGTTTTACTTTTGAATTTGTTACAAATTACTTTTTTCTATTTATTATCATTGAAAAAAAAATTGTTTGACCAAAACTAGTATGATTTTACTCTCAGATAAATTTGAAACTATATTTTTGTATGTTAAACATTTTCTAGAAAAAAGAACAAAAATTTAATAAAAAAAAATACAAAACAAAAATTTAGCGATAAACATATGTTTCAATACTATCTAAATCTTGCTTAGATGCCGATTGCGCAAAACCTATATATTGATATTTTGACATTTATTTTTATTAAATTAATTTTTTTTTTTTAATTAAATTTGAAAAGTAAAATTATAATTAAGTTTATATAGAAAACAATAAAAAAAAATAGATAAATTTTAAACAATTCATTTAAATATACTTAAAAAAATTATATTTAAAATAAATTTATATAATTAATTAAAAAAAATATTAAATTCAAAAATTTAATTTTAGTTTAGTTTAAAAACTAAAATTTAGTATTTTTTTTTATTTAATTTTTAAAAATAATCAATATATATATAAATAATATATTTATGTGAATTTATTTTGGATTAAATAAGTTTGAGTAATATACTCGTTAGCTTAGATAATTGTTCAGAAATTCACTTTAACTTTAAGATGTTACTTGTTTAATCATCCTTGTAGATTTTCTCCCTTTGTTCCTAGTTTTAGCATTTTATGTTTTATGTTTTTATGACTTGCTAGTCGCCAACCTGCGCTATCGCTTTACTTTTTTATTCAATTCTACCCAAACTATGACATTCTTTGTGGCTTCTTTCGTCTGACAGACTTACCTTAACCACTTGCTTTTAGCCAACGTTCTTAGTTTTATTTGCCTCAAGATTGGTGGAACTGAGATATTGGATGTGTAAGTATGATCGTTTGAGTTTAATCTGTTTAAGCCAATTGCTTATTTGCTATAGCTTATTGTTACTAGCATTTTGTTTAGGCTTTTCACACTTGCTTTGCCTTACATCCTACAGGACATGAAAAAAACATGTTATAAAAATATTAATTTAAAATGAGTAAATTAATTATTATTTATTAAAAAAAATCAGTTAAATTTAATTTATATTAAAGGATGTGTACAGAAGATTAAATAGACTCAATTTTAAAAATAAAATTTTTTTTTGATAAAATGCAATTAAGTTTATTTTTAGTAATCAAATCACATCGCAGTGTAGTTTATCTATAACATTTTTTAAAAATAATTTTTAAAATAAAAAAATCTTGGAAATAAAAGAAAATACAATTTTTTTTTTATTAAAATTTATATATTAATTTAATCAAATTAAATATAATTAAAACCGTTTTTCCCTTAAATAATTTCAATAATTTTAATAGTGAATTAAATGTTTTTTTGCTATCTTTTCTATTTTTTTTTATTTTTATTTATTTATATTATTTTTTTGCTTTAGATTTAAAATTTTAAGTTTAATTTTTGATTATTCTTAAATTTTTTAACTTCTATGAATTATTTTTTTAAATATCATTTAAATGTTCATTTTTTTTTAAATTTATAATTACTATTTTATAAATTTAAACTATTTTAAAATATTATAATAAAATAAAAAATATGAAATTAAATATTGATGCAAATTAATTATGCGTATTTATAAATTCTATTGGGTGACTAACAGGTGATTGGATAAAGCAAGTGTTCAAAGTAGCAAGTATAACAGATTATGCGTTAATATTTTAAATATTATATAGTCATATTAAGAAAAAAAAAATTATAATTTAAAAATTTTGACAAGTAGGTAAGATATGAAATTGATATCATAGCTTTTCCATTATATATGTTATAATTTTGAACACTCAAATAAAACAATAGAAATAAAATCTATATTAATATTAGTTATTTAGTTATTTATTAACCCTTTGCAGACCAACGATTTTAAGCTTGTACCTTTGCTTTTTAGAGTAGTTTTTAATTAAATTGCTCTTAAATCAAAAATATTAAATATATTGACATCAAATTTTGTATATAGCTAATTTAATGTTTGTGAAATCTCAAAATTTGTTTTTTTTTAAGATTTCAGGCTTAGAACTTTAAGAACTTATTTTTGATGCTTATTTATAAAATTTTACTTAAAATTTTTAATTTTAGACATTAAATAAATTTTTTTATTATTTTTTATTTTATAATGTTTAAAATTTTGAAAAAAACCTAAAATCTACCTGAATCTTGTGTAAAATTATTTACTAACTGTACAACCAATTTTTCACAAAATTTTAAATGTGACATTAAGTTGTTTTTTTTTTTAAATATATGCATTAATAATGCAAGTTTCAAAACTCCAAAAAAAAATTTTTTTTCCACCATTTAAGAGATTTTTTTAAAAAACAATAAAAAGTGGCATATTGGTATCAATATATTGGTATCAAGACCTCCCATTTTTATTATAATCTAAGACTATCGATGGTTTTTTAATAATATAATTTTGATTTTTATACTTATTTTGAAAAGTTGTTGTTCTACAGGTAGAAAGTATTGTTATAACTCTTTTATCTTTTCATTAGTTAAAATATAAAAATTAAAATATAAAAAAATTTTCAAATTAAACTTTTAATTATAAAAGTCGAAATAAAAAGTCGAAAATAAAAGTTTGATTTTTTTTAGTACAAAATTAAAGACAAATTAAAAACTGATTTTTAATTATAATTTAATTGCATGTTTATTTTCAAAAATTTAGAAAATTTTCACTTTCATATAAACACCCTTTCTGCGCATGCTTAACGCAACTTAAATTTAAGTACAAAAAAAAAAGTTAACCCGGTTTTATATTATTGTTAATTTACAATTTTTTTTTAAATTAATGAGAAAAATTGATTTAATAATATTGTAAAAAATCTTAAAAATCAAAAATAACAAAGATATAGATATTTAAAAATTCTCGGCGAATATATTCGCCTGTGAGACTTCTTACAACTCTTCGTCGGGCGGATACATCCGTCTATAGTCCTCAAAGGGTTAATTACTGTTTAAAAGGTATAGATTTTATCAAGTTTTCAATTATTTTAAATTCAAGATTAGTCCACCCTGTTTACAAATTTTTGTTGACTATTTTTAAATATGTATTTATCAACAGCTTTTACATCATCTTTTAATAATTCTTTATTAAATTTAAGTCTGGGCACTTAGAAGGATGCAATAGGTTAATTTTTCTTTTTTAAAAAAAGTTAATACCTTTGGAGTTGTATGTATAATAACATCATTTTGTAAAAATAATAAGTTGTTATCAAATAATTTACGGAGTTTAAATAAAGCACATGTTTTTAACATATTGTATTCATGAGAATTTATTTTATTTGGCATAATATATAAACACGCTTCTTTTAAAGAAATAAAATCAAAGACATTTACTTTAACTCTACTAACAGAATTTCGATAAACAACATATTTAGAATCAAATGATTGTCTTTTTGGTTTTCTAACTATAATTTTGCATGCTAAAAAATTTTGAAAAATTTTTTTATCACAAAAAGCTACATTTTTTCAAAAAAATGATTGTTTTAAACAGTAATAAAGAAAATAGTTCATCCGTCTTTTGATGTGATGAGATTAGATAAAATGAGTTTTTTTTATTGATGTATATAGAATTAAGTTTAGTTTTTTTTAATAACTAATAAAAAAAATAATAAATTTAGATTTTAATTAAATTAATTTAAATTTATATTTGTTTTGATAATGTTGAAATAGCGATCAAAAATTTTAAATTGATTAAAATTTTTTTTTAAAGTATTGAAAAGATTATTTTAAATATAATTTTTTAATATTTTCAATATCTTCTTTTAAAATTTGTTTTTTTTTTTTTTTTTTATTTAAAACAGTTTTGAACGTTTCTCATCTATTAATTATATTCTCAATCGTTGTCCTCAAAACTTTAAATTCTTTAGATAAAAAATATTTTGATTTTTTTAAATTAAACAAATTTATTATTTTTGATCAATTATTAACTTAATTTTAAGTTCAGAATGGTTTTAACAATGCAAAATAAAAAATTTGAAATTTGATTAGTTAACTTTTGTTACTGATTTTATTACAAAAAAAAAGCATAGATTGGTAGAATATTTTAAGTATTATTTAATAAATGTTTTAAAATAGGATTTTTAAAAAAATTTTAAAAAGTTGTATTTCCATCTTAGAGTTATTTTAATTATTCATATTTTTTCAAAGCTTGGAGAACAATTTATAAATAAATTTCAACAAGTTTCTTTTAAATATTTTCAGCATTTTAATGAAGTTTTGAAGTTAGTAGATAAAAATGATCTAATTAATTTTTTTTTGAATAAAATTAGGGAACAACAAGTTAATTTAGTTGATCAACAAGTGAATTCAAATAATAAAATAATAAAATTGAGTGATAAATAAGGTAGTATATATTTATAAAGAGGTGAAAGTTTAAATTTTATTAATATACATTAAAGTTGGATAAAAAAATTAAATATTTGATTCAAAAAACATGTAATATTGAAAACATTTTATTTAACAAAATAAAAATAGTGTTTCTAAAAAAAAATTATTAGAATTAAAAAACTTAAAATCTAACATAAATTTTGATATTAATAAATTCTGAAAAAGAAATTAATAAAAAAAAAATATATAATAGAATAGAATAGAATAGAATAGAATAGAATAGAATAGAATAGAATAGAATAGAATAGAATAGAATAGAATAGAATAGAATAGAATAGAATAGAATAGAATAGAATAGAATAGAATAGAATAGAATAGAATAGAATAGAATAGAATAGAATAGAATAGAATAGAATAAAAAGAGTTAAAAAAAAAATGTTCTTTAATGCACTATATTGTACTTCATACAAATATGGTGCTTTTTCAATTAAAAAAACTATAAAGTGTAAAAAAAACAAGCGACATGTAGGCAAGATATAAAAAGAACAAATAGAACGAAGAGACTAAAAATAAGATCAGAAAACCCACAAAAAAAAATAAAGATTTTAGACATTTAGTTTTTGGTTATTAAGCAACTAATCTGTTTTTTAATCAAAAAAATGTAAGTAAATTGTGATTGATCAATCAAATCAATAGGTAAATTCCTAAATCTAATTGTAAAAAAATAGACAAAATATACAGAAAATACACAAACAAGATAATAAAAATTAATTTATAATAAAAAAATAAAAAATAAATTACATCATGAATTTAAATTAAATTTTTAATAAAAAAAATATATTTAAAATTAAATTAATTTATTTAAAAAAACATATTGTAAAATTATATATTTTAGTAAAAAATTTAAGTAAAAAAAAAAAATTATTTTTTGAGATAGTATTAACAATATGACATTAATATTTAAAAAAAAAATTATTTGATTAAGAAAATTAAACTGATATATTGAATTGCGATAAATAAACAAAAACTAATAAAATAAATATATATATGTATAAAAAAATTTTAAAAATAAATTTATTTATAAAAATATTTAATAAAAATTATAATAATTAATTATATTATAATAAAAACTGTATTAATTTTTACAATTTAGTAATATTTAAAGAAAATTTAAGTGTATGCCGATAGGTACGCGATGCCTCAGTTTTGCAGTATAATTAACTTGAATTTCAGCTTTTTTTAGCCATAATTTTATATATTTTAATGCTAACATTAAGCTTAGACTGACAATCATAGCTATTGATCAGCACTTGGGATCTTAGTATTCATCGCCTTGATATCCTCGCAGCAATTAAGTTGACACCTTTTCTATTACAACATCGTATTTTTCTCAGTTTGTCATCTAACTCTAATACTCAGCTTCCAGATACTCTATTCGATATAGTTAAAATATCAGCTCCCATTCTTTTCAATTAAATAACATTAAATTACAACAATTTTAAAAACTTTTTTTTAATGAAATAGTTCTTTTTAATTTAAAAACAAATAATTTAACAAATAAATTAACAAAATATTTATTTCTTATGATGAAGATTTGCATACTTAAAATATTAAAATTAAAAAAAAAATTTAAATAAGTTTTTAAAATTGATATGGAAACTTTTTTTATTAATTTTTGATTTAAAATAATATTAAATAAAAAAAATTTTAAAATATAGTAGAATTTAATTATTTGACGGTAGAGGTGACCTATCAACCGATATCAAAGATTGACGTATTAGATGTAAATGCTTAGAATAGGCAACTTGTGATAGTAGCGTTATTTATATGACGTTATTAAGAAGCCTTTAAGAAGTTTTAGAATTAGTGTATGTTTTCTTAATCCAAAAACTATTTCTAATTACTGTAATTTGTTCTTTGTCCTTTATTATTTAATTAATAAACACAGAGTTTAAAGCCCTTTTTTTTTTGGTGTCCCTTAATTTAGGTTTATTTAATAGGTTTATCAAATATAAAAATCTTTATTAAAAGTAAATTTTAAAGTTATTATTGATTAGTTATCAAACTGATCAAAATTAATCTGAAGAAAGTGACCAGTTGTTTAATTTGAAGAAAAACTTTAATAAAACACAATACAACTAATTTTCAACATTTAGTAAATTGTGACAAAAGTATAATTATTTTTTTATTAAATTTAGAAAATATAATTAGAATTTAGGTGCATTTGTTCAAATTATATATATCCAAGTAAAGACTACAAAAAGTTATAAGGGAAAAATAAGTAGATAAGAAAAATGCAAATAAATTTTTGCAAAAAAGATGTTATACAATGCAACACTTAAAATCTGACAAAATTAAAATAATATTATTGAATTTAATTATATATATACAAATTTTATATTGTAATTATATAATAAAAAACAAGAATAAATAAAAATTGTAATAAATCTCAAAGAAGATGACTTTTAAGCTTAAATTTACAATATTCATTATACGTAACGCCTTAAAGAAAATCTGACTAATCATTCACTCTTGTCTTAAATAGCAATTGCCAAGCTAATTAATGAGTATTTCAATTAAAAGGAAATTAAAGTGATTTATTGATTAACTGCGATTAGACGCTTAGAAGTGCATGAAACAAATGTAAAAGTGTAAGAATTTATGATATATAGATGACTCTTTGCTATTCTGTATATTCTTTTAGTAATAAAATAAGTGCGATTTAAAAAACCGTTAGTTTTTGAATAACTTAAAGTTTTTATTACAGAATCATAAAATATATAAAAATTATCTAAAAAAATATATAGGCAAAATAAATTATAAAATTTTTTAATTAAAGTTAGATATTTTCAATAAATATATATCAACATTTAATTAAAAATTATTAAGTCAACTCATATTTAAATAAATTCAATAAATATTAAAAGTTTACTGATTATCAAAAAGACATTATTTTAATGACTAAAGATTTATAGCATAAAATAAAAAAAAAATTTATTAACTAAATGGCATTGTTAAAAAAAATTAAACAGTAACTATTTCGGCTGTTGATTGTATTAATAAAATTGTGCAATAAATAATAAATTAAAATTAAATATAGTGTAAATTTTAAAATATAGTTTTAAAAATTTAACTAATTAAAAATATTAGACTAAACCTAAAATATTAAAAAAAATTTTATTTTTTTTTAAAAATGTAAACATATAATAAAATTTTTATTTTAAGAATTTATAATATGCATTTTTCTATAATCCTAAATGAAAAAAATATAAAAAAAAAATTATTATTTTTGAAAAATTATTTTTTATTATTTAAAACTAATGTTTAAAATAAATTAAATATTAGAATAATCAATATTTTAATTTACTTTATTACAATTTTATTTTATATAATTTTTAAGAATGATACTATGTTATAACATAATTAAAAAAAAAAATAATAAAAGAAACAATTAAATTTACAATATCTACAATAGGGATTTTTGTATTTTTGTATTTTTTCTATAAGGTCCATGTCCAGTTATAGCCCATATTGAGCTTTTATTTATTAATTTAAATATGTTTAGTTAAAATTCATAATTTAATGAATTTTTTATTAAATTATCTCTCAATGACTAGAATTCTTCTGTTCTATTTTGTTTGTCTTAAATAGTTTTTTTCAATTATTTTTAATTTTTATTTCTTCTTCAATCGGGACTGTCTTAAGTAATCCAGTAATTTTGAGGTAATTAGTATTCTTATAAGCACCTGTCGAGATGATCAATATTTCTTTATGTATATTTCTTAATTTTTTTTATTTGAATTTTTTTGGTTTTTATGTGTTCCAACCAAATTCCCGCCCCATATGAAATTTAAGAATAAAAAATGAATTATATATTTTTATCTTTAATTTTAAATTTAAATCTTTTTTTATCCGAATTAGTTTATTAGCTTTGAATAGTGTCTTATTTATCTTATTTTTAATTTCTAATCTTATCTAATCTTTTATCCAAGGTATCCGATAATATAATTAATAATATAGAATACCTTGTATTTTAATAAAAATTATTAAAAAAAAAAAAAATCACAAAAACATAAATTCTTGTTTAAAATTAAAAATATAATTGCTGGTATTTTGTTTGTAGTTAATTGTATATTGGTAAGTACAATTATTTAAATTGTTTAGATTTTTCTTTTTTGATTTTTATAGACAGTTTTGAATCTACATATCGATATTGTTGTAAAGATCTTACTTATTTTTTAATCTTTTATTTTGGAAATTTCCAGGTATTTTTTTAAGCTAGTTTTTAATTATACTATTAATAGTCATTTTATATAATTAGTATAACGGAATTGATACATCGATAAGAATTAAAATTTTAGGTTTAGGTTAAACCTAAGTAAATAAAGTAAATAAAAAAAAATTTAGATATAAGGCAAAAAATATGAATATATAAATATGTTTTTTACCCTATTATTTCTTATGGGACAGAAGTTTGGTACAAAGAAATAATAAACAAAACAGTACAAACAAACACCTTAAGAAGAAATATTAAAAAAAAACAAAATATTAACTTCGTTTACAAGAGCATACAAAATAACTATTTAAAATTAAATGGACTTTTTAAGACGATTCCAATAGATGAAAAAATTAACTTAAGAATCAATTTAAAAAATACTTATACAACAAAAAGATAAGATAATACATTTTTTTGACCAAAAAAGAAAAGATTTTTAAAAATCTACCTAAATATGACTGATTTAAATAATGAAAAATTCAAAAGTCAATTTTTAGTTTGGATCATAATCAAACATGGTCATTAGTTATTTTTATACAAAATAAAAAAGTCTTTATATCCAAATTACAGGTATTGCGTTTTTGAAAAAGAAACCGCATATCATCTATTGCAATACTGTAAGAAAATAAATCTAAATTTAATAAATCTTTGAGTAAATGAAAAAAACTTTAAATATCTAGCTAACATTCTTATAAAAAAACTCAATAAAGATAACAGTTTTAGTATATTATAACAGTTATCACATAACTTAAATTATTTTTGATTAATAGTAGATATTAAATATATACGCATGCATCCATTAGGATAGTGATATATAAATATACTTGAATAATGAAGAAGGAAGAAAGCTAAAAAAAAAATATCTTTTTTATTTCTAACATCAAAAAATTTCATTAAATTACAAAATCTTAAAATTTAAAAATTATACTATATTTTTTAAAGATATAATAAATTACTGACCAATATATGTTTATTCAATTTAAAAAATTAAAATTTTTTTTTAATACAGTATAATGAAATTAAAAGGTAGTCTTGCAGTGCCATCTAATGCTAAATAATAATTTTTAAAAAAATTATAGGTATAATTATGTTTTAAAAATAAATTAATAAAGTAAAAATATAATTTTATTTAAAGAAAATACAAAAATATTAAAAAAAAATTGTTAAATTTAAAAAATATTAAAAAACCTATCATATATTAATTAAAAAATTAATATATAATCCTAAACAATCTAACTATAATTTAACAAGAAAAAAATAATTTATTCATTCATTAAGTTAAATTTATATATAAAAATATAAAAAATAATTACTAGTTCAATTTAAAATTTTTTTGAATTAATTTTTATAATTTACTCATCTTTATATAAACTTTTTTTTTTTTGTAAATTTAAAAAAGTCCTTATTTTGTTTACATTTTTTCTATAATTAATCATATTTTACGTTTTTTTTTCTATTTCATACATATTGTCTACTTTCTTTTACTTTTATTCTTATTTATTTTACATTTTTATTTTTTATTTATTTTATCCCATTTTATCAATATTTATGTTTTTTAAAAATTAATCATATTTTAACTCTAAAAATAAGACTTTCAAAAAAACAATAAAAATGTTATACCATTTAAATTTTATTTTTTTTATATTATCTGACAAAAACTTTAAAAAAGATATTTTTCAACACTATTGTTTCCACACATTCTTTATCAATTATTTAATAATTAAAAATAATCATTACTAAATTTGTATTTTAGTAAACTGATTATTTTTAGTTATTTAAGAGCAATGCATTTATCACCTAAAATATATTTAGACCATAAGAATTCGTATTATCTTAAATTTATTCTGTAAACTTTGGAAGTTAATATCTAGTCGATGCTTTTAAAAGGTTGAAATGAAATTCAAATGAGTTTTTTCAAAACGAAAATTTTTTTATTTTTTATCAATTTTGAAAAAAATCATCTCTGTTATCTCTTGAGAGATCTTGGTTATCTTCAACCTTAGACATCGTTTATTGTGTTTTAACCTTATGCTTCTTATACCAAAGCGACACACACACTAACCACACAACATGTTCTCCACCACACTCAAAACCCCGTGCACACTCAGATCCACTTGTTAAATCCAAGCTACTTAATTCTTTCCAACAAATTTTAAAGTTGTCGTTTTGATTTTTTTACTTAAACCTTTTATTAAACTAACTTCCACTTGCTCTAATTTTTTTTTATAATAGAGATTTTATATTGTCGTTAAGGAAAATAAAAAACTTGGCAAATTCTTTCTTTTTTCTTTATGTTTGTGTCTTGACTATACTGTTAACAATTATTAGTTATTGTATAAATATTACACAGGGCAAAAAGTTATTCGTTTTTACTCAATGAATAAAGTGTTGCTTATTTATTTTCAAATACTATTTTTAAACATTTGTTTTATTCACTTTTATGAAAAAAATGCCCGTCCCACGTGATTTCTTTTGGACCAGATCAAATCTAACTTTCTCTCAATTCAATACTTCGTAAGACTCATTTTTGATCTTCCAGTTAATTCAGAAGATGTTGTTTCTGGCGATTTTATCTAAATTACTGTTAATTAAAAAACGTATAATTTGATTTATTAACATTTAAATCTATAACTTTTTTAATATTTTGTTGTTAGAAAAATAACCTAAACATTTTTTGAAATAACATTTGTGATTATTTTGTAATTATCTTTATTCATCTTCTTTTGTCCAGTAATTATAGCATTTTTATTGAGTTACCTTCTCTACCAACATTTTGTTTTAGAGATATCTGCTTTTGTCCACTCAGATATGTCTATAAATTAACTGATTAATGTGACCTAAGGATAATCTCGAGTCTATAAACAATCATAAATATCTTTTCTTACTTTTTCTTTCTACTATAACAAAACAATTACTAACAAAATTTACAACTTTTTACAAATAAGAAAGATTAAGTTTGGCGCTCTACACTTAAAAATCTGAACATTTTTTTATAGGTAAACGTGTTAGGAATCTTAAATCACAGAGAAAAATTTATTTAATTTATGGTGTTGCATGTTTAGTATTTTTTTTTTTTTTTGATTTAAAAGAAAAGTGCTTTATTTACTAATCATCTAGTCAAAGTTTAAAAAGCTTGAGACCGATTGTCTTTTTGCCGATAGTTGGTAAAATACTTAAGTATAATTGTATTGATAAGTTTTAAAATTTGTAAATGTATCAATAAATATATTAGTAAAAACCCAATAAAGGTTTTATGCATTCACAGATATTGTTTTAGATTGTAAAATACATTTCAAATAAGTTGTTATTTATCAAAGTTATCTTTGCTTAAAACTTTTTCATCTCAAAATTTTATAAAATTATTAAGTGTCCTTTAATTTAAATTCTTTAAAACTAAATTTATTTTTTTTTTATATTTAGTTTGTTCATAAAAAACTTGTAGTTTTTTGCACAAATTTTTAAAGTCAAAAAATTTATATTTGTAGATAACTTGCTATTAAAGTTTTAGTTGATTGATTAAAAGAAATTTCGGGTAAATTTAATAACAATTTTACTATAATTTTACTGAATTAGTACTTAAATATAGATCTTGATTTTAACAATTATAAATGTAAAAACGTATATTTGACAACAGGTGTTTTTTCTCCTGTTGCTTTGAATAATATTTTATTTCGTTAAATCCTTAACTTTCTCTCAAATTTAATTATGTAAAAGTTACTGTGTGATTTAAGATTCATTATAGGAAATAATAAAAAAATTTTATTAAATATTTTTTTTTATTCTTACTTTTTAAAAAAAAAAACTATTTTTTAATCATTTTGCTAGTCAAAAATAATAATTTTCAACTATTTCATTGTTTTAAACTAAATTTAAAATGCGTTATTGCATTTTTTAAAAAATATTTATTACTAACAATTGTATGTTATTTGTTTATTATTTTTTCAAACATTATTTTTATTCATTTTCTATTACTAAAAAATATTTAAAACATATAAAACATACACTTTTTAAATTTAAAATTTTTTTACCAAAAACAACTAATTAGAATTCATAAAAATTTAAGTTTAAAATTAATAAAAAATAAAATTAAAAACAATTTTTAATAAAAACATTATATTTTATCTAAATGATTCTTTTTATAATCATTAAATTTATTTATTTAAATACTTGATAAAATCAATTTTGAAAAATATTCGATGCTGTTGCGATATTTATTTTAAATTTTGAAATAAACTTAAACTTAGGACGAAGAGTTTTGACTCTTTCTTTATTTAAAATTTTGAATAACTTTACAAACTAAATCCCTATAACAACTTGCCCTAGTTAACTTGCCTACTCCAAGACTACTCAAGGTCTTTTAACCCTTTTGATAACAACACATCTACCTTAGCTTGTCTAGCTTCTGAGAGCCTTCTTGATACAACCAGATCATAATTTAACGGATGATAGCTCATTTCTATCGTTAACTCCTTTAATGTCGTAATAGATTTAAGAAGACTATCTTTAGTTTGACACGTACTATTACATCCATATTTACAAGAGGAGGCCATTTTGTTACTCCTGGTCTCTTAAAAAGTAGTTTCTTTTCTACTATGTTTCAACTTTAATCTATCTCATGATCAGCTATAAATGTGACCAATTCAATAAAATCATTACAAATACTTTGCGTCCCAACTTGAATATTCTGTCTTGTATTATTATACAGTTTAACCTTTGCCTAACAGTTTGTTACTTTAATGCCACACAAGAAATTTTTTGTTACCCGTACTTAAAGTTTACTGCTATACCAGCTATTTGGGTAGCTATTACGAATCTTGCGAATTATTCATTCTCAGTAGTTGTTCTAGCTTCTAGTACTACATCTTAGTTCTTAACTACTATAATCAAAGATTAAATAATAGTAAAAATAAATTTTTACTACAATGCGTCTTTTTTATACAGAAAAATTAGTATTTTTTAATATATTAATAATAAAAAGTATAAAAATATATTTATTTATACTTATATTTATAATTTCCAAAAAAGTAATTTTTTAATTTTAATATAAAATTTTATTAATAAATTAAAAAACAAAATATTTAAGATAAATTTAAAAAAAAAAACAAGTGCAAAATTTTTTTATATATTGATTTCATATTTTAAAAACTCTATTTAAAATAAAAGTATTATATTTTGTTAATTTAATATAAAAAAATTTATTAGTTAAATTAATGAATAGTAAAAAAACTAAAGATAAATAAAAATTTAAATTCTATAAATTAAAGACATGCATTATATATAAAATACGAAAAAAATATTTAAAAAAAATTTCAAAAAATAAATTTATTAGAGGCTAAAGATTTCATATAGATTTAATAAAATTTTTGTATATGTTTAATGCTTATAATCAAATATGTTAAAATAAGAAGTTAAAAAAATATTTTTTATAAAAAACAAAACAATTGACAAAATATTATTGGGGTTATACAGATATTTAAATCAAATAAAAAATGCACAGATTGAATAATAGCGCTAAATTTACAAATTTTATTTTTAAGAACTATTATTGATAAAAATAAAATTTTTTAAGAGTTTTTAAAGTCATATGGTCATTGACAAAATTAAATTTGTCAAATAATACATTTTAAAAATAATAAAGATTGTATTTATATTTTATGGAAAATTTTTTAATCCAAAATTTTAAACAAAAATGATGTGTAATAATTGAGAGAAATTGTTGATTTATTCTTTAAATTTTTTAAAATTTTTTTAAATTTCTTTAAATTTCTTTAAATTTCTTTAAATTTCTTTAAATTTCTTTAAACTTAGATTTTTTTTCAATCAAAGTTATTTTTAAAATTTTACTTAAATTAAAATCAACAACAATAATATAAAAAAAAGCACGCATAGCATTAAAACACAATAACAAAAATCACAGCACATTTTTCTCAACACTACCGAAATTGTTACAACTTTATCAATTACAATCTTACGACATAATCATTATGTTTTATTATAACCATTCTCTAACTAAATCTACCTAACCCTTTTCCACCATTTACCGCAAACCATGTTTCTAAGCTCTCGTATTTCTATCCTTATTTGTTTAATCCTCTTCTGATGCTATTGGCATAGCTGCGTTATTATCTTCAGACATTATCACAAATTCATCCTCACATGATGTGATCATTTTTATTGTCACCATATTCGACTCTATTGTAAACTATGCAATTCTGTTATATTTTTTACATTTCCAAAGTACACTAGTTCTACAATTTATTATTAAGTTTTCTTGTAAATGTTAACGGTTTATTTTAGGCACAAAATTTGTATTTGAGAAAGAATAAAATTTCTTCTAATTTGATGCTCGTTTATACGTTAGCATATGGTTCAATGTTGCACCTAAAAATCCCAATATTCTCACGTATTCTTTATAATGATAATTCACTTGGATTAGATGAGAATTGTGTCATTCTAGTAATACTATGAACTATGTCTGGTCTTAATCTATTTGCAACAAACATCTACATTTTTTTTTTAGCAATCTCTTCTGCCAATTTCATATTTGACTCATATACCACATTCGGATTTAAAAGTGTTATTGCCGGTTAGTTTTTCATCTTTTCAACATTCCTCTTCATCAAATTCCATAAAAAACTTTTGTGGCTTAAAGTTAATCTTCCAATTTTTCTATAATAATCAATTTCCACACTCAAAAAACTTCTCACAGATTTCATATCTCTAAATTCAAAAATATCACTAAATTCTTTCTTAAATTTTATTATCTTATTGAGAGTTAAAAACACAGGACGAAGGGTTTCAGAGATAATTCTAATGGAGAAGGAAGAGTTGCCGCTAGTCGGGTTCTTAGATTCCTAGCTTCAAGTCAAATGAATTTAAAGAGGAATCTTGATCAAAAATATAATGGCGAAAACAAAATCTTAGTAATCAAAATATCTTTTATTAGTGATAACGAATTAAAGTAACAAGGGTTTTTATAAGATGCTAGTGCAGCTTAAAAGACATGCTAAATAAAAAACATCATATGTGTGAGAAAACAGGCTTCTGGTTAGACAACATTTAAGAATGTTATCTCAGGGAATTTTTATTAGATAAATCACAAAAATTCAATACATCTCTTACTCAATCTTTAACATTAACAAAAGATTATCTAGCTACAAGTACACTTAAACATTTCTTCATTCAAACACCTATCAGATCTCAATCAAAATGCATTTCCTTTAACTTAATTGTTATCAACTTATTTCACACATAACCTAATTGTCTCAAATTGTACAGGGCCTTCTTTAATCTAAGCACCTATTTCGTAACTTTCAGGAGATTTTATTCTGATATCACATCGACAGAGTGTACGTAATATTCAATAACAGTAATAGTCTTATTGTTCTAAAACTGACAACTAGAGCAAACTTATTTTCAAAATTAATGCCACATACCTGTAAAAAACCTTTTTGCCACCATTGCTTTTTCATTCTCCACATTTTCCAAATAACCAACTTAATATCTAAAGCACCACTTTGTCCCAAACATACTTCTGTTCTTAGACTTATCTACAATTTTTCTTTTCAGTCAATTTCTTCAATCCTTCCGTCATTACCTTTCTTTTATATTTTGGTTAAATCATGGATTTTTACATCATGATATTAAAAAATAGTTTTTAAAAATAACAAAAATTTGCGTATTTTTTTTTAGATTATTTTTATTCAATATTATGTAAATGAAACAAATAGGATTTAGTTAATTATAAGGATTTAAATAAAACTTCCAGCAACTTATTTTGTAAATTGCTTTGTCAAATTTCAAGTTTATAAGTGTCTATTGTTGGAAATAGTTTGAAATTTACAGTTAATATCAAAAATAAACTTTCTAAAGCTTAGTTATTTGTACTTATTTCTTTAAGTTTCATATGTATGTAAATAATCAATACATTTTTTTTCTTTTGACTATCATTATGTTGCTATTTATTTTTAAGAACTTTAGGACTTTAAAAAAAAATTATTAATAAAAAGTTTATTATTATTACTATAAAAATTCCTGATCTTTGGGAGCTTCGTTCAGTTTTATTGTTTAATGGTAAATAACTCGCACATTTTATAATAATTTGTCTCAGTAGAGAAAATAATTTAGTAATATTAATTAACGTTTTTAGCAAACAAACTTATTTTCAACTGTTTTTCTTCTCTGGTGATCACTGTTTTTAAATACAGAAAATCAAACAAAAAACAATGGTCATAGACAACCAAAAATCATGCTATACGTTTCCTTAATATTCTATTATAAAAGAAAATAAAAATATAAGAGATGCCTGATCTTTACCTTTCTAATGTGTACTAGAAGAGCAGAGAAGTCTGGAATTGAAATCAAGACTGATTTGAGAATTTCACTTGAAGAATAAACTTCATTTAAGAAGTATCTTAAAATTACAAATAAAAAATCTTCATTTCGAGTTTGTATTAACGTGCTTCTTTCAATCCTTAAATAATTCAATTATGCCAAACAGTGTCACTGATCAGAGATCTAAGATCTTATTCACGGCCTCACAGCCAATTAAACACTAAGATATATTAAAAATATTTTATGACCTTTTTTATTTAGACTAATCAACTTTTATTTTTTATTTTAAGTAAAAGGACTTACATTGGTAAAGTTTACATTAATATCTTTATGTTTTGTTTACTTTATTATAAAATGTTAAGGAATAGAATGGTCCGATATTCTTGTCTATGACGATTATTTTTTGTTTGATATCATCTATTTAAGGACAAAAATCAATAGAAAAAGGGAGTTTTCAATTTTAATAGATTTAAACTAATGGCAGAATCGTTTATTAATTATGTTTAAAATTAAAAATTCTTTACTGACATAAGAATTATGTTTGAAATGAATTTATTAAATATGAGTTCAACAACTCACACTGACTTGAAATTAAAGTATGGCTGAAGCTCTCATAAATGCGAAACCTCAAAATATACATAATTAAAAATTTTAACTTTTTTTATGACTTTTAAATTTAAAATTATTGATGCTACAGGTTGTAGTTACATATTGATTAATAAAAGTAAAAAAAAAGATATAAAATTTTTTTAGCTTCTTTAAATTTTTTGAATTCAGTAATATGATTGATAAACATAGTAAATTAGAAATTTATATAAACAAAATCACTTAAAAAAAAATTTACATAAAAATTCAATAGAACTAATAAAAGAAAATAATCAAAAAATTCTAATGTTTAATTTAACTATAAATATCAAACTGATTCAATAAATAATAAACATAATTATTGGATTCATTGTGACAATTATTTTTAGAAATTTTTGACACAAAATCAAAAAATTTTTAAATTAACTTTGTATATATTGTTTATATAAAAAAAAAGTTAAAAATTTATTACTTAGATAAAAAACCGCCTTGAATCCTAAAAAAAATAGTATGGCATAAATACACTTAATATCAGCAAGAAATATTAGCAAACAATTTTATAAATAAACTTAACAAAAACAAAAAATAAAAAAAATAAAAATCAACTTAATTTTAAAAAAGCAAACCTAAATTAAATTAATAAAAAGAATTTAGAAAAAATGGATAAAATAGAATAATATAAATTATAACTAGAATAAAATAAGATGTAAGATGTGGAAAAAAACCGATTAATTATTAGTAGGTTTGTAAACATAATTCACCATTCTTAGTCAAAAAAAAAACTTTTTTTGTTCTTATTTTTATTGATGGTTTTAGATTTAGGTTTCTAGATTTTGTTTTTACTTAAATTAATGTGTTTAAAAGATGTTAGAGTAAATTTTTAATTATTTTTTTGCAAGAAAGCTAAAGTTTTAAAAAAAAAATCATAATTAAACATTCCAATTATTTTTTTTGTCAAACATTTTTTAAATACTTAATTTTTTATAATAAAAATTCAGCTTTATTTATATTTATATACTAAACATCTTTCAAAGTAGAAACAATACTTTTTTTAAAGGCTGTATAAAATTGTGATTTTTATTCACTTCAATCTAAACTTCTTTGATGTCTGTGAGCAAAATAATGTAAATTAGTTGTTATAATAGTTAGATTTTATAATTTAATGATTATATTTTTAAAATGCTAAGTATTTTATACCAAAATTTAATGATCTTATTGATTGTGGGCTTGTGTTTAACACGCAAAATTTGAAATATAAATATTTATATATCTTACTAATTTATTATGCTTTAGGGTTTATTTTTAATACATATCCTATATACATATAAATATCATGCATATAAATAATATATATTGTTTACGACATTTTTTAAAGTATATTTTTTTTTAAATAATTAAAAAACTTTTATTTATATTTTTTTTAAAAATAATATATTACATTATCTAATATATTAAAAAAATTCTTACTTTCAAACAATTAATTTACAAATTTTAAAAACAATATTTAAAAATTTTTATTAAAAAATTTAATTTAAATAATATTTTTTTTTAATTTAAAAAATTAAAATATAAAAATATTATAATTTGTTATTAAAAACTTGAATTTTATTATATTTAACAATTGAAAAAAATTTTTTTCAAGTATTTTTATAAAAATATTATAAAATTTATATAAAACCTAATTTTAACATCATTAAATTTAAAAAAATATTTTAAATAAAAATATACTATTTTAATAAAAAAAAATATATATAAAACGAATTAATCTTAAAATTAATGTTAGTGAGGTTTAAAATTATTAAATTTATTAAATAAATATTTTTTTGTTTAATTTTCAAGTTTAAAAAAATAATTAAAATTCAAAAAATGAAAAATTTGCAATTAATTATTTAAAAAACGCTTGCTATAAACATATAACTTAATATTTAACTTACTTTACAAAAAAAAGCTACACAAGATTTCTAATTATCAATTTGTATTTTAAAAAAATTACTCGTCCATTTTTAAACTTTATAAATTATACAAAAGTTTTATTTCAACTATATGCAAGAACAAAAGATGTACAGCCTTTCCAACAATTTCTGAACGCTTCAAAAAAAAAATTGCGTGAAAATAATATTTTAATAAGATAATAATATCGGCTGTTAATCCGTTGCAGCCGTTATTTTTATTAAAAAAAAATACGATATATATATTTAAAATTTTATACATTTGTAAATAAAAATCAACTGATTTTTCAACGCACAAATTACCTTTTATTTAATATTTTGATAAAATTTTTTTTTTTTAAAGTGTAATTAGCTGATATTATTGACCTAATAAAGTGTAAAGGATAGTCTAAAGGTTTTTCTGCGAAAAGACCAAGCCGAGGTTTTCAGTTGTAAAGTCTGGCATAAAAATCTTAACACTTGACTGAGATTTCTGACTTTAGGGTAATATGCTATGACTTTATATGTAGTAATACGGACTGAGAGGTAATCTAAGAAAAGTCTAAGAAAATATTTGTTTTTTAACACATGTTTGTTGTCACAATTGACCATTCGGTTTAATTGAATTTTATTTATTAATTTAATATCTTGTCATATTTCCATTGTTTTTTATTACATCATTTAATCTTCTTGGCATTGATGTACTTAAAGAATTTACAGCTTCTTCCTTTATTGTTTGCCACTCATTAAAACAAGTCGCAAATAATGAATTTTTACTATTAATTTTATTTTTTAAAATACTTTTGTTTACTTTTTTTTGAAGTAAACCCCACATGTTCTCTATTGGGTTTAAATCTGGAGATTTTGCTGGCCAATCCATTGAAATTATTTTTTCTTCAATGAATAATTCTTTAATTATTTTAGCAGTATGTATCGGAGCGTTATAATTTTGGGAAAATTTCATGTTTTAAAAGCATTAAATAATGTTCCGATTTAAATTTATCTAAAACAGGGTAAATAACTGCTCCTTTAGAACAAATAAATCCCCATAAATTGACTTTAGTTCTTGTGTTAGAGTCTTTAATACAAGAAAATTTTGGGTTATATCTTTCTCCTCTAGGTCTTCTAACCAAAACCCTTCCATTTGAATAGTTTTGTAAAGTTTTTTCATCTGTGAATACAACATTATTCCAAAATTTTACATCTTTTTCTATATATTTTTGAGCAAAATAGATTCTATTTTCTATATGAATAGGTTTTAAATTGATTAAAGTATTGCTAATATAACACTTTTTATCAATTTTTTTTAAATAGTTAGAAATTGTTGTTAAACAACAATTTAATTTTAATTCATATTTAATTTCATTTAGTGTTGAAAACGGATTTTCATCAATAAACTTGTTAATTATTTCTAATTGATTTATACTTAAACAATTTTTAACTCCTCGTTTTTTTTTGAATGTTAAAGAATTTGTTGATTCATATTTTTTGATCCAATATGAAACAGATCCTTTACTACATTTTATTCTCCTTGAAATTTCACTTAAGGAAATACCATTTTTATGTAAATGGATTATTTCAATTTGATCTTTTTCTGTTAAAACCATTATAATTTTTTAATTTTATTTTATAATTTTTTTTAAAAACTTTTAAAACTTATAATAATCAAGTATTGTCGATCAAATAAAATTTTTGATCAAGAAAAAAAAATTTTATTAGAATTAATAATTTTTTTTATTAGTAATAATCAAGCATTGTCTCTCAAATAAAATTTTTTATCAAGAAAAAAAAATTTTATTAGAAATAAGAAAAATTTTTAATTGAATATTAGATTTAGATTAAAATGGATATTTTAAAAGATTTTTCGATGTACCTTAGAATTCAAAAAAATCCTGAAAACCAAGTAGTTGTATATGGTGTTTCTAAAACAATTAAAGGAGAAATTTATTTATTTAAAAAAGAAGATAGAAGCCCACATAGACATAAATTATTTTTAAATAAACTGCAAAATTTGAGTTTCAAAAAAACTCAAAGCCTTAAAATCAAATTTTTTAAATTAGAAGATCTATTAAAATATTATGATATTGAAAAAAAAAAATTCAGATTTAATAATGAATATTTAAAAAAAGCAACAAAAGATCCTATTTTCTATAATTCAAGTATTTATAATTTATTAATATTTTTATTAGTTTAAATATAATTTTTTTTTTTGTTTTATCAGAGAAAGAACCATCAATTGAAGAATTGCCTGATTCCGATATTGACAAATTTTCTGATGAAGAACTTAATCAAGAAAAAATAGACCATAATCCTTTTGGTTCGATAACTAATTCGTCATTAGTAATAAAATATTTGTTGAAAAAAATGAATAAATTTAATCCATACATTGATGATCCAATGTATTGGATAAATTTATTTCATTACAATTTTCAAAAGATTCCTGAAAATTTAAAAATGTTTACAAATATTTTAAGTATTTTACAATGCATGGTTGAAGAAGAATCCATGATTTTCATATATGAATTAAAAGAATCCTATTCAAATCTAGAATGGGAGGAAATTAAACAAAAATTTAATTCCAAATTTTATTGGTTCAGATTCGAAAAATTAGCAGAAGCAACAAAATACATTTTTGATGAATCAGAAAGTTTGGAGCAATATGCAATAATGAAGGAAAATTTATTAAAAAAAGTATTTCCAAATTTATTAGAAAAAGAAATTATTGCTTATATTCTATCAGATATACCCAAACGAATCAAAAATATTATTGGAACTAATGGTCATTATACTTGTTTAAATGACTTAATCTTAGAATTCAAAATTATTGATTTAAAAGATTTATTAAAAGAAAAACAAACAAATTCTTGTGTATTTACACCTTTAACGCCATTAACCACAACAACAACAACAACAATAACAACAACAACAACAGTGTCAACAATACAACCAACTTTTTCAAGTTCTTTTTTTGAAAGAAAATAAAATAAAAAATAATTTTATTTTTTAATATTTTTTTTTTATATTTTTTTATTTATATTTTTATAATATTCCTAATATAATTTTTAGGTAAATGTAATAAAAATATTAATAAAAGGTAAAATATATTTGACAAAAATCATTTAATTAAGGTAAGAAAAAAAAATTATTTTGTTGAAAAATCAGTTGATTTTTATTTACAAATGTATAAAATTTTAAATATATATATCGTATTTTTTTTTAATAAAAATAACGGCTGCAACGGATTAACAGCCGATATTATTATCTTATTAAAATATTATTTTCACGCAATTTTTTTTTTGAAGCGTTCAGAAATTGTTGGAAAGACTGTATTTGTCACAAATTAACAACAAGTTAATGAACTCTAATGCCAAATCATTGATAAAAATTTTATTTTTAAAAAAATATTTAAACTTTTTTTTTAAGTTATTTTTTTTATTTATTCAAGCTATATTTTAATAAAAAAATTTTTTTTCTTAATATATATAATCATTATATTAAAAAGAATCTTTATTAATGCTTATTTTTTAAAATTCGTTTAAAAAAAAAATTTTTAAGTTTTAAGTAATAACACTTGATAACAAAATTTATTTAAGGCTTGATCTTATAAATTTAATTTATGTTTTTAATTATTTTTAATATTATTAACATTGTGCAATATCTATATAATTATCTGTAAAGTTATTTTGTTTTAATAATATATTTAAATCTTTTTAGACTTAATAATTATAGGGTGATTAATATAATGAAAAAAAAGTTTAAAAATCAATGAATTAATATTTAACACTGTTTTTTTTTTTGTTTTCTATATCATTAAAAAACATTTATTTTAATTATTTTTTTAATTTTTAATTGTTTGATTAAAACGTTATTAAATTCAATTTAAAAAAAAAAGTTAAATAAAAAATAGTGATATTCATTAACCTGATTATACATAATTATTGGTTTGTAATAAACTCATATATTTTTTTAAGTTAAAATTATAATAAAAAAAAAATTGTAAAATATAGTATGGTTTTTATTTATATATTTATTATATAAAAAAAAAATTCAACCAATCCGACGTTAAAAAACGTAATTTTACTTGGTTTACTTTTTTGTTGAATTTTTGATTATTCTCTTATTTTTTTTTTTATTTCATTTACTTGTTTTAATTTTAGAATATGTTAGTTCTATATTATTCTTATTTTTAAGCATATTGCTATTAGTTTGAAAAAACATTAAATTTAAATAAGGTTAGTATTATTATTTTTGACCAAAAAGTTTAAATTAACATTTAAAAAAATATACATTTAAAATAATGATAATTTTTTTTTTTCATTAAAACTACTTCAGTATTTATCTTACTATTCTACTAAATAATTTTTTTTTTATTTTACCTTTACTACTCAAGATTTAATTTAATACACAAAAAGATTGACAGTCTCAAAAAATCACATAAAACATTAACACACAAAAAAGATCATACAAAAAATTCAAAAAACTGTAAGACACTAAGTGTTTAACAGATAATCTGATAATCTGAGCTCTTAACTCTTGTTTAGTTGCTTAAATAATATATTTGTTTTGTACTTCTGTCTTTCAGGGTAACAGGTACCTATTTTTATCTTTTCAGAATCCTTGTTATAATGCTTTTTAGTATCATTATAAGCTTATGCGGCTTAATTGTGGCAAAAACAATAATAATATAAGCATCCCACACAACTTAGCTCTTTACTAAATACCAAGATCACTCTGGTATTGGAATGGAATCTCTGACATATTAATACGTCTTTAACTTCCCTAGCTAATTTTTCAAAAGCACATTCAATTTACAACAATCAATAAATTATTATAAATCATTATAAATTATTTAAAATATATCAATATCTATTAAAATAAAAAAACTATATTTAATAAGAAAAATAATTGATGATTTAAATAAATAAAATGAGTAAAAGTAATAGTGAAAGAAAATTGAAAGAACATGTAGTACATAAGATAATTAACAAAAAGAAGCTGACAATAAGTGTTAAAATTCAATTCAAAAAGAATTAAATTTATATAATGTTTAATGAGTTGTGGGATAAATATAGATTCAAAAAAATTAAAGACAAATTAAAAATAGAAAAAAATCAAAATATTTTGTAATAAATAATTTTTTAAAAAATAAACTAATGTATAACTAATAACTAAAACTTACATTTAATTTACAATAAAAGATATCTCTATTTAAATATTCAAGAAAGTATGGCTGAAAAATATTGCATAACATAAGTCAATCAATTTTTAATTAACTGAGGCCTCTCATTTCTGGTCAAACTCGTCAACTAAAGTATATTTTTCAAAATTTTATTTTTCTTTAAGTGAAAAATATTCTTATATTTAATAAAAAAAAATTTTATATCTTACATATATTTAATACTTTAAAATTATTGTTTAACTAATTGTTCTAAATATTTAAAATTTAATTTTAGTTATTGATTACACTTTGTAAATATAGATAAATGCAATAATATTTTTACTGATGATTTATTGTCGCAATATATTTTACACTTTCTAAAACTAAAAACTAACTGCTTTAATAAGATTTCAATAAATTAATCCTACATATCTGTTTTTTCTTCTAGAATTCTTTTCTGCGAATGATTCAAATAATCCATTTCCAAAACCTTTAATAATTAATACTTGATCCTTAGTTGACAGAAGGTAATATACCGATTTGCACAATAGCTCATAAGTAAATTCACTTGGTCTTGTCACCTTACTAAATCTACTATAATGAAATACAATGTCTATTCTTTTACATCTCATAGTAAACTTTACCGTATCTAAAATACATTTATATTTATTAAATTATATTTAATACGGTGGACTTGTTTTCTTATGTATAATGTTATTTTTCCTATTGCTAGCTCAATAAATTTAACACTTTGTAAAAGATGATGATCGTTTTTGCTTTTTTTTTTTACATTAATACCCAAGAAATTGACCAAAGAGCTTAAACTGAATAATACTATATCAAATAACTTGGATTTGAATCACTCGAATTCTTTTTTTGCTTAATATATTACCAACACATCATCAAATTTTAACCATCAAATTTTTTTTCATATTTTTAGACGTGAATATACATTTGTTGTTTATTATTTGTCTTAAGCCGATCTTTTCCAGAGTTAAGACCATATTTTGATGCCAACATCTTGAAATTTGTTTAAAACCATACAAGGATCTATTTAAACTAAATACACAATTTTGTCTTGAAAATTAATCGGTATTTTTACTATACAGGAATCTAATATTTAGGTGTCAGATATTTATTCTATTAAGTAACTCAATTAATATCAATAGTTTTACATATTTAATGATTAGTATAGTTTTTAGGTTTAGGTTAAAATTCATAATTTAAAATTTTCTTTAGGAAGTACATTTTATAACTAATCTAACTTTGTAAATTAGTATTTCATTTTTGTTTTTTAAAAAAAAAAAATTGCCGGTAACAAAAAATCTGATATTAAGTAGTGTTTTATTAAGTGAATTTTAGAAAAACTTTTTTTTTCTTGCTTTAATATTTTTTGCTATTTGTCTAAATTCTCAACTTCATTTATATTTGAATCTATCTATATATAAACGGTAGTTTTTTTATACTTTTGATTGTTTGTAATATTGTTTTTTTAAGTTTATTTCTAACTTTTGTCTCTGTGTAACTAATCAATTTTCGACTTATAACCTAATTTTATTTATAAAAATCATAGTTATCAATACAATATGATATCAATTCATATGGTAATTTACTTTTTTTTATTTAGCATTATATCAGTTAGATTAGTGAATGTCAACAGCGATTCTCCTCAACAATTGTAATAGATATTTAGTGTCATCAAGCAAAACATTGACTTTCTCCAATATAGTCTTTATTTTTCTTCTAGCTATTTTTTTCAGCTGTAATACTCTAATAGAAACTTATTAACCTGAATTACACATCTTTTCTCCGCCTGCCATTAATTTATTTGAAAATACTATATTTGTTGTTTTACTAAAAATGAAGAATTTTTTCAACTTAATAAAATAATTTAATTTTGTCTTTTTGAAATATAATATTTTGTATTTGCTTTTATAAACTTTGAATAATGTAAAGTATTTGCTATTTATATGTTAGAATTGATGAGAAATGTCTCAAATTTAAACACTTTAGTCCGCTAGTTTTATTTTGTAGTATGACTTAAACTATTTTTTTTATTTCTTTATTTCTAACTTAATATTCTTTATTTTTCAAAACAATTTTTCTTCTATCTTTTGAAGTATAGCTTTATTTATTTATCTAGTTAATTTCAAGTTGTAATATTGATTTAATGTAAACGTTGTTTTATAGTATTTTTTCGACTCACATACAAATAACACAATAATAAATAATAATCTATTTTTTCTTTAAAATTCCAAAAAATAACGTGTTTATTGAATTTGAAACATAATACACATTTAATGTCACAATATGTCTTTTATCATATTTATCTTATTTGTTAGAATAATAAACTGAGCTTACCTTTCTTTTTCATTGTTTGTATTATGTCAAAATGACCACTGGTAAATCTTTATATACTTTTTTAATATTGACTAAGATTAGCTTATCTTTTACTATATCTATATGTTAAAATTTAACAAAAAATTATTTAAAACAAATAATAATAATTATAAAGGTTTTTCCTTTTTTTCAACCAAATTTTTTACTTTTTAATGAAATGATTAAATAAAATTGAATTTAAGTGTCTGATAGCGTATTTTATGGCTTTTTGTAAAACAAAGCTATAAGAAAATTTCTTAAAAACGTTTTAAAATATTTTATATCTGGTTCTATCAAAGTTTCTGTATTTAACTAACTTCGTTAGCCTAATTGACTATCACACCAAATAATTATTGTGCTGCTGCATGATGTTTTGATATTGAGTTTTTTCAATAAGTGGTAAAGGTAAATTGCATCTCATAATCGATCATTTATCGCATTTAGTTCGGTTTTTACTATTAAGATCTTAACTTTCTTTTGTAGTCTGCTAAATTAGCCAATAAAGTTTGATTTGATAAATGGAATACAAAAAGAATCCCTAAAGCTAATTTACAATGTTTATTTATTTAAAAGTTTTATTGCTTCAATAACATAAGATGACACTAATATTCTTTCAATTTTAAACTCTTCTAGCAATACTGGAAAGACAATAACAGTATTTACTAAGTTTTAAAAAGTTAAACTTTAAACATAAGAGTAAAATTACTCATACATTTAAATTCAAAATTACTCACTTATTTTCATTGTCATACAAAATAAAATAAAAATTTTTTTTATTTTTCTCATTTAGCTCAAAATAGAATTTTCTGATATTATAACCTTGCACATTTATATTTTTTAAGTATTTTTATAAACATTTTAGTTTGCAAATTTTTTAATTATTGTTTATACATATAAAGGAAAAACAAATTAAAAATTATAAAACAATAATAGTTCTCGTCAAATCCAATTATATTTATGGTCTATGTCTATTCCATAAGCAACAATAAGAAAACGTAAATTCAACAAGATTACCAATTGATAAAAATTAAAATAAAAAAATAAAATTAATTTTTAAATAGTTTATTTTAATTTGATTCAATTATATTTTAAATCTATATTTTAGATTTCTCAGTTTTTTTATTAAACAAATTAAACTGATTAACAAATTAAAATTTTTTTTTTTATTGATAACTTTAAAAACCTTGAAAACTTCAGTAGATTACCATAAATTTTTCTTAGAAAATAAAACAATTAGATATTAATCCAACATTAATTTTTTAACTAATTGTATTAAAACTTTTTGAAAATAATTAATAGAACAGGTTAGAATGCAAAAAACAATTTTTTATAGTTTCAATTACCTTCAATTTTATCTAGCGCAACTTTTAATTAACACAATAAAATAATTGACACAGTAACTTTTACGAATTTTATTTTAAAAAAGTAAAGAAATACTATTGATGAAAACATGAAGAAAAACACCTGTTGTAATATTATTAAACTTGAAATAACTATACTTGAAAGCATTGACTTGCACCAAAGCTATAGTTCTGCAAAACTTAGGATTATCTTTAATAGAATAATTGATTAGTTTACAGACAAGTAAATTAAAAAGATTATTTCTGAAAACATGAAATGTTGGTGGAAAGGGCTACTAATTAAAAACAAAACTGCTGAACAAAAAAAAGATTATTAATTAGGTTAAGCAACAAACCACAAATTTTACTAAGATATTCACAATTTATATTTTATCCACAAAATATCAAAGATTTAAACTTTAAAATTTAAAACCAAATTTCGTGTTGTCTCATCAACAAATATTTAAATAAAAACTGTTTTCATACATGGCTCACACTAATAGTTAATAATTACAATTTTTAAAAAATTAATTTTAAGAATTCAATTTTTAAAAACATCACAAATAATCAAAGTTAACTATGAAGAAAACATTGGTAATATTAAAATATTTAACGCCGTTAAAGCAACAGAGTTCTTGTATAAGCATAACGTTTAAACCATTTTTTCAGGCAAGCGTAGTTTGTTTATTAAATTTAAATTACTAGATTTTTAGTTTAAGTATTTCTTTGAATATGATTATTTTTGAGAAGATTTTGGAGGGCTGGGAAAACAAAGTTGCAAACACAGCTTTTTAGACTTGATAAAAGTTTAAAAACAAGAATCTTTACTTCTATAAAATTCACTTCAGATTTTAACTCTAGAGTTACCATAATATTTGAAAAAAATTTGGTAGCAAAGCAGTTTTTAAACTAGTTAGGATTTTTTAGTTTTACAAGATGTTTACAATTTAAAGGTTGAGGGTGAGAATAGTATTGATGCCCATAGCTATTCACTATAAGGCTTTTTAGGTACTACCATTAAATGATTAAGAAAAATCAATTTTTTCTATACCCGGTCCATCATAGTAAATGTTATAACTGTTAACTTTTTTAAAACTAACATATTTATTGATTATCCCTCCAGCTACTGAAATGATGAAAAAAAGATGAAGAAAAATTAGTTAAGAAGATAAAATAAAATCTCTCTTAGAATTCTCGTCAAAAAACATTTGGATAGATAGTGGATTAAGTGGTTCGACATGTTTGTTTTTTTTTTTAAGTTTTTGGTTTAAACCAAGCATTATCTAACATTAACATATTGAAATAAAGTGGATAAGAAGAGATAATGTAAATAAAAATTAGAAGAAGATATTAGATAATATAGATAAAATAATGGAAGAAATCTTTTATAAAGGTAAATAAAAAAATAATGTGGCAGAATGAGTAATAGCAAAGAAAACACGAAGTAAAACAAAATAATTGTGCTAAAAACAAAAAAGATATTTTAAAGCAAGATTTACCAGTTAACTAATTCTTGTACACTACTGTACTTATGAGTCTCACTCGTATAAAAAAAATTGTGTATTTTATTTTAAGAAGGTAGCAAAGAACTATTGCCTTTTAATACTAACTAATTAAAATGAAAGCGCATCTTGTGATATTAAACAATGATAATAGCATATGTATGTATTGTATTTAAAAATAAATTATGTGTAAGAATTAAAGTAGCTAGTAGTAGTTGGGACTTAAGCGATAAGAAAAAATAAAATAGTAAAGTTATTTTAGTTGAATAAAGTTAAATTAACTATCGTTAACAATATAATTTTTTGAAATCGAAGAAAAAAGCGTCCTTAAAAATTCTTTATTTTTAAAGATATATTTTTAAACAAGTTATTGATAAAGAGTTAAAAATAAATTTTCAAGAAATAAAAAGTTCTATTTTTTTATTAGAGTAAATCAGTATAATAGAAAATTAGATTCCGAAAAAAAGTTTTTAAAATAATTTGACAAAACACAAATAAAAGATTCTATATCGAAAGGTTCAAAATTGAATAGTAACGTTTGACGCGTTAGATTTACAAATTACATCAACTGAAAATTTTATTAGTCAAGTTATTGATAAAAAAAAATTTTTATGCAACTTATTTATTTATACACCATCAAATTTTATTTTACATATTCAATGGTCAAATGTCAATTTACATTTTAAAATAATAAAAGTAGTTAATTTCTTTTATTTATCTTATTTTAAATCAATAATTTATAACAATCTAAAAAATATTAAATATAATACAAAAAACTATGATAGAATTAGATTTTTAAAAAAATCAATAAAATAAAATAATCTTATCAATCTTATAATAAACATTAAATTAGCTATAAGAATTTTTTAAGTTACAAGTTTTTAAGTTAAATATATTATTAATTTTACCTGAATTTGGTATTAAATTGTAATATTATAAATTTATTTTTAGACTTTAAACTCTTTTTATTAGAATAGTTGTAAATTTTAAAACTATTAATATAAAAAAATATATTTGAAAGAATTAAATAAAATAAACATAATTTAATGTAATGTTTTTTTTTAAAAAAAAATAACTTAAAGATCAATTAATCTAAAATAACATTTTTTATTAAAAATACCTATAATTTATCTATTTAGTTTTATAAAGACAGTACTTTTAAAATATTTTTAAAATTACTATCAAATTTATTGATAGTTTTAAAAACTACTTTTATATTCAAATTTATATTAATTATTGTTTTAGATATATTTGCTATAAAACTTCATATATAATTCTTAAAAGTTCGTAAACAGATATATTTTCTCGATGAGGAGTTGTAAGAAGTTTTACAAGCGGATATATCTGTCCACCATTTTTAAATAACAATATCTTTTTACAAGATTTCTTTTTTTTTTAAATACCAAAAAATCTAAAATATAAAAATTAATTCAAAAAATACTATAAATTTACTTATAACTGATGTGCTTTAAATTTTAAGAACAATATGTTTTAGTAAAAAATGCTTGAATACAAAAAAATTTATGTATAATTGATTAAAAATCTAACAAAATTTCAAAATTATTATAAAAAGTGATAACATACATAAACTACCTTGTTGAAACTTTATGTTTAAAAGCTGATTTGAATTTTCAAAGATTTTATAACGCATAATAAATAAAATTTTCAAAGATTTAAATTTTTTTTTTATTATAGTTTGTCAATTATTTTAAAATTATTTTTGAATGCCTAAGATATGTTTGCAAAATTTTTTTCTAAAACTAAATTTATATCCAATTTTTCTAAATTGTTATAAAAATATGAAGTAACTAAAAATTGATGTCTATTTTGCTAATTACAAGCACTTCTAAATATTTTGCTGGAAAAATTTCGAATAATCTTAATTAATTAGTTACCTTTTTAGATTTAAAAAACGGATCTAAACGTTGGATAAATTTATATGGATTTAAGTAGCTAATAGTCTATCATATTATTAATATAATAAATAAGCATAAACAAGTCTATCAAGTGATTTTATTATCCATATTATTAATAGCGGAAATCTTCATAAAAATTATTATCTATCAAATGTCAAGATTAAATCCTTTTGTAATGCTCTAAGATAAGCATTTGCAAAAAAGTTTGTTGACGTTGAAATTTTTGTTTAAAGAAATTTTCTACATTTAAATAATATCATTTATTTACCCAATTTTATTAATTTTTTTTTGACATAAAAATTATAATCAATTGGTTGTACTTTTCAGCAATCATTCAATAACCTTTTAATATTAAATTAAAACACAAGAATAAAGTGTTGATAGGAATTATATAACATTTATATGTGTTCTTTTATCAGCTTTTTTTTTGTTTCCTATTAAATTATTATCTTTAGCATTCAAAATGAGCTTAAATATCGATTGACAAAATCAGAACTATGTATAAAAATAATATAGTGTTGAAGTTGGATTCTTTAATAAAAAACCAATCTTGATTGCTTTTTAGGTCACTATTAATTTTGACAATTAATAAAAAGGGATTTACTTAGTTTTATATAAACTTTTTAGGTGTTCTTTTAATTTTTAAAAATTTTTTTTTTTTTTTAATTAATTTATTCATTTATTCATTAACGTTTCAAAAATTTGTTTTACCTTTAATCAAGAAAAAAAACCTACAAAAACAATTTTATTTGTTGTAGCCTTTAATTTATTTTTTGTAATATACATTTTAAACTTAGAAAATTTTATATTATTTAATAAACGTCTATAAACCAAAAATAGAATGGTTATAAAAATTATTCAAAAAATCAATTTTATTATTTTTAAATAAATTTTTAAAACTTTATAGACTAAAGTTACAAAGATAATAGTTCAATACAAATGTCAATAATATGAGTATGATTAAAGATATGTATTTTATTAAAAATTTAATTTTTTTTTATAATAAATTTCGGTTTAAATCTAATCCCTTTTCTTTTTTGTCTAATATTATTAATTTCCTCTAAGGTTTTTTTATAAAAAGGTATGCATTTGATTAAGATATGATGCATTTTTAAATTTAAAAAAAACTTTAATGTTCTTTTTTTAAAGTTTGACTCATAATCGAAAAATTCGAACAGTTTTTAGCAATTATTATTATGATGTATATTCTCCCTCATTTTTTTTTTTATTATTATAAAACTTTTTTTGTCACTTGAAAGCTTGGACAATATCTTTGAATTTTTTATTTAGCTAAATAATATATTTATGAACTATATATTTTTTTAATAAAAAAAATAAATATATCAGTCAAGTAGAAAATATCATATTTACCTTAGAGCAGTTTTAAATTTTGTTTAAAGCTTACTTAAAAAATACATTTTTAAATTTAACAATCAATCAAAATTATTTAAAATTTTTTTTGGTATTTATTTAATAATATTTTAGTGGTATATTTTAATTAAAAACAATATAAGACTTTTAAAGCTCAATTTTCTCAAAAATTTAAAATAAAGGATCTAAATTTTGTATATCTATATTTGGATCAAATTTTATCTTTAGAAATTCACAATTGCTTAAAATAAAATTATTTTAATTTGATTTTATACTTAAAGAAATATAGTTGATTTATAAACCTAAAAATGTTTGTCTCAATTCTACAAGATCATTTTTTTTTTTTTTTTAAGACATTGTATATACATTACATATCAAAAAAATATTGGTAAATTAAATTATGTGGTACGTTATTTGATACTAAATCTTGAGTATCTCATTGGTAAGTTATCCTAGCAACTTCTTGTTTCTGAAATTATATATATTAATATGCTAGTGACAGTTGCTACATACCTTTAAAGTAAAAAATAAACCAGCTATTGTTTAGGCAGTAGTAGCATAAATTTTCAATGATTAGGTAACTTATAGAAGTCGCACTGATTACTTTATTTTTGTGTCAAGAATCTGGTAACTTAAGTCTTTGTAATGCAAAAATCTTTATTTTAACTTTAGAGTTAAAATTATTGAATATTTACACAGTACTAAAACAAGTGATTTATCACAATTGTTTATTAAATCACCTATTTGAAAAAGCTGATACACTTTCTATTTTTTGCGATAACAAAGCTATCATTAATTTCTATAAAAAATATAATCTTAATTGCTAAAATAGGCACATAGATATAAACTATCATTTTTTAAACTAATGGATTAAAAAATCTTGCATTATCTTTATGTCTTCACAAAAGATCAACTATTCATAAACAAAATCGATTTATCTTTTAAGGTCTCACTTAAGTTTTGATGACTTTTAAATTATTTGTCTCTTTATAACTTTTTATAGTGTTAATGAGTAAATAAAAAAGTTAACTTTTAAAAGTTTTTTTAAATATAAAAATTTATATTAAAATTAAAAAAAAAAATTTAAGATTATTTGTTGTATCTAAAAATTTACCCTATATATCCTTAAAACCTAACGTTACTATTAAAATTTTAATTAAATATTAGTTTTTAAATTTAATAAAATATTAAAATAATCTAGATAAAAAAAATTATTCATAAATTATTTTATCAAAAAAAAAAAATCAAAGAATAAAATTTAATTTAATAAGATTAAAAAAATGTGAAATTTTTTAATTTAAAAAAACTAATTTTTTTGCATTAATTATATTTAAATTGAGTTATTTTTAATAAATATTGATTAAAACTGAATTAAAAAACTATTATAAGTTAATGAAAAATGATAACATTATAATTAAGCAAAGTATTTTTTTAAAAAAATTATTTATATATTTTATAAAAATTTTGTAATAATTTGTAATAATTTGAAATTTGTATAAATTTTATTAAATTTACAAAAAATTGTAATTTAAATCAATTAATTACTGTATATAAAAAAAATTTACTTAAACATCTGTTAAATTTTTTAATTTTTAAATAATCATTTACATGTAGGCAAAGAAATTTAATTTATATTTAAAATTTTAACATTGACTTCAATAAAATTATGTCATAAAAAAAGTTTTTATTTTTTTTATCTTTTTTAAATTTTTTTGTAAAAAAGATTTTAAAACGCATTTTTAGAAAAAATTTAATATTAATGGTCAATATAAATATAATATTTTAGAAAACATTGTTTCTTTTAAAAAAATTTATTTAAATTTTTTTTTTTAACTTTTATATATACATTTTTTTATCATTAATTTACAAATTTCAATTTTACTAGTATTATGTATAGTTTACTATATAACTTTTGTAAACTTTTTTTAATTGTGTATTGATTTATTAAATAAATATATAATATTTTTTATTATGTTAACTTATTAATAAATTAAATTACAATTTTGATTTATTGGACCAAAGATAAACAATTTTTATGTTTTTTTATGTATAAACAATATCTTATAAAATCTAAATCAATAAAATTTTTAATAAGTTTATCATGATAACGAATATTTCATTACAATCAACATCTGGCTTTTAACTTAATTTTTTATAATCAAATTTTTTTTAATATGGTTGATTTTTATACAACCTCATTTTAATATTTTAACTATTAAAGTAATAAAATTAATCAATTTATGAGACCTAATTACACATTATAATCATTAATTAAATTGATAAGAAAAATTAATCTAAAAAAAATGTGTTTATTTTATTTTTTTTTTTTATTTCTGATTTTAATAAAACTAATAAACTTTTTATACCTAAAAATTTTACTTAAAATTTTTATTAAAAATTTATGTTTTTTGATTTTAACATAACCATTTATTACACTATAAAATAAATGTAATGTACATACATATAAGTAAAAACATTGACAAAAAAAAAATACTTTGTAAAATTTGTCTTTGATTTTTGTGTATAAATAAAAATTTATAGAAATTATGATTAAGAAAAGCCAATAAAACAGAAAAAAACATTTAATCTTGTAACACTTAAAATTTAAAGAATAAATTTTTATTTTTTTTTTAGAATATCATTAATAGTGTCCATTTTTTTTTATCTTGATAAGAATACTTTTAATGAAAAAAATTGATACATTCATACAAGATATGTAAATTAAATTTATTTATAAAATATATACAGATGATGCAAAATCTTATTCAAACTTAAATAGTAAATTCAATAATTTTTACTAAAATAATAAAACTGACACTAAAAATATTAAATTACATTTTATTAACTATTTTACTTAAATCAAATAAAAATTTTTACTTGTAAAATCAATATATTAAATATCAATATTAATTTGAAAATACCTTAAACAAATATTAATTAATATAATAAGTTAATATACTTTAGAATAAATTTTGGTCTTTATAAAATTAATAAATTATTTAATAAAATTAACTGTTATATCTTATAATATAAAAATAATAAAGTCATTCCATACCTTTTTTTTATTCGTTACAATAACCATTTACAAAATCAATCTACACAATTATAAAAAAAAAGTATTTTAAATAGTTTGTTATAATTTTCTATCATTTTATCAAAAATATACATATAATGCTGAGTAAAAATTAGATGTTTAAAAGTGATCTTAAATTTAGAATAGTCAACTTTTATTTTTTATGTTAAATTTAAGATTTCTTACATTTATAAAGTTTGTTATACAGAATGTTAGGGAGTAACAAAATGTTAGGGAGTAATATAATAAAGTTTTTCTCACGAAAATAGTTTTTTATTTGATTTTTATATTTACAGACAATGATTAATCAAAAAAAAATACATACTTGGTTTTAGTATTATAGATTTAAAACAATATTTTTTGTTTTTTTCAAAAAATTAAATTCATTGCTTAAGCAATTGTGAAGAAAAATCAATTTGTAACTTTGTGTGTATCATTTTGATATCAATAAAGAAAGGTTTTAAACCACTTTGTTATTTTTATTTATCATAAATTGTTAAGGACTAGATCTTAATTTGAAAAATATCAATTATAAATTTTTTAAAAAATTTAAGAAAATTCATTACAAAATTAATAAAATCTTATTTTGAGCCAAAAAATTTATATTAAAATATTTTTTTATTAAAGTATAAAAATCTAAAAGGTTAATTAATTTAGATTAAATAATTTATTATTGAATAGAATTAAAAATAGAAAATTTTATACAGGATACATTTTAGATATCAAATTTTTAAATTATAAGTATATTAATTTAGGAAAATTTATATTTGTAAAATCAAAATTAACAATTATATTTTTTTACATTTTACAAAAAAATATTAATATAAAAAGTCTAATCTTTTTGGATTTAAAAACAAATTAAAAAATAGTTGTTATAAAATTATTAATTAAATCTGATAATTTTCAATTGTAAAAATCGTCAATTATTTATTCTAATTTTTCTTTTTTGCTGACTTTTAGTTTGTGTGTAAGATGTGTTTAAGATTTGTTTCAATTTATTACATTATTATTTAAATTGCGCGTTATTGTTAATTTTAGAAGATTTAAATTATAATTGCAAGAAATATGTGATGTAATGTTTTGGAGCAATTATTATCTTATCATAAAACGAATGTTATATACAATTATAATGATTTTTAACTTTAGGGAAAATCATTTGTAATAATATCTGCGTGCAGTATCATTGTATAAATTAAATTTTACCTTAAAAGTAAAATTCTTTATTTTCTTAAATATTTTGCTCAATAATTCCAATATTTTTAATTTTTTAATATTTTTTTTTAAATCTTGATAATAAAGAAATTATCTATATCAATAAATAAAATATTTTAGTTTTATTATTTTGATTTCCACATATTCTAAAGAGTAAAGTTTTAAACATCTTTTACTATAAGACAAATTATAATATTACTAAATTTATTCTTAATTTTTTTATGCATAATTATGTTTAATTATGTAAAAAAAGTTGCAATTTTATACATTATTTACACTTTTATAAATATTAAATAATTTAATAGCAATAAACTAGTAGCAAACTTTAATGATTATAGTTTTATTAATTATTAAATTTTTGAAATTTTTATTAAATGAGATGTGTATGTATATTAGTTTTTAAATATATTTTAAAATTTTATTTATTTAAAGTTCTAGTTGACATTTTTTTAATTGAAAATATATATTTTTTTATATTAATTTATTAATATTAAAATTTTAATTATCAATAATTTTTTTCTTTTTTGATATTTGTTTGTTTGTTAAAATATATGGTTATATAATCAACTAGATAGATATATAATGACCTTTTTATGGTTCGCATGTATGGTTCTATGTCTCATTTACTTAGAAAGTCTTAAGAAAAATTTTATAACTGAGAAGTGAAATCAGTTGAGAATTCTAATCCGAACAAGGTGTAAAAGAAAGTTTTGTAAGTAGATGCGTAAAGACCGAGTTGTAATATCAACTGTAACGTGTGGCATGTAAACCTGTGCTAGTACTATACTGTTAATCCTGACTTTGACGGGAGATAGTTATGATAACTAATAAATGTAGTTAACCTTAGATGCAACCTAAGGTATTATAACAAAACTACATTTATGTATGAATATTTGATTGTGCTTAGACTTATTGTCTTAACTGTATTAGTTTACACATTTGTAGATGGAATATATAAAAGTATAAGAGATGATTGACCTTTACCCTTCTAATGTGTACTAGAAAAGCAGAGAAGTCTGGAATTGAAATCGAAACTGATTTGAAAACCTCACTTGAAGAATAAACTTTATTTAAGAAGTATTTTAAAATTTCAAATTAAAAATCCTCATTTCGAATTTGTGTTAACCTGCTTCTTTCAATTATTAAATAATTCAATTATGACGAACAGGATCTAAGACCTCATCTATAAAATTACAGCCAATTGAACAGTGTTTTTTAAATCAAATATATTATTTAAATAAATAAACATACTAAGTTTTAAGATACTTAAAGTTTACCCTTTATAGATAGATGTAAATTAATAAATTTTTAATCTTTTCTTAACTGTTCAATTAAAACTTTGAATAAAAAATAATTTCAAAAATTAAAAATAATATCAAATTAAAAAACATTTTTATAATTTTAAATATATTTTTTTAAATATTGAATTGAAATTTAAATAACTTACTATTTACATTTAATGTGAGTATTTTCACATGTTATGTAAATACAATACTAAAAAATTAAAATTACTATAAAAGTTTTTCTATTTTTTTTTAAGTTAAAAATTAGTTTCTTAGCCTAAAATCAACTAATTTTGGGTTAAGAAAAAACACACTCACTTTAAAACTTCTTAAAAATTTTTCACTAACCGTAATCTTAAGTTTTAGTTTAATCAGTTAGCTCAAATAATTAAATTCTACTATACTATTTTTTTATTAATATTTAGATTATTATTAAATTAATATTTTAAACTATAACATTTTATTTATATTAGAAAAAATATTCTTATTTAAATTAATGAAATGTTTTATCAACGATAAAAAATTTGAAATTAAATTTATAAACTTATTTTTTTTATATAAGTCAATAATTATAACAAAATTTATAAAAAATTTATTTAAATTTTTTTTTTATCTTATAAAAAAAAATTTAATTTGTCAAACATAATTGTATTTACTAAAATATTTGGTCACTATGACAACTCTTTTAAAAAACAAAATTTGAAAAAGTTATTAGTAAAGTTTATTTTTTTTCAAATTTTAAAATATTTTTAACTGAATACAAATAGTATAAATATTAATTTTTTTTAAATATAAAATCAAATTTGAAAGTTTTTTTACTTGTTTTAACAAGTAGTTTTTTTAATAAATTACTTGGGAAACTAACTGATACTGTTATAGTTTCAATTTAATTTTTAAAAATTAAATAGTTTAACGATAAATTCTTTAGCAGAATGAACCTAATTTAAATTATATTTTTACTTAAATTATCATTTAGTGAATGCCTTTTTTTAAATAACATCTTTTTTTTTAATTAATTAATAAATATTTTAACTAAACTTTTAAATTAATAACACATAAATTCAATGTTTTTGATTTTTATATTTTGAAATTAACGTGTTTAAATTAACGAATTTAAATAAAATATTTTTTTAAGTTTAAACTATTAATTTTTATTATCAACTTAAAATTTTTAAAATTATTATCTACATTTTATAAATTAAATTTTAATATTTTCATTTTATATTATATTAATTTAAATTTATTCTTGAATATATATATAAATATATATATATTTTTATTTTACTTTCCAAATTTAAATTTATTTATTTATTATCTATATATTAACAAAATACAATTTTACAATTTTACTAAAATTTAATTTTCATTTATTCATCCTTTTTTTTTTTATAAATTTAAACTATGTGTCATTAATAAATTTTAATTAAATACCAATTCGTTTATTCAAGGTATACGTACTTTTAAGTCCCTAATATTTTAAATATTAAAAAAATAATTAAAAAAATTAAGTAAAATAATTAACTAAAATCTGCTGTATTTATAATAAATTATAAAATACGAAAAAATAAAATTTAAGTTCAAACTTATAATCAAGTAGGAAATCACGTAAAAAAAATTGAAAAAAAATTTTAAAATGATTTTTTTAAATTTATTAAATTATAATATGAATTTTAATTTTATGAATTTTTATTTATTCCCAGTTAAACAATTGACATTATAAAAAAAAATAATATAATTTTTATTCAGAATACTTAACTTTTAAGTTTATAGCTTTAAACCTAATTTAAACTAATTTTACAATTAAATTATACTTGTTAATTTTAACTTTTTTTCAGATGTTTAAGATTTTTTTGTTTTTATAAAAAATTGTTTAAAAAGTCTATACTTTTGTAAAAATACATATTGAACTTAAAGGTAGTTAGATAAACTTCTGCTATTTCCTGAGCTCATTTTAATTAAAATGTAATGTAACAATTTTAGAAATACTTGGTAATTTAGACATTTATATTTTTTTTTTATATACATTACGAAACCATTAACTAGTTTGCTTAAACTTATTTGTCTTATTAGTTTTATTTTAAACTTTATTTAAACAAATCAATAAAATACAAAAACAGAAAATAATAAAATTCATTATAATTTTTTTTTACTTATTTTTAATTTTAAATAAATACAAAAATTTATAAAGATTATTTTTCAAAAATTAAACTATGTAATTTTGAAAATATATTTTTAAAAATATATATTTAGTTTAAATTTAAAATAATTTACTTTTTAATTATATCTTAATTCATTAATGTTTTTTAAATTTAATAAAAAAAGTAAAAAAAAAATTAATAAAAAAATATTTGTTAACATGTCTGCCATCTAGAAAATAAAACAAAAATGATTTTAAACTTTAAATAAACTAAATAAACTACCAACTAAAAATAAACCATATATATTAAATTAAAAATTCTAGTTAAATAATTATACTGATATTATTAATTTTTTTTTTTCAATTAAAAAATTAAGTAAAAAAAAACTGAAAAAAAAAAATTTAAAAAAACATTTTTTATTTTAAAAGGCTAATGATTAATAATAAATTGAAAAATTAAAGTTACATTTAAACTATTTTAAAAGCAGCATAAATAATTCAAACAATTTATTTTTAATGAGCAAATTGTCTAAAATTTTTTAAAACTCATTTTTGGAAAAAATCTTTGCAATAAATAAGCTTTAATTGAATTTTTTACAGTAAAAAAATTATCTTTTTAAAAGAATTGAATAATATAAAGAATTATTCCAGATAGGTTTCTTGCTCTTCTTCAGCTTCATTTTGATAATCTTCATCATCTACACAAGCTTCTTGATATTGTTGATATTCAGAAATCAGATCTGAAACATTAGAATCAGCTTCAGTGAATTCCATTTCATCCATACCTTCACCTATTTTATTAATTAAAATTAAAAGTAAAATAAATAAATGAAAAGTTGATAATGAATATTGGCTTACCAGTATACCAATGAAGATAAGCTTTTCTTTTAAACATTGATGTGAATTGTTCGGATATCCGTTTGAAAACCTCTTGAATTGAAGTTGAATTACCAATAAAAGTGCCGGACATTTTTAAATTTTTGGGTGGAATGTTACAAACAGCAGTTTTAATATTGTTAGGAATCCATTCAACAAAGTTGGAAGAGTTTTTGTTTTGCATATTTTGAATTAAGTTTTCAACTTCTTGAGTGCTTACTAATCCGCGATAAATGGCAGCGACAGTCAAATATCTACCATGTCTGGGATCACAAGCTGTCATCATGTTAGATGGACTGAACATTTGTTGAGTAATTTCGGAAACAGACAAAGATGAATAGCCGGCCATTTTTTCAGAGAAGAGAGGAGCAAAACCAGGCATGAAGAAATGCAAACGTGGAAAAGGCACCATATTGACGGCCAATTTACGTAAATCGGCATTTAATTGACCTGGAAAACGCAGACAGGTGGTCACACCGGACATAGCAAAACTGACTAAGTGATTCAAATCGGCGTACAAGGGATTTTTAAGTTTTAAAGATCTAAAACAAATGTCATACAAAGCCTCATTGTCAATAGAGTAAGTCATGTCAGTGTTTTCTACCAATTGATGCAAAGACAAAGTCGCATTATAAGGTTCCACTACTGTATTTGACACTTTGGGAGAAGGCATTACTGAATAAGTACACATGATTCTATCTGCAAACTCTTCTCTTATCTTGTTAACTAACAAAGTTCCCATTCCAGAACCAGTGCCACCTCCAATTGAGTGGCATAATTGGAACCCTTGTAACATGTCGCATGATTCGGCTTCTTTTCGGATTACTTCTAATGCACTGCAAACTAATTCAGCTCCTTCAGTGTAATGTCCTTTTGCCCAATTATTTCCGGCTCCATTTTGAGCATAAACAAAATTATCTGGTCTAAATTGTTGCCCATTCCGACTACTGCGAACCGAGTCCATCGTGCCTGGCTCTAAATCTACCAGTACAGCTCTGGGAACATATCTTAAAGCTTTAAAAAGTAAAATCACGCAAATCAGTTTTTACAAAATTTGTGAAATTGAAGAGCTTGTTTGAAAACTTACTTGAAACTTCATTGTAATACACGTTTAATCGAGATGTTTGTAATTGATTGTCGCCAACATAGTTGCCCTTACTGTCAAGTCCATGTTCATGTGAAAGTAATTCCCAAAACTTGGTGCCAACTTGATTACCACATTGACCAACTTGAACATGAACGATTTCGGGCATTTTGTTCAATCCGCAAATTTAATTGATTTGTTTAAAGTTGAAAACGTATATAATGAACAATACAGATTTAAAATGATTTCTCTTTTAAAAAAGTTTTCTTCTTTAAACTTAACCTATTCAAATAATTGATTTTTGACTCTTGCAGTTTTGTGTATTTACAGTTGAAAAAAGACTAGTTTTTGCTGGCAAACAATAGTGGTATATTTATGATGAATTGACTTTGTGAGCGTTTAATATAAAACGCAGGCACACAAGCAAATGCTGTTTTGGATGCGATTGAATGCTTGTTTAGGATTTGTTTAAGAAAAATTTATAAGACAAAGAAAGCCAAATGAAGCGGGTGGGCAGATTAAATGGGCAATTTGCTTGACAAAGGCACTAATTGCAAAAATCCCGGCTATCAGTTTCTTACTAGAGTGAATTGTGACTGTTGAATTGCTACTTTGGGTTAGATTGAGCATTGCGTCAAAAACAGTCCATCCCAAAATACTGAATAGCAAATGAGAATCAAGCATAATGATTTGACTAATTGTAAGCAAATTTGCAGCGTTTAATCACAACTGGTCTTGTTCACCTCTTTTGGTGGCAATTGCAACCTAATGAATGCTGTGTTCAATTCACAAGTTGGACAAGCTTGAAAACTGATCCATTTAAACTAAATGTCTAAGACATTTTCTCGTAAAAATAATTAAATTAAAGCGGTGAGTGAGCGCAGAAGTTGGTTGATTTTTTAGACATTTGAGCTTATAATTATGATGAAGAATGAGTTGAAATGTGCGCCAGGTGAAATGTAAGTTGTGTAAGTGTGAAGTCAAATAAGGACAGGCGGATTAAGGAAATGACTAGTGGATTAAGGAAATGACTAGTTGATTAAGGAAATGACTAGTGAATTAAGGAAAGGTTTTCATGTGAATGGAAAGTTTTAATTATCAAGGGAAGGTTTCTATTATTAAGGGAAGGTTTCTATTATTTAGGGAAGGTTTCTATTATTTAAAGAAAATTTTTACTATTAAGAAAAGGTTTTTATAATTAAGGAAAGGTTTTTATAATTAGGAAAAGGTGCTATAGTTAAGAGAAGATTGTTATAGTTAAGGAAGGGTTGTTATAATTAAGGAAAGGTTGTCCTAATTAAAAAAGGTTGCAAGACTTAACAAAGATTGTGAGATTACCAAAGTCTTTAAGATTACCAGGCTTATTGGATTAGGCTAAGCTCCGGATTATGGAGTATTTGCAATATTTTTGTTGCCATCGGTTTAAACTAGGTTACATTGCAACCATTTTTCACCTGTTTTGGGTCGAAACGGGTTTCGGCTCAGTTTTGTGTGATATAACGCCGTTCTACCCCTCCTACCCTAAGGCTAGCCGCCGCTGACATTCGGCGCCATTGGCTGAAACTTTTTTTATGCCCTGGTTTGTTTGTTGTTTGTTTCGTTTTCGCAATTCTTGCCTTTTCTCGATTTCTGGTTTAGGCAGTAATTAACATCGAACATTAGTTACATATTTTTAATATATTGTTTAGTAATTACAATATTACATCGCTTCGTTTGTTTGTGCATCTAAATGCGATTTCATTAACAAAAGATTTAGTCACCAATGTTTAAGGAAAACATTCCATTTAAGCTGACCGATTATCAGGATTGAAGACAACTTTCTTAAATTGCACATTTGTTCGTCTGTTTACTCCATTGCACAGTTTGCTATTTACATTACCTTTCATCAGTATTAGTTCAGTCAGATCAGTTATCATTTGTTCTATCCGAAAATGCCCAATTCTAGTTTTTCTCAGCCCACAACTAATCCTTGGTCTTTGTCCAGCAAAGCCACTGCCAAAGTGTCTGAAAGCAAAGCTCACGCTTTTGAGTTTCGCACAGCAAGACAACACTTGATGATTGAAGAGAAATTAAAGGGCAAAAGCTACTCGGTTTTAAAGAATAATGAAGATCCGGCAACTGGTGCCACCACTTCTAACAATTTTGCTACCAATCCAACTACCAAAAGATTAGGAACTTTGGGACCTTATCGTTGTCCAATTAAAAAAGATACATCAAATTCAACTTTAGCGCAAACCACTTCCAAAACTAGCGAAGAAACCGTAAACGGGGATTACGAGGATATTTTTCAGGACGAAAGAACTAAAAATATAGACAAAAAAGTTATTGAGAATATCTTAAATGAGATATTTAATAAGAAGACCAACATCAGTTGGAATGACATAGCCGGTTTAGAGGAAATTAAAGAAGAAATTGAAGAGATAGTTATTCTTCCAATGCAAAGGCCCGATCTATTTGTCGGATTATTGAGTCCATGTAAAGGGTTGCTTTTATTTGGACCTCCAGGAACTGGCAAAACTTTAATTGGAAAATGCATTGCAGCCCAAAATAATTCCACATTTTTTTCTATTTCTGCTTCATCTCTCACTTCCAAATGGATTGGAGAAGGTAAATATGTTTAGAAATTAGTCAAGTTTCTGATCTCCCATATTTTTTATATTCTTTTATTTCTGAACAGGTGAAAAAATGGTTAGAGCCTTATTTACTATTGCACGTATTAGAGCACCTTCAGTAATTTTTGTCGATGAAATAGATTCCTTATTGACTCAAAGATCAGATTCAGAACACGAGTCATCAAGAAGACTAAAAACTGAGTTTTTAATTCAATTCGATGGTATTACAACTGATGCCAATGAAAATTTACTTGTCATAGGAGCCACAAATCGGCCACAAGAGTTGGATGAAGCAGCACGTCGTCGATTTACAAAAAGATTATATATTCCCTTGCCAAATAAAAATGCACGGAAAGAAATCATCATATCATTAATGAAAAATCATAAACACAATTTCACTGATTCTAGTTTAGAAGAATTGTGTAATTTGACTAAAGGCTATTCGGGAGCAGATATGGCATGCTTATGTAAAGATGCCGCATTAAATATTATAAGAAGATATGGTAAATCTCGAATAGCCAATCTAAAAGATAAAAATGATTTGCCAGCAATTACGCTTGAAGATTTTGCTAACGCAATTAAGCGTGTTAAAGCAACTGTAAGCGAAAAGGATTTATCCATTTATCAAGAATGGAACGCAACATATGGTGCAGTTCCATATAAAAATGAAGATAAAAATGTTCAATTTCAAACCACAATTCAAAACGTAAAAATTGAGCCACCTTTTGACCCTTCAATTGTAAAAACTGAACTAGATGATAGTTGTTTTATAATTGACTAATTCAAATTAAATATATCTAAATCAATTCAGTTGAACTACATGAACGTAACATTTGTTAAATAAAGAATTTGTGTAATATAATTTTTTTTAACTTTTAATATGTATATTATAAATAAGGAAATTAATTTGTAAACTTATAAGAGATGAGGATTTACTATCTTTTTTTTCATATTTTGTTATTATGTAAATAAATGCTAAATTCTAATTGGGGATGTTATAAACGAACAATGAATTTGTTTGTAACTATGATATAAACATTGACATAAAGCTAAGTTTTATCCCAGTATACTAAAAAAACTAGATAATGACTCATTTAAGTAAATGTAAACCTTTAACTTGTTTCAAACATTACAATTTTTGACATATTTTTCTGCAACATTAGTTTAAACATATTAAGCTTTTAAAAGCAAAATCAAACTTCTAATTTAATAGCTTCCTTTTGCTAACTATTTGCTTACGGAAAAACTTGAGAAAATAGGTTATAAATTGATAAAAAAAATTGTGTTTTAGAGTTTGATAAAATATGCTTTCATTAATAATTGTTTTAGTTAATTAATTAATTCAGCATGCCAATTTAAGTTAAAATGACAATTTAAAAAATTTTAAATGCCTTTGCAATAATAATTTTTCATTTTTAAATAAAAGTTATTTAAAATGTAATTTTCTTTTAAATTTAAGCTCAATAATGATTCTTATTAGATATAAAACTTTGTTAAAAATTTATCTTTAAAGATACGAAATAAATTATTTCCAATTTTGCTATTGATCTTATTAAAAAATTTAAAATCTTAAAAATTAAAAAGAAACAAAAATTTTGTTTTGCTAATGTGGCTTAAATTGAAGAAAAAAATTTAAATAAAAAATCCTTGATTCCATCAATTATATAAAATGTTTGCTTAATAGAAATTGTATAAAACTACCAAAAAAAGTGAAGAATGTTTTTATACAAATTTTAGACCTAATTTTACACTTTTTTTTTACTCGAGAAACGTTTTAATCTGACCTTATCATAAAACCATATATATATTTTCTTGAAATATGTACCAACAATAAAATACTTTATAAGAAATAGTCAGGCGTCCTCCTTGTAACATGCGGTTCACCTCTTCTTGGTGCAGGGTCAAATTGTAAAAATGAATATTTTAAACTATCGTCTAATTCCATTATGGCAGCTTGATTTCCACATCGATAACAATAATTTGGTGCAGAAAAAATTGTAACTACGTTTTTATCATGACACCAGTTAAATCCTTCCATTACCAATTGATGGGCTCTAGCAACTAAACTTAAACTGTTTGTGTGATTAAAAGTATCTGATATATCTTGTCCAAAAGTGTATCCAGCACCTCTAGGGCTAATACCCCATCCACCTCTGTCATCAGGATCAGACCATAATAAGTCACACATTGGTCCTTCATGGGGTACTTCTTGTAATCTGTCAAGAGCGCGAATATGATCCAATGTGTCAATGGATGGAGAAAGTCCACCATGTAGGCAAAATATTTGTCCATCAACTAAAAAAAAAAAAAAATTAGTTTTTGTTGCAAAATGTTAAAATTTACACTAAAATTACATACCCAAAGCAGTTAAAGGTAAATAATCAAACAATTCTGTAAAGCATTTCCAAACGTTTGCATTTCCATATTTTCTTAAACATTCATCATAAAACCCGTACACTTGAGTAATTTGTCTAGATTCATGATTGCCTCTTAAAATTGTTATTCTATCCTTATATCTGACTTTTAAAGAAACTAATAAAGTTACTGTTTCTACAGAATAATATCCACGATCAACATAATCTCCCATAAATAAATAATTTGTATCTGGACTTTTTCCTTTAATCAAAAAAAAAAATTAATTAGTAAAAAAAAGATAAAAATAATAATTAATCAACAATTAAACCAATGAAAATAAAGAAATTATACCTCCAATTTGAAAGAGTTCCATTAAATCATGAAATTGTCCATGTACATCACCGCAAACTGTAACTGGACATTTAACTTCTTGTACATTGCTTTCTTTTGATAATATCTCTTTTGCTTTTTCACACAGAATTTTAACTTGACTTTCATTTAATTGTTTACATTCCATTAATTGTTCAATCCATTCGTCTAAATCTTTGCATGATGGTGACAATGCTTTTTTAATGTTTGAATCATCTGAAATTATGTTTTCAGTCATTTTAAATTTTTATATTTAATGACTATAATATTATTTTATTAAACTTTAAGATAAGCAAGTACACTTTATCCAAACACCAATGTTTAATTGCTAATAAAAATGAAAAACAATTAATAAGATAAACTTAATTTATATATATATTGAACGTATTAAATAATTAAAAATAAAGGAAAATAAAAGAAATTAGTTTAAATTTATAGATAGAACTTTTTTTTTGAAAAAAATTAAATTAATGCAATATAACTAAATCAAAGCATTGTAATAGGAAATTATATTTACACAAATAATGGTTTATAAAAAAGTATAAGCACGTAAGTTGTGTATTAGTGTATGTATGTGTGTATATGTACATTAAAAGCCCATATTGCACATAAATAAAAATGTAACCTTAAAGTGATTTATCTAAAAAGATAAATAGCGTAATTTTTTTAACGCTTTTGTACACAATTTAAGTTAAGTAGAATGTATTTACTTTTTAGTAAAACTATTTCATTAATATATTAATGTTTAAAATTGACAAAATTACAAAAAAATCTGTAAATAAAACACGTAAATGAATAACATATATGGGCATATATATGCAAAGAAATGAATATATATATATTAATATAAAATAAACATGTTTGATTTTTTTAATTTCTCTCTCTCTGTCCTCCCTTCTTTCGTAACAAATATGTTATGTTTGAGAACCGCAATTATATTATGAATTTAGATGAGGATTTAAATATAAAAAGCATAAATAAAAGCTATTTGAGCAAATGAATTTGTCGCAGGTGAAAAAAAGAGAAAGAAAGAGCAATTTTCTGGTTTGCGCGTATTCAAGCTGTATTTCTTTGTTCTTTCGGGTGGTTTAAGAAAGACGGAAGAAGCAACACAAAGGGGCTTACTGTGATGAATTGGCTGGGTGCAAAATGAGACGGTGAGTGAAGATAGTGTGTGGAGATAGCAGGTGAAGATAGCAACTGGAGCTAGGGATCGGAGCTGGGAATTGGAGTTGACGAATGAAGCCGACGACTTAAGCTGATGACTGGAGCTGACGACAAAAACTAGCGGAAGCTAGTGAGTGAAGACAGAAGATGAAGATAGAAGGTGGACACAAGGGGTGAAGACAGAAAGTGAAAATAGAAAGTGAAGATAGTAAGTGAAGATAGTAAGTGAAGATAGTAAGTGAAGATAGTAAGTGAAGACAGTAAGGGAAGAAGTAAGAGAAGAGAGTAAGTGAAGAGAGTAAGTGAAGACAGTAAGCGAAGACAGTAAGTAAAAACAAGAGGTGAAGATAGTAAGTGAAGAAGGTAACAACAGCCAAAAGGATCTACTCTGAGTACTGTTGAAGCTTTTGTGCACTGAACTGCTGAATACTGATCACGGGATTAAGCTAATCCGAACTGAATCCGCTATTACACAATATGGATCAACTAAATTCGGCAGAATGAATTCGGCACAACTGGATTCGGCAGAACCAAATTAAAATGTCCAGAATTAATTTGCGTCTAATCACAAATGAAATAACCTCAACGGCGGAATGCGATTTTTGAAAATGGATGTAACCAACTTGTGAGTCTTTTTGCATTAAATTACGCCTAAAACTTCGTTTGCTTGTCAGCGCCACCATGTTTACTGCTCTGTTGGGCGCCAAATTCAAATCTTACTTTTGCCGTTTTTCTGCCGAAAACACTTGCCGTTAGCTACTTTAATGTTAGTTACGCTACATCAGTTTACAATCAGTTTCTTGGTTTACAAACATCTTTCTCACAAAAGTCCTAGCTTCTGCTTTTCCTTCTGCTTCTTCTTCACCACCTCCAAACTTCTTTCTTTCCAGCAAGACTTTCTTAGCTTAATTGGTCTGCTGCCAACATATTTGCCGTTCATTTCTCTCATTGCTTTTATAAAGTCGTTAGGATCTTTGAAGCTAACAAATCCGTAACCTTTAGATTTGTTCGTCCTTCTGTCGCGAACCACTTTGCATTTCAAAAATGATGGATACTTGTTAAATGCTCTGCTTAGAATGTCATCATTCACATCGTTGCCCAAATCTCCGCAAAATATTCTAAAATCGTCGCTTTCCCATTCCTGCAAACTGGGATCTTCCCACGTTTGTCCACCTGCCATTCTTAGCAATTTCTTCTGCTTTTTGTTTTTAGCATCACTACTCTTTGACTTTTTCACATTACTGCTGGCTGTTGGTGTTGTTAAAGAAGCCACACTATGCACGTTATTTGGCAAACCCATTGGAGTCACCGTGTAGGTAGGCTGCTGCGGCTGCACATTGGTCACGTTAGCCGAAATCAATGGTGTTGTTATATTGGAATTAGATGGCAAACTAAATTGTGCAGTTTGAATTGGAAATTGTTGGCTAGGCATAAGTGAGTTCAGGTTTTGGTGAGGAATAAACTGATGATTAGTTTGCTGGGGCATGATTGTTTGTCGCATAATGGAAGCACACTGGTTGTGCGTAGCTACTCCGGATGCAAAATTGTTACTAGCTTGTGCTGCTGACACCCTATTCTGTTGTCTTTGCAATTGATGAGGAATAAACATGGCCGGTGGAGCTCTTTGATTTCCAACATGGTTTGCCATTTGACTACCATTTTGTCCGTAAGTAGGTCCGCAAATTTCTTGCTCAAATCTGCTCATTTCATCCTCCATTTGTTTTCTTTTATGATCATAACAGTTGAAATCCATGGCTAAATCCTATTTAAAATCCAATTTAAATCAAATACCTTATTTGAGAATGTTCAAATGCTCCTTTCTTCAAGTAAACTCACGCTTTGTTTACGTTTGTTGGCTATTTTTACCGCTTTTTGCGTGCTTATAAACGCTTTCAACCCATTCAAACTAATTTACTTTTATTAATCTAAAAAATTTGCTTTCAGATCATTTTACAAACGCTTTAAAATGACTTCTCAGGAAACGATTTTAAAATCATATCAAAAAATTCTTAAAGATGACATTAAATCAATGGTGGACAACTATTTAGAAATTATCAAATTGGCCAAAGTTGATGTTGTCGAGCCGAACAACTATTTAGGTTGTACAAAGGTTCAAGAACATTACGAAATGAATGTCCGAGCATCTAATATTTGCAAAGCTGCCGAAGGACTGATCAAATTGATTTATAATATTAAACAATTTTTAATTATTAATGATTTTCCCTTAATTAACGACGCAATTTCTTCCACATCAAATTATGCCAAAACCAACGAAATTGATGCTAAATTGCAAGCTTTAAGAGATGAAATATCGATCGAACTGTTTGAATTAGAAGACGAATATTACAACTCGTATTTAAAGTAAAATTTTGTACACTAAGAATAAAATTATTACAGTTCAAAACTACTTTTTATTCATATTTTTAAGTTATTAATCTCTAATTGATAAACTACGCTTCTAATATCTGATCTCCTGATGATGCAATTATTTTCTATGCCAATGTTAGTTCTCAGATTGCTGATGGCCAAGTTATCGTATTGGAAATCGCATGCTTCAAACTTCGCTTCCAAAGGCATGCCTCCATTTTCTGAATTTATAACCACTTGACGACCTGTCAAGGTGAACAAAATTCTAAGAAACCTATTCCTCATTTCCGACCTGGCATTTTTTTCTTTCATATCATTTTCTGAATCACGATTTGGATCGACATGTTGAATTTGATCTAAATGTTGCTGTGTTTGTTTGCGGCTCGATTCGTTCATGTTGATTGTTTAATTAATTTAATCGGTAATAATTTTAGTCAATTTAAGTGAGCTTCGGACATTACTATTATAATTCAATTATGTTTGCTAAGTTAATAGTTTAACAAATAATTTATTGCGGATTGTGCCCGCTACAGAGCGTGTTTGTTGAAAAATGAATTTATAATTTTCTCTTAGAAATTCTATACTAGCTAACTTAACCCTCGGTCCTGTGGCGCAATGGACAACGCGTCTGACTACGGATCAGAAGATTCCAGGTTCGAATCCTGGCAGGATCGATTTGATTTTTGCATTTTGCTTCACTTCTATTCCATTTTAACTTTTTTTTCATTCTAATTTATTTTATTGCCCATTTTATTTGTTACTTTTATCTAGTTTCACTTTGCTGAAAACAAATTCTTAATTCATTTCTTTCTTTTTATATCATTTTTATTCATACTAAGACAGTTAATTTCTAATGCTTCAAAAAACATGATATAATTTTAACTTTACCATTAATATTTTTTTTTCAGGATGTTTTAAACAAATCATAAATTTAGTCAATTAACAAAAAACAAAACTAAAACTTTGTATATGCACAATTTTTATTTGTTTTTTATTTCAACTAATATTAATACAATACTAATTTAATTTAGCTTTGAATCAAAATTAGAACAAGTTTTAATTTGAACTAGAAATAGCAATAATTCTTACTCAATAAATAACACTAATTTGGGCTAAATAAGCTAAAATAAAAAATTTAGCTTTAGGGGTAAAAAAATATTTTCATCAAACGTATATTAAAACTTTTCTAGATCGTTTTTTACTCGTAAGGACCATGTTTTTCTTTAATCACCCAAAATTCATCTACCACCTTGCCTTTCTGAAAAGAATTTGTAAACAAATTAAACCGATCAATTTGTGAATAGAGTAAATTGTATTGTGGCAAAAAAAAAAATACATTCAAATGACAAAGGGATAAATAAATTAAGCAGCTCATAAATAATAAATGCAAAAATAACGCAGTGTTAAAAATTTATTTACATTATAGAATAGACAAACAAGGCATGAAAAATATTAAGCGAAACAAGGGTTCAAATAAAACAAACTTCAAATAACATATTAAATAAAATACAGTTACTAAAAAACACAACCAAACTTTAAATGAAACAAATTTGCAAAAATTTTTAAACTGCAAAATTAAAAATTAAGAAGGAAAAATAAAACTATAAATAAATTATAAAACAATTGAGTTAAAATATTTTGATTAATTAGGATTTGTATATTCTCAAGCTTGTTAATAATTTTACTTTTCACATAAATTTAGAAACTTTTATATCTTTAACAATTGAAATATTTACATTTTATAATTTAAAATGAATAAATATTTGCAAGGATACTATAAAATAAACAAAAATTTACCTGATCATCAGAAACTTGTTCAATGTGCACGTGAGATGAGTTAATTATATTCATTTTAGTATAACCATAATCTGAAATTCTGACCGCACTCCATTTTGGTGGATCTTTAACAAAATAATCTAATCTTTCGTCGCAACCCTACAAAATATTATAAAAATGGTTTCAAAAAGTGGTCAAAACAAGTAAAAAAACAAAAACAAACTTAAAATAAGAAATCTAGTAAATAGTAAGGAAAGCTAATCAAAGGGACAAGCTGATAAAGAAGACAAAGAAATAAGATGAAAGAAAGTAAAAAAAATAAATGCTAATGTGCTTTGCTTAAAACATGGCCAGTTTGAAGATGTTTAGAAAGCAAATATTATGGAACTTACGGCAGAGCCTGAAGTAAAATGCACAGGTGCCCCCGGGTTGGTATACGGATGTTGAATAGATCTGTATAACAAGAATAAGTTTAATAAGTATAGTAAAGCAACATTATTCTAAACATTTCTTTACATACCCGTTATAAACTTTACGATCATATACAGGAAAAAAACGTTCATAAACATGTTCATGACCCCAAATCTCAATATCGACTCCGTACTTGTAAAACAGATCTTCAAGACCATACTTTTTTATAATAGGAATTCCTTTTCTTATCTATATATATGTGAATAATTTGATCATAGTCAATTTAATGTTAAATTGCAAGAATAATGAAGATAATAAATACGATGGCAGAAAATATGCAGTTGATGAAGATTTTATTTAAAGATTAAAAGCGCGGTAATATTGCGGTCAGTTGTAGCATATTGTTGATTGAATATTTGTGCATGTTTGATGCACGCATATTAATAAATATGGAAAAAATATGTACAAAAAAAAATTATTTAAAACATTGTTAACATGCAATGAAAAAATTAAATTAAATAAGTTTAGTCGTATAAATAGAATTAGATTTTTTTGTTTTTTTAAACTAATTTAGCTTGTATGAAAACGTGTGATGAAGATAAAATGAGTTTTAAATGAGTTTTTTTATAAAAAAGATAAATTAAGCAAAAGTATAAAGTAGCAAGCGAAATGTTTGATAAATGAAAGTTACTGAAAATTTAATATAATTGATAGAAAAATGATGAAAAATGAAAAAAAAAATGACATGCTTGTTATTTAGATATATATGTTTCTGAATAAGTGGGTGGAAATCACCTTTAAAAAAATTAAAATCACATAATTACATATGCAAATGACTCACCAAACTTTCCTTGTGTGAACAGTCATCGCGATAGTCATCTGAACAATACATTGGACGATGACCCATTGTAATGATCCAAGGTTGTTGATCACGATTTTTATTTGCTTCGATTAAATCTTGTTCTAACCAATTGAATTGACTTACTATTTGTGACCAGCCATATTCCACATAAAAATAGACTTCGGTGGAAAAAGCAATCACATGAGCAGGACCAATATTAAATGAATAAAAAAAATTATTATGGATACCACGAAATAGATCTGAGCCACTGTTAACCATTGAAAATCGATTGTTATAATGCGAAAAGTTGCTGTTTTTTCAATTAAATGTCCATAGTGAAGATAAATATTTTAACATAAGGTTATTAAATGTAACAAATTTTCCATGCATAAACAAAATTAAGAAAAAAAAAAATAATTAATTGATTATAGAAATATGACATTTAGTTTATTTTTAAATTTTATGCCTATTTTAATAAACTAACTAAGCATTTTCATGATTTCCCACTGCAACTTGATATGGTACATATGCAGCAATCGGTTCCATTTGTTTCATAAATTCATCACCTCTTTGACCTTCTTCATCATCTAAATTATATGCTAAATCGCCATCATGAAAAACAACATCAAAATTTCCATTTGCGACTTCTTGTTGTAAACGTGGAATACTTTGTCCATTTTCATTACCTAATTTAATCCAAAAAAAAAAAATATTAAAATTAAAGTAAATATTAAAGAATAAAAAAAAAATAAATTTTATAGAATAACAATTATATGATAAAAAGTGATAAAAATATAATAAAAATTAATAATAAAAAAAATGCATTAAGTAACAAGAATCAAATTTAATCATATTTAAAAGACAAAACAAGTAAGTAATAAAATGTCATTTGTTGCTTACCTAAATCACCAAATACAGCAATGCGTGGAGACCATTTATTTCCAGCTTTTAATGCATGAAATTGAAATACTGAACTCCATCCGAAAATTGAGCCACAATGATAACCTTGAGTAAATATTAAAAATACCAGATTTTAATTTTAAAATTTTAAAATTGAATATATATCAATTTCAATCATAAATAAAACAAGACAGCAAAAAAAAAGATTAATGAAAAAAAAAAAATCATTTGCATGACAAATTAAAAGTGATACAAATGTTTTTAAGTATTTATTTTAATTTTGTTTGTTTTTTTTATTTCTTTTTGCTTGTTAATTTATTTTAATTTTTTTTTTATAAAAAAAAAGTATTTTTAGCAGTTAAAAATGATTGGGATTCTAGTTTTAAAATTATTTGACTTTTTTTAATGAATAGTTACATGAATTTTAACATTTGCTAACTATATAGAAAATAATAAAAATTAAACAAAAAAAAATTTATATTTGTTTTTTATATTTTTCAAAAATCATCAAACTTATTATTAATACTAAATCATTAAAAGAATAATATTTAAAAAGGCTTGTTTGCTTTATTAATTATTTTTTAATTTAATTCTTAAAACTTTAAAATAAAATCATTAAAAATTTTGATTTTAAATTCTTATTACCAAGCGTTAAAAAAAGATTAATTGAATGCATTTATAATTAAATTAAGTAAATTAACAAAATTTGATAATTTTTTAAAATTAAGCATAATATATTATTTGTTTTAATATGTTTTATTATATATATAAATTAAATATATATTTTTAAGAAAATTTGCTTATTTAAGCAAAATTAATCGCTTTATTTATTATGAATAATGATAAAAAAATGTTTTTAATGTGTAATCGACTAAACTCAAGCATCAATACTTATAAATAGATATTTGTTTATATTTTATAAATTTTATTTTAATCTTGAAATTCCATTTAAATAAAACTTACGATAAAATTGTCCAGGTATTAAGTTTTTCAAAATTACTCTATGAATATAACGTTTTGTTTTTAATTCACCACCGTCAATAAATTCAGTTTGAGTTCCATAACACGACATATTTAATTTATGGATTCCATACTCAACAATTGGTTTGTCAACTGGTTGCATTGTAAGCCATGTGACAACCATTTCCGTTGGATTAGCTTTATTTAATTTAAAAAAAAAAAAATTATTTTGAATTTTAATAATTTAAGATTTAAAAAATGAATTTTTTAATTAATAATATATGAATTTGAGTTACATAATTAAAATATTTATATTATTCACTATATAAACCATATTTTAAAATAATTTTAAATTAAATATAATCATATTTTAGATTCATAATTAAATTTTTTTAAATAAATAATGTAACATTACCTCCTAAGGAAAGATGTACCTGTTGTGGTTGTTGATCAACTAAACAATTAACATGTATCCATAAATTTAAATTTATTAAAATAATAAAAAAATAATACAATTTATTTAAATTTTTCATTTTTTATAATAAATTTAAATAATATATCTCACTTATATATAATATATAAAAAAAAAAAATTAAATTTTCTTAAATTTGAATTTATAATTTTTTTCAATTTTGAATTTGACTTTTAAATTACTAATGTTGAACTAAAATTAGCACTTAAAATGTTATTAAACTCAATAACTACAAATATTAAGAATTAAAAACAATCATATAAATTAAAATTTTAATTTATCATTTAAATGTTGATGATTGGATTAAAAATAACTGTGCAAAGGACACTTTGGTAATCAAAACATTTTAGTAATATCAATCGTTCATATATGGGAGTATTTTTCAATTATAAATTTATCTTTTTTTTTATAATACAACTATTTACTATTTTTTTTAATTTGAATTTGTGTTTTTATTAAAAAAAAAAATTATTAAACAATAAAATAATGAAAATAAGATTGTAATGATTGAACTGATAAAAAAATAATTTAAAAACACTATAATTAATATTACATTTATATTTTAAAATTCAAATTTATAAACCAAAGAATTTTTTTTTATTTTAAAATTAAAAATAGATATTTTACACATGTGAATAAAACATGTTTAAAGATAATGTTAACGCGTTTTTAATTGAAAGACCTACACTGTTCATTACTTGTTAAGATTAAAATTTTTATGATTATAACAGATAAATAAAAATGTTTTTATTGTATCCCGGATGTTTTTGATTAATCAGATCTTATTTAAAAATTTATTAAATTTAATTTTATATTTAAACATTTGTTTACTATATATTTTTGTTAATGTTTATTTTTTTTAAAAATGAATGATTTATTGTTTAGTTTTTTTTTTTAATATTGTTTAATTTGCAAACGTCTAATTTTGTAATTATTCTATTAAAAAAAGCAATATTTTTAAATACAAAAAAAAAATTAAATTTGAGGATTAAATATGTTTTAAATTTAACAAATAATTTTCAAAAACTTAATATTTTTTAATTACTTATTTTTTAATTGGATTTAATTATTTTTTACAATAAAAAACAATCATTTTTTTTTTTACATTAACCTATTACAATTTTTTTTTTTTATAAATTTAGCTTTTTATCTTATTAAGTTTAATTTTCTACTAATTTAAGAATTTTTTTTTTTTAATTTTTATTTTTAATACAATTTTTTTTTTATATATATTTTTTATATATAAATTTTAAAATTTAAATATATATAAAAATATTTAAATTTATATATTTGTTTCATATTATAAATTTATATATTTGAATATTTATTTAATCATTAAAATATTTAGTTTTTGTGAAAATAATTTTATTTTAAATATTTACTTAATCAATCTCAAAATAAATTTTATTTAATTAATGTATATAAATATATATATATATTATTATAAAAAATAATTTTTAATACTTTAAACATCAATTTTTTTAAAAAGAAAACAAGTAAAAAAATTAAAAAAAATTAATACTGTGACTTATATACTAAATAATTTGAATTTTTAATTGTATTTAAAAATTTAAAACATTAGTTATAAGCAATTAATAGTTTAATTTTTAATTTTTAGAATTATAATATAATAATTGTATTTTAGTAAAATATAAATTTTATTTAAAAAATTAATTTTTTAAAGCAAATTTTTCATGATTAACATAAATTATTTTTAAAAATTTTTTTTCTTTTTCTAGTACATTATAATTAAAGTTTATTTTTATTTAATAAATATTTTTAAAGCTAATTTTTACTTAAATATTTTATTTTCTTTAATTTAAAATTTTTACTTAGTTTAAAAATTAATTAAATTATTAATTTTAAAATATTTAATTAAATAAATATAATTTATATCTAAATTGTCAGCTACTTTTTACATAACAACTACTTAATTAATTTTTTTTTATTAGATTTTTTAATTTATATATACAACAATAATAAAACGTATAAAATAATTATCATTAATAATTTGAACCTAACTTAAATCTTTAGCAAATATACTTTATTCTCATCTTATTTAAACATTTTTTTTTTTTAATAAATTAATTTAGTTTGTACTTAATAATAAAAAGCATTTTATACTTATTAATATCTATATTTACATTTTATTTTATAGAAACTTTTTATTTAAAAAATATTATAACTTCTTACTAAAATTATTAGCATTACTTTTAACTAATTAAAAAATAAAATAAAAATTATTTTATTTATCAAATCAAAGATTAATATAAACAAAATTATATTTTGCTATTATCAATCAAAAACTATTAATTACTAAAATTGTTATTTATTTTTATTATTATTTTATTACATTATTTATTTAAAAGATAAAACAGTATAAACTAAAAATCTAATATTTAGCTTAAAATTCAAAATTTTTAAAACAAAAAAAATAAAAAATACTAGCAAATTAAAAATGAAAAAAATGTAATTTCATAATAATTTATTTTAAATTAAAAAATTAAGTATTAAAATTAAATTTATAAAATGTCTTTATATAAAATATTTTTTTTTTTTTATAATAAAATATTTTATTTTAAAGTATATTTTCAACATTTTATATTAATGTTACTATAAAATTTTATTAGAAATAATATGATTATAAATTAGAAATTATTAAAAAATTGTTATTTTAAAAACTATTTATTCAAACTTAATTTTATTTATTTTTTATAAATATAACACTATTTATTAATCATATTTTATCAAATAAACTTTAGAATTAAAAATTTTTGTTGATATACTTTCAATTTAAATTATAAAATAAAAATAAAATAATTAAATACTTTATTAGTATAGGTGAAACAATTTAGATCAAAAATAAAATTAAACATTTAATAAATGTAAAATAAATTAATTGCAAATAAAAACGTAAAAAATAATAATTTGAATGATGTAGTTTACAAAAAATTATTAAGTGAGAACAAAAAAGTTAAATTACTATCTTTTCTCAAGAGGAAAAATGATTTGATTACATATAAAAGTAATTAGCTTTAGAATTTTGACTAATAATATATAGATAAAATAATAAAGACTAAAAAACATATTAATAGTTATATTATTAAAAATTTTAATTAAAATATTTAATTATTTTTATAAAATCTATATACAATTATCAATAAATTTTTAAAATAAACAAATATACATTTTAAACTTTTAGTTTTTAATTTTGAAAATAGAATAAAAAAATTAAACTTATATTTTATCTTTAAATTAACTGATATTTTTTTCATTTTTACTATAAATTTTTAATACAAGCAAAAAAAATTGTTTTGTTTTATAATTTTAACTTTTTAATTTGAGTTATTTAAAAATTAAAGGTTTTATTTTTTATAATTCTTAAAACAATTGTTTTATTTTTATTAAATATAACTCTTCAAGCTCATCACCTTTTATTTTTTATGTGACAGTTAATTTATTGTTTAGTGTTTTATTTATATACTCAAAACATTGAAAAGATTTTTTTGCTTAATTCTGTTTTTATTTTTCTTTTTATATATTTTACAAGTACTAAAATTTACTTTCTAAAAGCAATGAAAAGTTATTTAATAATTTTTAATCATTAATATTATAAACTTTTTAGATATTATTGACTTTTTTAACAAACTATCTTATTTTATGAAAATTGACTTTTTTGAAATTAAGTATTATTAATAGTTGATACATTGACTATAATTGCTGATAATCTTAAAAGTTTTTTATTTAGTAAATTTTTGTGTTACTGTCTTTATTGTTTACAATCATGTTTTTTTTTTATTTCTTTAAACATTATTTTAAATTATAAACTTATTTGTTGTTTTTTTTCAAATTATTATTATTAAATATTTAAATAATTTTTTGACTTTTTAAATTATTTTGTATTTTTTTTGTATAATTTTAAAAAAAAATTATTATTTAAATTAATATTAATAATATTTAAACAAATACTACTAAAAAAAAAAATTAATTTTTATTTTATTATAACCTAATAAAAATTTTTTATTATTTACTATTTTATTATTATTTTAATTTTAAATAAAAATATATTGAAAACAAAATTTATGTTATTATAATCTAAATTTACTATTTTTATTATTTGCAAAATGTAAGAATTAAGATTTGTAAATTTTATATATTTTATTTTTTTTTAATGACATTGATAAAATTTAAATAATTTTTATTTACTATAATTTTTTAAATTTATCTTTTTTAAAAAGCAAACATAAACGTATAAAGATATGTAAATAAAATTTAATTTTTTTTATTTAATGAAATAATTTTTTCACGAGCATTTATTTATATGCTGATGCCAACTTTCTTGATGACAAAGCTACCCACTATAGCAGAACTGGCTGCTTGATTTTTCATGGTCAGAATTTGATTTAATAAAAAAATCTATGGTTGTTTCAACTATAGAAGCAAAACTCTGTCATTTACGCATATTGTAAACAAACTCTTTATTTCAAAAAAAATTTTAAAAAATATTGTGGTCATGCGATTATGCCAGTAATTTTAATGATTATTAGTTCGCAATTAAGTTTGTGACTGATATGAATTTTAACGTAAACAATAATATGAACATGAAACTTAATTTTATATATAAATTTTTGTATTAAGAACTGTTCTCAATCGTATACCTGTATATTCATAATAAAACAGCCAGTTCTGCTGTAATGGATAATTATGCCATTAAGAAAGTTGGCATCAGCATATAAGTAAATGTTGTTATTTGTCTTTTTATAAATGAGATTCAAAAATAAAGTGGATCAAAAATAAGTTAAAAGAAAGATTTCAGATGACTACTTCTTGGACTGGAAATTTTGCGAGAGAGAAAACTGATGGCATACACTACTGGCCTCGTACATCTCATTATATAAAGCAATTTACCAAAAGGATGCTTTTAATTAGTAACCTGTGTCGACTCTAGTAATTTACTGAAGACATTGTCAATTTAATAATTAAATCTAATCAAAGATCAAAATTTTAAATATTTGTTCGTTGGAATAGCACACCCATATTTTAATACAAAATCTACAATATTGAGGATCATATTGTGTTGTTGATGTATGAAGACTGAGCTTGATGTTTGTTGAAGTAATATCTCAAGATAACAGGTCAGTGACAAGGACTTTATGTCAAAGTGTTTGGTCAGTTTTTCAACCAAACGATCCAATTAATCCTAATCAACGAGTAAATCGACAACATATATTGCTATATACAGACCACAAAAGGGAGAATCATGAAAAATATAAAAAGAACGTCCTTGTGTAAATGATGTCATTCCAATTAATATTATTTCAATTAATGTGACAATCAAATTGAGGTGTCTTTACCATTCCCTACAAATTTGCTTTAAAACCTAAATTGCCCTATTAAGTTTCAGGACGATCATCTTGTCATGAGCATATGGTTTTTACAAGACTAATGTTAAAGTTTTATTTCAAAGGCAAATTAAGAAAAGAGGTCTTTACTTTTAGATATTTAAGTAGAAGCCGCTTAGATACAGCATTAAAAAATGAAAAACCGAGAGTATCTAGGGGCATTGTCAAAAAGTTCCAAAATAGTCAACATCAGAGCATTGCTCCCATCTTTTCGCAACAAAGAAAGCCTTAAATTACGGTAATGATAAATTTTTCTTGACTTTAATTACTTATCTAGTTTTTATGAGTTGAACGGATTGGTTTTACGTTAACTCTGTGCAGGTTGAAAGTCTAACTAAAAATTGTTTTTTTTTTCAAATAGCTTAAAATCATAATTCTGAAATGAAGTCATGTCCTTGTTGAAGGTCGAGGGTCAAAGAATAAGCGAAAGAATCTCAATTATTAAGGAAAGATTTTTTATGGCACTGCATAAGTTGATCCAGCCTACTGTTCACTAGTTGGTATTGTTGAATTGATTGACGATGTTGGTATGAAACCCTTTTAGTAATGTGTGGTGTTTGATCAGCGATAAGATGCTAAAGGTAACCCATAAAAAAGAAAGAAGGAATAATTGGTGCTTAAAAATGGTTGTGATTTTTATGTAGACGGTGGGTTCCGAAAGAGTCTTATACTCAAAGTTGATTAAAAACAAGATAACGTTTCTGTTGGTTTCTGGATTATACATCTTATAGTTATGTGGTGTTTCAGTGTAATCAACAAAAATGAGTTTGTTAACATTTAAATCAAGCTTGTCTCTTAATTGTTTTGGCCGTAGAGCATGACCTAAAAAATTAAAAACAATGAAATGCGAAAAATGCCTGTTAAACCACATTTCATATGATTTTTCTTTTTTTCGTTTTTAAATAAGAACTTTTAATGTAATTTTAAACTTCTTTCAATCTAATCCATAGGTATGTATTTAGTAAAAGTGTTTGTAGGGAGTTAATCACTTGGTGGTTTTAAGAAAAAAGATCATTAAAGGTCATAAATTTTTTTAAGAATCAAAATTTTTTCATCTCATAACATCTTAAAATTTAAAAAAAAAATTTTATTTGTCTATAAACTAAATTATAAAAATTGTATAAGTAAATATTTTTAAAGATACGTATACTTTATAATTTCTTGTTGGTTAATATTTATATACTTAATAAATATTTCTAAATTTTTTTAAATAAACAAATTTTTTTGAATAATTATATTTTTTTTTAAATATATGTATATAGCAATTAATTTACTTAAAATATTTAAAATAATATATTAATTTTAATAATAATTAAATTGTTAACATAATTGATGTAGTACAATTAAAATTATTAATTTTTTAAAAGGTTTAATTAATTTAAATAAATTTATTGTTATTAAAAAAATTTTTAGATAGAAATTAGCAAAGAAATGACAATTTTAACTTAAAAACTATAATTTTTCATATATTGACTAATTTTCTAAAATTATTTCTAAACACTGTATAATTATTATTAAGAATATTATAATTGAATATTATAATGTTTATCATGTTTCTATTAAATATTAAGATACTATAAACATATAACATATAAAAATGCTATAAAATTAAATCAGTAGTACACTAAAAATAACATCTTAAAAAATAATTTTTGTCTAATTTTTTTTTATTAAATTTTATTATAATATACTATATAATAAATTAATAAAATTTTTTATTGAAAGATTCATAATAGTTTTTCTTTTAAAATATAAGTTTGAAGATAGTTTTATATATTTGAAATTGACATAATTAACTTTTATTCTACATCAGTTAAATAGTAAATTTGTTAAACTAAAATGAAATTACTTTTTTTTATTATTAAAAAAACGTTTTTATTTTTTGCCTAGTAAACACAAATTATCTTAAAATTTAAATTTTAAAGATTGCAGAATTTTTTGAATTTTCTGCATTTTTATTAGATTTAGGTGAAAAAACTTAATTCTTAAAAAACTTATATTTTTATTTATAAATTTTAAAAAAATAAAATTTAGATATATACGTTTAAATTTTTTTTTTTTATATTTTATTTTTTTTTTTCGGTTATTTTTTTTATAATCTAATGTTTTTTTTTTTTTAAATTTATATATTTAATATATTTTCTAATAAATAACAACTTTAACAAAAAATTATATAGAGTTGTGTTTATTTTTTTATAAAAATCATATACCCAAAAATATGTTTTAATTTTTTTATTTATTATGTAAATGTGCTATTTTAATTATTATTAAATTGCAACATGCAAACAATTTTTAAATATTTAATATTAAAATTAATTAAATCTTAATTTTTTAATTACTTTAATCATAATTTTACTTGTTTTTTACTTAATTTTAAGATAGCTAAAAATTATACATAAAACAACTTTTTAAAACTTATTCAAAAAAAAGTCAAATCTGATTATTATTAAATAATTTATTTATTTAAGTTTTGATTTATTTTAGTATATTTATAACATTAAAAAAAAATATTTATGTTAATACCTTTCAAAATTTCAATGATTAAAAAATTTTTTGAATCTTTAATGTAATAGTAATTTAGCAGTAATACTTTGAATAGCTTTTTGATTTGTTAATTTTTGGTATTTATAATTTTTTTTAGAATTCTAATAAAAATATTATTTACTTGAGATTAGATTAGTTTTTTTTTTAATGATTAATTAAGAATAATACTTTAATAATTAAAATAGAAGTTAATATTTCAATATTATTTAAAAAAAAAAAAATAAATAAATTTTTGACTTTACGCAATAATTTTTGTAAATGATTAACTTGAACAAATTTTTGTTTTCAATATCATAAAAATTTTTACATTTTTTTAATTGTTTTAAAATTTTTTTTTATTATATTTATTATTTATTTATTGTGATTTACTTATTATTTTTAGTGTTTATTTACATTAATCTTTGACTAGTTAGCAGCATTATAAAAAATAATTTTTTTAACCAATATTTTTAATTTTATCATTATTTTAAAAATTTTAAACTTTTTATTTATATTTATTTAAAATACAAAAAAGTTGAAATATAAGTTTACAATAACATTTGTTTTTACACATAAAAAATAAAATATAAAATTTAAAGTAAAAATCTAACAATTTTATATAAATTTATAATTTCACCATATTCTTTTGTGGTTTACATTAATTAACATTTTTTAACAGAATTATTTTACTTAACTTAATTGTTTTATTTATAATTCAAATTCTTAATTTGTATTACATTAAGAAAATTATTTCAATTAATTTTTTTATTTTAATTATATTATTTTTTTTTAAATTTATCAATATATTTATTTTTTTATAGTTTTGATAATCATTATTAATATCATGTTCATTTACTTCTTCTATAGTTATTTTAAAAGCTATAAAAAAAAAATTTATATTAATTTTATTTATTAATTTAATTTATAAACTACTATTAACTTTTATTATATACTTGTAAAACTTAAACAAACCGGGGTAAGCACCCTATATGAATAAGATCTCAATCTAGTAATTTATGAATAGATCTTGGACAAAAAATAAGATTAAAAAAAACTAATATGTTTTTGTGATCACATTTTTTTTAAAATAAAGAAAAATATGGATGCTTTTATACTTATACATTATAAAGTAGTGTATTTGAAATAGTTTAAGTATCATTTTTTTTACTTATATGTTATCGAATGTAACATTTAACATTAGACAAAACTAGGTTACTCTAAATCTTTATGTTTTTAAATGTAAATAAATAATCATAAAATGATATTTTTATTCAGTATGTAATAGTAACATTGATCTTTTTTTAAGTATTGATGAATTATTTAAATTAATTTTGTTTATGTAAAATATAATACTTAATACCTAAATTAATTTTTATTTTAATAAAATTTAAGAATAATTAAAATAATTTAAGAATAAATTTTTAAATTAAGAATTAAAAAAGTTAAAATTTAGAAAGTTTAAAGGACTATTTTTAAATAATTATCTTACGTGTATTTATTGGAGAATTCCAGTATTTAGCTATTTTTATATAAGTGTGAAACTAAAACTAAATATAGTGTTTTTATATAATTAACAAAATTATATATAAAGATATTTATGTCCATTATTAAAAAATATTGTAATATCATTTTAAAAGAAACTAAAACACATGATTTATTAATTTCAAATGGATAAAAAAAAATTATTTTAAAAGAGTTTTTCGCTTTGTTAACCTATTTATTAAAATGGTCAATATTAATAAAAATTAAAATATTATCAAAAATGGTGGTTAAACAAATTTTAAGTATAAAAATTCAAAGAAATAAACATGATAAGAAAATAACTTCTATAGTTACTTACAATAATTTTTAAAAGTATTTATGGCAAAAAATGGGGTTTAAATAGACTTATGAATATACTTTACTATTCACTTTAAAAATAAGAAATTTAACCTGTTTTTAGTTAGTTTTATCAAAAAATAAGAATATTGATATGAGTTAAAATGCATTCATTTGAAATGAAAAACGTTGTAAACTTTGAGATTTGCCTGACGAGAAGAATGATAGAAAAGCGTTATGAATTAAACCTTATAAGCAACAAAGATGTGAAAGATGTTTTATTGGTAGCCATTATAAAATGGCATAAAAGATATTAACATTTTAATATCAAAACTATCATAAATATGGGTAACAGTTAAGTAGTAAAAGGATTTAAAATTAAAAAAAGGTCCGAGTTTAAAAAATGTATAGTTTATGTTTGTATTAATATGTGCAAAAAGATGGAATGTAAGTAATAGAATACATTTTAATTTGATTTTGATTCCATATAAAAGATATGCCATATTATTTAACAATAAAACATGAAAATATAGAAGTATTTACTTTATGAACAATAAAACTGAGATAACGAATAAGGTAAAAGTGTTTAAGGCTGTGCAAAAATCCAAAAAAAAGATACAATGAAGGTGTTGAGATTTTGTAATCATTTCAAAATTTGTGAATGCTAATCTAATAGGTTATCTATTAAATTCACAACAACAATTAGAATTATAAAAATATCAATATTTATTTTTTAAAAAAAGTTTTTTAGTTCAAAATAAAGAATTAAAATTTTTAGTGTAATTTTTTACAAAAACAGTAATAAAATATCATATGAATTGTGACTTGATGAAATATTAAATTTTTTGTACTTGGGAGTTTTTGATGAAATAAAAAGTTATAAGTAAAAACTAAATCTATGATGTTTAAAAAATACGTTAAATTGCAGTTGATTTATATCTTGATAAACATGGGTTTTGACATTTCAGTAAAATTAGTAATTGTTTAGGTAATAGAAAGATTAGAACGGTAATTAATAAAGAATTGACTATTTTTTTAACAAAAGTTTAATAATGTAAATAAAGGTGATAGAGTGTTGAAGGAAGAATAAAACTAAAAGGTTTGGTGTGGTTGGCAAGCAGATAAAATTGACTGTAATAACATTCTTTTTAGTGATGATGAAAAACTTGCTAGGTTAAAAGATTTATAAAAGCAAGATAAATTTTTTTTTTTTGAAAATGTTAAGAAGTGACAGATCAAAAAGTGACAGATCTAATGAATCAATGTTATTAATTAAAAAATAGCAATTAATTACATCACTTATAATACACCATCATCTTATATTAATGTTAAAAATAACAAGTTTTGTGTCAAATGTAAAGGTCATGAAAAAAAGATAAATTTGTTGATAGGGGAAGAAAAAAAACACAATTTTAACTAACAGTGTTATAAAATGACAATAAGATGAATCAAAAATAGTAAAAAAGTAAATATTAGATAAAATAACACAAAGTGAAAGAGTACAAACTAAGAAAATATATACACGTGGAATTTATTTTAATCAAGAATAAAAGTGGAAATTTATGTAAGGTATTTTAAGTTAGAATAATGAAAAATTCTGACATTTAGCCTAGAATAATTTTATATAGATATAAGGTCAAAATAAAACTTATTATTAAATTGTATATAAGAACATTTATATTCTCGTAATTAATATTATAATATTATTTTATAAAGGCATAAAAAATGTCAATTAAATATAATTAGCTATAAATATTTACCTTGTGTAGTTGTTAGGATTTGTGATTCACACACGCTTCCCTGTTTGGTTTCTTAATGGCTTCAACTGTCTACTCCTTAAGTAGTCTAACCGTTGAGTTACACTCGAATATAAACTTTGAAGTTTTTAATTGTGGTGTAGAGTAATCATTTCTCATTCATTGTAAACACATTGTCATTAACTAGATTTTTATTTTAATCTCAATTAAAGTTCAACTTGCATTATATTAGTATCTTAGGTTTAAGAACCCGACCAACGGTAATTCTTGTATCAGTGTACATTCATACTTACTTTGCTCGCGTTTATTTATACTGCCACTAGGTTATGTGCCCAGTCACGCTAGCATTGCGACTACAAATTCTCTAGCTAAGGGTTAGCCTAAGGGCCCCAAGCAAAATTTTCCTTTATCGTCTGTTAAGACTTCGTAGAGTTTCGTTCTCTATTTATACCTTATTTTCACATTCACATTGACTTTCCAACCATGAAAAGAATTTTCATTCTGAGCAATTCCAACTTCCAACTTTGGAAACTCCAGTTGGACTCATTCTTGCAGGCCAAAAGCATTTATAAACTAGTCTACCCCTTCCCGCAGATCCTATCACCTGAACAGAGCTCTTCAAACGCCAATACTATCTCGTTCATCTTCTAGGCCTTATCCAAAAAAGATACCAATTCAATTTCTGCCTGAAAACGGTATCTTCTATGATCGCAAAGATCGAAAGATTAAAACTGGATTCGATTTCAGTCTCCTTTGACCATTGGAATTGCAAGTTCGAAGAGCTCACTTGGCCAGACTCTATGACTCTGTCTACATTTTTCCAGGAAATAAATACTATTCTCGACAAATTATCCGAATTCGGGATCACTTTACCTAATTCGCTCGTGATCAGGAAAGTCTTAAGATTGTCTCCTCCGAGATATAAATTCCTGGTCTATAATTTCCGTTACCTACTGTCTACCTCTAGACCTCTATCCCTGAGAGAAGTTGAAAACTCTTTTAAGAGCTTCATCTTTGACACCGAGGAAGACATTTCCGAGTCACAGGCTTTTCTTTCCAAGAGCAACAATTTCACAGCAGCTGCGATCACCTGCAAATACTGCAAACGTGTCGAACACGCAATTAAGGAGTGCCAAACCCTCAAAAATAAAAATTTTAAGTTGTCTCGCAATTCCTTAGCCCAAAAGCCTGATTTCCCCAAGCTTAATTGCGATTCCTCCCTCACCAATGTCTCCTACAGAGCCATCAACCTGCGCTCCATCTCCTCTGATTTTGTTTCTGATTGGATACTCGATTCTGGTGTAACTCAACATGCCTGCTTTTCTGAGATTTTCTGAGATTCACCTACTTCCTAGGCCTATCACACTTTCTGTTGCCCACAGAAACAATGCCTGTCACCATTGAATATACTGAAACTGTATCCCTGACAACTTTTGATGGATACGAGTGGATCAGAGTCAACATATCAGACGTCCTCTTTAATCCCCAACTTAAAAGTTCAGGCCTCAACCTCATTTCTGTTGGTGCTCTCCAAGAAAAGAGATTCAATGTCAAACTTAAAACTGATTGCGTTAAAAACAATGACACAATCATTTCTGGATATTATGAAAACAAAATGTATTTCCTAAACTTGCGTCCCATGTTCACAGGTCTGATTTCCGTCTCCAGACACGCTCAAAACTACAGACCCTTCTCTAATTGGCACTTGGCCCTCGGCCATATTAACAATAAAACAATTGCTAACACATTTAAATCCAATGCTGTAGCTAGGAATGTCTCCGATTTCTCCTCTCCTACTTGTCCATCCTAAACCCTTCCGCTTCTGTCTTAGCTGATCTCGTTCAGTGTTCACTTGTATCCAATTCTCTGGTCAATGCATCCGACCATTCTGATCCTGTTTCTGCTGCTGACCACGAACACTCTTTAATTCTATCTTCTTCCCCTTCTGCTCCTGGAAATAATGGGGACACGCCTTTCGCTTCAAGGAAAGGTAAGCTTCCAGGATCCAGAAATAAGGTTTACGAGAAGGTCAATTGAAACCTCAGGTCTGGACATTCTCTACTATCCGCTGTTCCTCAGAACTTTGCTCAAGTTTCCTCATCGCCGGACTTTACAATATGGAAGAAAACAATGAATGAGGAATACCAATCTCTAATCAAAAATAAGACATGGATTCTGACTGAAACGATAAAGACAACATACTGGCTCCATCGCATGGTATCCAACTTTGGTTTCAGCCAAGACGGACCAACGAACATATATTGTGACAATCCGGCTGCAATAGTTTTTAATTAAAATAAAATTCTTAAAAGACCATAGGTATCTAAGATATATCCGCCCACTATTTTTAAATAACAATAACTTTTTTTAGTATATTTATTAAATAAATCTTTCTGATTAATTTAAATAAAAAAATTGTAAATTGTAAAAATAAAAAGAAATTGACAATAATATAAGAACGGGTTAAATTTTTTTTGTACTTAAATTGTGTTGGACATAGCATAAAAACACTTATTTTAATATAAATTTTTAAACATCCTTTATACTAGTTTTACATTGAAATGTGAAATTGTTTGTTGAAAGAAAGGGCACATTATTTTAGAAAGATATTTTACTTAAGATATTTTTGACTGGTGTAACCGTTGGGTTACACTAGCATATAAAAACTCTGTAGAAATTGATTGTGATCACTAGTAATCATTGTTTACTTGATCACACAATTATTGTTATTAATATTGCCTTATTCAAACAAATTAAAAAGTCTAACTTACATCATACTAAACAACTTAATCAGCCTCTCTAGATCCCGCTTGCAACTTTGCTTATTTAGATTCTAAGTGACATTACGCAGTGCTAGAACCCGACCAGCGGTAACTCTAACACAAATGCTTATTTGTTCACCCACTCTGCTCGCATTTATTCTTAAATCTCAATACAAACATAGAAATAAATCTAAAATTTTAAATCTAACGTATTTTAAAATATAATTTAAATTACTAAGAATATTTTTTTTTTAAATTTTAAGTTAATTGTGTTTAAACAAAAATTCTGTATTTATTTATAAATCAGAATTTGCCAATTTATAATTGCTTTTAATTGTAAACATTAATAAACAAAAAGCAAATAAAAAAATTATTTTATTTTTAAAATTAAAAATTTAAACTAAACTTTTATGAGCAAGTCTAATATCTTAAAAAAAAAAAAAATATATTGATATTTAACAGACACTTATATACAAAATTTTAAATCAATATAATTAGTATTTTTATTTTAAAAGCAATTTAATTAAGCATTTCTCTAAAAAGTAATTTTTTAAAAAAAAGTATTGGTCTTTTTAAATCATTGGTCCGCAAAGGGTTGACTTGTTGCTTTATATATTTTAAATAAAAATTTGTTACTTTGATTAAAAAAATATTAAATCAAAATTTAATATTTAATTATATTTATATTACTATTATATTTATTAACAAATTTAAAAAAATAATTAAAAATAGCGTTTGTTGTATTTTACTTACCGTTTATATATTTAAATTAATTCAGACAACACAACGAGCATAAAACTATTAGTCTTTTAGAGATTTAGATTCTCATTTAACGTTCTAATTTTCAAGACACTTCTACATTTATCTATCCATTGTTTTTCACCATATTAGATTATTCTTTCAATGATTTGAAGCTTTTTGTTATCACAGTATTTTGGTCAAATGATGCAAAATATCTAACATCAAATATAAATTAGGAATTTTAAGATTTTTTTTGATTACGAACACTACATTCCAAAATTTTTAAAAAACTCTAAAAATAGCAAAATGCAAAATAGTATATTATCATACATTTTAAAAAAATTTTATCTATATCAAAAAAATTTAAAACTAAACAATAAGTTATTTAAATACGTTTGTTTTTATTAACTATAAAAATTTTAATTTTTGATTTTTATAAATAAATAATTTCAAATATTGTTATAAAAAGTTTTGTAAAAAAAATAATTAATAACTTAATATTTATAAAATTAAAAAAAATAAATAAATAAAAATTTCTTATTTAAAATCAAAATAATAATTAAAATATATATTTTTTAAATAATATAAATTATAAATATAAAAAATAGTTTTATTTATGTTAAAATGTGTGTGTTTTCCCTATTACCCATTGCCCTTTTATGTTGCATGATATACAACAGTGTACTACAGTATTGTCAAGTAGTATATGAATCTTAGCCGTGCTGTACACAACTGTCAAGTCAACAGATTATGAGACTATGCGTTAATAAGAAACAAAGAATTAATTACTCTTTAAAGAAATTTTTCAATATAATAAAAAAAAAAAAATTAACTAAGAAGTCAAATCTGCTTAAAAACAAAAAGTTTAAAATTCAGAATATTCAAAAGAAGACATTAAAAATGAACATTAAGATAAATGATATACAAAAACTAAGATACTTTAACTATAGAGAATAGTTGTCTAATAAACATAACCATCTAAATATTTTTGCAATATCGGCATGTATGCAACAAACCATGCTAGTCAACATGACTGAGGAAAACTGGAGATCGAATAATGCTAGAGCAATTATAATCATCAAAAAAAAGTTTTAATGCTGAATCTCCGCATTATATAAGTAATCTGAATATTCTGCACGAAGTACTGGCAGCTATTAGAGAAATTTTTGGGAACACAAATGTTACCTTGAGTTCATTGGAGTCCCTTTTGGATTACAAACCACCTGCACAATACTCTAGCTTAACTGACGTGATGGAGCATTTGGATACAAAATATTATATATGGTTGCAAAACAATATAATATGTCGTATTCAATATTGATTTACTCAATTAAAAAACTTATTCCAAGCAATTACACAAGACAAGAAGATTGTTGGAAGAAGTGTGTGACGAGGTGTTAAAAACGCTAGTCATGAAAATAATTGAACTAATCCAATTGGATAAAAAGGATTTGACTAAATCTCAACCAATGTTGGATGGAAATGAATCATAGAGAGTATCCTAACCAGATTATTAGGTTATTTAAGGATAATAAAAAATATAATAATATTATTGCTGAGACAAATACAAAGAAATGGTGTGAGTTATGCGAGATGACAAATCACAACACAAAGGATTGTTTAAATTAAAGAAAATTAAAGGCCAACAACATATTAAAAAAAGGAATAGAAGTAATGACAAAATAGCTACAAAATAGATTATGGTCTTGGAGGACTGCAAAGAAACCAAATTACTACAATTGATAAAGAAGTGGAAAGTCACTCATCAATCTTGCTGGATTCCGGTGCAAATATTCATATCACGAAGAGGAAAGATTTGATGCTGAGATGTAGTTGGTGAAACCACATTTTTTTGTAGTGGCTTAATTGAAGGTAAAGGATATCACACTATTTTCAAGAAAATTATATTAAAAATACCTATGATGAATGTCAAAGGTCGATTGTGCAACATCAACGTAAATGATAAAATCCTTGGATATGCTACGGATAAACAGATATTAGGCCAAAAAGAATACTGGTTGCCATCACCTATTTGTACTATTCAATACAGCTGTGAGTACTGAGATATGGTAAAGATATTGTGATGCCATTTACGAGAGATTATTTGTGTCAAGATTGGATAATTTTTGTCTTTTGTGACATATGGTAGAGCTAAATATTTTGCGGTTTTTAAAAATAAAACGAGTACATTTGTTTAGGTAAAATGTTTTAGAAAAAGATCTGATTATTTCTTTGCCTTCAAAGAATATCTTGCCTTCGTAAAATCAACTCTTGGAAAGCATTCGAACAATATACTTACTGATGGTGTAAGAGAGTTAAACTCATTTGAAATTAGAAATTATTTGTATGAAAGAGGAAGTAGATTGTTGAATTCGGCCCCATATACCACTCAACAAAATGATCATGCTGAACGAGAAGTGAGATCTTTGTCTGAAAAAACAAGATCCTTGCTCTCAAGCATTGGTTTTCCTGAGTAATTATGGGGTGAATTAATATTAACTGCAGTCTATTTAAAGAATAGAACCATAAAAAATTAAAAAAAAAGTTTTGCTATTCGAGTTATAGTTTAATAAAATTCCAGACCTGAGTGGTTTGAGGCCAATCGGATCTGTGGCATATGCTTTAGATTTTTTTAGAAATACAAGTAAGCTGTCGCCAAGAAATAGAATTGGTTATTTGGTCAGCTATGGTGATAAAACTTCCCACCACAGAATATATTTTGCAGAAAGTTGTTCGCTAAGTTCATTTAGGAACGTACAACTTGATCAAAAGAAAAGATATTTGGATTACCAGCAACATGTTTATAGGAATAAACCTATTCTAAATCCAGTTCAAATTCATTTGGAATACGAAAGTTACCTTTTTGTGAAACACGTCATTTAGAATCTTCAAGTTATGGTCAACAAGATAATGGTGAAATTTCATTACCCAAAACATGATCTAAAGGTAGTCTTAAGAGATCAAAAAATAAGGATAGACAACAGATTAGTCCACTTCAAGAGACAATTATTCCGCAGATCACAAGAATAGTTGAAATGCTGAAAAATTATTCCGATATTATTAATACAAAAGAACTTGACAGGTAGATAGAAGCTGTTTCTGAGGAGATTAGCAATTTGTAAGAGAATTGTGTCTTTGAACATAGTGTGTATTTGCCAGGTATGAGATTGTTAGACACTAGATGTTTGTTTGTCCGAAAAAAGGACATAAAAGGTTATCCTCGTTTTAAAGCGAAATTAGTTGTTAAAGAATTTTGTTAGAAAAGCGAAGTTGACTTTGGCCTAGTTGATTTACCTACTTTAGATCTGACTGGTTTCAGATTAATAGTTTCTCTAGTATTACAATATAAATACAAAATCATACATCTTGACATAACTTTCGCTTTTCTCAACGCACCCTTAAACCTAGATTTATTTGTACATATTTCGGATGGATACAAGATTGAGGATGGATCTTAGAAAATCCTTATATGGACTCAAACAGTCATCAAAAAATTGGTATTTCCATTTGAAAAAGTCACTGAACAACATTGGATTCACGTACACAAGGTCGAATAAAATAATATTTTATGCATCATCTCCGGAAACTATCATGCTGGCTGTTTATGTAGATGATTTTATAGTTACATCAAAGTTTCATCTAGGAATAAAATTTTTTGTAAACGCAATCAAAGATTTTGTGGTATTCAGGAAGTCCACACTTAAGAATTTTTTTGGAATTAATTTTGATTGGAAAGATGGATCTTTAGCTATGTTTAAGTTGGAGAAGATCGAGAAATTGGCGGATTTGTCATGTCTAGATAAAAACGATTTAAGATGAGTGTGATCTCGAAATTGAAAGTACACCTCTTAGTAAAACAGACAGCGAAATTTAGCTCCTTGCTTGAACTGGTAAGTTTTGTAGACAGATACACAAGACCGGATTTGACATTCGCTTATGGAAAGTTGACTGAGATTACTCAGCTTTGCTCATATAACCGTTTTATATTAGATTTAATTATAGCGTATACCTATTCCAATAAATCAAGAAAATTGGTGTATACGTTAAATGCACCAGTAAAATTTTGTGGTTACGATGATGCTTCATTTACCGAAAAAACCTTGATAGAAGGAGTAGATCGGCTGCATTGATCTATTTTGGGTCAAATCTTATTCACTGGCATTTAAGACTTCAAAAGAGAGTTGTAAGTTCTATGGCAGAATATGCTGCACTTGTCGACTTGGCTGAAGAATGGTTTGGATTAAGAAATTCAAAGATGGAATTGCCCTTTAGTGTTATTTATCCTACCGTTATATTTTTGGATAGCATTCCTGCTATAAGAGTATCTGTAAATACTGAATAAATGGACAAAACAAATAGATACCTTGACATGAATTATTTGTATGTTCATCAATTTATTAATAAGGCACTGTTTCAAATTAGATATATAGACACTGAATATCAGTTGACAGATTTACTGACCAAGCATTTAAACACAAAGAAGTTATAGGTAAAATATTTTTTTTAAAACTTGTTTTATTTTGTTTAAAAAATATAGAAGATAAATAATGATTAAATAAAAAATTTATGTAAATATTTAAAATATATTTAATTAGAATTTAAAATTATATTTAAACTTAAATTAAAAATATAATTTAAAAAAAAATGATTGATTATACTTATTTTAAATCATATATTTTTTTAAACTTAAATTTAAAATAATTTTTAGATTATATAAAATTGAATGATAAATTTATACAAATTAGATTAAATATATAATATATTTTTAAATAAATTTTTTAATATAATTTTACAGCTTAGATACAAAATTAAATTATATTAATTAGAAAATTTTTAGTAATAAAGTTTTAGTTAAAATTATAAATTAACAATAATAGTCAAAAATAATATTTTAACTTTTTAGAAAATATGTTAATTTATTAGTTATTTGAATTATATGAGATTGACATTAACCATTTAAATAAATTTATCTGTATTTTTTAATTAGCATATTTAAATAGAAAAAATAATACATTAAATTCAATATAAGGTCAATCATAATTTTATTTGCTCATTTTCTTTACAAATTCAAAATCCAGAATTGAATTTTGGTAGTTTTAATTTATTATAAATAAATTGAAACAACAAAATTTATAATAAAAATTTTTAATTTTTGTTGAATTAATTCTAACTTATAACTTACATTGTTTAATAAATTATTAAATAATAATAAATAAATAAACCACAAAATAATATCTTATAAAATATATTGTTTTAATTATTATTTTAATAACAGCAAAAAATTTTATAAAAAATGATTCAATTTCAATTATTATATTGTAAAATTTTGAGATTTATTATGAAACAGAAATGATTAAAATGACTGTTTAGACAGTAAATTACTGTTTGTCGAATTTATTTTTAAAAGCCTTGTGATATAAAAAAATACTATGAGTATAAAAATAGACAAGAATGAAAGTTAAAATTTTTTTTTTAATGTAATGAAATTTAAACCTTTTTATCCTTTTTATTTATTTTGTGTTTATTACACTGTTTAAATTAGTTGCATGAGTATTTGTAATAGCTTTTTGTTATAGTAATTTAAATGAAACAAAAAAATAGTTTAATCAAAACTTGGATTAGTTGAATCTAATATTAAAAAAATAAATATTTAAAATATAATATAAGTAATTTTAAAAATTTTAACAAAAAACTTATATGCTCTATTATTTGTAATTTTCAATCATATCTTAATCGTAATAGTATCACTGTTAAAGTTAAATTAATAATGTCTAAACATATTATAAATGTCTTAATGATGGCTACTTTTACGAAAATAGGTGCAATAATTCAATATTAAAAAGACTTTTTTGTTAAAATTTTGAATAATATTTGATTAATATTTTAAAATTATTATAAATAAATCATAATTTTAAAAATTTTATTTTAACTTGTTTTGCTATTTAATAATTTTTGAAATGTGAAAAACTTTCTTTAAGTTAAATGTCATTTTTTTGAATATAAAGAGTTTAAATATCGTTGTAAAACAATTTTTTTTAATTGTTTAAAAAGCAAAAAAATCACTTATAATATTTTCATTAATGTCGTACTCTGTACTAAATCATTAATTTTGGTATTGAATATTTATCTATTTTTGTTATAAAATAATATTTTTTATAATCCATACATTATTTCACACCTACTTTATTTAATTTTTTTTTTTTTAGATGAAATTATTAAAACTTATTACTTTAAATCGAATTCAAGTAAAAAAAAAAGTTATTTATATTTGTCAAAAGTAGTGCGAAAAAAATTATGAAACTTCCATCAACATGTAATAAAATAAACGTGATAGTCATTTTATAATTTTGACTAATGTTATTGTAGTTTTATGTAATAACCAAACTCAATCTTTTAGTTGTAAAACAATTTGTTTAAATTTTATGATAATCTTAAGATTCCAATACTTGTTATCAAATAGAAAACTTTAGTTATAATACTAAGTTTTGCGGGTAAAAACTATAAATTAACTTGGACAATTAAAGCACATTTTTTCAACTTTGTTAAATGCATAATATAATCTTTTAAAATTAGTCATTATATTAATAAGTGAAAAATTATTTTAAAAATGTATCATATTCTATGTATTTTCTAAACTTTTTAATCTAATAATAAAAATTATTTTTAATATTTTGATAAACTACAATTTTAATTTATTTAATAATAAATATTTAAATAACAAATTATAAAACAAATATAAGTTATGTAAATATTAATAATTAAAAAAAAATAAATTTTTTATAAACTTTAACAATAAGAAAATATAATTAGTAATTCATGTTTAATTATTTTATTCTTATTTTTATTTTTAAAAAGTTTACATAAAAAATATTTTGATTTGAAATGTTACATTTTTTTAATTTTTATTATATCAAAAAATCATAAAAATTATTCATAAATTATTCAATTTTTTTTATTTTTTTTTATAAAATAAATTTTAAATTTTAAAATATTAAAAAAAAAAAAAAAAAAAATTTCTTAATATATCATTAGATTTGCACTAAATTTTATAGAACTTTAGATATAAAATCTTATTTTTATATAAATATGTTTCATTTATTTTTACAGGTATATATTATAGTAACAAAAAAAAAAAATATTTAAATACTATAAAAACTAATTTAAATTAAATTTTTATTTAAAATATTTACAAAATTATAATTAAATTTAATAATAAAATTATATATAAACTTATAAAAATTTTCATAATTATTATTTTTTAAGTTTACCAAACATGTTTTCTACTTATTGTGTAATTATATTAAAAAAATAAATCTAAAAAAATATTATATATAAATGTTAATTTATTCATTTTTCCTTTTAAATTTATAAATAATTTAATAGTTAAATTTAAAAAAAAAAAAATTAATGACACTTGTAAATGTTTAGAATACAAACAATGAAAAATTATATATAAAAACAAATAAAACGAGTAAAGTAAAAATTTTAAATTAAAATAAGAAAAAACTTAAATAATCCAAAATCATTATTTTTTTAAACTATTAAAAATAAATAAGTTACTAATTAAATCAATTAAAGTTTGAATTTTACATCTCATCATTTTTTTAAATTAAGATATTATTTTTTTTTTTTGTTTGTTTTTTTTTATAAATTTTAAACTTATTAAAAATTGCATTATTTTTTTTAAAAAATATATAAATTTTTTTATAAAATAAAATGTAAAATTATGATTTTTGTGAAAAAATTAAACGTTTAAAAATAATCTAGATTATATATAAATGATTAAATTCAAGTATAACATTTTTTAAAAAAAAAAAATAATAAAATAATTAAATTACTTTAACTAAATAAAAGTACTAAAATATTAATAATTTATTAAAAAAAAAATTATTATTGTAGTTTAAACTAATTTAAAATATTAAATATTTTTTGTGTTTTATTCATATATTTGTAGTTTTACAAAATTGTCATAATTAAGATTTTCAATAGTGTTTCCTATATTTGAATGCATTAAATTATAAATTTATTATAAATTTTTTTAAATAAAATTGAAATGTAATTTTTTTATTTTTTAAAGTTTAAAAAACATAAATATTTTTAAAATTATTAAAATAAATAGTTTGGTGAATTTAAATGTTTAATCTTTTAATTTTACAATTTTGCATATAAATTTAAGTTATTTATATACAAATAAATGTAACATACTATAAAATATATAATTTTTGTTTTATATTTTATGTAACGTTTCTTTTTTAAACTCATAAATAAAAGCTTAAAAGTAATTTTAATAGTAATAATTATTCATTAACGTCTTTGTAACAAACAAAAATATTAACGTTTTGCATTCCATGTATTTTTTAACATATATAAGATTTTTAATTTTTAACTTATTGTTAAATTTCGAACAGATTTTCGTAAAAGTTTTAAAAAACAATGTTTTTTTTAAATTTAAACAATTTAAAGTTGATTTTTTTTTATTTAAAAAAAATTTTGTTTTTGTTTATGTCATAGTCAATGATAAAAATATTTTTATTACATAGAATTATAAGTTAAATCTACACTAACATTTAAGATAGAACTAATTGTAAATTTTTTATTTTGTTGAATGTGTCAAAATATTAGAACAAAATGTATTAAAAAAATTGTTGGGATACTGAGTTTTCCATTGTATATGATGAACTATCTTACTATACTCAAACACAAACACAGATATTCTAACGAGAATAAATCAGTCTTAGGAACTGCAACCAGTTTACTTTTAATACTCAAAAAGTAAATGTGAATCTCAGAAACAAACTGATAGCATAAAGCTCAAAAACTTGAGTGTCGAGTCCACTCCACTGGTCTTCCTTATAAAACCGATTTTTCTCTTTAGGAATATCATGTCTTGAATTAACCCGCTAGTGTCTCTGTTATTTACACAAGCACACATATATCTACAATAAAATATCTAGGTCTCTACCTTAGTCCAATAAAACCAAAGCATGAACCTTTCACACCTATGATAGATTTATCTTGACCATTGTCTTAAAGACTTATAATAACAATACTGACTAGATATCAACCCTGTGTGAAAACTAACGTTATCCCTCAACTTGATATGTTTATTTTATTCTATTGCTCAGATATACTTCTCACTTTGGTTAAACAAAACTTAACATAAAATTCCCATCTCTTCACAAAAATATTTTTATTTTTTGTATTATTAATTACTTTGAATTTAAATTATTTTAATTAGAAATTATTTTAAATTGAAAAACATTTGTTTATTTTAAATAATTTTTTAAGACCTGCTTAAATTTGTTTAAATAAACTTTCCTAAATATACATAAAACATTATTTAAAATAAAAACCAAAGTCGAAATTTTTTTAAGCTAATTTAAAACTATGCAATTCGTTTTATTTTAATTGTCCTAAACCTTTATATTAACATTTTAAAATTAAATAAGAATAATTTTTTATAAATTGGACACCAGTTCAGATCAATAAAAACGTAAGTATTTCAAAATATTCAAAATATTTACTCATTGTATTTTACTATGTTGCTTCAATTATTTTCTTAATAAAAATGCAGTGCTAGTTGCCTAAATACAATTGAATGTATATGAGTTTTTAATCTCGTAACAGAAATCCATTAGACCAAGAGAGCAGTGAGTTTGATTACAAGTAAAATGAACTACTTGTATGACAGCAAGTTATGAATCTGTTAAGTCAATCTGGGTTGATGCCAAAGAGAAACAAAAGATTTAAGTACAGACTTAACTTATTACTAATAACTGTCAGAAGCAAGACTAGCTAAAGAGATTAACATAGTTTGAGTAATAGTAGTAAAGTTAGTGTATGGGTAACAAACAGTGAAGTAAATGTGATACTATTCATAAGTTCCAGATCACGAGAGCTGGAGTGAAAGTAGTTTTGGTTAAAAATACTAATACCTAAATTAAACTTAGCCAATTAATTAAACCCGTTATGATTGACATTATAAGTCTAATTAAGGATATTTTAACCTATGACAAGTCAAGGGTAATAATTTAATAAATGAGGGTTCCAAACCCGTTAAATTGTGTGTTTAAAAGATATTATTTAAAACATTAAGAATATCTTTACTTTAAATAGTTTATCAAATGGCTATATTCTACATTTAGTTAAAAAAAATATGGTTGAATAATTATATAAAGCTATATGTAATCCTTTTAAATAAATTTATTGTATTTATACTATTTACTTGGTAAACTTTACAATAAGTATTTAAATTACTTAGTGTAATTATTTGTTTGATTAACTCAATAAAATAAAAATAAATTTAGATTATATATATTTTAATATTGGATCCTATTATTTATAATGTGCAACATAACAAATGTGTTTATATTATTTTGTTGATTCTGTTTTTAAAGTTAATAAATTGTAATTTTGGTTTTTAATTTAAAATTAAGTTACATTTGCTATATAGAATTTTAATTTTTAATTATCACCTAAATTTACTTTTTACCCAGTTGATTAAGTTTACACAATTACAAGGACTGACTTTATAAACAACACTTTAAATTTAAATTTTGTTTTAGTCAGATTTCAAATCAAAATTTGAACTCTTAATCCTAAATCTGTTTATTTTTTTACGAATTTATATTTATGTTTAAATAAAATTGATCAAAAAATGATATTTTTGATACTAAAAAACTTTAATTAAATAAATATAAAAATTAATATTTAAAAAAAAATATATTAATAGTACTAATATTTTAATAAAAAAAAATCAGATAAAGAAATTAAAATTATTGCTTAGTATGATAAATATATTTTTTATCTTGGGATATGAGGTGATGTTTTATTTTGTTGTTTTGCCTAGTTTTATTTCATCAAGTTTGATTAGGCCCAATAGTTTTTGATTGTAATTTAAATTAAATTATCACAACATCTTTTAACAATCTTCTTATTCATTAATAAAATTTTGGAATAAATCTTTTAATTTTATAACTAATATGGTATATTAATTTTTTTTGCAGTACAAAAGTATTTTGTGTCCAGATCTTTAACACATTCAGATAAGCATTGATATTTTAAGGTAGTTTCTAATCAATAAATAATTTAAATGACGTTTTAATAACTGTTACAACTTTATATATTATTTTTAAAACTTTCTAGAGTAGTCTCAAGGTCATCAAATTTTTTTCTATCAGTATTTTCTTAGCATTATTCAAAATTACAGGTTGTTTTGGAATATTAGCTTGTTTATTCTCCTACATAAAATTTGATGAATTAAGGACATGTTTAAATAAGCTTTAATATTGCTTAATTTTTGTATATTGACTGAAATTCATTTTTTTAATCAATAATAACCCAATATTTTTTTTTTTTCTTAGCTTAATTGTTCAGTTAACTTCTTTTCTTAATCGCATAGTAAAAAATATATGCAATAATTAATGAATATTTGTATAAGTACATGTGGGTGATACAGAATTGGGAATTGTATTGCAAAATACGTAAGTGTAATATATCAAAAATAGAGTTTAATATATCCTAATAATAATTTTATAAAAGTTTGTATATATATTTTCATAATACCAAAATAAATATATTAATAAAAAAAAAAAGTTATTAATATATTATTAAATTAGAATGTAAATGAATTTAAAAATAGCAAAAGTATAGCAATAATAAGAAAAACTTTATTTAAGTTTAGCACATACACAATAAAAAAAATAGAAATGACAAAGGAAACTTTGAAAACTTAAACACAGTTTTAAAATCAGATTACAACACTTATATTTTCAAAGAAAGATTATTTTTATATAAAAAGATATAACTCCTTATTTACACAAAACGGTTGACTTAAAATTGGGTAATTGTTTTAACAACATATGCCTTACACTTATTATCTAAAATTAACATTTATGTACTAAAACTAATATTCTTAATAGACTATAATAGAATAGAGACAGAACTTAAACATAGATTATAAGTTAACAAGTTTTATTAACTTTTAAATTATAAGAATACAAAATGATATGAAAATTTAAAAAAGAACATTCAATTGCAAATCATAAAATTAATTTAAATAAATCTAATATGACAGAAATTAAGTAAATACCGGACTTTAAAACACAAATAGGAGCATTTCATCAATTTAGTAAAATTATGTAAATTAAATTGTTTTCTAACATTTTATTTTTAATTTTTAATAATCACAGTAACTAAAATTTAAAAAAAAAAATTTTTAATTATTTAAATCTAAAATCACTAATTATTTAAACTTATATAAAAAAAATATAGTTATTATGTGATTTTATTTAATTTTTATTATAATTTATGAATAGATATCTATCAATAAAAATTTAATATTTATTTTTTTAAAAATATATAATTTTTTTTATATAAGTAAATTTGTAAAAATTAATAAACATTTTATTAAGTAAATAAAAAGTATTCTTACTTGAATAATTTTTTTTTTAAAATTTAAAATAAACAAAATTAACTTTATTTTATATTAAATTAAAGTAATTATTTTTTTTTTATATTGATGTAACAAAATTTGATTTAATTAGTAATAATTTTATCAAATTTAGTTATTATAATTATACAAAGAAAAAACTTTTATTTTTTAATTCTAAAAATGATTTAAACTTTTATATTTTAAATTTTAATGAACTAATGAACTAAATCAAATTTAAGTATAAAAAAAATATAAATTAATTAAAATTTGCCAATTTATTATTTATTAAACATCTTAAAATATATACATATATATTTTTAACTGTTTTTCAGTAAAGTAAATATAATTAGGAAATACTTAATCATATTTTATTTTTATTAAATTAATTGATAAATGAAGGTTTTTGAAAACATCTTATTTAAAATAAAACTTAAATTTAAGAGATTTGTTTGTAAAAATTTTATTAAAAGTTAGATAAAACTTGCTTTAAGAAAAAATGATAAAAAAAAATTCAAATAAAATTAAATTGGACAAGTTATGAAAAGAATTTTTTTTTAGATTAAAAATAATAATGAGTTTTGAAAAATTATAAACACATGATTCTATTTTTTAAAAAAAAAAGCTTTTTGACTAACCTGTGGTAAAATTAGTATTTTATTAGGTTTTAACATAATTGTAGGAAACTTGTCAGTTTATGACCAGAAGCGCTTTAGTAATGATCAATTTTTTTTGTAAGAAATAAATAAGAAATAAGAAATAAGAAATAAGAAATAAGAAATAAGAAATAAGAAATAAGAAATAAGAAATAAGAAATAAGAAATAAGAAATAAGAAATAAGAAATAAGAAATAAGAAATAAGAAATAAGAAATAAGAAATAAGAAATAAGAAATAAGAAATAAGAAATAAGAAATAAGAAATAAGAAATAAGAAATAAGAAATAAGAAATAAGAAATAAGAAATAAGAAATAAGAAATAAGAAATAAGAAATAAGAAATAAGAAATAAGAAATAAGAAATAAGAAATAAGAAATAAGAAATAAGAAATAAGAAATAAGAAATAAGAAATAAGAAATAAGAAATAAGAAATAAGAAATAAGAAATAACAGGTGCTCTAAAATAAAATATTTTTTTAAACTTATTATTTTAAATTTTTATATAAAAATTAGTTGTTTTTTTTTGGTTTGTTGATTGATTAATTTCTTGCATTGATTGTAATTTTACTTTATTTATTTCTAATTTTATTTCATGTACTGTTTGCCAAACATTTGATTACTTTTTTAGCCTAGGGGTTTTTTACTAAATTTTTGAACATTTTCTTTTATTTTTCAATTTTTTGAGTTATTTATCTTTTTTCATTGTAAATCTTAATTATTCGATTTTCGAATTTTATTTAAAACTGATTTCAAAATAAAATTAAAATTTACACAGGGGAATCATCAAATGTTAACTAATAACAATCAATGCGCGTAAAACAACTAAATTTTAAATCTTTGATAAATTTGAAAAATACTTGTTTAAATCAAATAAATATTATATTTTTAGTTTAAATAAATTTAAATAAACATTTAATAAAATATAACTTAATTATTATATTTAAAATTATTATTATTTTCTAATATTTAAATTTTTTAAGTTATAATATTTATTCTTTATAAACTTTATTAAATTAATTTAATTTAAAAATATAACATAAGATATAATATAAAATTTTTTAATAGTCTTAGCTTCATTAAAAAAATTTAATTTTGATAATTTAACGTCTATACGCTTTATTTAAAATAAAATATAAAATTTAATATTTTTTTAAAAATCAATTATTTAAATTTAGTAAAATATAAATATATTAAATATATTTAATAAAAAAATTTGTTTTTAAAAAAGAAGTAATAAACTTTTTTATTTTAAAATACTAATATTTATTCATTTCAACTGTTTTTTAAATATTTATTAAAAATGTATAGTAGTGAAGTGTGATTTACAGGCGTTTGATATTAAATATAAATATTATATGTGATAAAATTTTTTTGAATTTTTTTTATTAAATAATTCTTTTACTTTCCAAATTTTTCAAAAACATTTTGTTTTTTTTATATATATTATGAAATTTAAATTTATTTTAATTGATTTAAAACTAAAAAAAAAAAAAAATAACTTGACTAGTTTTTAATATTTTAAATATGTGTTTTTTATTCTTTATTGTTTTAATATTAATTACATATATATAATTGTAACTTAAATTTTTTTTTTTTTTAAATTAAAAAATTATTTTATATTTTATAAAAACTAAACAATAATTTAGGTTAATTTATTTTAAAATGTGCTTTAATATTTTTTTTTTTAATTTGTTGATCTTTTCATTTTTGTGTTAAATTTCAAAAATTTGCTCGTTTTCCACATTCCAATGTATTCAAAATTAATATCAATATTGAGCAAATTAAGCAAAATTTCTAAAAACAAATATCGAAATAAAAATGAATAAAATAAGAAAGTTTTATAAAAATAAAACACATTTGTCGAAATCATTAGGATTTTTTTTGATTATCTCTGTTTTTATTTGAATTTGATAAGTTTCATTTTTTGTGGATTTATAAGTTTCTTATTTGCAAACTTTAAACTCAATTGTTTGGCATAAATGTTTATTTTTCTCAATTGCTTTTTATTAAATCAAATTCAAGAAACAATTGTTTTTAATTCAACTGACAAAAACAGCATTTAAGTAACCGAAGCAATGAACTTGAATTATTTTAACAAAAAATAAAAAAAATTAAAATTTAATAATACAGTTAAATAATTTAATTGGTTTTTATTAAGTATTTTTTAAATGAAAAAACATGATTTTTGTTTATATTCAAACAAATATTTTTAACCATTTATTTATATTATATTTTTTTAAATCTCTAATTTTTTTTTTAGATTTATATTATTTTTACAATTTTATTTTTAAAGTATTTTAATTTTAAGTTTATTAATACATTTTTAATTTTATTATAAAAAAATTGAATAAAATTAAAAAAAAAATATATATTTGATTGTTTATTTTTTTTGTATTTTATTGTTAATTTGGTATATATTTATATTGAAATTTAATATTAAATTAATAATCGCATTTTTTTTAAATTGATTAAATGTTTGAACCTAATCTAAACTAGTAAACTAAATATTACTATATCCTAAATCAAAAAAAAAAATCAAAATTTTTTTTTATTTATTTTTAAATTAGACAAGCTAATTTTATAATGATTTTCAAATTAGGTCAAAGTATCCGGTTAACTAAAAATAAATAAGTACAATCAATTTATATTATATTTTTTTATAACTAATTTATTTTTTTTTATTGATAAATTTTAATTTTTGAAAACTAAACATAAAATAACTTTATTTAAATTTTTTAAATATATCAACTAATAATAAAGTGATTTTAAATTTTATTTTAAGTTTTACTTTTTAATAATTTTCAAAACTTTAATAATTACTTATTGAAATTAAAAAATAGTTTTTACTTATACATAATATACTAAAGTTAATATAAAATTTATTTTTTAATTAAATTATCTATATAAATTAATATCAATTTAAAAAATATTTAACTTTTAATTTTCAATGTAATCATAAAAAAATTGCGGTCGCATTTTTGTATCATTTTAATACATTTTCAGGCATTATTTTTAACATATTTAGTGATGGTTGTTTAAATTAAAGCAATCCATAACTAACACGTTTTTTTCCGCCTTCTTATCCTTATTCTTTTATTTTTTTTTTTATTTAATTTTTATTATCTTCCCATCTTATTCTTATCTTTTTTTTCTTTAAATAATTTTTTTTTTATCTTTCATTTTTATTTTTTACTAATTTGCGCTTTTTTATATTCCACCCAAACATATTGTATTCTATTGCTGAAAACAAACTTACGCTTTTGAATTCTACTCTGCAAATAACAGTTAAATTCAACATAAACTATTGGACCAGATGTAATCATCAGTAAAATATATTTAGGCCGACAAAAACGCCCGTTTACTATCAACCACGCCTGATGAACAACTTATAGAGATCAAAAAAATTTGGCTTTTCAAATTTTGAAACTGATTAGGTCAAATTTGGATAGCCAACAATATAAAACGGTGGCTAAATTTCAAAATTTAATGTCACTCATGAAGGTCAAATAATTCAATTGTAATTTTAAAAAAAATTATAACATTAATATTTGAAGAAATCACTGTTGATACTTAAATATTTATTTTTAATGCTACTTTTTTCATAATCAAGTATTAGAATTATCTAAATTACTCATTATTCTTATATGACTTATCTTTATTTTTGTTTGGTCAAGCACAAGTCATTTATTTGTGTCTTATATTACATTTTTTAATCATACATTAGGATTATAGTTATTTTTTTTTATTATTTTTTAAATATAAATTAATGAAACAATTAAATTGTTTAATGCTGCGTTACATTTTTTAAAATGCTTATTAAAATAATTTTTTTTTTAAATATTTAAAATAAAAAATTTAATAAAAACATTTATTTATTTTAAGTAAAATTAATTTTAATCAATTATTTATCTTGAATAATTTATTAAAAAAAAATTTTTTACTTTGATTTATTTTAATAAGCTTTGTATAATTTTTCCTATTTAAAATAAATTTAAATATTTAATAGTTAATTTTAATATAAAATTTATAAAATATTAAACGTTTTATATTTATTAATTTATTTTAAATAGATTTATTATAATCATTTATGAACTTGTAGTAAAACATTATTATATCATTATATTAACTAATTAACTCTATTGCTTAGAGTCTAACACAACACTTAGAGTTGCGAGAGGTACAAATGTATAAGATCGTCCGATCCTGTGACAGAAGGACAGATAGTAGGAACTAACAGTGAGCTTATGTTACAAGCAAGAGTAGCCTTGTTCAACATTCAAGTGACGAAGCTATTATACTAATCTGTTACTTCCACAGACGGGAAGAAGATTCTAGTAGAGCTCCAACTAACGTGTTAACTACAATCAACTACGGAGTTGATCGTAAGAGACTAACAGTTTAAGTGAGAGAGAAAGAATCCGAGATCCAGATAACATGGCCTGGTGAGGATTATAAAAGAATATGTTAACAACGATCAACTATGGATTTGATCGTAAGAAACTAACAGTTAAAAAGAATCCGAAACCCAGATAACATGGCCTAGTGAGGAGTATAAAAAGAGTGTGTTAACTAAACGAGAGGTCAGTAGATATCTTGTCGAATTAATAACGAGAAGAATAACTTAATTTGTAAAATTAAAAGATACTTGTATTTATTAAATAAAGAAGGGTTTATCAACCCGTTCTCTTAGTTGTGTCACTTATTCGGTTCTAAGAACGGTGGATTTATTCTACTGTTGTTGCTGTAACAACGTTTAAATCAACAACGAAGTTACAACAAACTAACAATTTTAAATATAAATGTTAACTAATATTTTAAAATTAAAAATACTTTTTTATTATAAAAACAATATTTTTTATATTAACCATATTTTTTTTATATATATGCAAAAAAAAAAAATAAAAAAATATTGATCTTTAAAAATTTAGGGTAGATGTATCTGCTAAAGAGACATCTTTAAACGTTTTATTTGGTTGATTTTTAAACAAATAATATATTTAATATTAATTTTTAAATTTGAATATAAATAATTATATAAAAATTATTATAAATTTATTATTAATTCAATTTACAAATTTCTTATTCAATAATTTTTTTTTTTAAATATTAATTATTAAAAAAGTTGTAGCATGATTAACTTAATTACGTTTTTGAAATTAAACAAATCAAAGAATGACTGCCCAAAAAAAAATCGTGTTTTTATTTAAATTATTTTGATCTTACAAGATAAAAGGCTACTTTCTTACTGTATCTCTCTTAAAACAATTATTTAGCAACGGTACCATTCTCCAAAAATTTTAAAACTCTTTACTGCACTTAACTATATGCTAAATTTTATTCAATAGTTTCCTCTCATTACATAGCCAAAATTCTAAACATTATAATAATAATATCAAACCTAAAATAACATAAATAATCATTCGTTAAAATGCAAGCAAGTTATAAGCTATCATCTTTTTTAAAATATCATATAATGTTAAAGTATATGGCTATACAATTATATAAAATTCTATATAGTAAGCTTTTAATTAGTTTTTTACTGACAGTTTTTTGATTCTATCGTAATCTTAGGATAAATATTTTAACTAACTTATTTTAACCCGAACAAAGAGTAAAGATGAATTTTGTAGGTTAATGTATAAAGAACAAGCTGTACTTTCAGTAGTAATGTCTGCTATAAAAACCTGTGTTAGCACTAAACTGTTAATTATAACTTTAGTATTTAATAAGCTATGACTATTGGTTAAATTACAACCTAAAGTGTAAACTAAAATTTTTTAGCGTTTACTTTATGATATAAATATTTAATTTTGTTACCCGACTGGTCAAGTTTACACAATTGTATATGGAATATGTAATAAAATAAAAGACTAATGTGTTTTTCACTTTTAAAGAAAGCCAGGAGAGCAGAGGAACACTGGAAATCTAAATCTTATTTAAGGCACATTTTAAATTGAAAATATAAAAATCTGAATTTTAACTTTAAGTTTGTTCTGTTTTAATTATGATCAGTTCGTTAAAAATTAGTTATTTAAGAAAAGCATAAAAATGTCTTTACATTATCAGCTTAGTCTTAACTAACAGGCTTGACTTTATTAATAGTTAAAGATTTGTAAAATATAGTACTACAAAGTTAATTTTTGTTATTTAAAATAAATAACTTATTATTTTTATTTATATAAATCAAAAAAAAGATCATTAAAATTTTTTAATATCTTTATGAAAATATTTAATTAAGTGATTCAATTTACAATGATAAGTTTTTATAATTAATATATTATATGCTATTATTATTATTATTATAAACAACTACTACTTATAATTTTTTTAAAAAGCATGTAAATTTTAATATTTAATGATTTAAAATATTAAAAATTATTAAAAAATGATATATTGTAAAATATTTATGATATAATAAAACAAAAAATTTAAGTTAAAATAAAATTATTCATTTATTTTGAATTTATTTTAATGAAAATTTTTTATCATTATCCTTTTAACAAATTTAGATTTTTATTTATTTTTTAGTCTTTTATTTTAATTATTTTTTTATTATTTGACTACCTAATTATTCATTATTCAAAAAATAATTTTTTTTAAATTATTATTTTTAAATTTTTTTTTTAATAAATTTTTTTAATTTTTTTAAAAATTATCATAAGTTATATCTTAAATACAGCATAAATAAAAAATATTTTTAGAAAATAATTATGTAGAAATTATTTATAACTATTATTAATTAAAATAATTATAATTTTATTTATATAAAATTATTTTATTTGACAATTATATTTTGTTTTAGTTGATTTCCTAGCAAAATTTAATAAGACTTTTTTTTTAATTAAATATTTGATGAAAAAAGTAATTAATTTGAAAAAACCTATTATATTTAAATATCTAGAGGTATTTTTACCGCTTTAAAATTATAGCTATAAATTGTTAAACTATCAATTCTTAAATTACTTGACCAGCTTTAGTAATTAAACAATTTTTTTTAAACAAATATCAGCAAAAAAAACTGTTGCAAATAAAATAAAATATTTTGATTTATTTTTTTAAATTAAGTTACAATAAAATCATAAAAATATTTTAACAAAGTTTAAATTCAAAATAAAAGTTGTTTTAAAATTAAAAAAAAAAATATTTAACAAATAAAAACTACTTTTTTTTTTACAAAAAAAAATAAACAAAATCAGCCATTTATACAAAATTAAAATGTATTTTCTAGACTATAACATCTTTATGAAAATTAATAATTTTTTTTTATTTTTGTTCTTATGTATTAATGAACAGAAAATATATCAAATTTTTAACATTAAATTTTTACACAATTTTATTTTATTAAATTTTCAGTAACATCTTAAACAGAGGTTAACATTACTTGAATTTAATTCATTTTCAAAACAAAAACGTCACTTTTCATTTTGCGTGATTTTGAGAATTGTTGAATGCTTATCACAACATTTTTACTTAAGTGTAAATTAAATGGTATAAAAAGATAATAATATGATAAGTTAGTAAAGATAGTCAAAAGTGTTATATACGACAACTTAAGCTCTTATGGTAGCACAATCAAAATCACAATTTTTACTATTTTTTACTTTATTTAAATTATGTTTTCAAATTAGTCAAACTAAAATTTATTCAATACATTTTTTTTTATGTATTATAAATTATTTACATTTAGAATTCTCATATTATTGTATTAAACACCTAATAGTTTTTTTAAAACTAAATTTTTTCAAATTCAATTTTTTATTTTAATGTTTTTTAAATAATAAAAAATAATAAAAAGTATTTAGTTTATTAACTAACATATAAGAAGAATATGTTTAATATAATAAATTCAAATAAATAATTTTTTTTTTTGATTTTAAAAAGTTTTTAATAATATTAATTTTTTTTAGGATGATTAAAAAATAATAATATTTTAATAATAATTATTTAATTAAATAAATATATTAGTTGAACCAAATATTGCTCATTAACATCTGTATTTAAATTACACAATCTAACCTAAATTATTTCACACTTTAGTACAAGTGCACTTTCATACATCTTTTTGCTATTTTTCTATTTAAACAGGTAGACAACATTTTTTATTATCTTATCTATAGCGTTGCCACTTGTCTTAACTTAATCTTTTTTCTCGAATCTAAACTATCATATAAAAACTCATTATATCTTTTTCAAAATTAGTTGATTTCTACATTTTATCATATTTGTTCTACTTTGTACTAAATATTTTTTATAATTATAATTTTTTCAAACACAATCTAGATTTTTTTGCTGTTAATTTTTTTGTCAATTGATAAAGGTTTTTTTAATTAAGTAGAATTGAATGTAAACTTTTATTACTTGATTTAATTATATAATTAGTTATTTTATTTATTAAAAATTTCTTAAATAAATCTTTTGTTTTTCTAATAAAGTTAATGATACTTTTTTTTAAATAGAATACTTTTTTTTTATAAAAATTTTATATAGAATTTAGTTTTATTTATTTTTCTATTAAATATAATTTTTATTAAATCAAATAAATTATAAATAGTTTTGATTTGTTAAATTAACATAGATTTTTTATTAATAATTTTTATAACTTAAAATTTAAAAATTTAAAATGATTAAAATTGTTTTTTTCATTTATTTTTATATATGTTCTTATATCAAAAATTAAAATTTATTATTAAATTTAAAATATCACTTGTTTAATTTAATGTTTTTTAAATTTTACAAATTTTAATTAAGTTAAATATATATATTTTTTAAATTAATAATTAATTGATTGGATATATATTTTTGTAATATATAATATATTACAATATTTTTATATATTATATAAAAGTAACAATAAATTACAAAATACTAATTATCTCAACAATTTTTTATTATATAATTAAAAAGTATTAAAAAAACAAATATAACATAAATATACATTTGAATAGTTTAAGTTAAAAAAAAAAACACATTTTTTAGCATAAATTTTAACAAAATTGAAACATATTTTGCTTATGAATATAAGTAAAACTTTATTTAAATTGAACAACATGTTTAAAATAAATATTTAGACAATTTTAAAAAATTTAAATAGAAAAATGTGTCATTTTTAGCAAATCGAATGAAATAAAGATTTAGTCTAGACAATTTTGCAACAAACTTTTAAACTATTTTATTTATTTATTTTTTAAATTAAAAAATGGTCTTATATGTACAAGAAAATTTTATAAAAAAAAAATAATGATTAAATATTAATTTTTGTGTTTTTTTAAAACAAAATTTAAAGTTAAATAAGAAAATCTTAATTAATCTTTGATTTAAAAATTTTTTTAATTGATGAAAAAAATCGCTAATTTAAAAAGCTATTAAAATTGTAATTACTTGAATTAATAATTAATAAATTTATTAAAGCCTTTATTTTTTTTTAAATAAGATGCTAATATATTGTTTTTAACTTTATTTTTTTATTATAAAAAAAAATAATTAGTATATTTATTTATAAATTAAAATATATATATAAACAAATATAAAAAAAATGTCGTAAACCTAAAAATAATTTTAAAATTTAAAAAATAAAATTTTTGAAAACTTAGTTTTTAGTTTTCTAAATTTTTAAATTTCATGAATTGAATTTTTTTAAATATATTCATATATTAAAAAAAAATCAATTTTGAAACAAGTTCAAAAAATATTTTTTTTTTTGTAAATATAAAATTATTATTTCAATTTTTTTTTAATACATGTAAATCTTTTTTAATACATAAATTTCTTAACTTATATTTCTGTTTCCATTTTACATACATCAATCAAATCAAAATTATTATAATTTTTACTATCTTTAAGTTTAAAAATATATTTTTTTTGATTTTTTAACATTTAGTCATGAGATAAATGCATTTAAATAAAATAAAAAACTAAAGTATTTAAATAATAATAAATTTTATTAAAGCTAAATTTTAATTATATATCTATTTATATATCTATATAATTTAACAAATTTTTTGTCTTAATAATTTTTCAATCAAGTGAAACTATTTTTGATCAAACATAAAAATTTATTTATGAAAAAAAATTAATAAGGTGCGATTTTATTATTATTTTATTTTTGATATCATTTTAAAGTAACTCAAAGTTTATTTAATCAGTATAAATTATTCTAAATTTAAGCTGGCTTGCGGTCAAACTTACCAAATTTTTCCAAATTTTTTCAAATAGCTTTATAGCTTGAAAGTTTAGTTGAATTTTTTTATTTAATCCATGTAACTAAAATGCAATTTTGTCTAATGAGCTTCTGTTAGAAAAAAGCGTCAAATGCAAATTAATTCAAAAACTAATTGTGTTTTGCACGAAGCGGGTATTAGTTAAAGGTGAGCATATTTTAACTCTTGTTGCTGACATACACGGCTGATTTTGCTTTATTAATTGCTGCATATTTGATAGCAATGGTTAATTAAACGATTAATTTTTCTGCGGCCGTGTTTGTTTTTTGTTGTATTTATTCATACTTGTTTGGCTTGCATAAGAAAAAATATCAAAAAATTACTAATATTAAGAGGGTCAAAAAAAAACCCCTAAATTTAAATTTGTCAAAGAATGTGAATTACATTGTTAAATAGTCTGATAAAATTTGTTTTGTTGAAATTGCAATTTCCTGTGCATCTTTGCTTTTCGTCCATTTTCTCTTATTTGATTCAATAGGCGTGGTAGTTTCCAATTTTCTTAATTTCAATTCAACAGTGTATCTAGGTACTTTACTAGTTTAACACTCTATTTTCCTTAATTTTTTTTTTTATATTTGTAGTTTTTTATTGAGTTGATTTTAAGTTTTAAATCTTTTATTATTAAACTATTTTACATCTATAATAATCGATTTTAAAAGATTTAATAGTTGTTAAAAAAATGGTCAAATATTCAACTAAATTTTTTTTTATTTTTTTTAACTTTATATTTTTTTATTATTTCCAGTTTTTATATAAAGTCAATTATTTTATTAAATATTTATTTTAGCTATATTTTTTACTTTTTTTATTTTTTAATAATTATTTTATTTTAAAATTAAGTATTTTATTTAAAATAAATATTATTAATTTTTTAAGGTCAATATTTTTTTTTAAAAAAAAAATATATCATTATTAAATTTAAATTTTTCTTTTTTAAAAATAAAAAAAAATTAGTTCAATTTGTTTTAAAATTTAAATTTTATTTACTTTATTCTTTATTTAAAAAAAAAAATTCTAACAAATATCATAAACTTACGTTTGGATAGCTTTTGAATAATTTAAACTCTTTTTTTAAATTAAATTGATCATCTTTTTCAAAATATGAAAAAAAAAACAATCATATTTTAACTAATAGTTATAAACAATGAGATTTGAATCTGTAAAGCTGAGTATGTGAACAATACATGAAGATACATGATAGCGATTTTGTAATAGAAATTTGAGCTTGACAACTGTTTCCATCAGTTTTATCTGTAATTTGCTAATTTCAACACTGATTTCAATAAGGCTTAATTATTCAGAACACTAGTATTATTTGCACAGTAAAATGTGTTTTAAATTTGATCAGAACATGCTTTAACATAAAAATTTACACACACTTTTTGGCGGCAAATTTATCACATTCTTCATCATTGCAAAATTATTATATTGCTATTTCAATGAAAATGTTGTTGTTTACCTTGAAATTGAAGACTAACTTTTTTACTTCCGATTTTACATTGTTAAAATTGCAAAATTTGCTTCTAGTTAAAAGTATAATAAATGAAAAACTAGCTTAACTACTAAGGTTTTTTTACATTTCACTTTTAATTTGCATCTTGTCTTCTATTTAAATGTTTATTATAGAAAAGTAAGAAATTTAAACCTTGTATAAATCCTCTGTTTAATATTGGATTGACGTTTCGGTAGATTTCTATGTGATGACTTTTTAACAAAAAATAAAGCAAAACGAGTAAAAGACTAAATTATAAAACAAAATAAAAAAAAAACCAAAAGTGGAGAATAATGCAAAATATAAAATAAAGTAAAACAGACAAACTATTCTGGTCAGTATTTGTATCCAATTACACTATAATTTGAGATATACACATGTGATTACAGAAACGCATTTAAAAGCCAAAAATAAAATTGTTTTGTATTCGAGTGCCTTGTGTGAACTTGACTGAATTTAATAGCTATACCAATATACATTAAATTGGCAAAGGCCTTAAGGCTATCTGATCTTGATCAATTGATCACTTTTCATTTACTTGATCATAGCCAGCACTCATTATAATCATTGCACGAAATATTGCAAACTAATGACAGAAGTGCTGATGCAGAATAGATGTTTTTGTTCATAACTCTGACCAGCTGATCAAATAGAACTTGATCTTATATAGTCATTGACACAATAAGATAGGATTCAATTTTTATGGTTAGTCGTTTGTTTCATCTATCTCTATATTTTTTTTTTTTAACAATTTTCTATTTAATTACTGTTTTAAAAAATATAATTTTATATTATAAATAAAATAATTATAAACATTTTAAAAAAATTATAAAAAATTTATTAAAACAATAAAAAATTATATTTTTTAAAATATTTATATATTTTAATTATCTATTATAATGTAAAATTTAAAAACAAAAAGTTAAAAAAAAAATTAATCAAATTTCTTTTTTTTTAATTTTTTTATGTTTAAATTAATAATATTTGAATTTGTTTTTTATTTTAATAATTTTGTATAATACATTAAATTAAATTTTATTTTTTTAAATTAAATCAGACTTTTAATTTATAAGTGATGTAGTTAAAAGATATTTTCTTAAAAATTCTAGATCTTTCACTAGTTATAACACAATTCTAATGTCATGATTCTCAAAGTCAAAAGACAAATAATTTTTTTTTTCCTTGTTATTTGTTTTTGATAAACAAATGGGTTCTTGACCATAGGTTTTAGATTTACCATTAAAATTTTTTTTCTTAATTTAAATATAACACTTAAGCCATTTTCTATCTCTTTAATTTCCAAACTTAAAATACTCTAAACTAACTTGCTCATGGCTAACACTTGAAATTCATCAAATCATAAGTCCTAATAACTTAATTCTATATTATTATTATTTAGTATCCACTAAATCATAGATCTTAATTTTTTAGATTTATACGCGCATGCTTAAATCATTTATTAAAAAATTTATTTTTTAAGTTTTTATTAATTTTCAAAATTAAAAAAAAAGTTTATTAGACAATTTATTAACTTATCAATAAACTTAGTTTTTTTTTAATCAAAATTAAATAATATTAACCATAAATTTTATTCATAGTAAGCATAATTAGTATACAAAACATAAAAAAAAATTAAAAAAATTTTAAAGAAAAGTGTAAAGTGTGGAAATAACAGGTAAAAAACACATTGCTTAAATAAAAAAAAAATCTGAATTTGTAATTAAATACAAAGCAAATAATTTGATGACCCTGAAGAAAAACTGAGCTGAATAAGCTATTTTATACAAAATAAAATTAAGATAAAATTTGCTACTATTTACTTAATTCATTTATTTTTTTGAGTTCATTGAAATTATGTAAATTAGAATAGCCAAAAAAATAAATAATAAAATGTTAAATATAAATTAAATATTAACAATTAAGTATAATTTTTTTTTTTAGTTTTAAAAATTTCAATTATTTTTATTAAATATTATTTTTATTAATTATTAAAATAACTAAATATAAAATTTAACTATATTTTTTATTTTAAATATTAATTAATTGAAATTTTTCATAATTTAAGGTAAAAAAATGTCAAAAATTTTAAAACTATTTAAATAACCGCAAGTGGCCGCCACAAATCTAAATTAGAAAAAAAAAAGATTTTTTTTTAAATTTGTTTTTTCTTAAATATACTGTTTTTGAATAAAATTAATAATTAAAAAAATTATTTTAATTTCGGTTAATTTTTTTTATTTTTTAAAATTAGGTTTTATTAATTTTTTTAATTTTATTTTTATTAAAAATTATAATATTTTTGTTTAATTACTTTCAATTGTTAACAAAAAATAAAATTTAATTTATAAAATAATTTATTATTAAAATATTATTAAATATTTATAAATAAACAATTAATTAAATTTAGTAAATTTAATAATTAATTATTATAGTTTTGTAGTAAAATTTATTTATTCGGACGAACTGCGTACGTAAAACTTCCGTCTAGGTGATATTAAGAGTTAACATAGGGTGGTATAAGAGAAGTACTGCAGACTTCACTTAGTATAGCAGCTTTTCCTTGTAAACTCGTCTAGAGGTAGAAATCCTCGTTATTATGCTCAAAGAGATAGAGGCGATATTCCTGTAGATCTGTGCATGTTATGACCCAGTGGTTGTAAATCTATTGTCTTTACAATAGTATTCGTAAACCTGTTAGCACTTGAGGAATAGATCGATAGAGGTTAACTATCGTTAGACATCTATCCCTGAGATAATAAGTGTAGCTCTGTCAACTCGGGATGGAGGACTATATATATTGCGACAAGACTATTAGGAAGTCAGTGTATGTTCGGCTTTACGAGAGACAAGTCCCTTGTAATACTATACTAAGTTAGTTTTGTTTAAATTTTATTAAGTAATAAAGATAGGGTTGAAAACCCTTATCCTTGATTTTCCGTTTATTTCGGATAAGTATTAAACATGAAACCTGTCCACCAAAAAACTACATCAGTTTTAATTTATTAAAATTTAAAATCTGTATTAACAATTAAATATACTTTTATAATTATTTAATTAATTTCATACTTTTTTTTTGATATTATTTATTTTATTTTTTTTTTTAAATAAATTTAATATAAATATTTTTTATTACTTTTTTTATATTTTTATTAAAAGTAATTTTTTTAGTAAATAGAATTTAATAATTAATATATATTTTAAATTATTTTTATTGGATAAAATATTTTAAAAAGACAATTAAAAAAATAAAAATTAATGATTAAAATTAATATTTGTATTGTAATTGATTTAATTAAGTTTTTGACAGTTGAAATCATCGATTTTATGTTAAAAACGTGTAATGTGTAAATAAATTAATCAATCCAGAAATTCAAAACTAGAACTTTAATTTCAAAGCTCTATCTTGTTGTATTAAACATGCAATAGCCTGTGGTAATAAATGGTAAAGATGTATAATATGAATTGTGGTCAAAAAAATTATAACAACCAATACCTGCTTTTATTTATTAAGCGAAAAATTCGTAACGCCAATTAGTCATTTTTTTGACATTTGATCATTGTTTTTGACATCTATTACATTTATTTTACTTGTATTAGTTTATATTTATAAACATGGTTACAATTATTAAAACCAAGTTCACTTGTTTTATTTTTGATTTGAAATTATTATTATTATTTAAGATGCCCCACTTGACCATAGCAGTCTTTACAACCACTTTGAACTTAACCAATCTTTACATGTTTAGCATGTTTTAGTAATTTCTTACCATTTAAAAATTTTTTTTTTGCATTGTTAGTATTTACTATTAAAGTCTTAACTTTTAAATCTTTTTACAAATGATGTTTGCATTAATAGTTCAATATATTATTTTTCTATTATTTCATATTAAATTTGTAAACAATATGTTTAGAAATTTTAATAAGTTTTATATTTTTTACAATTTGATTGCTTAATATAAATTATTAATTTTTTATTAACAACTAACGGTAAACTTAAGTTAAAAAACTAAAAAAAAAATTATTAAATTATTTAAAAATAATAAATCAGTATATCTTTTTGATTTAATTTTAATATCAATGATTATGTATCTATTTGTTTTGAAATTTAATTTTCTTATGTTCAAATAAATTTGCTTATAATTTTATTAAATTATTTGTTCATAATTTTTGAATAAATTTTTATTTAAATTAATTTTTTTTGATAAAAATATGTAGTTTATCAAAAAGAATAATTTAAATTTAACAATTTTCATTTATTAATATTAACAATTATTTTTTCATTATTAATTTTTAAATAGATTTATTTTAAATAAAATTTAAACTATTCTTTTATTCAATAAAGAAAGTTAAATTCAATATTCTAGAGGTTGATTTATTTTTTGATGTAATATTATTTGCCACCTATTCTGACTTAAAAACAAGTAAAATGCATTTGTTTAAATTTGATCAAAAAAAAAAAAAAAAAATTTCAATGTAAGAGTGTTTGCATCACTTTAAACATATTGATAAGCCACAAACTTAGAAATTGAATAATCAATTTGATTTGTTAATTGTTTTTTGATGTTTGTTTTAACAAGTGTTTATATATGTGCATAGACAACAGTAAAAAGTAAGTGAATAGGCGTTTCTATAGGTGATTTTTTAAAAATTTTTATTTAATTTTTATTTTTTTTTAATTTTGATTTCAACATATACTTTATGCCTAATTTTTGTTTATAATAATTATTTTTTAATTTTTTTAGATGAATTTTTTTTTTATTGTTTATTTATTTTTTTTTAATAAACAAGTTAATTAAATTAAAAAAAAAATTATTAAAATATTTATTTATTTTTGTTTTTATAAAGATATATTGTTTATATTAAAATTTTTTAATAACATATTTCAAAATTATTTTTTTTTTTTTTTTAGTTTTTTAATTTAAATTAATTAATTTAATTTAATTTTTATACTAAATTAAAAAAAAAATTAATCTTAAAAATAATAAAACAAAAAAACAGTTTAAATTTTAGATAATTTTATTTATATATATTTTAATTTTTTAATTAAAAAAAATCTTAAAAATAAGCATTCAATGTTTTTTAATGTTAAATTTTATCAAATTTAATTTACAAGGTATTTAAATATCTTATTAATTAATAAAAATATATAATTATTTTTTTTGTAATTTATTAATTAAAATGATAATTAATTGTAAATTTTGGATTTTAAAATGTTAATTATCTATATATTTATAATAAATAAATCTTTATCAATCTTAATCAATTTGTTGAAAAAAAAATTTCAATTATTTTGTTTTTTACCTAACTTTTACAGATAGGTATAAATTTGAAAATTTTTGTCTTTGGAATAAAAAAAAATTTTATTTTATTTATTTATTTTTAATATTTTTATTGTTTATTGTGTACATGGCCAACAAATAAATAAAAATAAATAGTTTAAATCATGATTATCTATAAAAAAAAGAAGTTAAGTGTTTGACACATTTTGTGAATTACAGCATCAAATAAAAAGATTTTAAACAAGTATTTGTGTTTAAGATCAAGTAGATTGACTTCGAAGTGCTGCGTTCAACTATTAAACACTACCAAATCAGAATATGATTTGATACATTTTGACTTGATTTCTAGTTAAAAGCCACAATTTTATTTTTTTTATCTTTTTTCTAAAGCCAATTTGGCTGAAAAAAAGCACATGAGTTCAAAATTGTACAATAAAACAAGCCCATTATTGGCTTTTGGATTCGACAAATGGACTCATACTTAAAAATGTTTACATCTTGATTGGAAACTATGTTTTTGTTTGAAAAATAAAAAAATAAAAATATTAAAAATAATAAAAATAATAAAAATAATAAAAATAATAAAAATAATAAAAATAATAAAAATAATAAAAATAATAAAAATAATAAAAATAATAAAAATAATAAAAATAATAAAAATAATAAAAATAATAAAAATAATAAAAATAATAAAAATAATAAAAATAATATATATGGTTTATTTTTTAAAAATAGTAAAAAAATAATAAAAAAGTGTATAAAAAAATAAAGCAAAGTGTAAAACATTTTTATAATGAAAAATAAATAAAATAGAAAATTATATTTTTTCAAAAAACAAAGTGATGAAAAATTTAAAAAAAAATGTGAGAATCAACTATGCTGATATAATGGATATAAAGGTATACTTTATGATGGACAATTTTTTTTACCTATTTTCATTATTTGACAGTTCTGACGTAAGAAAAAATGTGATCTAGCTTGTATTCCTTTGAGATCATCTATACGTATGATTCACAATAAACAAATGCAAGTCAAGCAAAAAAAAATTTGCACTAAATAATTTGGTTATTTAAAATAAAAATCTAAGTGCTGACAAATGGATAAATTGATTTGGATAAATTTAGAAAAATATGGATAGATTTGAAAGGAATAGATTTAAAAAGAAATGAAACTTTAAAAAAAATTAATAGATTAAAAAAAAACTGAAAATTTTTTTGAAAAAGTAAAGTGTGTGACAGTTTCAACTTATGAAAGAGGATCTTAGCAAATGCTTAATGAAAATGAGAAACACGATTAAATATAAAAGAATATGAATAGCTAAAAATCAAGTAAAATGTGAGTACAGGGTAGAATGTGAGTACAGGGTAGAATGTGAGTACAGAGTAGAATGTGAAGACAGAGTAGAATGTGAAGACAGGGTAGAATGTGAAGACAGGGTAGAATGTGAAGACAGGGTAGAATGTGAAGACAGGGTAGAATGTGAAGACAGGGTAGAATGTGAAGACAGGGGAGAATGTGAAGACAGGGTAGAATGTGAAGACAGGGGAGAATGTGAAGACAGGGGAGAATGTGAAGACAGGGGAGAATGTGAAGACAGGGGAGAATGTGAAGACAGGGTAGAATGTGAAGACAGGGGAGAATGTGAAGATGACATGCAATACAAATGCATACTTAAGACGGAATAAAATGTTGTTAAGATAATTATGTAAAGTTAAAGAAAGTGTTTAAGAAATGATGTGGCGCTGACGCAAAAGATGTGAACAGTTGAATTGCGCAAGTGCTGAAGGCTACAGCCAGAGAGCGCTGCGGGCTGCCAGTCCAAGCGGAAGCGACCGCTGTGCGCACCGCCAGTGTTTGTTCGCACGGCCAGTGGCAAACAAGTGCACAAAAGCGGAACCGCGTTCACAGTGAAAAGTGAGTTCCAGTGGCGCTTCGTCAGCTTAGCCGACCCCCAACCAATTGTCAGCCGACCGTCAGCTGACAACTCATCATCAGCTATTTCCGCCTCCGGCCCATTCTGAACAGCCAATCAACAGTCCAAATCAGAGTGCAATCAATTTGATACTTTTGTGATTGTGTTGCACTTCCGGTCTGTTGTGTCGACACTGTTACACCTGTCTGCAGAGCCATATGGTCGCATAAGATCATGTTTTTTCTTTAACTTTTTCTTAGTTAAAGTTGCTTCTTTTCACCTCCGCCCACTTATTTCTCACCTTCTTAATGTCTCTCTCCTTGTGAATCAACTGTGCAGCAAAGTGACCATTCTTTACAGTCAAACCACCTTCCAGCAAGAAAATAATTCCAACAACAAAACAATATCTTACAATACCAGCCTACTTAAGTTCAAACTTTCAAGGTGCTTAGTTTATAGTAAACCACTTGTGCAACTCAATTCTGCTATTATCCATAATCAACTAACTAAATATCTATAACCACAAAACTAAACTTGATCATTTATCCACTTTTTACACTGCCTTCGTCTATTTATTCAAAAACTACACTTAAAGTGTTTTCATCTTGTCTATCTCGCCCCAAACCACAAAACACCACACTATCACCGATCAGTTTGATTTGTTCTTTTTTTAACTTGTTCTGCCCGATTTTTAAGATCCATTTTATTTCGACTCATCTCATGCAATTGTGCTTTTCAGTTTTATCATTTGTCCATGCCATTTCTACATCTCACAATTGTATCAACTTCTATTCAATTCGCAACTCAAGGATTATAATGAATACACCATTTTATTATTATTTTCGGTAAATATCTACTTACACTATGCACTAGCTAAACTCAAATTTTCTTACAATCTTTTATAAATTCATAACTTCACAATTTACAGGTATATGTGTGTTCTATCATTTTTTCATATATGCATTCTATATTGTCATTAGATATTCGCTTATATTTTCAAACTTAAACTTTCCATATTTGCTTCATATACACATACTTATTAAAACTTTATATATTGATTTCAATTTATATTAAGATGTAAAGTTCATTTATATTTGATTATTAAATGTTTAAGATTTATTAAATATGTATTTGGCATATGTTAATATATTGTTAATGCGAAACTGAATACATATTTGTTTTTCATTTTCCTTGTTTACGCTTTTTGCATTAATTTTTTACATTTACTCTAGTTTAGATATTTTAATTTAACTTTTTTTTATCTATTTGCTATTTTTTTATTTATTTGTTTGTTGTTGTTTTTTTACCATTTAATCGTTTTGTTTTTTTAATTTTTATTATTTTTGTTTATTATTTTATTTTTTAATATTTTACTTATTGTTTTATATTTATTTTTTTTTTTATATATTAATAATATTTTATACTTTAATTTTACTAATGTATTTCTATTTATGAAAAATTATTTGGTCAAATACATCACCTGTTCATCATAAAAAATGTTTCTTTTTATTTAAATTTTGTTTTTATATTACCTTGTATGCAACAGATGCTGCCTTATTAAAACAAATATGAAAAAAAATTATTCAAATTTTAAATTATTAAATAAGAAACAATTTAAGAAACAAAAAAATTAAAATAATGAATTTTTACAAAATCTTGATAATTGACATTTGCACTAAACAGTTTTAATATAAAAAAATTTAATTCAAAAAAGCAGGTGTCTTTGATTAAATTTTTTGTTCACACTTTATTTTTATTGATGTTTATCATTTAACTTTCTAATTTTTACAATTTTCCATTTGAACAGTTGGATTAACAGTTAGATATTAGACACTAAATAAAAAAAAATTGCTATTTTCTGCATCGTTTCCGCAACTTGGTAAATTCAATGATTTTAATTAAGTTTATAATTTTAAATGGAAAAAAATGCACTTGATTAAGTTAATCAAAATTTTTATTTTATTTTTTTGAAATTTTTTTAAGTTACTTTTTTTCTATTTAAATCTGTAATTTGGTGTAAACAGTACTTAAAATTTTATTACAAAATTTAGCAATAAATTTTTTTCTTTTTTTTTTTTTTTATTGAATATTTATTAAGCTTAAATTAATTTAAAATTTATTTATAATTGTTTTATTTCTAAAATTACTAATTCTTTGTATTTAGATATTTTATTATATTTTTATATATAAAAAAAAATTACTTTTATATAATTTAAATGAATATAAATTAAAAATAAAAAGTCTTTAAATTATAGTGGCAAGCAACAGCTTGTCATTTTAAATGTTTCAAAGTATGCAAAAATATTTAAAATGGTTAATGCTTTGTTTTTTTTTTTGCTTGTTTATTTTCTAAATTGAGATTACTATCCAATTTAATTTAATGTTTCTTATTTAAATCAAAAACAATTGTTTAAAAATGTTTCATCAACTTTTTTTTAAATTTCAATATTAATTAACTTCACTTTTTATTTGCTTTTTCTTTTAATGTGTTCTTAAAACAATTTTTTTTTAAATTTTTTTTTATTAACTTAAATCTAACCATCAAATTATAAAATATTATATACAAACACATTCAAATGTTTCTTCATCACTAATATATATTTATTTTTTTCAAATGAATATTTTGACCTGGGAAATCATCAATTTTGGCTATTTTTTGAAATAAGCTAGAAAATTAACGCTTTGGCATTACACCAACAAAAACGGATTTTGTAATTAAACAATTACTGAAAATGCAAATTAGCCAAAAATTGATTCAGTAGCTTTTTTTTGATAAAAATTATGTAAAAAAAAATTTAAACAAACGCGTTTGGAATGCAAAAACTCAATCAACATAAATATAATAAACAAATTATGTTTCTCAATAAATTATTATTGTTTTTTTTTTTTTATTTAAGCAATTAATTTTTATCTGGATTTAGAGGTTTATTATAAAAAATTAAAAGTATTGAATTATAAATAATCTTATTAAACATATAATCACTTTTTAATCAATTTATGAATCTAATATTAATTTTGCAAAATCAAGTGTAAATGGCCCAAAGCTAAATATATATTTAAATATAATTTTACATAAATTGAAGTAAAATTTTAATTTTGAATTTTTTAAATTATTTTGACCGATGTTAACTTCAGTTTTTAGTTAACTTTATCAATGATTTTTTAAACTAAACTATGATGTTATTGACAATTTCATTAAAAATATTATTACATTTATTTTCATTTAAAAAATAAATTTTATTACAAAATTGAATTTTAAAATTAAGATTTAGATTTTAAAATTTAAACAATTATTAACTTTTTAAGATAATTTTTTAACAACTATTTTATTCTAAAACAATTTAAAAAACAAGGCAAAAATCAAAATTTTTTATTTACTTTGATTCTGTTTTTTTTTTTTTTTTATTTTTTTTAATATCTTTTGCTTTCTTTCTTAATTTTTGTTAATATGACATTTGAAAAACAGATGTTTTAATAAAAAAAAATTAAAAAAAAAGTAAAATAATAAAAATAAAACAAATATCTAAATGTGCGGAAAAAACATTGAAAATGTCGCATATTTTTAAGCAAACATTAAACTTTTGAATTTTACATTTTTAGTGGTTTTAGTGCTAATTTTTTATTTCTTAATTCCACAACAGCTGTTACAATGTTTTTTCAATGTTAAAAAAATATATATATTATATTTTTTAAAAATAAATTTTTTTAAAGTTTTTATTTGTTTTTTTTTTTTTAAATATTTTAATGCTTAAATTCACTGTTTAAATGTAAAAATAAATAATTTCCTAACTATAAAACTAATTTTACGTTTATTTATTAAGAATTAATTCTTAATGTTAATGTTTCGTAATTTTAATATTTAATTGTTTTTTTTATTTTTAAAATAAAAATTTACTAAATTTAAAAAAAAAAATAATTAAACTTTTAACAGTTGTTTCTAAGCAATTAGAAAATTTTAAAAAATTTAATTTTTAACATTATAAAATTAAGTTTTTACTATAAATATTAATATTTAAAAATTATATAGTTAATTAAATATGAATAATAATATTTTTTATAAATTAATAAAAACTATAATAAATAAATTATGAAATAAAAAAAAAAATAATTATTGACAATTACAATTAGATTTAAAAAAAAAATGGACTTAAATTGTTAATCAGTTACCTGCAAATAAAAATTATTTTCAAATGAAAAAAATGGTCAATTAAGAAATAAAAATTTTTAAATTTTGACCAAATTTCATGTTATTAGAAGTTAGAAATAAATCGAAATGACTTAACCTGCTCAACCGTAAAAACAATGGATTTACGGGCTATTTTAGAGTCAACATATAGCCATAGCTTTTAATTTCCGATTGTCTGATTTTCATTTGTTTCACTTTCGCCTTTTTTTTTGTTCCCGTTGGATTCAAGTCATTGATTTTGTCAATAATAATGTTTAAATCACATACTGAAAATTTTTAAAGAAAGTATTTATTTATAATATTGGATTTAAAATAAAGCTGTTATAAACAGGTAAGCTGATTTTGCTTAATTTCATCGAAAATAACTAAAAACATTTTAAGTGTAAAATAATTTTTTTTTTAATTGAACATACTAAGATAAAAATAAATATTTCTTTTAATATAATGTTTAATAAGTTTTAATTTCTTTATTTTTTATTGATATTCTAAATATTAATAACAAAAAAAATGTATCTAAAAAAAGATTTATTTATATATTTATTAAGTGATAAATAAAATTTTTTATCTGATTGTTTTTTAAATTTAAAAATTTGTATATAAATTTACTTAAATTAAATAAAAAATTGTATTAAATTATATTTTAATTTTTTTTAGTTGTAATCTGAAATTTTTATTTATTTATGTTTTTTATAAATTGTATCATTTCAATATGTTTAAAATTTTTTTTTTATATATTTTTTTATTTCTTTACATTGCAATCAAATTTTTTTTTAAACAATCAGTATTATTATTTAAAAAATTTTTTATTATTGATTCAACTTTTTCAACATTACTTGTAACCAAGTACCACTAGAGTATTGAACTATTTTATTGCAATAATTTTAACACATTTAAATTTAAATTCCTTTTAAGTTTTATTATTTTTATTTATTTTTTTTTATTCTTATTTGTTCATTTGTTTTTTTATATTCTTTAAAATATTTTTATTTTTTTTAAAGGTATCAAATTAAATTTTTTTTATTTTATGTTTTAATAAAGCATTAATTTGCTTGTTGTTAGTGCATTTTTACAATAAAAAATTTGAATTTGTTTTTTTTTAATTCAACTTTTTAATAAGCTATTCATCAAAATGATACATATTCAAACTTATTGAGCTGTAACTTGCAATCGAGTTAAACTTATTGACAGAATGCATTCATTCAAAGTAAAAAAGCCAATTTATTAAGCTTGACCGTTTCTGGTTGAGTAAAAAACTAAATAAAACAAATGTATAACATCATCTGTCTGCATATAATAGCTTTGCTAAATTGATGGAACAAACTGTTTGAACCTGATTCTTTATGTTTTTTAGCTTAACTTATATAAGCTCGTTTAACATCAGAATACAAAACACTTGATGCTGTAAATGTAAACTGTAAACTTAAAGTGATTGAATAAAGAAAAGGTCAATCATGAAATAATCACAATTAAAAGACTGAATGAAAATATAAATTTTTGATATTAATGAAAATAGAAAGTAAAATAATGATAAAAACAGTGTCTAAAAGTGGTAAATTGTCATTTCTGGTTGATTTCACAATTATATGTGTTTATGCCACTTGTGCGCACATGTCTGAGCACATACTTATGCATTACGCTTTTTGCACTTGCCTATGTCCTATCTTATATTTGCCCTATTCTGACTTTTTATCCATTCTATCTTGTTTGTTTATCATGTTTGTAATCACATTTTTACTAGTTTGATGGTTTTTCTTGTTATTTTAACTTATTTTTGTTCTAAAAGTCAGTAAAAGACAAATTTGACCAGTTCAACACTTCAAATCTTTTTTTGTTTAAGCTATGACAGTTTAAGATATATTCAATTTGCTTAATTTAAATTTTTCAACAACAACTAATTACAATTAGTATATTTGCAAACTAGTTTGTACGCTTTTGTTTTACAAAAATTAATTTTTTTTTATGTGTCATTGCAAATAAAATAGAGCATTAAACAAAATTAAAATTATATCATTATAAAAATTAATAAATATTAACCTATTATTATTTGAAAATAAAAACAATTTAAAATTTAAGTTATTAAATATAATTTATTTTTAAAGGTTAAATTGTATTTTTTATTATCTTTACGTAAAATTAGATGCATAATTGACAGATTTAAATTAAATTCATACAAAATATAGAATAAATCAAATATTTGATTAAATGAATAAATATTTTATTTACTTTTAATTAAGCAAGTAGTAAAAAAAAATTTATGATGTAAATTTGCGATAACATTAGCCGTAATGCTTTAAATCTAGTATTTTGATTTTTTGTAATTTATACAGAAACATCGATGCTAATGTCAGTTAGATAATCAAATATAATTTAGACAGCAAACAGCTGTTATTAACCAAAAAAATATCTAAATGATGATGAACATCTAACAATAAGTAAAATATATTACATTCTTAAATGATTACTATTAAACACTTGTAAAAACTATTCTACAAATATGATATTTTTGACATAATACACGTGTAATTATGCAAAAACACATTCAGTTAAAATAAAAAAATAATAAAAAATATTTGACCTATTGCTTAGATTTTTTATCCTAGTATGTGGATTATTTATAATTTTATTTTAAAAAAAAACGCACGTGTCTTTATTTTGCAATCCAAAAGCGTTCAAATGGTTAAAATATTTTCAGATTTGCCCAGATGGCAAGTTGCAAGACCGGCTTAGTAAAAGCAAATAAGAAAAAAATCTTTAAACGTGTGGTAAATATAAAAAATGCTTATGTCAAAATGCGAACACGATTGTCACAAATTAATCCAATACAATCTTTGATCTGTTTTCAACATGCTTGCTGTTTTCATATAAAACAAATCACAAAAACGTAATTATTTTACGTTTCAAAAGACAAATGAAAAATAAAATTTAATAAAAAAAATAAAAGATAGTGATTCAAGTGGTCAAAAGATAAAGTAAAACATAATTAATATTGACTAATATTGATAAATTATAAGAAAGTAAAACGATTATTTTGCATAGTTTAATTGAAAAAAAAAAAAAAATGAAATAAATATATTTTTATATAAAAATTGTTTTGCAAATTGATGCAAATCTTAATATTTTATGTTAAAAGATCGATTAAATTCATTGCTTTTTGCAAGTCAATTTGATATAAATTTCCGAAATCATTATTGAGAATTATTATTATAAAAATTTCTTTATTTAACTAACCACAAACATTTACAATTAACTATTATTTTTTTCCTGCAAAAGTAAATACTAATAAATAAATAAAAAACAAATACTTTTAAATTTAAATTATCATTTTTAAAGTAGATTTTAAATAAAAAAAATTGTTAAAAATTAATTTATTTAGTATTTAAATAAAAATTGATAATTTTAAATAACATAAATTAAAAATTTAAAAATAAAAAAAATATATATTAATTGCAATATTCAAAAAATGAGTCTAATTTAATTTATAACTAGTTAATTATTTTTAAAATAAAACAAATTATTAATTAAAAAAAAAAAATTAAAATAATTAGTAATGTAAAACCTTAAAAAATAAACTTTTTTAGTTTTAATTTTTGTGTACTATTGTTATATTTAAATTTTTTTGTATTTTTTTTTTATATGATAGTTTAATTAAAAATTTAATTGTTAAATAAAATTTTTTATTATTTTAAAAAAAATAAGCGTTAAAAAGTTATGAATAATTTAAAATTTTAATATATTTTATCTTAAAAATTTAAGAAAGTAAATAAATGCAAGATAAAAAAAAATAAAAGTTAAGCTTAAAAATAATGATTGGTTAAAAATACTTAAATATTAAATTTATTTATCAATATAACATAACTAAAATAACAAAATAACTTAAACTATTTTTAATACTTATTTTTATGTAAATTTAATATATTATTACATTTGTTTATAATCTATAAATTTAAAAAAAAGTTTTAATATTTTTTTGAAATCAGCTGTCATAAAAAAAATAAATTACTTAAATAATTTTATTTTAAAAACTTATTAGAATTTAAATAAAAAATTGTCAATATTAGAATAATCTTTATTATTTTTATCTTATTTTTATTATAAAATAATAAAACGGTCATTTAAAAATTTAAAGTAAGTTGATTGCGTTTAAATCTTTTCAATTTTTTTTATATTAGTTTTTCAAGATTAGTTGATTTTATTTATATTTTTAATATAACTATTAAATTATTTTTTCAACACTTTTTTTTGTTATTTTTACATCAAAAGTTAGAAAGATTATATGTAATTTGAGTTTTAAAAAAAAATTTTAATTTTGATTTAAATATTTGTTTTTAATTTTTTATCAAAGCCAATTTTCAATTAATTTTTTTTTATATATTATTATTTTTATTTTTTTTATATATAATTTTAAAAAATTTTTATAACTTTTGTTTAAATAAATAATATTTAATATATATTTTTCTAATGATTTATAGTTTAATTTTAAATTTTATGAATATTATTTTTAAATAATTATTTAAAATTATAAATCTAGCTATTTTTAATTAAATTATTAATATAAATTATTAAATTTACCTGAAATTGTATTGATTATATAGAATTTTAAAAATATATATTCTAATTAAAAAATTAACTTAAATCAAAAAAATTGTTGTTGACCATTTTAACAATAAATAAAACAAAAATTATACAAAATCTATATCTTTTATATTTTAAATTTAATATTTTTTTTTTAATTTTTGAAAATAATAAAATATTTATGTAAAAAATTTATTACGCAAAGTTTAAAAGTAGCATTTTATTTTTGTTTACATTATAAATATATATATATTCATATTTTTAATCATAATATTAATGTATAAGATACTAACAATAATTTTAAATTAAAAACTTCTTAAGATTTTATTTTAAAACTATTAATCAAAAATTAAAAGTAATTTTAACTATTAAATATTTGAATTTATATGAAATTTATCATTAAAACTAGAAAAGCGAATTGCTTGCCAATCAAATTTTAAGTTATATCCATCTTTCTTATTTTTTTTTTGTTAAACATTTTTTTATTTATAAATTTTTTTTTTTGCAAGCTATCAAAAATTTTACGCTGATTATGCAAAAAAAATCACTTTTTACTAAGTTTAACAAATTTAATTTTTTTGCTTTTTATATTGAATTATTTAATTTTCTTAATAAAAATTTTATTTTCTCAATTTATTATTTTATTTATAATACTTTTTATTTGTTTGAATTAAAAATGTTTTGATTATAATAATATGAAAAATAGTTTAAAAAACAAATAAATTAAAACCTAAAATTAAAAGTGACAATAATTTTTTGCGTTTTGATGGCATTATTTTTTTATAAACATTTTAAAAATAAATAAAAAAATTAATTAAAAAAATAATATGTTAAATAATATTTATAAAAAATAAATTTATATTTTAAAAAAATTAAAGTAGCTTAATTTTTTTTTTTAAATAAAAAATACTTATACATTTTAAAATATAAATTTAGTAAAAAATATTTAATTCAATGATTAAATTTTTTTTTTTTGTAAATTACTTTTTGTGAATTATTATTAGTTGTATAATCTATTAGTTAGATTATATATACATAAAATGAATTTGTAAGTTTATCATTTAACCTGGTAAAATTAGTCTTTTTGACATATATTAATAGTTTAGGATTTATAATAATAACTTTGTAAAGATTTATTTAATAGATATATTTTGATATACAAAGAAATATTTCTTAAAACTTTATTATAACATATTTTATGCTAATTATGAGTCCTATGAGTACAGTGTTTTATTATAAAATTTATCCTAAATATAAAATTTAGAATGTATCGCTTTTTTTGTTCAAAATATTTGTTGTCTTTTTTATGAAATATTTTTTTTATTATTATTTACTAGTTTACTTCAATATCTTAAAACATTTGATATTTTAGATTTTATGTTTTTTTTTTTTTTAAATTACAGATAAAATTTTATTAAATATAAAATTTTTTTTATTAGTATTTAATATTTATAATGCATATTTTTTTTAAATTCAATTTTTAATACTAATTGACGTTACTACATAAGTTAATGTTTATTAGTAATTAATTAATAAATAATTTTAATATATATTAAAAAAAAATTTTTTTAAATGAATGTTAATATAATTAATCATAAATAAAACTAATGTAAAAAGATTATAATAAAAATATAAAAATTTTTATAAATTTAACTTGAATTTGTAATTATGTAAATAAAGTCAGTTTATATCAATTTTACTAATTTATTATAAATAACTTATTTAATTTAAATTAAACTTAAAGTTCAAAACTATTTATAAAACTAAAATATTAAGTTATTTTTTATTCATAATAAAAATATAAGTAATTTGTAATTTTTTATTTTAATATTTGATTATATTTTTGTAAATAAGTTTTTTTAGATGTTAACTAAGAAAATAAAAATAAATTTAATATATATCTACATTTTAATTTTAGTTAAAATGAAATATATTATCTATAAAAAAATGTAAAACATATTGCATCACAATTTGCTTTCATTTACGTTAAATTTAGATTTATTTAAAATTAATTGGTTTATTTAAATATTTTTATAAAAAATAATTTAATGTTTAATAAATATTAGAAGTTTAAATCAATTTTAATTTCAAAAAATATTATACTAAAATTATATATTATTATTTAATTTAAAAAAAACTTTATAATTTTTTAAAATAAATATATTTTTGTAAAAAGAGTTTTTTTATTAAGTTTGCTTTTAATTATTATATTATTAATTTTATGAAATAAAATAAAAACGGTTTAATAATTAAACTGTAAATATACGTATTTATATATGAAATTAATAATTTTTAAAAAAATTACTAATTTATAATCTACCAATAACTTAATAAAATTAATTAAAAATGATTATTTCAAAAATACAATAAATTAAGTTTTTAAACACATTATATGAAACATAATCTTTGTTCAAATAATTGCTCTTATTTTTTGACTTGAAATAAAGAAACGCCACAGTTATTTGCATGCGCAGTTTAGTCACTTGAATTCAGTTTTTTGATGTTCATCTAGTGAAGTGCAATTATCCGGTTGAAGCATTAATTTACACAAGTGTCAATTGTTTAGTTTTAACATATTTTCAAATATTATTTGATGTTTAACTTATTGAAAATGAACAAATTAAAATTGATCAGTCTTAAATCTAATTTTTGTTTAAATTATAAAAGATTTTTGTATGTTGAAAATTTAAGCTTTAAATTTTTTCTATATAAATTGATTCAATACGTTATTACATTCAACATTTTATATTTTATTTTTAATATTAAGCACGCTACATTTTGATATAGTTAAATAACATATTTTTGATCTTGTTTGATTCTATGTTTGCATTTTGTCTTATTTAATCTGATTTGAACTAATTTTGACTTCTAATTTTAAAATGTATATTGAATGTTTTAATTACTTATTTTGTTAATATTTGTTTAAATTATTTTGAATTAACACATTATATAAATTAAATTTTTTTTTAAAAAATAAGTTTAAAAAAAAAATTAAAAGCAAAGTGAAAACTGTGAAAAAATAAATTTTTTTAAAAATAGCTTAATTACTGGTTGTTTGTTAAATAATTTTAAACAAAGAAAAACATGCTTCAAAATTTCAATTCTCAATAACTTTAGGCATAGATTTGCAACTAAAGATGTTCAATCACATTTATGGAATTAGCACAGCATGTGATCATTTAAACATTCCTTTTTAATTCTAACAAAATTTATAAATTGAAACTGATTCACAATTTAATTGACAATTTGTTAGCTTAAATATAAGTTAACTTTAACAAATTTCAATCTAATCAATGTAAAAATTTTATTTTAAAATTTAGTAATTTATTCTATTTTTTGCATAAACAATTAAGATTTAAATAAATTTTAGTTATATTTTAAATTTTAATTAAAAAAAAAATTATAACCAACACACTTTATAAACTTTACTTGTCTATTGATTCATTTTCTATATAAGTAAATTTTATATTTTTATTTTACTTTATTTTTTTGCTTTGTATTTTTGTTATTAAATTTTAATTTTTTAATTTTGATTAAAATAGCAATTTTTAATTTAATAAAAATTATCAATATATAATACTTTAGTATTTAGGTATTAAGAAAAATTTAAATTATCTTTTATAATTTTTATATATTTAAAATTTTTAAAAAATAAATTAACTTTTAATTTTAATTAACTTATAAAAAATTAGTTTTTAGACTCAAAAGATGTAATAAAATAAAATAATAAAATATTATTACTTTTTTTAATTTAAGTTTGAAAAAAAAAAAAATAATTTTCTTATTTAAGTCAATATGCAAATTAAGAAAAAATAAATAAATATAAAATAACACAAGTATTGATATCTTCGAATTTTTAGATTGACACTAAATGTGTCTATAAAATTGTGGCTTGTAAATGCCAATTTTGTATCTAAAATAACCGATTGACTGTTAGATTTGTTCACATTAGTTTATTTAAACAAAAAACTTGACAACATTCAAATGTATGCATAATTTATAGTCAAAATAAAATAGTTTTATATTGTTTATTTTATTTTTTGTTTTTGATTTGTATTCAAAATAAACTCAAAATTTAACAAAATGTAACAAAAGTTAAATAAAATAACAGATAATGTTTAAATTAAAAAAAAAATGACAAAAAAAGGTATAGTATTAAAAATGAAAAAAAAAAGTTTATAACAAAAAATTGTATATAAATATAACAAAAATTTATTTTTTTAAAAATTAAAAAAATACAATTTTAAGATTTTAAGTTAAAAATATATATAAATAAATTAATATTAAAAATAAAATAAAAAAATAAATTGCTTTTTATTTGGTTTCAAAAAAAATAAAATTTAATTTTAAAGTAAATCAAATGATTGAATTGTAAAATATCAACATTGTTAAAACAATAGTTTTATTTTTTATATTATTTTTTTAAATTTCAATTCAAAAATTAAATTAAAAAAAGAAATAAAAAAAAAAATACTGCATCAACAAAAAATAGCTATTTTTTTTTTATTTATTTAGAAACAACAATCAGCTACGCCTATCTAAACAAATTAAGTACATGACTTGTTTAATAATTAAAATAACAAAATTAATTTGATTGAACAAATTTTGTTTGCATTTTATAACTCATAAGCACCTTATTTTAATTTAATAATTGTTTTTATAGTTTAAAAAAAAATTAAATAAAATCTATTTTTTATATTTATATTTGATTTATAATTGATTTAATACTAAAGAGATTATGAATATAGTTTTTTTAAATATAATGTAAATTAAAAAATACCAATACTTATTAAAATAATTAAAAATTTTAAATGTTATTTATTTTAAAATTAGTAGTTAAAAAAACAACTTTTAATTAATAAAATATAATTAAAATATTTAAAAAATATTTATTTAAATATATGTATGTTAATTTAGTTAAACAGTAATTTTTAATTTTTGTTTCATTGTCTTTATTGCGTTAATTTTTAATCAATTAGATATGCGTAAACCTATCCGTTAGATTGTAAAAACTCATTAACCTGTGAAAATTCGCACTAACTTACCAATAATACACATAAATCTTGTATACATAGATTTAGTTTTAGGTTCACAACCCAATTTTAATTTACTAGATTAGTTTGATTGGATTTATTGTGCTATTCTTCAAAACTATTTTATGATATGAACAGACTTGTTTTGAAATTTTCATAATTATTAATCGAATGTGCCTTTTGGTTACGAAAGTTAAAGTTAAAATAAACTAAACACTTTTTATAAAAAATGACTTTTAAGGAATGCGGCGCAATTATTATATGGTTTGCATTGCATTACTATATTATATAGCAAAAGAACTTACTTAAGATTTTTATTTTAAGTTATTGGCAAAAAACTCTAATGTACATAAATTTTAGGTTTTTAATTTAATTTGTATTTTTAATTTGTATTTATATATAACTCAAATTATTAACAAAATAAAATTCATAATAGTACAACTTTTTTTTTGTAAAAACAAAAATAGAAATTAAAATTGTTAAAATAATAAAAAAAAACGTTAAAATATTTATAAAATAATTATTAAGCAATAAACTAAATATTCTAATACATAACATTATTGGATAATAAACGTAAATAAAAATGATTTTATTAATAATATTGTTAATATTAATAATTCAAAAAAATCACAATATTTTATAACTTTTAAATAATAAAAGATAAAAAAATCTATATCAAATCTTAAATTAAAATAGAATATATAAAAAAATAATAAAATTTAAATAAAAATTAAAATAAGATTTAAACATTTTAATTTAAAATAAATAAAATATAGTAAAACAAATAATAATTGTAATGGTAGCTTGTTAAAATGACATATTACAGATTTTTTTTATTGGATTTAAAATTCTGTAAAAAAATATTACTTTTTTAACAAAATGAATATAGTTAAATTATGATTAATTTAATTAGATTTTTTTTCTATTTTAAGCAATTTTTTTTCTAAAGGCAAAATTAAAATAATTTAAACAGGATAGTTTATTAAAATTTATTTTTAAAATATATTTTTTAATCTTATTTTAAAAATAGTTTTTAAAAAATTATTTATAAATAAAATAAAAAAATTTAAAAATAAATCATTTAAATTAAATAATAAAAAAATTCTATTTTATTAAATAAATAAAAAGGATATTTTATTAAATGAATTTGATTAATTTAAAAAAAATTGTGTAAATAAAATTTTGCAAATAAATTTTATTAATTGTTTTTAATACTTTCTGTCTATATATTTTTTAAATTTATATTTTTTTAATAGTTTTAATATTTAAAAATTAAAGTTAAATAAAAATTTGAATAAAAAAAATAAAAAAAAAAAATAAATCAAATTAAAAGTTTAGAATAAATTAAAACATATTAAATAAGAAATAAAAATGTATAAACAAAAATAAAAATATGATAAATTATAAAAACAATATAAATATAAAATTTTAAAAAATTCATAATAAAAAAATATTAAAATATTGTAAATTATTTTACAAACCTTAAAAATACAATTTTTTTTAAATTTTTTAATTTAAAAACATCAATTTAATTTAGCCTATTAAGAGTAAATGAACCATTTTGAAACGACAAATTACTCTAACACTGAAAAACATTTTACTTTTTTAAACTTTTTTTTCTTTTTAATTTTTTCATGTAAAATAAGTTTACCTGTTTGCTATTGATTAAAATCAGTAAAAATAATTTAACAAAAAGTTTAACAAAAATCAAATTAAAAATTGGTCAAAATTTATAAAAATATAGGAATAGAAATAACATTGTTTTGAAATAGAAAAATGAAGAAAACAAGACTTTTGAATGAACAACTCAAATAATTAGAAATAGATAAAAAACGAAATAAACGACAAATTTAAGATAATTGCTTTTATTTTTTGTCGAATATAGTTTCAAATCTATTATCAAACTCTTTTTGCCTGTTTAAACTTATTTTGAAGGTTACAAGCCCTTTTGATTTATATCGTTATACTTAAACTTTTTTTTTTAAATATTTACAATTGTTGCATTATTACATTTAAACAGTTAAATTTGACGTCAATAGGTTAGTCTTATATTGCAATCGGTTTGTCAAAATCAATTCACCCATATTCAACACAACTAATAGAATTTAAAGCAAGTGCATTATTCACATATAATTCAATTACTTTAAGCGAGTCTTTCGTAAATTAGCTTACATATTTGCAAGTAGAAATTGAAACTTTAATAAGTCTAAATGCTATTTGTTACTTTAAAAATCAAAATTGTACATTTATCTTTACTTTGCCTATTATAGAAAACTGTTAGGTAAATTATTTGCCCTAATTTTTAGTTTTAATTTATTTTTTTTTTTATTCGAAATTTATATTTACTTTAACTCAATAATTCATCAATTTTAATTAATAATCAAAATTTAAATTATACTTTAAGTTTTAAAAATGAATTTGATACAAGCGATATTTTCTAACAAATTTTTTTTTTAAATAAACAATTGTCAGCAAACTTTAATTTCTACTAATATCAAAATCTTGCTGCAACTCGTTTTTTCACTCCCACATTTGTACATTTAGATATTTATTGCATTTTTTGATTCTGATGACATTCTATTATTTTTCATTTTACATCCGTTTCCTTACAGTATTTCTTACATAGCTTACTTACTATTTATTAACTGTTTATTAAACTCTTTAAATTTTCCGATTAAATATGTTGGCTTCAGTATATTATGTTACATGTTATAAACTAAATTTTGCAGACCTAACAATTTTAACATATTTTTTTTCAAAAGACATCATTTGTCACGTTGTATATTTCTAAAGTACAAATTGTGGCATTCAAAAAAACTTGAATACAACTTCTAAATTGTTCTTTACCAATTTAATAACTAACATCTAATTTCTTTTTTGTTTAAACAGGATTTTTTTGTCCAATTTTATGCTCTTCAATTTTTCTTCACCGGAAATCTAGTAATCAACTACATATATTTACTTATATCTAGTAAAACAACTAACACAATAAGTTCATTCAGTTAACCTTTTTATCCGAAAAGAACGCTGTCTCATTTATTCTATTGCTTGTGATTAAGTTTGATGGACCCACATTTTAACTTATCTTTATTTTCTACCTTCCAATTAGTCAGTTAATTTTAATGTATCTAATTTAGCCATAGGCATTATTAATGCTTAAATTTTTAAAACTTTTTTTTATGTGTTGATAGCTTTTCATTTTATTATTTTGTGTAAAAAAAAAATTATTTAGTTGATCAATAAAAGATGCTAGTTAAATTAGGTCTTATAAAATCCATACTCATATAATGTGCATAATAAGTTTAAAATTTTAGTGAAAAATTATGGATAAATTTGAAAAAAAAAAAATAATTTGTTAAAATATATAAATTTTGTATTTTAAATATATTTCTTATTAACTGTATTTTCATGTGATCAAAATTAAATCATAAAAATTAATATATATTTGGTAAAAAACCAATTTGTAAATATTATATTGTATTTTTATAAAATTTTGTTCTAAAAATTTGTCATTTTTAAAATCATTATATAAACTGTTTTAATTCAATTGTTTTATTAACACTTAAATTTGAATTTAATTATTATTTATTTATTTTTCTACTTGTTTAAATATGTTTAAGTTTATTTGATGAATCAAGCGTAAATTTTAATACGTAACAAGTGGCTTTAGTGAAAATTAAGCATCATCCGGTTAAATGATCAAAACACTGGAACAAGCACATGAACTCCTCTTTTTTTGTAACAGCTTTTGCTGCACTATAAGACATCTGGCTGTTAAACTTAATCAAAAAACATGCCCGCTAGAAAAGGGCTTCTGGCACCTCAAAACACATTTTTGGATACAATTGCTACAAGATTTGATGGCACTCGTAAGTTAGCTTATTTGTTTTAATTATAATTTAATAAAATATTTGATTTTATTTATTAAAATATAAAAAAAAATATATTATAATTTATTTTTTTAAAAATAATGATTAAAATTATTTATGAAAAGATATAAACTTATTTTTTTTAATTTTTAAGTTAACGAAACAAAATATTGTATTTTTTTTTTAATTCAAATTATTATCAATTTATATAAAATCAAAAATTAAAAAAAAATTTATTCTTTATTTCATAATTTATTTAATTTTGATATTAAAAAAAATATATATAATTTATTAACAAAAAATGAATAATTAGTAAATACAAATAAATTATTTTTCTATCACAATGACAAAAAATTTTATTTATTTTAATGATCAATTTTTATAGATTAGTTGTGGTAAAAAAAAATAATAACTTTTAGTTTTGATACTAAGTTTTTTACACTCAAACAATTGTTTAAATGGAAAAATCTTGTTTGACTTGAAAATCTAACTATTTTTGTTTAATGGTTTTAAAGTCTATATAAAAACAGGTTTCGTGTGTACACAATTATAGTTATTTATAGTTTTTAAAATCACACTTGTTTTTAAAGTCAAATTAAACATCAGAAAATAAACATTCAGACAGCTGCTATTAACTAAATTATATAAAATTTTTAAAATATAATTTTAAATATTTAAATCAATTAATTTTGATTAAATGAAAAAAAAAATTTTAGAAATAAAATTTAATTTGAATTATTATTTTTTTAAAATATAAATAATTTAAAATTTTATTAAGAAATCTAACTTATTATTATAAAATAGTTTATTTTTAAAATTAAAAATATTTAAAAATTTTAATAAGCTTTAATTATAAATAAACCAACTATAGTAATAACTAATTTTTATTAAAAATATTAAAATAACAAACCAAAAAAAAAAAAAAAAAATTAAAATATAAAAATTTACAAATCATCATTTGTCACAATTACCTAGTGAACATCTGTCAGTTTAAAAAACTATTTTGGTTAAAATAAAAATATTTTTACATTATTTTATTTGTTTACTTTTTTAGTCAATACATAATTTTTCTTAATTTTCACACTGTTGCTTTAAAATGCTTAGATAGTATATTCAGTTAGATAAATTAAAAATTAAAAAAAAATGTAAAGTATACTTAAAAAAAAAATAATTTAATGTTATTTAATGTAAAAATAAATTAGACTCACAAGACCAAGAGATATAATCTTGTAACTTTATTATATAATCCAACAAAAAGGAAAAATAGACATGAGCACATGTTACAATAACCAAAACTTAACTAAATCTATGCCCTAACTTAAGGTCTTCTCTTCACAATTCTTTGATAATAACACATCTACCCAAAGGTTGCCTATCGCAATAGGGTTTTAACAATAAGTGCCAGAGAATAATTGTGCGATAGTTCACATCTACTGTTATGCCACTTTAAGTAGTAATAGGTTTTATCTACTATTAAATTTATATATTTTTGAGAAACTATACCTTAATCCAGCTGGTCCTATTATAACATATTAAGTTTCTTTTTTTAGACAGGTTTACAAAGGCTCTAGTGCTTTTAAAATAATAGTGTGCTTTTACTTTCACTCTCACTTTTTTTTACTGTTTATTTAGGTTTAGAAATGATTTGCTTTAACATAAGTTTAAGTATGTTAAATTATAAATTAAATTATTTTTACTACATATTTATATTTTACACCTATCATGTTTAGGTTTGGGTTTAAGTAAACCTAAAATACTTTTTTTTAATTTTTTTTTTTTATAAAAAATTGTTTGTATTTAATCACAATTGATTTAAACTTTAAAAGTTTAAATTTAAGATAAATTTTGTTTTAAAAATTTTATTTAAAAAATTTACTAAAACTAAATTTTAAGTTAATTAAAACTCAATTATTTTAAATAGGTTACAAATAAATTTTTTAAAATAATTCTAAAATTAAAAATTTTTAATTTATTTATTAATTATTAAATTTTAAGAATAATTTTTTATAACATATTTTTTTTTATTTGATATATAGCCTAAAAACTTTAAAAATTTTAAGAATATTTTTCATTACAATGTAAATCTTTTTTTTTTTTTTTTTTTTGATTTAAACTTAATAAATAAATTATTATTTAGTTTTTTTAAACAATTATAAAAATAAAAATAACTTAAAATTAATCAAGTTAAATCAAATTTTAATTCTAATTAATTTTTTTTATTAGTTAAAATTATAATTAAATTTATATTTGTTTTTATATTTTATTCAATTGAAAATTAAAATACAATTTTCATTTAACAAAGTAAAAACAAATAAATAATTTTTTTGAGTAGTTAATTTTTAAAATAACTAAAAAAAATTTTTGTATTTATATTGGCTTTTTATATTTTATTTATTTTAGGTAAATAAAAAAAAAATATATCATTTCAAAATAGTTTAAATAAAATTAAAGTTTAATTAAAATTACATTTTTAAATATAATAAATACTTTATAAATAAATTTTAAGCCATAAATAAAGACTTAATTAGTTTAATGAAATAAATTTTAAGTTAAAATATAAATTTTTATTTTTTTAATTTAATTATTGATTAAATACAAATCAATTTAAATAATCAAAATATTTTAAAACTTTTGAAAAGACTTTTATACAAAATTAAAATAATTTCTCATAGAAAGTAATAAAAAATAATTTAAATAATTTTCAAATAAACTGTATAAACTAAAATTTAAGTAAATAAAATTATTTAAATAAAAAATTAAACTTTTTTGTAATCAAAAATAACTTTTTATTTTAATTTTTGTTTTGCTTATATAAATATGTATTAAAAACTAAGTAAATTTGTCTTTATAAAATGTGGATACAGACAATTTTTGTAAATATTTTTTTTGATTTTGACTTTTTCTTATTTAGACTGCTATTTTAGTCTTGCAAAACGGCCGATTTGATCTGTATTCAAGTGAAAAGTTTCATTGCAGACTAATGGTGCGCCAAAAACTTACTATTTAAATAATCAATATAGCATTACTAGAATTTTTTGTAAACAGAAACAGACCACTATTATTGCACTATTAATCTTATAATCCTAGGTCTGTTCTATTAGTAAATAGTTATTTTATGAAAAGAGATAAAAATGAACACTTTTTACTAACAAAGCATCACTTTGAAAAAATTCGTTTAAGTGCGTTTTTTTATATGCAAATATTACTTGCTTTACAATAAGATTAGTTATTTTAATTTTATCTCTAAATTATTTTTACTAAGATTTATACCTGTAAAAAACGTATTAAAAATTAAGTTACAAATAATAGTTTAATCAAAAGTTAATTACTAAAACTAAGCACGTTTTAATAACGTAAAAAAATAAATTAAAATATTATAAAAAAATTTATTAAAATAATTAACAGAATATTTTTATAAAACCTTGTAATTAATTCTAATAATTGATGGCCAAATCATAAACTATGTTTTTATTAGACAAATAAATAAAATTTATATTTTAATACAATATATTATTTTCTCAATTAGATTTAAAAAAATTTTGATTGCAATTTATAAATATATATAAAAATTTGAAATTAAACCTATTCACGTTTTAAGATAAAATAATTTGAAAAATAAAAAAATTATTATCATCATAGTTTGATTTTGTTTATTATTATTGTTTAAATATATCTTTAATAACTTAAAACAATAAAATAATAAAATAATTTAATTTAAAAATATAATCTTAAAATCTGTATTTATACTTAAATAGTATATGTATAACAAATTAAATTTATAGAATTAAACTAAAAAAATTGTTTTTAAAGAACAAATATTATAAATTATAATTGAGTACAAATTAAATTTTTGTCTAATATATTTTAATAATTAAATATACTTTTTATATTAAATGTTAATGTTAATTACTTGTTTATTAACTATTTTTCAATTAATCAAAATTATCATTTTATACATTGAAATGTAAAAAAATTTTTTATCTTAATTTATTAAAAACATTAACGTAACCCGTACTTATCTAATTCATTTACAAATTATCTTTATTAATAAGAACAATAACAAACTTTTTTTTATTATATTTCAATTTTTTTTATGAATTTTTGTAATCAATTATTTTGAACTATTTTTGTATCAAAAATATAATAAAATCAAAAATTGATTAAAAAAGTAAACAATAAACAAGTCTAAATTAAGATAGTTTTGAAAAAAAACTTACAAATTAAATTAACTATAAATTTTTTTGTACATTATGTGACATATGTACATATGTCAATCACATTTATTTATAATTTTTTTGTTAATTTAATTTCGAAAATTTCTTTATATGTAATTTTGATTATGTTATCATTTAAACTAAAATTAAAAATTATATTAATTACAAAAATTATAATTTAAAAATAAAAATTAGTAAAATTGATTTTAAATTTTAAATTTTTTTATTTTATTAAAAATATTATTTAATTAGTAGATTTTACATAAAATTACTTGGATAACAAGAAAATATTAAACAAATTATAGTATATTCAATTAACTAATTTTTTTCTAAACATTTTAACTTTAATATTAAATATTTAAAAATTTTTATATAACAAAATTTAGGATGTAATCTATATGTCATATTTTCCTAAATGTTATTTTTTGACAACATAACTTTTTTATTTTTCTTATTATTTACATATTAATTTTTAAATTTTTTTTTATTTATTATATTTTTAATAAATTTTTTTTATTATAATTGTTACAAAACAGATAGCAACTTTGTTCTGGGCAATGCTCAAGTTCCATCAGTATATCCAATTGTATATTGTAGCGATGGCTTTTGTGAACTTACTGGCCATGCTAGGGCTCAAATCATGCAACGAGGATGTGCTTGTACTTTTCTTTATGGAGAAGAAACAACTGAACAACAGAAAAAAAGCATTGAACAAGCATTGCATGACAAAACCGAGCTCAAATTGGAGGTGACATTTTATAAACGCAATGGTAAGACTTAAATAATTATTGTTTAAATTATTTTTTTTTATTTTAAAATTTTAATTTAATCATTTTATCTTATCTGAATATACCACTTAAAATTAAATTTGAAATTATTTTTTAATATAAAAAGTTTAATCACGTTTAAATTCTTAAATAATAAAATAGTTTATTTTTTTATATAAATAATTATAAATTATAGCTTTGTAATATTTGATTTTTTTTTTATATTACTATTATTTATTATTTTTTCTTATTGGCATAATTAACTTTGTTTTACTAAAACAAATTTTTTAGAGATTTATTTATTTTTTTTTGTTGTTGTTAGTATTGTAAGCTTAACAAAAAATAGTAAAAAAAATTAATAATTTAATATATATAAAAAATATTTTTAAGAAAAATATGTGAAAAACAGATTAATTGTTTTTTTTTTATATTAAATCTATAATTCTTAAACAATGAATTATAAACATTATAAAACTAAAAGAAAAAAATTGTTGATGAACTTTAATTAGAATTAAGTTAATCTGATTTATTTTAGAATGTGTTTTATTTTTATTTAGACTAGATCAACCATTTAAGGTCAAATATTTTTATTTGATTTATATTTTTATGAATTGTTTGACCTAAGATTTCATTCAATATTTAAACAAATTATTTTTTTTATCTTTAAAAAAAAAAAAATTAAAAAAATAATATTTTATTCTGAAATAAATGATGCTTCAATCTACTAAAACATTTATTCATGTTAAAAAATAAAACAATATTTTTTTATATTAAATTTATATATTTAAATAACATTTAAAAAGACTATAATATTTTTTATTAAGTTAAATATATAAATAATTTAAATTCAATTTGATAATTATTAATTTTTTATTTAAGAAATATAAAAACTTATATTTAAATATTTTAACATTGTCTTATTAAAAAAAAAAAATTTATTTATTTAATTACAAAAATATTAATATTTAAAATTTTATTCATTTTATCAAAAATATAAAATTTTAAATTTTCTTTAGGCATTAATATTAATAAAAAATAAAACTTAATATTTAAATTTTTTGTCTTAGCCTTTAGGTGGCTAAAAGTTAAAATATATTTTTTTTAATATTTTGAACAAACCATATAACGTTTTAATTTTAAAACTACAATTAATTTAAAATCAGTTTAGAAAAATAGTTTTTTACGATTATTTATTGTTTAGTTTGTTAAAAAATATATTTTTGTTGATTTTTAATATGTAAATATATTTAAAAAATTTTAATTATTTTTTTTTTAATCTAAAAAAAGTTTTAAAAAATTTAATCTTTTAAAACTAGTTTTAAATCTAACTCATTTTTAATTTTTTTTTTATTAAATAAATATTTCAACTTAAAACAAAATTAATTAAAACACATTATAAAAATAGTAAAAAAAAATATTTGAATAATATATTTTTTTTTTTATTTATTTATTAATTTTTATTTTAAATTAAAGAAATTATTTAAAAAAAATAAAATTAATTAAAAAAAATTTTGAATTAGTATTTAATATTGCTATTATTTTTTATTTATTTATATTATTACAATAGTTTGGATTTAAAAAAATATACTTTTAAAAATCATTTTTTTTAAAGAATTCAAAAAATACTACAACATTTTATTTAATAAGTTATTATAATAGTAAAAATGAAAAAATATAAGATAAAATGATTTAGAATTTAACTAAAATTTATTGATATATATTTTTTGATAAAATCTCAAAAAATACTTTTTTTGGTATTTGATCACACTTTAACATTTATAACAAAAATATTTAAAGCGGCTTTTTAATAGATAATTTTTTTTTTATATTTAAGCTTTATAATTAATTTGTACACAAATGCAATTTAATTTAACTTAAAATTTTTTTTTTTGTTAAATTATTAAAATTTAATTAAAAAAAATCATATATTTTCAATAATAAATTTATACTATAATAAAAAATAGACCTATTATAAAATGTATTAAATTGATTACTTTTATAAATAAATTTTATAAAATCATAATATGATTAATCAAATAAATAATTTTTGTAATTTTGTCAAACAACTTTAAAACTATAGAAAATCAACTTATATAAAAATTTAAATTTATAAATAAAAGTAAAATATTTTAAATAAAGTTATATTTAAATGCAAAAATACAATTAAAAAATAAATAAGGTAAAAATAGCAAAATAATAATTTCATAGTATTTATTAATAATTATTTTTTTTTTGTTGGGATTAAACAAATTAACTGAAGTGTTTGAATCTTCAGTTGGGACAACCAGAACTACCATTGGTCGGATTCTGTAGTTATTCCTAGTTAAAGTGCTTAACCGAAAGTAAGAAAGACTAAAAGAAAGATTGACCAAGAAATAAAAATAAAGTTAGGTATATCCTAAGCAATGATTTAGAATTTAATGGTAATGGTAAGAAAATTTCGCAGTAGTTTTATACAGAGCAAATAGGCGTCTTTTTAGCATGCGCTAGTGAGGGTGCCAAACAAAATACTAAGAAGTGTTAAGTGAGTGTATGAAGTGGTAACAATTAAGAAATGTCAAGAATTATAGAGATTGTAAATCACACATTCCAACATTTTTACTCTAAATACATTATATTAAGAACTCAATTGGTAGAAAATTTAATAATTATAGTTATATTATAATTAAACATCAAATTTTAGATAATATTAATCTATATTGAATTTACCGTTCGCATAAAACTATATTTATTTGTATATTAACTACCAATTGATGAAAATTATAAAGTGCCAAAACATATGGCTATATAATTATACAAAATCTTATATAATTGACTTATTCAAATTATTATTCTTTTTGTTTATTTAATGAATCTTAGGTTGAATATTTTTAGTTGTAGCTATATGCTTTAACTAAATAAACTAAAAAGGTAAATCCTAACTGTTTATACGTAAAGAATGAGTTTTTATATTAACTGTAATAGTTAGTATAGCAAATTAAGTTAGCACTAAACTATTAATTTTAACTTTAATGTTAATGAACTATAACTTTTTAATTTAAAATCTAAGATATAAATTAAGATTTCATAACCATTTCGCTTTTGTAATATAAATTTTTTTTTTTATATCTGTTTTAAATAATTAATTCTTTAACTAAATGATCAAGCACACAAAATCAAAAAAAAAAAATTTCAACACATTTTAAAACAATAATCACTTAAATGTGAACTGGTTTAAGGTATTTCTTAATTAAATTTAAAATGTAAAATTAATATTTTTTTTTTTATTATTATTTTTTTGTATTTTTGAGCGTTTTATTGAAATTTGTAAAACTAAATACAAAATGGATGATTTTTTGGATTTTATAAGTGATCATCAATCTAAGACTTTATTTATAAGAATATATATTCACAAATAAATATATAAAAATTTTTTTATTTTTATTAATAAAGACAAAGTACAAATTTAAATAATGCATATGATATCTCAAAAAAGTAAATTTTAGACAAAAAATAACTCAACTAAATAAAAAAAATTTTTGATATTTTAAATTTGTGATTTGAAATGTTATAATGATATTAATTAATATGGCCATTATTTTTTTTTATATAATTTTATATATTATTTAGATATTGTTTCCATTCTATATTATTAATAGCAATATCAACTTTTAATCATTTTTACATTTTTACTTATTAAACGTAAGTGTGTAATAAAATTAAAAGATTAGTTTTTTTTTTATTTTAATTTAAAAAATTATTGTATTATTTTTTATATTTGTAATTTTTTTAAAATTTATTTTTTATTTTTCATATTTAAATTTAATTTTTAAACTTAAACATTTTAATTTAAATTAGTATTTATATATTTTTTATCTTATTTAAAAAAATAAAAAATGTATATTAATTTATTCTTATAAATTAGAAAATATTTAAAAAAATAAATATTTACAACTCAAATAATTTATTTATTATTAACAATAATAGAAATTTTTATAAAATGTTAAAAACCTATAAAAAAAATTATATTATATAGTTAAGTTAAAAATTACAATAAATTTAAATTGTTAAAATCTTATTTTAAATAAATTTTTATAATTTAATGTAATTTATTTTTCAATCTTCAAATTTAAATATTTTTTGATTGTTGATTAATGGACTAACTAAATTTTTTTTTAATTTTAATCAATATTTTAACGTAACTTTCAATAACATAATAGCATCTTTAAAAAATATAAATTTAGTTAGTTTTTTCAAAAAATTAACTTTCATAATTAGACTCAATTGGTTATACTTAAACATTAAATTATTTTCCCAAGTGGGGACGAATTAAAACGTTTTTAGTTAATGTTATAAAATTTTATATAATGTTTATAAAATAAATAAAAAAAGTTTTAAATTATTTCTTGTTTTATTGTTTAATGATTCGTATCAACTAAATTTTAAATACAAATAAAATTATCAACAAATTTTATAAAAAAATAATATTTATTTATCAAATTTTAAATTTTATAAATAAACAAAAAAAATTAAATTGAAAAAGATATAAATAACCAATTTATAATATAATAATTTAAATATTTAAAAAAATTATTATCATTTTAAGAATTTTTAAATTGTGAATTTATCCTTTCAAATTAATTTTAATTTTTTAATTATTGTGATAAAAAACATTTATTTAAAAAATAAATAATTGATTAGAGAAAAAAAACAACTAAATGGTAATGTTAATTAGAAAAAATAAAATGTTATAAAATATATTATTAACAAAATTTTTTTTATTTATTTTCTATTTAATTTATTATAACTCCAATTTTTGAAAATTTTTATTTATAAAAAACAATACAAAATTATAAATTAACTTTGTAATTAAAACAATATTTTATTTATTATATTTAATAAAACTGATTATTGATTAAAAACTAAAATTATAAATTTATTTTAATTAAGTCAACTAAATTTTTTATAAGATTTATTAATTGAAAAAATTTCATTTCAAAATAAAATAAAAAAATTTTTTTTGTTTAATTTATTAAATCAGCAAATTGTAAATATAAATTACATTTTAAAATTTAAACTTATAATAAATATTTTATTAAATTTAAACAATATCATATTCAAAATATATTAAATAGATAAATTTAGTTTTAATATATAAATATGAAAAAAATATTTAAGTATAATAAATAATTAAATTTATTATTTTTATTTTTAATTTTATAAATTTACTTTTAAACAATTAGTAAATTAATAAATTAATTGTAAAATTTTAATTAAATTTAATAAAAAAAAAAAAAATTTCAGTTATTTAATAAAAGTTTATTTTAAAATACAATCAAATTATTTTATATTTTTTTTAAAAATTATTTATTAAAGTCAAACAATTTTTTTTAAGTCAAGCAATTTTTTTTTAATGCATGATGATCTTTACAAAATATTTTATTAAAAATTAGCATTAAAACTTGTACCTATGAAAATTGATATATTTTTTGTTTTTAAATCAGACTCACACATTTACTAAATCAATCAATTTGTTTTATACCCATTAATCTAGTTTACTAACTTGGCAATTCAAGTGTTAAATCATGTGTTTCCTCTAGTTTGCCTGATTGATCATTGCAAGTTTTTGCTATGGCAAGTGTTTTTTGCGCATTCCAATAGCTTGTTTGTTTTGCACCTGTTTTTCTTGTTTTTGTGACGTCTAAAACTACAAATGTAAATAAATTCCACGCCTTCTACATCATCAGAAATGAGATGCGCAACCTGTCTTCCGATCAACTTCCGCTCTTTTGACTTGACTTGGTCATTGAACTTGTCTATGGATACGACAATTCAACTTTTTTGCAGATTGATTATTAATGGCTAAACTTACATTTATTGTTCTTTGATTACCAATTTAAAGAATTTTACTCCAAAAAATATAAAATTACTTAATTATCAAAAATTTTGAAAAGAAATAGTTCATAAATGCAAATTATTTAAATTAAAAATATTTTATTTTTAATAAAAGTGATTTTATATACATATTTTTTGCAATTTATTTTATTTAAATATATTTAAAATGATATTGTTTTTGTTTTTTTACTGTAAAGCAACTATAAAATTGATAAACTGAAATTTATACTTAAAATACATTTTTAAACTACGCTCATGAAAATACTTAGCTTTTAATTTTAAATTAGTTTAAAGTATAAATTTTTTTTAATTTTTTTATAAAATATTTTACTATTATTTATTATATCAATAGGTTATGAATAAATCTAATATTTTATGTTTCTGTATTTTAATATTTTAATATTATTTTCAATTTAATTTTATTTAAATCATGAACAATAAAAAAACATTTTAAATACATTAAAAAATTATATTATTTAAAACAAACGTATATTTTAAAATTGAATTTTAAACATAAAAGAAAAAAATTTTAAATAAAGTATTTAAAAATACTTTAATTAATATTCATATTAATAAATACAGTTGAATTAATTAAATTAATTAAACTTTTAAAATTAAAATAATTTTATTAGAGGATTTACATTTTTTATTATAAACCTACACATTACTTTTACACTTTAAAAAATTTGTAATTTTTTGAATAAAATATAATTCAAAAAAAAAGTTTTAACTGTAAAAAAAAAAATTGATACTAAAGTTAAAATTAAATAAAAAAAAAATACAATAGATTAATTTTTTTAAAAGTTTTAAACATCGAATTTTGATGGGGGTTGGATTTAAATTTTTGTTTAAATGTCTTATACTAAATAATAATGTTTTCTTTACGTTTGCAGTATTTGAAAAAAAGACTTTAACTGTAAAGAAGTTGGTAATTTATTAAAGTTTGATTTATTTTTAAACGCTTAAGTATCTTAATGAAACAAAAAATTTAATCAAAATTTTTTTTAAAGACTTAAAAGATATAGACTAAAAGACTAACACACAAAAAAAAAATTTTATCAAAAAAAATAAACTTAAGAATATTAGAAAAAAAATTTTTTATTTAAAAAATATTTAATATAAGATACTTATATAAATTTTTCTTAAATGTTTAAAAATTCAAATAAGTTAAAAAAAGATTGAACCAATTTTAAACAATTTTAAATTATTAGTTCTATTACTTAATAATGTAATATACCTGTTTTAAAGTAGATAATATATAAATGGCTAAATGACATTATCAAATATAATTAAAACTAGATAAAAAAATAAATAATTAAGGTAAAATAGTAAAATATTTTCAATTTTAATATGAAAGAAAATTTAAAATAAAAAAAAAATAGAATTGACTGTTTATTTTAAGATAAATTTTATGATATTTATTTTTAGTTAATTTGCAATATAAAAAAAAAATAAAATTAAAAATTTTAAAATTAGTAGAAAATAAATGAATTACCTGTTGAGATAAAAAATCTAAGTAATTTTATATAATTATTTTACAATAAAAATATAAATAGATTAGCAAATTAAATAAAATGTCAATTTACTAAATCTGCATCAAAAAATATTTAAGAATTTGAACCAATAAAATGTTTAGGATTAAGATTTGAAACATTTTTATCAATTTAAATAAAAAACGCAAAATGCAAAAAGTTTTAAAATAAAAAAATATAAATTATATAAAATCCAAAATATATAATTAAATAATCTTTATGTTTTAATTATATAGTTTAAATAAGAATTAACTAAATTTTAAATAAAAATAAAACAAATTTTTTTAATATTTATCTGCATTAATGACTTAAAAAAAAGAAGTTAAATATAAAAAAAATATCAAATTTCAAAAAAATCATGAATTTTAAAATACTATGCAATTTGTGATCAAAATAATTTTTATTAAAGAAGTAAAAATAAAATAGTTTAATAATTTGTAAAAAACACTTGGTATTTAAAAAAAAAATTAATTTTTTTTTTATAAAATAAACAGAATTTGTTTAAAGTTTTAAATTTAATTTAAAATATATAAAAAAATTTTAAATATGTGTATTAAAAGAAAATAAATAACAAATAAAAATATTAATTAAATATTATTTAATCATAAATTAATTATTAAAAACAAAATTAAAAAAATCTTAAATATAAATTAAAACTTAAATTGAAAAAAATATGATAATTTTTTAGGTTTATATTGTGTAATTTAAAAAAAAATAAGTTTATTTATTAAACCAAAGTTTTATTTTGTATTTAAAATGTTTTTCTCCAAGGAAATAACTTAAATAAAATTTTTATAAAATAATAAATTTCTAAATTAACAAAATACGATTTTTTAAAACTGCGGTTTAAATTATTAAATAAAAAAAAAAATGATAATAAAATATGTTTAATAAAAATGTTTCAAAAAAGTCAATAAAAAATTAACTTAAAAATAATTACAAAAAACCTCTAAATAAAAAAAAATTATTAACACATTATGAATTATAAAAAAAACAATTTTAATTATAGTATATTGTAAAAAAAATGTCATTGCTAATATTTTTATATTAAAAAAAACAACACTGTATTTAAAAAAATTAGTTGAAATATAACAATTAAAATAAAAAAATGAATTTATTGATTTATAATAAAGTTTTTAAAAACAATAAATTATAAGTTATTATATAAAAATATATATTTTTTATAAAAAAAAATCAATATTACATAAATGAGTATATATAAAAATTAGAAAAATTTAATAAACTTTTAAATAAATTTGTTAATCAATTTATAAAGTGATTTTGAAAAATAGATATTTTTTAGGATAGCCTTGAATTTAACTTAAATTAAGTTAATTAAAAAGGAAATATTTTATGACAATAAACTTAAAAAATATTTTTTATATTCTTAAACTAATTATAAAAAAATAGTTCTAAAAATAAAAATAAACTTTTAAATTTCTGGCTTGCATTTTACCGCTAATTTTTATTTTTAAATGTAAAATTATAATTGCATTAGTAAAAATAAGTTTTTGTCTATCTTATAAGATCTGTTATCTAATAAAACATTTTATAGCTATTCAAATAGAACATATATTATCCATAATATATCCACCTGTAAAAAAAACACTTTTCTTAATCTAAAGATAGATTATAACTTAAAATTTTTCTAAAATTTTGTGTTTATCTATTGCATTAATTTATTAAACATTAAACAACATTTGTTTAGAATGGTAAAAATTTTTGTGAAGATAACCTGCATTTATAATTTGAAAGTTATTTTTTTTTATAATAAAAAAATATATTAGCATTATTAATATATATTATTTGAAATTAAAATTTAATAATAATACTTATTAAATTAATATTTTATAAATTAATTAGATTATATTTATTAAATAAACAATTTTTGTTAAGTTATAAATCCATGTTAAAATGATTGTAGCTTTTTTTTTATGATTTATTCAAATTATGTAATCTAAAATAATAATTTTATTTTATATATTATAATATCTATATGTGAAATTATAATTTAAAAAATATCATATATGCAAAAAATTTCAATAAAATATATAATTTTTTTTAATTAAATTAATTATTTGAATAAAAAATCCGGTATTATATAAATTTTTTAAAAAAATATTTTTAAAAATAATTAAGGTATTTTTGTAATGTATTTAATAAAATAAAATTAATAAATTTTTTTTTGATTGGTAAAAAAAATAATCCTAAACTGTAGTGAGTTAGCTTAACTAAATTAAGTTACTCACTTGTGGAGATTTACTTTTATATTAAGATCTCTCGACTTACGTTAAATAAGAATCAAGAAACACAGATAACGGGTTTATAACCCTTTTTTATCCAAAAATTATACAAAAGTACAACAGGATATTTCCTAAGTTTAACTCAGACTGTGTCTGTTCTCTGTTTCTCTTTTCTTTTTATTCAATTTTGTCAAATTACGATTCATACCCATTTACTAGACAAGGATGCCTTTTGAGTCTTTTGAATCTTTATACTTTACTATCTTTTACTTTACTATCTTTTACTTTACTATCTTTTACTTTAACTTTGATCTGCATAATCTTTGGCCGATTTTAACATAATCGTTACAGTGACTATTTCTGCTCCTACTTGAATATTCCATTTCGCATGTTTACATAGTACGACCATTGCCTAACAATTATTATACTTTAGTATCATACAAGAGTTTTCTTCCCTGTATACTTAAAGTTCACTATTATACCAGCCATTTGGTTACTATTACGAGAAGTACGAACTATTCACTCTTAGTAGTTGTTCAAGCTTCTAGTCCTTTACCTTTAGATTAAACGCTTTTATGGTTAAAATTAAAAGAGGAAAATAATAGTTTTCCTACAAAACTAAATTTAAATATATAACTTTTTTACATTATATGCAAAAATATTATTAATGAAATTAAAATTTTTTATTTATTAATTATAATATACATAATTTTTAATTTAATTTTTACCAAAAAGAAAAAATTAAAAGAAGACAATAAAAAAAATTTTAAGTTTAAAAATAAAATCATAAATTTAATTTATAAATTTAGTTAATTTTTTAAATATAATTAACTATTAAATTTAGTTAATCATAAAAGATTTAAAAAAAAAATAATTAATATTATAACATTACAAAAAAAAAACAATAAGAATTACATGTATATGTATTTAATGTATAAAAATCAAGATTATAATTTAATCGTTACGAAAATTAAATTTTTACTATAATTTTCTATAATTATTAATTTAGTGTAAATAATCAAATTAAACAAACTAATAATTAATAAAAAATTATTTAAAAATTGTAAGAAATATTCAGTTAAATTTACTATTTTTACAGTTCTGTAATCAAATTAAAACTGCCCAGTAAACATTATGTATTTTTTCTATTTTTCATAATAATTAAATGACTTACCATTAGTTTCGTTAATAGTTATGATTAACAAGGGTTTTAAACATCAACAAATGAGTTATTTTCTAAAAGTAGACTAGAAAATTACATAAATAAAAATAAAATATGAAAATGATTTTTTTTAAGTAAACAAACAAGAGTAAATGTTAAATTTTAGGCGATACATTTACAAAATGGTAGAGTTAAATTGAGATACTATTTAAGATAACTAAAAATCAATTAATTTATTGGTAGATATATTATTGAAATTGAGGGTGTAATTTTTACTAAAACCGCATTTAGAAATTACTAGCTAGAACTACATTAAGATTTACATATATAGATTTTACGTTTACAATAATCGGTCAATATAGAGTCGATTGTTATATTACGTCCAAAAATTTTATAAAAATTACTGTTTTTAGTTTGAATAGGTTTTTGTAAAAATAATTATATAAACAAGAAACAGGTGGTTATTAATTTTTAAAATTTTTATTTAGTGAAAATTGTATAAATAAAGTACGACAATACTACAATCAATAAAAAATTAAATTATATATATATTGGTTGATTTAATTTAATATCTGTCATTTCACTCATATAAAAAATAATTTGATAAAGTTAATTAAAAATTTCAAAACTTTTACATTTAATAAAAGTTATTTTTAAACAAACAAAAAGGTATTAAAAACATAAATTAAAACAAAAATCAAGTTAAAATCATTTATGATTATTTATTTTTTACGTATAATATATTTAGTTTTATTCATAGATCATAGGTTTAAAAAGAGTAAGTTAAACATAAATCGAACTTTGAGATTAAATAAAATTATATCTTTTATATTTATTTTAAGTAAAAAAATAAAGCAAATAATAAAAAATTTAGAAAATTAAAAAAAATGAGCTTGATTACAGAAAATCGTAAAAATTGTGTTTAATTTAAAACACAAAATGATTTTATGCTTATTAGATCTAACATTTTTTTTTTAGCAAAAACTATTTAAAATAAAAAGCATTATTAAATTTATTTTAAAATTTTATATGTAAAATTTTATATATATGCATATATAAAAGTAATAATATCTGCATTATAATATTAAAATAAATGGATAAAATTTATAAAAATTTTAATAATAATTTTTCTAAAAGTTTTAAACTTTAGTTTTTTTTTAAAATTAGTATAAATTTATTAATTATAATATTTATAATGTTAATAAATTTTAACTATTTTTTTTTTTATTTATTTGTAAGTAAAATTTTATAAATTTTATTTGCACTTGTTTTTTACTTAATTGAATTAAATCTTTATTTTTTATTTTTTTATTTTTTGAATAAATTTAATGAGTATAAAGTGTTTTTATTTATTACGTTTTTTTAAAAAAATAATTTGGTTTATAAATAGTTGTTAATGAAATCGACATTAAAAATTTACAAGTTATTTTAACAGGTATATTAAGCAACTTATTTAAGAAATTTTATTAAACAAAAAATTAGTATCTTATAATTAATCTGAAATATTAACTAATTTAAAGTATTTTTTTTTACTAGTTAATTAGCTATCTCATTATATGTATTATTCATATAGGTTTTAATTTAGAAAACAGCCGGTTTATTATAAATTAACTAATTAAAATAAATGTGTATCATATTTTTAGTTTTTAATTGCTTGTAAATTTAATTTTGTTAAGATTAAACAAAATTAACAAAAATTAGAATTTCAAAATAAAAAAAAATTGATTAAAATTTTACTTTAAATATATCAAAAATTAATTATTTATATATAAAAATAAGATAATATTAATAACTAATAACTTATTTGATTATAGATAATTTAGTTGATTTAAATTGATAAAAATTTTATATATAAATTTTATTTTTTTTTAAATGTTAAATAAAATATTTTTATACGTTTTATAATTTTTTCAATTTTTATTTTTAACAGTTTTTATTATTAATAAATTTAATACACTACAAAAATACAAAAAAAATAATTAATTAATACTTTATTATTTTACACCTGTTGTATTAAATTGTAAAAAAAAATTAATTAGTATATTATTAATATAATTATTTAAATAAATTTACATATTTTTAAAATTTAAGTTATTAATAAAAAAAAAATTATATTTATTCATATTAATTAAATTAATAAATAAAACAAAGTTAATTATATAATATTTATTTAATTGAATGCCATATTTATATTAAAAAAAAAATTAATTAATTAAAGTTTATAAGATTTTAATAAAAAAAAATAATTTAAAGATATTGATTAAATCACCTTTATTTTTATTACATTTATTTTTTTTTATTTAATTAATGTTTTTATGTTTTTATTAATACTTTTATAAAATTTGCTTTAATGAAAACATATTAAAAAAAATTAATTTAAAATTATATTATTTAAATATTTTGATAAATTTTTAAAGAAAACTTTCATAGATTATTAAAAAACAATAATATTAATTTATGTAGTTTTTTAATTTAATTAACTATACTTAATTATTTTTAAAACGTTAATCTGATTCAAAGATTGAATTAATTTAACCCTTTACACTTTGGTTTTTTTTAAAAATCAACTATTGAGCTAGAAGCAAAATAAATTGTTGTTAAAATTAAGTTATTGAACATAATCACTTTAAATTTGAAATTAAACAAAATTAAAGTTTTTTTTATTTCTTTTGTTACTAAGCTTATCTTTTAATTTTTATATTAATAGTTTTTGTTAAAAAATTTGGTCCGATATCTAACACTAGATTTAGGTTAAGGTTTGATAAAATTTACCTTACGGATGTTTTACCTAAATAGTGAAAAATTAGAATTCTTTAAAAATAATTTGATAAAAACGATAAAAAGGATCAAAACTCAAGTAACATTTATTAACTTAAATCTTAATCTTGTCTATCCTCAGGACAGATTCATCTGGGGTTTTCTCGACCAGAGCACATTCTAGGACTTTTCTACTAAAATCTGTTCTTTTTTTAACGACTGAAATAACTCCAACGCTTATTCTACATATATATCCAGCAAGGGTTACTTCTTATTGTTTTAACACAATATTTTTCCAGCGGTTACTCCGCGGCTACACAACTGCTATTTCTTAACAGTTGAGCTTTTTTTTTTACTTTAACATAAGTGACTTTTTTTACTTATTGCTTAATTCTTTAAGTATTTAATTAAATTTCTATTATACTAAGGTATACCTAAAACAAACACAAAGTTAGAATAAAATGTAAACTGTTCTTAAAACAAATATGATCTGACTTTATGACCATCTCTTTTTAGGTCCTTTAATAAAGTCAATACATACTTTGATTTACATCACAAGATTCTTTTAGTCTCTTTTATCACCCTAAGACTATTTTTGTTTTCCATACTTTCACAGAAAAATAAAGTTTGAGAACAAAAGTTTTATATAAATTTTAAAAATTTAAATTGAAATATATAAAAAACTTAATGTAAACTGTGCCTAGTATTTTAAAAAAAATCTAAAAAAATTAATAAATATTTTAGTAATTTTTAAAGATAATTAAAAATTTATTTTTATATTGATTAATAAAATTTGTTTTTTAAAAGTACCAAAAATTTTTATTTTAAATTAAATAATAAAAATATAACAATATAAAAAGTTTTGTCAAATGCTTATATTAAAAGGGTTAAAATAAATCAATAATATTTATTATCTCTAAACATGAATTTGGTATTTATACTAATTAAATTATATTAAGCTATTTCATTTATCTGGCAATGTATTACTTACACCTAATGTATTGTTTTATATAACGTATTGTTTGTACTTTAAATTATCTGACATTTACAAACTTAAAAATGGATTTTTAATAAGTTTATAGTAAAATAATTGCAAAACATGAAAATGTTATTTTAAAATTATTATTTTATATAGAATATTAGATTGCTGTTAAGTTAATCATCTACAGTAGTGCATTTTTTAGTCAATTTTTTCTTTTTTTTAATTATTATGTTTTTACTTAATTTTCTAATATATTTTAATTATGATAAATATTTATCATATTATTAGTTAGATTATTTAACTACTGAAATTTAAGCATAAAAAAATTATTATATATTCTTTTTTAAATATAAATAGATTTAGAGTATGATAAGCAAGACATTTTTAAATTTTTAATTTTAAAAAACAAATCTTAATTTTTTTTTATATAAACTTTACTCATAAATTTACTAGTTTTTAAACTTTAAAATAATATTAAAAAAATAATAATTTTAATTTATATAAATATTAATTAAAAAAATTTTATTAAGCCATGTTTATAAAATTTTGTTTTAAAAATTATTGGAATTATTTAAATAAAAAAAATGATGTTTTTTATTAAGTAGTAACATTAAAAATATTGCTAAAAATACTTTACTGGTAATTTAAACATAAGTAATAAAAAAAATATTTAAATAATAATTTATTTTTAATATAATATTTAAAAAATTAAACCTAAATAATTTTAAAACACTAATTTTATTAAATCAAATTAGAATCATGTGTATCTAATTTTTTTTTATTTATTTAAATTTATCGTAATAGTTGATTCTCAAATGTTTAAAAAAAAAATTGATTGCATAATATTTTTGTTATTTAAATATCATAAATATATATTATTGCAAAATTAATTTTTTATAAAGTAAAATATACCATTAGCAAATTTTTATTTTTACTTATGTAACATTTTTTCAAAAGACTATAAAAAGTATGTATAAAAAATTTAACCCTATTTTTTAATGTTTAAATAAACACTTAGAATCTAAAGAAACAATATTTTCTATATTTTATATTTAATTCCTCTAACATCTATATGTTCTTCACATATTCGCTTTATACTTTTTTTTTATATTATATACCAAAGTTAAAAATTTTATAAATCTTATTTAATTGACTAAAATGCAAAATTTGCATTTATTGTAAAAATAAAGTTTTATATCTCAGAAATATTTTTAGAAATTTTTTTAAAATACGTTGTTACTAAATTTTATATATTTATTTTTAAGTTATAACATTAAAATTAAAAAAAAATATATAAACTTTTATATAAATATCATATATAAAAAAAAAAATATTGTATTAAAGTTAATTTCTTGTAATTTAAATTTTAAAAAAATAATTATTTAATTATTATAATATTAATAATTAATTATAAGTTTTATATATTAAGTTTATAATATATATATATATGATTTTATTTTGTTATTTAGTTATAATTGTAATACTTAAAATGCAAATTTAGCTAAATTATTTATTTAACATATTTTTTTTATTTCATTTTTTATATTTCTTAAGATATTTATCAAAACTAATAATTTTTTATTTTTAAAAATTTTTAAATTGTGTAATGCATAAAAATAAAAAATAGGAACATCATTTTGGTGTTTACTTGATATCGTGCCTATTAAAAATGAAAAACACGAAGTGGTGCTTTATTTGGCATCACATAAAGATATAACAAAGACAAAATTAGCTCAACTTGAACTAGATGTGAATAAAGATCATTCTACAGATGAAGAAGAACAAGAAGAAGATGAAGAAGAATGTGAAGAAAAAAAAGCAATCAATGCTCAATATCAGAGAAGGCGTAGTAGAGCTGTTCTTTATCAATTAAGTGGCCATTATCGTAAAAGTGTATCTATGAAAAGCAAATTAAAATTAAATAATGTAAGTTATTTTTTTTATTTTTATATAAATATAAATAAATTATTTATATTTTATAATTTATTTTACAATTAATTAGAATCTTTTACATTCATCTTCATTACCTGAGTATAAAGCAGCTACAATTAAAAAACCCTTTTATGTAGTTTCTCACTATGGAGTATTCAAGAATTGTTGGGATTGGTTAATATTGATTGCCACTTTTTATGTAGCTATTGTTGTACCATATTCAGCTGCATTTCGTGATAAACAAGATACACCAGTTACTATCTATAGTGATGTATTTGTAGAAGTAATATTCATTATTGGTAAGTTTTACTTAATAAACACATTATTTTACTATTTTTTTACGTTATTTAAATATTTACTTAAATTTTAAAAAATTTAAAATATTCAAATTTTTTAATCAATATGCCAAATTATAATTTAATAAATTAGCAATTATTTGATCAAAGTATTTATATTAGGTTTACAAAAACAAATCAATATGTTTAAAGACAAATAAAGTAAAAATACTTAAATAATAATTTGATTAATTTTAATCACGATTTTTACACACTTTACTTTGTGTTAATTTGTAAAAAATTTTGTATAATAAAAAAAATAAAAAAAAAACAAGCTAAAATGCAAAACAAGTCTTTTATTATTAAAAGTATTATATTATTTAATAAGAATATATTTTATATAATTTTATTTTAATGGCATTTATATTTTTTTAATTTTTTAAAAGAAAAAATTTATTTAATAAAAGGGAAAAAAAATTAATAAAAATAATTGAAATTTAATAAATACATGATAAAATGGTAAAAAAACAAATTAGAGGTGTAAAAATACTTTATTTTTTTAATTTGCAAAATATAAAAAAAAAAATAGAATTATACATTAATCTTTATATAAAATTTTAGGTTTCTAATTTTTTTATTCAATAAACTATTAAAAAAAAAAATTAAATTAAAAGAAGATTAAACGATTTCTTTGAGTTATAAAATAATGTTAAATTATAGATTTTTTTATTTATATAAACAATATAAAACAATGTATTGAATAGCAAAAAAAATATTAATAAAATTTGTTATTATAATTTACTAATTAGTGTGTTGCATATAATTTAATTAATTTTAAATATATTTTTAAAAATTTAATTTTTAAAAAATTAATTTTATAAATAGTTTTTATAAAAAATAATTTTTAATTTCAAAAATCAAAGTTTAGCTAATTACAAAAATTTTAATTAAAACATTTTTATATTGCTTATAATTTAAATTTAAAGTTATTACTTGATTAAAAATAATAAAAAAAAATTTTAGTTTTTTATTCTTTAATCATTAAAGTAATTAATCATTTTATTTGTTTAATTTTTTTTTTTTAATATTGGTTTTATAATAAATAATAATCATTATTTAATTTATAATATAATAAACACGTTTGTAATCTTATTTTTTTTAATTTAAATTTTTAAATATTTTATTAAAAAAACGATTAAAAAAAAAGATTAAAAAAAAGTTTTATTAGATATATATATTGATAAGTAGTACATGTTTGTTTATATATAAAAACAAAAAAATACAAAAAAAAAAATTTTTTAATGTTATTTTTACGAATAATTTTTATTTAATCATTATTTTTGACACAATTTTTTTTTTAAATTTAAAACAAAATTAAAAGCAGATAAATAATAATTTGTAAAAATTCTTGTTATGACAATATATAATTTATTATTAATAAAAACAACTCTTTTTTTTTAAATAGATCATTTACAATAAATATTTATTTTTTATAAAAATTTTGGTTTATAAAAATAAAAATTATGCATTTTATATTTAAACAAAAGTTCTTTACTAATTATTCTTAAATTATAATTTTTTAATTTTTTAAATATATTATTTTATTTAAAATAATTTTAAAAAATTTTATTTTATTAGTAAACTTCATAATGTATTTTTCACAAAAAAAATAAATAAATAAATATTTAAAATACTGCGCTAATATATTGATCAAAAAGTAGTATTAGTGTAATTTAACAAAAACCAAGACTTTAAATGCCTTTTATTTATCTATTATTATTATATAATAATATATTAAAGTTTTTATCACACTTATTAAACTAAAATTATATAGTAAATATAATTAGAATAATCTACCATAAAATTTAATTTATTTAACTATTGTAATTATTTAAAATTAAATTTAAAAATATAAATTATTAAATTTAATTTTAGTTTAAATATATATAGTTTAAGTACAATATTCTTATTTTGAATTTAACTATTTTTTAATTTTTTTTTTTTAAGATATAATAATTAATTTTCGAACAACATTTGTAAATAAAAAAGGAGAAGTTGTCACCAAATCAAAGTCTATATTAAAACATTATTTACGTGGTTGGTTTTTGTGTGATTTACTTGCAGGTCTTCCGTTTGATTTATTATACGCACTCAACTTATATTCAAGAGTAAGTTTTATATTATTAAAAAAAAATTAATAATTTAGAATTTATTTATTTAGATTTAAACAAAATATTTTGTTTATTTTAATGTTTATCTTAAAAATCATAATATTTTTTAAATTATAGTTTTTACCATTGCAAGAAAGTGTCTTTTACGTAATTTTATGTATTGCAAAGTAGTGTTATTTACAGGCGTAAGCATTAAAAAATACTTATTTAAAAAAAAAAACATAAAATTAAATTTTTTTTTAAGCTTAATAATAATTTTAACTAATAAAATATTTTTGACTTTTAAAAAAATTTGTTTAATTAATATAAATTTTACAATTATCAAATACAAAAAAAATAGCTTATTTCTAATATTATTTATTAGATTAGTATTTTAAATTAATTAAATAAAAAGTTATTTATGTATTTTTTCTTTATTTTTTCAAATATATTTTTTTTTAGAATACATTAATTCATTTGCTCAAGTTGACTCGATTACTACGTCTAGCAAGGCTTTATGCAAAAATGGATCGATATTCTCAATATTCGTATATTATACTTACCTTACTGATGCTAATGTTTAGTTTAGTTGCTCATTGGCTAGCTTGTCTTTGGTATATAATTGCAATGGAAGAACTTAATATTCACCCAGATTGGACAATGGGTAAATATTGATAAATATTTATTGTGTTTAAATTTTGTCAATAAAAATTATCAACAAAATATTTAGCCAATATATGAACTATTTAGCTAATTACTTTTTTTTATTTTAACATAATATGGTATAGGTTGGATTAAACAACTGTCATTCAAGCTTGGCTATGATGTGCATAATAGAAGTGATACAACTGCCGTATATGTAACTGCTCTGTATTTTACCACATCTTCTTTAACATCAGTTGGTTTTGGCAATGTTAGCGCAAATACTAGTATTGAGAAAATGTTTTCTGTCGTTGTAATGCTTATAGGTGTGTAAATAAATTTTTCTATGTTTCAACTTTGTATTTTCAATTTTTGTGTTTTTTTAATATTAAATTGCATAAACAGATTGTTTAATAAAAAAAAAAAAATGAGCAAATCATATTGACTATGATGTATTGATTTTGTTCGCATTAACTATAACAAAGCAAATATTATTTCAATATAAAAATTTGTTTAAATAAGTTTTTACTTTTTTATTCATTTCTCAAAAAAATAACTAGAGTTAATGCCGCTAAAAGGTTTTGCCTTTAGGTTAACTTTAAATAAAACTTGAAAAACATGACTAATTTAAGAAATTTTTCAAAATTACAATTTAATCAAAAAAAGAATAATTTCTCAAATTTAAAATTTTTTTTTAATATTATAAATAAGATAAAATATTTTTTAAAATACAATTAAGTTAAAACAACTGTTTTTTTGTTTGATTTATTCAACTTTTATTTTGTGATTTATTTTTGGACTATTATTTTTACCTTTAATCACTAGTTTAATGATAGATTTTATAATTTAATGCAAAACAAGTTTTAAAGATTTACTTTAACTTGATTACTAGTTTTTAATATTAAACATATTAGATATTTATTTTTGAATATAAATACTAGTCAAATACATCGCATTTACAATTATTTATTTAAATATATTGTTTTTTTTTTTAATTATAGGTTTTTTATATTTTAAAACATAAAATTTATTATTTATTTACTATTTTATACTTGTTTTTAATTGACTTTTTAAAAAAAAAATTTACTTTAAAAAATATTAAAATAAAGTTTCAAAACTAATAATAAATTTTAATTTATCAACTTGATAAAAAACTATTTTAAAATAAAAATTAAGGTCAAATATATTTTTTTTATTTTATAAATTAAATAGATATTATTTAAAAATATGTTTATTTATAGTTCAAAGTGAATATTGAATATATTTGCATTTAATTTTCACACTATTAAAAAAAATAAAATTATTTATAAAAGTTGACAAAAAAAAAAGAGAACATTTTATATTTAGTAAGATTCATCAAATAATTTTAAATCAGATAATTAATTTTAAAAATTTCTAAAATGTTTTTTTTTTTGTAAAATAAATTTATTTTATTTAATCATTAAATATTTTTAAAATTTATTAAGTGAATTAAGTAAATTTTTTTAATGATAATTTAGTACTTTAAAATAGTTAATTAAAAAATAATATCAGTATAAAAACTAAGACAAATATAAAATAAATGAAAATAATAAACTTTAAGTAGATTAATATTGTTTTTTTAAATTATTACTATACTAAGAAAACAATATACTACAAAAAATAAATTTGCATAATTTTTAATTAGAAAAAATGTATTTTTAATTGCTTATTTATAATAAAAATAATAAAAATTGTTAAAATATTATTGTTTAAATATTTAATAAAATTATGAAAAAAAATTAATAAATTAATAACATAAAAATTTGATTCAATTATTTTATATTTTTTTATATTATATTTATTTTTTTTTATTTTAAAATTAAAAAAAAAATATATATTTATAAAACTAAATATATATTTAAATAATTTTGTATTATTCAAAAAAAAAAAATACTTTATACTTTATATATATATTGAAATTTTTTAAAAATATAATTATTTTTATAATTAAATTTTAGAAAAAAATATTAAAATTTTAAATAAATATATATTTTAATAAACAAATATAAGTTCTGATAAACTTAATAAATTAAATAAAGTAATAAATAAAGCAGATAATTTAAAAATTTGGAGTTAAAAATAAAAAAAAATATAAAACAAAAGATTTTATGAAATTAAAAAAATTCTAACCTAAATTAACTTTGTTTTTTTTTCTATTTTATTTTCTGTGATTATCTCATCGATTTAAAATAATCTCATTGTGTAAATTGATTTAAACATATTTTCCGTTATTTTACCTTCATTTTATTTTTGAATTAAACTATGAACTCGATTGATGATGTCAAACACAGGCGCTTTAATGCATGCTGTTGTTTTTGGTAATGTAACCGCAATTATTCAGCGAATGTATGCCAGGCGTAGTCAATATCAAACTAAATTACGTGATCTTAAAGATTTTTTTCGATTGCACCAAATTCCCAAACAATTAAAACAACGTATGACCGAATGTAAGTTAATTTTGCGTTCAAATGCTGTTCTTTAAATGAATAAAGCGTAAAGAATAACTAACAAACGCAAATTGATATAAGATTATCGCAATTAGGTATAGTTAACTAAAAATTTGTTTCCGAATATAGTTTTTCAAACCACCTGGTCTCTCAATCATGGTATTGATGCTAATGAAATCTTGCGCGAATTTCCTGATGAATTACGTGGAGATGTATCTCTTCACATGCATAGAGAAATGCTTTCTTTGCCAATCTTTGAAACAGCTCCACAAGGATGCCTAAAATTATTAAGCCGCCATATCCGCAGCAATTTCTGCGCTCCGGAAGAATATTTGCTACATGATGGAGATGCACTCACATATATATATCTAGTTTGTAATGGCTCTATGGAAGTACTGCAAAATCAGATGGTTGTAGCCATTTTAGGTAAGTTAATGAAATATTTAAGCTTATAGTTTTTATTATTTTGCATACTAACAATGTTTATTTAAAAAGTAAATTTCTCTAATTTATTTTTTAAAGATAATAAAAATATGAATTTTTTTTTTAGTTTTATCATTTTTTTTATCAAATCTATTTAAAATTTTTAATATATTGATAAATAGTTTTAATCCTATTAGTAATTTCAATAAATTAATTAATTTTAGTTAGTTTTATTAAAAGTCAAGTCTACATTATTATAAAATTTTTAATTCCAATAATAACAAAAAAAAAAAAAAAAATATTAAAATAATTTTTAATTAATAAAATAAAAAAAAATTATTTTTAAATTATGTCAAATTGTATTTAGATTTAAGTTACTAATTTTAAGTATTATTTAACTTTTCTTTTTATTAAATTTATATTTATTTATTTATAGTTATTTATATATAATTTAATATTAAAAACAATATTTTTTCAAAATTATTTATTTTTCTAAAATATTATATTAAATTAACTAAGTAGAAATTTAAATCATTTTTATGAATAAAATTTGATTTTAAATAAAAAAAAAAATACATAATTAAATAAACATAATTTAATAATTAATTTAAAATTATATTTAAAAAAAAAAAAAAATTAATAAAACAAAAATTGAAAAATATGAATTATTTATAAATAAAAATTTGTTATAAATATATTTTAATTTAAAATAGGAAAAGGCGATTTGGTTGGCTGTAACATTCCTTTTTCGTTAACTACTGAATCACTAATTAAATCTACTGGAGATGTTAAAGCATTAACTTATTGTGATTTAAAATCGATTCAGATTAGTGGATTATTAGAAGTATTACGTTTATATCCAGAGTTTGCAGAAACATTTTGTAACGAAATAATTCACGATTTAACATTTAACTTACGTGAAGGATTTGAAGGTGAAGAATATGATTCTTACAACTATAATGGTAAGCTAAATACAAGACGAATTATTAAATAAAAATGAATAATTAAATTATTTTTTTGATTGTTTGCAGAAGATGTTGACGAAGAAAATGAAGAAGAAGATGATCCAGACGAAGAAGAAAACGAAGATGAAAATGAGGAAGAAGATGACGACAATGATGATGATAGTCAAAACGGTGCAGACGAAAGCACAAATACAGTAGAAGCAAATGAAATAATGAATTCAGAAAAATTGGACCGTGCTTTGAATAGTAGCCAAGCAAGTAAAAGCAATATAGATGAAGACAATAGTAGTGGAGAGAATAAGTTGGTGCGAAGAAGCCGTAGAAGTAGCGTGGCAAAGATGGAATGCCTAGATGAGAGAAGAAAAGAGTCTGGAATAAACGAAGAAGAAGTGAATGAAGACGAGAAAAGCGAAGACGAGAACTCAGTGGCCAGTTGCCCTCCAGGCAGTGTGCAACATATAGTGTCGACTGGTCCCCCGCACACTAGATTTAAATTGGCAAAACTTAAAGAGAATCAGATAGGAAATTGTAGAAACCGCTGGCAGGGAAATGGAGTGCTGAACAGCTCCCATTCAGGACAGCCACCTAGTCCGCTGGCCCTGCTAAATGGCCAGAAACGGAAAGTGGCGTACAATTTACTGTCTGGAAACGGGCCGTCTAAATTAACCGGAAGTGTGGGAACTTTGCCTCGTAAGCCGACACTGCGATTTGCTCAGCAACTGAATAGCAGCGGAAGTTCGACCGGTTCTCCAGTATCTAGTCTGGCAGACAAGCGCAGAGCTGCCTTTGTAAGTCGAGCAGACAGCCAGACCAGTTCTGCACAATCGGCTACAGTGTTTGAGTCGTCTGAAACTCGAGGTTCAATCGAACGTATGGACAATCAACTGCACAATTTAACAGATGAAATGGCGCGTATCAGTGCAGATGTAAAACTTACTTTACACCTGCTGCGTCAATTGCAAAATGGACAATTGCAAACTGCTGCTAGTTCTGGTCAGCCCGCTTTTGGGTCCGTATCGGCGGTTGTCCCTCGAACCGGAGGCGGCATTTTGAAAAATAGCAAGTTCAGCGAACAAAAATTAAGTAACAGTTCCCAGTCATTGGTCGAAATCAGCGAAAACAACCTTCCCAATTCTGGTCGAGGCGCTTCCAACATACACAAGGTCCGCATCAATAGCAGCAAATTAGGCAAATACAGTTCCCAATCTACTTTAAGCTTGCCTTTACACACTGTTTGTGCAAAGGTTAACAGTGCATCTGTCGAAACAGGTCAGAAATTGGCGCAGGCAAAGTATCACCAGTGTAATACAGGTCAAACCATGTCTACCTGCTCCGATACATGTGCTGACTCGCCTCTTCTCAATTCAGGCTATTCATCTTGGTCTTCTAATGAGGAACGACTTCGAATGCAAGCAATTGCTTATGGTCGTAATTCCACCACAGAACCAGATTCACGGGAGCCTTTAATTAAAACTGATCACCATGCATGGAATTCTCTAGCTCAATATGCTTACCCTCCTACTTATCCTAGTCGTCCAGCTTCTAGTCTAGCTTCCAGTCTTAGTCCTGCTTTCACCGGATCAGCTGCAAGTGCAATTAATCCTATTTCTTCTGCGCTTGTTTTGCCAGCCAATCCAACCTCTTGTACTGCCACCCTTAACACTAATAATAGTGTAGGCAACGTCTGCTTACCTCTGGTCGATTCCAGCTGCACAATCGAAATAGAAGCCAACCAAACTGCAGATCAATCGATGGCTAAACAATCAAAATCTGCATTTCATCGCAAAATGTCCACAGAACTTTAAATTAAATCAGATTAAACAATTAATAGGTTCTATGTGCTTTGCTCATTTTTCCACGTCCGTTTGTACATAAATGAACTATAATGAATTAAATAAAAAATAGATTTATAAGTACTATTTGTAAAAATATTAGTCATGAAATATTTTTTTTGTAAATATACTTTTTTTCATTTTTTTTCTTTTTTATGAATTTACCAATATTTTTTTCATAAAATTATTAATTTGCATGCAAATTTTTTCTTTTAAATTATTTATTTTTTTTTATTTCATTTATTAAACTTAATTTGATTATTTTAATTTTAACTTATTATGTTAAGTTCATTTAAATCTTGCTTTATCAAAAATTACTGATTATTGCATTTAATTCAACTTCATTATTTAAATTTTTGTTTTTAAAAAAAATTATTAAAATTTTTTATTTAAATAAAAAAAAAAAAAAAACATAATCAAATTAAAAAAGTTAGGAAAAAAAAGAATAAAATCTTAATAAAACTTAATTTTACAAAAACTATGTAAATTTTTAAAGCTTTAGAAAAAAAAAAATTTTCAAATTAATTTTATAAGTATTTTTTTTTAACTCATTTTTTAATTAAATAAATGGGTAAACTAATTGTAATTAATTGTAATTTAAAAATTTATATTATTGTTTGTTTTAAATGTTGTTCATAATGTTTTAAATGTTTATTTTTAAAGCTAAAAATATATATAAAAAATATTATTTTATATATAAAAAAAAAATTAACTTATTGATTTTTTATTGATAATATTTTAAAATTATAAGCATTTAATAAAATTAAAAATTGTTCCATTAATATTTGTTAAATTTTTATTAACATATTTTATTTTTAATTGGTAGTTTAATTATTTCAAATAAAAATAAATAAATCCATGTGAAAATATTTTAAATACAATTTACTTACTATTTATCATTTATTAGTACTTGTGTCTAAATGTTTTATTTTTTTTTTTTATTAAGTTCAATTTGATATTATCAAGTTTACTTATTATGATATTTAATTATGTAAAAAAAAGAAGATATGAAAAAAATAAATCAAAAATTTTATACATAAAAACATCATTATAAAAGCTCATTTCATAAGAAATTAATCATTAATTTAAAATGTTATAAATGTAAATGTTTCTTATTTATTTTGACATGCGTTAACAGTAAAATAAAATCCAAATTAAAATACAAATAAAAATCTAAAAGAAAAATAATATAATCATAGAAAATGTCTTTGTTAAAAAACAAGTATATTAACAACAATAGTAAAATTTTTATAGTAACTAATAATATATTACATATTTTTGCAAAATGTTATTATTTTATCAAGATAAAAGTAAAAACTTAATCTGGAATAATAACATATAAAAAAGTGTTGCGACGCGAAAAATTGCAATTAATTTGTATAATTTATAAATAAAATTTGTTTATAAAAATTTTAAAATCAAAAAAAAAAAAAAATACTTATTTAAATTCATTATTTTGATTTGAAATACAAAAAATAAATTAAATAAATAATTATTTTTCTTAAACGATAAAATTTTAAATTCTTAATTGATGCCATTTATATTTTCTGTTATTAGAAATATTTTGCATAAATTTATTTACTGATTAATATTATCTTAAATAAATCGACTAGGTTTGATAACTAATAGCAACCAATTTAAAAAATACAAAATTTTCAAAACTATTAGCATTAATTATAGATAAAAATTTTATATAATAAAAACTAGATATGAAATTACGTTTAAAATATAATATTTAAAAAGTAAATGGTTAATCTCATTTATTTGCTAGAAATTTAAAAACGTATGTTCTTAATCGTTGAAAGCTAAGCATTTAACAATCAAATTACTTAGAGAATCTTTAAAAACATTGTAAATTGAGATCTGCAAACGATTGAAAATCTGTCTTGGTAAAAATCTTGAACAAATGATTAATTAAGATGTAATTTTTTTAATTTAACATAGATAAAGAATGTAGATGAATATTTGAAACAAAAACAAAATAGAAAACATTAAATAATGCACCCACAATTTGTGCACACATTTTTCTGACTCAAAACAGTTTTGATTAATTAACATTTGAATGTGATTTACTAAAGTGTTAGATGTTCGATGTTTTGATGCGATGTTCGATAACATAAGAACGATATTTTTTCGATAGTTTATCATTTTAAAACACGTTTGCAGTCTAGCATAATTTTCTTTTCATATTTCATATATATTATTATTTTTTTTTTCAATAAATTTGTGTACGTTTCTAAGCTATATTGTGAAATATTATTAACTGACATTCTGAAAAATCAAACAAGAAAAAAAACCACTTAGCTATAAATACAAGTTGAACTTAATCTTGAAAATTTTGTCATTTTAATTGAAATTGATTTCTAAAATTAGTTTCTTTGTCAAATTAGGCGTGAAGATGGTTGAAGTTTTAGAGAACCTAGATTTGAAAAAATGCAACATTGGCTTCATCGGAGCCGGAAACATGGCCATGGCGATCGTCAAAGGATTAATAAATCATGGTTAGTGGAAGAAAGAAAGTGAAAAGAGTTTAGGTTGGAAGGTTTAAGGTGGGGAGGTTTGAAGTGAAAGTGAGGAAGAGAGGGAGAGAATGGAAGAGAATGGAAGAGAATGGAAGAGAATGGAAGAGAATGGAAGAGAATGGAAGAGAATGGAAGAGAATAAAATAAAGTAAAAGAAAGAGAATAAAATGATGAAAAATGGAAATGTTTAAGAAAAAAAATCAAAGTTTTGTTTGATTAATATTAGGTTGAGCTTTACAGGTTCAGTTTTGTCAAGCAGGATATTCATTTCGGCACCATCTAACCGCAACTTACCAAAATTTAAGACATTGGGCTGTACAACAGTAAATGATAATTATGCTTTGGTTTACAACTACCAATGTAGTATAATCTTCTTGTGCGTGAAACCTCATCACGTAACAGGCGAGTCTCACGTATTTAAACTAGTGCAAATCTCATCGCCCTTGATCGTGATCTCAGTGGTAGCAGGCTTGACCTTGGACGCCCTTTATGAAAATTGTTTCGTGAAAAGAGACAACTGTTGCATCTACCGAATAATGCCGAATGTAGCCTGTGCTGTAGGAAAAGGTGTTTGCGGCATTGCAAGACTGTTGCCGGCCGAGCAATGCATCGATCAATGCGTCCAGGAACTGTTGGAAAGCATCTTCTCCTGCCATTTTGTGCAAGAGTCACAACTGGATCAGTTGACCGCCTTGAGCGGAAGCGGAATTGCGTTTGTAAACAGTCTAATCTTAGCAAGCCAGCGGACAAGTTCTTAATCTGTTTCGTTTCAGGCTTACACTTTCATCCAGGCTATGGCTGACGCTGGAGTGAAGATCGGCCTGGCCAGAGAACTGGCCATTCAGATCTCAACTGATACTATTTCGGTACCTATTTTCCGACCTAGCTAGAACTCGATGCAGAACTTCTAATCTGATCTCTTCGCAGGGGGCTTGCGCAATGGTGAACAGCACTGCCGAACATCCGGTCCGTCTGAGAGATGCCGTTTGCTCCCCAGCTGGTACCACCATTTATGTAAGCCGGCTAATTTAATTAACTTATAACTGGCTTCTGCTCTCCTTCAGGGAATTCATGCGTTGGAAAAAGGTGGATTCAACTCGGCGGTTATTGACGCTGTCATTAGTTCCTACAACAGATGTATTGAGTTCAAAAAATAACACCTTCAATGGCTGTCTAAACAGTGCCGCAACTCAACCTGTCCAAACACTTAGTTGCCAGTACCTTGTTGAAAAAGGTCACCCATCGATCCATACCATTACTACTATTCGACTGCTGCTTGCTACTCAACTACTTGCTATTCAACTATTGCTATTCAACTATTGCTATTCAACTATTGCTATTCAACTATTGCTATTCAACTACGTTTTGCTATTCAACTGTTCTTGCTATTAACTTATTTCATTGATCTCAAATCTAAATCATTGATCTAGTTCTGCTAATTTTGCCAAATCGGTCGCTTTTGTGCCAACTATCTTGATTTCCGTTTTCCATCCATTTCCAGTCTAATTTCTATCAATTTAATGTAATTAGTATAGTATTTAGTAAAATTAAGTTATAAAAGCAATTTCAGTAATGTCCCTTTTGAGTTTTTTTTTGTTGAAAAAGTCCCTCTTTGCAAAACATCTTAAAAACAGCAATCAAAATATTGCAACCACTCTAACAGCTTCTTCATTACCAATTCATCTGATTGTTTTTAAATATATCACCTTCCAAATACTCAACATGAACTCTTCTACTTACAACTAATCAAATGTTTCGTCTAAACTTTTTTCCATCGACTAATTGTTTCTCTATGTTTTCCATCTTTAGTTTTCACGCGTTATTTCAATGTTTCATTTGAAGATAAATGTTCATTTAAACAAACTTATTTTTTCTTGAAACAAGATCAAAACATCAAACAATTGATTATGAAACCAATTTTCAATTCAAGAAAATTCATTTCTTTCGCCATAAACAGTTAGGCCTTTTTAAAAATAATACGATACTTTCATATTGTTGTTATTCAAAATTTTTTTGCTCTCATCCAACCATTTTGTTCTCAAACATTTCGCATCAAACTAAATTTTCATTTTTATTATATTTAAAAATAATTATTTCAAATAATTTAAATTAGTTTAATAGCTGGTCACATCGGCAGCACTTTTGAACGATAAAGTAAGCAATTCAAATAACCATTATTTATGTTTGTTTACCATTGCTGAAGTTTCATAAATTTTAGTATAAAAGTTCTGAACAATTGCGAATCATGACCGCATACGATGTAAGTTTATTATCTATCAATTTCTTATTTTTGCTTTCATTCAAATTTGTTAAAGGAGTTCAAAAAAGAGCTAAATGCTTTACTTAAAACGGTCAAAGGGTTACAAGCCATAATTATATCTGATAAAGAAGGCGTTCCTTTATTCAAAGGTAAATATGTGCTAATAAATTGCTTATTTATTAATATGTAATTTTTATAAATTTTATAGTTAACACTGAATTCGCTCATGACTTCGCTATGAAACCTGCATTTTTGGCTACAAGCACAACAACAAGTGAACAAGCCGCGAAATTGGGTAATTACTTACTATTTAAATTCAATTCTAATACATCGCATTTCTTGTAGGAATTGGCAAATGTAAAACTATCTTTTGCAATTATGAAAACAATCTTGTTGTACATTTTAACAAATATCCGATTGTAATTACATTAATTGCTAGTAAAGATGCTCACAATGGTCTTTTAATGTCTCTAGAAAGTCAATTCGATTCCGTAATTAAGGATTTAAAAAGAGTGGTTGAATAAATTAAATTATTTTATTGTTATTTTTTATTTACAAAAATTTCAATTATCAATTAGTAATTGACACATAATCAAAAGTTTACAAATTTAAAAAAATTGTAAAGTTGAAGTTGACTTTGAATCTATTTATTTTATTTTTTTAAAAATTCAATCATAAACTAAATAATCAGGTACCATGCTGTAATACTAGCTAGTTTCTGTACTATTTAAGTTTAAAATTTATATAATATTTAATAAAAAGAAATTGTTTTGACTGCTACATTATTTATAAATTAATAACTACAATTAATCTATTTGCTTAAACTTGCGGCTGATCTGCTATCTGTGTGTAAAAGTCAGAAGTTATACATTGAACCATGTCCATACATTCCGGTACCAAATTCATTTATTTAAACACCCACTATATAAATGTACATGCGAACTGGGCACTAACAGCATTAAATTATATATTTAAAAGCAAAATAAAAATCTTGAACTTCGACTGTCGAAGTATAGAAGCTTGGGAAGTGAAAGAAATTTATATATATATACATTTTAAGAAGGATACAATTATTTAACTTTTAATTGTGCTGATTCTTTTTACTTTTCTGATTAATTTGTGTATTATGATCAGCATCTATTCAAAACACATTAGAGTAAACTTTCTTTTAATCCTTAATTTTCAACTTCTTCATTTTAATATTTTTAATATATTTTTACTATTTTTAATCTTTTTTACCATTTCGTCTCTGTATGTTTTGCAAAAGTGATAATCTTGCAAATAATATTAAAAATAGTTTTATTATAAAATGTTTTGTTAATTATTTTCTTTAAATAAAATGAAATTTCACATTTACTTATTAATTCGCAATTTATCTTATATAATTTCATTTATTTAACCAATTTTTAATTATGTACGACCAATTTTTTTAATAAAAATGGACAACCTATTTTATCAATTTTTTTGTGCAAAAATTATTTTAACAAATAAAAATGACTTTCATCAATAAAATAATAAGTTCATAATTGTTTTTTATTATAACACGTACAAATTTTTGTGCAAGCTAACTTTAAAAAAAAAATCATAGTTTAGTGTACCTGTTTAATATAATAAATATGACAATTTAAATTAATATATTTTTTTTAAATGTTTTTCAATTTTTTTCCTTTTTATTTAAATCAAACTATGAAATAAATAATTCTTCCTAATTAATTTAAAATAACTTAATAACAATGAGCTGATACTTGAAAAGTTAAAAACAAAAAATCAACGGCATCAATTTAAAAGCCGAGATAGATTTATAATTAGATTCTTAAAAAAAATTTATCATATTTTAAAAAGGTAATTTATTTTATTTATGATTTATTTAAATATTTTATTTAAAATATTAAATTAGACTATCAACAAATAAATTTAACTTTTAAATAATTAAAGTGCAATAAGATTTAAATATCAATTTAAATAATTTTCTTTGAAAAAAAAATAGTAATTTATAAATAATTTTTTTAAATAATTTAAATATATATAAAATTATTTAAAATTGTTTTAATTAATAAAACAATGGGTTAAAATAATTAATAAATTATTCTGTGAATTTAAATATTATTTTAAAATATTATTGTGAAAAAAATATTATTTAAAATTGCACGCTTTTAAAAATTTCATTAAAAAAAATAACAAGGTAATTAAAAATGGATCTAAACGATAACGATAAAAGAAAAAGTTATCTTAATAACCATTATTCAATCAAATCAAAAAATACTGAATACAATAGTGATTATGAAGATTATAAAAAGGATTCCTATTTAAAAAAACCTGATTTTACAAAAAAATACAGTTTAGATGATAACTTTAACGATGATTTAGATAATTGGAATTCAGAATATAAAAGTGAATTAAAAAAAACAAATTATAAAAAATCATCTAATTTAATAAGTTTATCTAGTCCTGAAGAAGAAAAAAAAACATTTAATTATAATGATTTTGAATTAAAAAATGATGAATATATAAATTCAAAAAAAAACAGTTCTAGTGCCAGAATTAAAGATTATAAAAAAGATGATACACGTAACTATGATTTTGATTTGTATAATTATAAAGATAAAGAAAGCAAACAAACTAAAAATGAAAACAAAAGTTCGTTGGACGATTTTAAAAAACAGCAAGTTAAATCAAAAGATTTTAGAACATCATTCGATTCTAAAGATATAGAAGAATATTATTTGCCTAAAAAAATTGAGACAAAAAATTGTGATGAAGAAATAGATACTTTTAAAAATTATGAATTTAATAAAAATGAAATAAAGCGAAATGAAAGTAAAAATTATGAATCAAAAAAATTAGATTATAAAAATTCTTCAGATATATTAAAATCTAGTAGTCAAAAAAGTTCATTTGATTATGATATTTATGAGTCAAAAAATTTATGTGATAAAGATAGCCCAAAATCTTATATAAAAAAAATTAATAACAAATATAGTGATTATTCTAAATATGAATCATTTGAAGATGATTTTAAATTAAATGAATACAAATATTCAAATAAAAAAAATGAAGAAAAACAAAAATCAAACGAAAGATCTTATGATACTAAAGAAAGTTTGTTAGACGAAATTAGAATACTTGAATTAAAAGAAGAGTTGAGAAAAAATGAAATATTAAATGAATTAAAAAATGCAGAAAATATTTTAAAACATCAAGATAAAAGTCTTAAAAAAGCGGACTCTTTAGATAATCCCCCAACTTCATCTCTTAAAACTTTAGTTAAAACATCAAGTAAGTTAATTAAAAATTTAAAAAGAGTTAAGAGTCATTTTTTTATATTTTTTTGAACAGATGCCCTAAGTTTAAAAGATTTAGATAAATTAATTGCCAAGTTAGATCAAGATAATAAAGTTCTAGCTGAATTAGATCAAAAGGTTCGAAGTGTAAATCCAATTTCAAAATCAACCATGTCTAGTGTTTCTTTAAATGCATTGCATCCATTTTCATTAACAAATTCAAACAATCCATTAACATCTTCGTCAAATAATAAATTAAATTCACTTACAACTAAGACAGCAAATCCTTTACTGCCAAGAAATCAACATGCTCCTTTAACACATCAAAATGCTTTGCCAAATAATGCTAGTATTGAAATGAGATTAGCCGAAGATGTTATTGATAGTATAGATGTTCCAAATAGAGGAAGATGTCGTGTGTTTATAGCTCGTTACTCTTATGACCCATTCAAGCAAAGTCCAAACGAACATCCCGAAGCTGAACTAAATTTAAGCGCCGGTGACTTTATCTTAGTATCAGGAGATATGGATGAAGATGGGTTTTACTATGGTGAATTGTTAGATGGTCGTAAAGGACTGGTACCATGTAATTTTGTAGAAAAACTAACTGGTGAAGATTTGTTTGAATTTCAAGCTACTGTTCTTTATGGTCATAAACCTGATTCATTAATAGATGACAACGGAAGTATAAATTTAGGCTTATTTCCCGGAAGCGGTGGACCCGGTTCAGCAGCAGGCAGTGCAACCGGATGTTCTGTTTTTCCTCCAGAATTTTATGATGCCCTGTTAACCGATGCAATGCAACACACAAACTTTCAGCACTTATTGGCACCGGGTATAAACTATTTCTTTTTTAATTTTTAAATTTAAATTAAATATTTTATTTTTAGAGGATTTTCATCGAATGAATGATTATGTTGATTTAGCTGAATCAAATGACATTGATGAAGAAGATTTATCGGATGTAGAGAGAGCACAAGCAATTGCTTCAAGAGATCCAGGTAACTTTTATAAAACTAATATTAATGAATAAAAATTTTTTTTTTTTTTAATTTTTAAATAGTATCAATAATTTTTTAATTAAATCTAAATCAAATTTTTGAAATTTTTTAGTTGCCCCACCAAAACGACTCATTTTGGAAAGACAGCTTCACAAATCTATTTTAATTGGTTGGCTACATCCAGACTGTCCAAGAGGTTTAATTGATTGTTATCAAATTTACGTTGATGGAGTATTGAAGGCATCTGTTCCATCAGGTGAACGTACAAAAGCTTTAGTTGAAGGAGTAGAATCGTCAATTGTAAGAAATATTTTTTTTTTAATCAATTTAAAAATTTAACGTATTTTTATATTATTATTTAAATTATTAGCCTCATAGAATCAGTATACGGGCAGTTACGGCTCAAGGTAATATGTCTAAAGATGCTGCTTGTACAATAATTATCGGCAAAAGTAAGTTATTTAAAGTACTTTTTTTAATCAATAGTTTAGCTAACTAAATATTAAATTATTTATTTAAAAACAAGGTGTTCCTTTTGCGCCTTGTTGTGTAAAAGCAACTAATATCACATCAGAATCAGCTTTAATATCTTGGTTACCTTGTAATTCTAACTTTTATCATGTAGTGGCTGTTAATTCAGTTGAAGTAAAAACTGTTCCTCCTACCCATTATAAACATTTAATTGCTGGATTAGCTGCTAATACTTTATATCGCGTATCAGTTAGAGCTAAACCTGGTAAATTGCTTTGTTCAGATGCCAAAAATCCTAAAAAAATGGATATGCTAACCACTTATGTAGATTTTAAAACATTACCTAAAAGTCTTCCTGAACCGCCAGTGGACGTACAAGTAGAAACCGGTCCACAAGACGGTGCCTTGCTTGTAACTTGGTTGCCTGTCACTTTGGATCAATTCGGTACTTCAAACGGATGTACGGTGACCGGATATGCCGTATTTTCCTCTCATAAAAAACTTGCCGAAATTGATTCTCCAACAGGTAAAAAATCTAAAACTTTTTTTTGTTTTATTCCCGCATTAATCAACCAATTATTGAAAATGGTTAAATAATTAGTTTTTATTTTTTTATATTAATTGTTTTATAGGTGACCACGCATTGTTGGATGTTTCTCAATTAGAAAGTTTTCATAAAAAAGCTATCACAGTACGCACAAAAAGCGGTGAAAATTTATCTCAAGACTCAATGCCTTGTCAGATACCTGATGATTTACTTAAATTTAACGCACACAGAAAAGTTAGTTTTTATTAATAAATATTATTTAATATACATTATTTGTTTTTTTTTATAGTTTGGTAGCAGATCGCATACAACGAAACTTTCACGCAATTCTATGCACCTTCCAAATTCCCATTTACACCATCCTCATAATGCTGCCCAAACTCATCATTCATCTCATAGTTTTTCAAATCATCCACAACATTTTCAAAATCAGCAAAGAATAGTTCAAAGAGGAATTGGAAATGGCCAAGAAATGTATGCTTCAGATGGTACTTTAATTGATCCAAATAATCGCATGCAAATACCTCAAATAGGTAAAAAAAATTAAAAATATTGTTTTTGAATCAGACTAACTAGTATATATTAATCAATTCAAATTTTGATTAGTATTATATTTTAAAAATTTTAATTTAGCTTATTTGTTAAATTTTAAAAGCTTAATTTTTTATTTAGAGATTACAAAAGAAACACCTAGTGATGCGGTTAATCCTAGTAATTATTCTGAAGAAGATTATCTGACAGGAAGAAAAAATAGAATGACAGGAAATTCGCCTCAGCCTCCTCAAAGACATCATTTTTCTGGACGTAATGTGGTACTGGCAGGTAGACAACATCAACAACACATGCAACAACAGCAATTAGATTATCGTTGGTTTGTGGCTTTGTATGATTACGATCCAATGAGCATGTCACCTAATCCGGACGCAGCAGATGAAGAACTTCCGTTTCGAGAAGGAGATCTTATTAAAGTAAATTCTAGTTTTTAAAATTGTTATTTTTTTTAAAATAATATTTGTTTGTTTTTAAGATTCAAGGGGACAAAGATGCTGATGGTTTTTACCGCGGAGAAATCAATGGCAGACATGGTTTTGTGCCATGTAACATGGTTTCTGAATTACAATATGATCCTGAAACTGGTTTACCCACTAATTCCGTCAAACAACAATATAACATTAATGCCCAAGACCCTTGGGCTCATTTGCCTGTTAGGCGCATGGTTGCTCTTTATGATTATGATCCACTAGAACTGTCACCCAATCCAGATGCAGAGGTTAGTGGCCTAATTTATTCGTTTTTATACATTTTATATTTTTTTTTAACTGTTTAAATTTTGTTTCTTGAGTTTTTTTTTTAAGATTTATTGTTTTATTTTTAAGTTATTTTTTTAATTTACTCGGATTTATTTTTTATATTTTATTTTTTTAATAATGTTTTACATAGTAGCATTTTAATTGGAAAGTTTGTAAAAAAGTTTTTTATTATTTTTTTTTTTTATTGAAACCACAATTATAATGCTATCAATGTGATTGTTTGTAAATGTGAATTTTAATCAAAAAAGATGGAACTTGGTTTTAACACTGGTGATATTATTTACGTTTATGGAGAAATGGACGACGATGGGTTCTTTATGGGTGAAGTAAATGGCATTCGTGGCTTGGTGCCTTCAAACTTCTTAAGCGACGCACCATTGGATAACCGAAACGTAAGCAAACTTTGTTTTTCTTTGCATGTATTTTTGGACCATTAATTTTCAAGCACATTTTTGTTACTGTGAATAAAAAATGTCGACAAGATGTTAATAAAAGAAAAGAAATAAAAAGAAATGAACGTGGGTAAAAACATGAAAAAAAAAGAAAAAAGGTGTTTAATGAAAGGTATAAAAAATCATATATAAAAAATATTAAATTTTAAATATAAGATAATTGACCCTTACAATTTACATAGGATCGAATGCGAGGAAAACATGGGCAATATATTCATCTTAATTCAGGCCGTGGATTGCGACAACAAACACCTGCACAACAGCAACAACAACTGCAACACAATCAAATGTACAGCAATTTGAGACAAAGACCAACTTCATTAGACCTAGGTATGAATGGATCTCGCTTCCCCGCGCAAAATCAAATTGTACAAAATCAAATGTTGCCTGGAAATGCCCAGCAACAGATGCAGCAACAAATGCAACAGCAGATGCAACCTGTTCAACAACAACAACCGCCTGCACAACAACAGAGCTCATTAAATCCGTTTTCTAGCCTATTTGGAGCTGGCAAAAAGATTTTAGAACCAAGCACAAGTAATCAAACACAAATGAACCAGCAACAACTAAATCAACAAGGCAATTTGATAATTAATAATCAAAACCAAGCACAAGCTTATGCTGGACCAATGCAGACAGGAACAACAGGATTAACATCTGCTATGCAAATGACCAATGCTGGATCACAGGCAATGGGCATGCAACAACAACATCCAGCTACTCATGCCCCAACTCACTCTCAACTACATTCAGTTCAACAACAGCAACAACAACAACAGCAGCAGCAACAACAACAACAACAACAACAGCCTTCGAAGTTGGTTTTACATCAGTCAACAAATCAGACAAATGCAATGATAAGCGGACCAAATCAGGCACAGAGATTTGCTATGCAACAGTCCACTGGTGCTATGCAACAGTCTAATATTCAAAATGCACATCCATATGGAGCCCAAACTAGTCAAAATATGGCTTATGGAACAACTGGAAGTCAATCTACAACCGGATACGGAACTGGCGGTCAAAGCAACGCTTATGCTACTGCACAACAAACAAATGTATACGGGTCTCAAACGGCATATTCAACTGCCAATACCATGAACCAATATTCTCAACAACAGTATAATCAACAACAACAGCAAGGTGCCGGGGCGGCCATTTCTGGAGCATTGGGCGCGATGAAAAGTATTTTTAAGATTTAAATTATTTTTCCCATTTAGCCGTAAACACCTCTTTCACACTGAGGAGGTAGGTTTCACTCAATTTTTTCAATATTATATCAAAAATAAGCTATTTGAAAAAACTAAATTTATAAAGGTTTTTGCTATTTAAATTATTTTAAATGCAAAAATAGAAATCTTGAAAAGCGTCAATTTTTACTTTTTAAATATCATACTATATTGAAAAATTTTTTTTTTTAAATAAAACTAATTTTTATAATTTGTGCCTACCAATTCGAAGCCATCAGTTTCAAATATGATTTTTCAATCAGTTAAGTCTGTTTCAAACTTATCATCAGATAGTGTTAAAAAATTTATTAGAAAAAAAATCAAATAATTGAAAAATTAAACAAAAATTTCATAGAAAATCAATCAGATTCAAGTTTGAATTGCTCTTTATTGATTAAAGTTAGGATTTCATTTTTATTTTTATTTATTAAATCAATAAATTTGTTAAAAAAATAAAAAATGCAATAAACAAATTATTTTAATATACAAATATATTATTTTATTTATTTAATCTCAGATATTTTATTTAGGTTTTAATTTATATTTATTTTTTTTTTCAATTACGGTTAAATCATTACGATCAAGTGCACTGAATAAAAACTTGATGAGGATGGCACACTAAATATATTTGTTAATTATATCAATTATATTTCGATCATTGGTAATTTATTTAACCATTGTATAGCAAAATATTTGTCGATTCGATTCTTTCCAAATTTTTAATTTCAAATTGTTGACAAACTAGTTTAATTATTTATCAGATATTTGAATAATTTAACAAAACAAATATTAAAATATTGGTTAAAATGTTTCAGGCTATAAGTAGCGTGTTTTGAATTCTCACTTGTATCCACACAAATAAATACACCAAAACCTACAGAAAAATAGAAAAAATTATTATATTTAGCTTTTTATTTTTTGATTTTATTTATATTTTTTCAATTTTTTTTATTTACTTGATTTTTGTCTATTTTAAATTGTCAAATTTTATGCAAATTAAAAAACATTATTTTCACATATTCCATTAAATTCTGTGATTAAAATCCAAAAATGATTTTAAAACACTAATCACGTCTTGTACATTTACAGTTTATTTTTTTTGTCTACAAAATAGACGAACATTAGTACATATATAATTAAATATATATTTATTAGATTATAATTATTATTTTTTAATTTAAAATTAAAGATTCTGTTTTAAAAAAATTAAAAAAAGTTAAGAATTTTTTATTTTAATTAAAATTAGACTTAAATTTTAATGTAAAAATTAACTTAATATTTTCTTTTAATCAAAAACAAAACAAATCATCAAATAATTTTCATAATCAAAAATAATATTAAAACTTTTATTTTTGATTTATTTTATTTAAAGTAAGTTCATTATCTATTAATATCAAATTTTTCAAGATTACGTAAATATAAATATAAAATATTATTTAAATGCATTGTTAACAAAAACAAATTTTTAAAATTAATTAATTGTTAAAAACTAAAAAATTATTTATAATTGGTCTTATTTTATAATAATTTTAAAAATAATATAAAAAAATATTTATTTTTATTAAATTCTAAAATCTAGCTTATTTATAAAAGCTTATTTAATCGATTTTTTTATATAATTTTTTTTTGTTAAAAATTTTTGAATATTTTTTATTGAAATATAGAAAGTTTTTTTAAAATATATTTATTTAAGATAAACTAATTTTATTAACTTTTAAAAAAAATAATAATAAAATAAATAAAAAATTTAAAAAAAATACTTAAGTAAAAAATGTTTTAATCAAAATATACGATTATCAATGGTTGTTTTATTTGAAATCTACTTTTTTTTTTTAAATATTTTAAGCAAATTTTTTTAAATTTTTTTTTTCTTTGGCCTAATTTTATTTCTAAAACTTGTATTTGATTATTGCAAGGTAACAGGTTTATTAAGAAGAAAAAAATTTGGGCGGAAACACTTATTTTTATTTAAAAAATGTCTACATTATCCAAATGCCATATTTGATTGATTTTTTAATTGTGAATATTTTTTTACTTTTAATAATTAATTTTTTTTTACTGAATTTATTTTACGTAAAATAATCAGTGTGATACTAATTACTTTTTTTTTTCTTTAAAAATAAAATTTAAATATTTTAATAAAATTATTTTTAATTCCAAATTAAAATAACAACTTTGCTATATTACCTATGTTTTTTTTTATGTAAACAATATTGCAATTTTTAAATTATATACATGATTTAAATAAAATTAGTTACATTAACTTTAAAAATTATTTTTTTTTATTCATTTTTTTAAATATTTTTATTTTTTTAGCATTAATTAAGAATCAATTAAAAAAAATATATTTTCTTTTTTTAGCCAGATAAAATATAAATTAATTTTTTTTTTATATTTTTATTTTTTTATTTTATTAAACATAAATTAATTATAAAAATTTATAATTAACTTTTAATATTACTAATATATCAATTATTTATTTAGATAAGTAACTTTTAAAAATTAATTTTTTTTTATAATTTAAGCATATTTTTTTATAAATTTATAAATAATCATTAAAGTATAAAAATATTATTAGTAATTAAAAATTATGTAAATGATAATTGTTAAAAATAAAATATATTAAGCTGACAAAAACAGTATGTTTTTTTAACAGTTAACTAAAATGTATGAATTAATTAAAAAGCATTTATTTTTTAAATTTGTCTAATTAAAGTATTTAAATAAATAATTTATTTTTAATTATTATAATTTTTTTTTATTTGTTTTTTGAGTAATTTAAATTTTTTTTAATCTTAATATATATAAAAAAAAAAATTGATAAAATAATAAATTGTTAGATATGGTAAAATTTCAATACGTCAAATAATTTATTTATTTTTTTTATTATTTTACTTTTTATATTAATTTTAAATTTTTATTTTTAAGAATCTTTAATAAAATTTTTAAATTAATTTACTTTTTAATTAAAAAATAAATTCATATTATCTATATACTGTAGATAGTCTATAATAACTATTAATTTTAAAAATTGTATAAATATATGTTAATATTTGTGATTAATTTTTAAAAAATTAAAATAAATTAAATTAGCGAATTTTAATTATTCTAAAAATTTAACAATATATTTATTAATTTAATTGATATATTTACACTAATATATCAATTTTACTATTTTTTGTTAAAATTTCAAATTGAAATCAAATTATAATATTATGGTTAATATTTATGAAATAAATAAGAAAAAAAAAATTAAATATTTATTTTATGTTTTTAGAATAAATTATATTTTAAATATAAAAAAATAAAAATACAAATTAAATTAAAAAAAATAAATATATATTTCTTAAATGAAAAAAAATAACTAAAAAAATAATTAAAACTAATTAATAAGTATTTGTGTAAAACATAAAAAAATAATCTAAAATCTAATAAAGTAAGTTGATTAATTTAAGAAAAAAAAAAATTTAAATTATAACACACTGTAAAAAAAAAAAATAAATACATATTTAAAGTAAATATGAATTGAGAGTTATAAATAGACGTAATTTATATTAAAAATATGAAAATTTAATTGAATGAAAAAAAAAAATTATAAATAATATTTTTTTTTAATTAAAGTTTTTTGGAAAAACCAATCAAAAAAATGGATTATGAAAGGTAAATAAAAACATTGTTATTAAAAAGGAGTAATTGTTTAATAAAACAATGATTGCAAAGCATAATAGTGTATTTTTTATAATGAAAACAAATGATTTAAATGTAGAAAGATGCTTTAAAAAAATTAAACTTTCGTTTAATTAAATTAAAATTTTGATTTATTAATAGCAGACACATTTTTAATTTGAATGATTGAAAAATTTGAAGATTATGAATTTACAATCAAAATAGAATATAGCAGAGTTAATTGTTTTGCTAGTTAGATGCAGAACAAGTGCAGTTTATCAATTGATAAAAATTGATTTGATTAAAGTCATGTTGTTCATGATGCAAGAACTGTCTGGCATATTGATTGATTCGTAATTAAAAGCAACTAGTTAACTAGTAATTGAGCTGTAATTGAGTAGTAATTGAGCAGTAATTGAATGGTAATTGAGTGGTAAGTGAATAGTAAGTAAGTAGTAAGTGAGTAGTAAGTGAACAATAAGTGAGTTGTAAAAGAGTAGTGAAGGGAATAAGAAAAGTGGAGAAATGGTAGCAAGATAAAAGTATTTAGTAGATGGAAACAGTTAAGTAATGGCAGTAGAAAGACTTGATGGTAATGGTATATTAAAAGTGAAAAAGATGAACAGTGGTAGCAAAAGTTGAGAAATAGTAATAGTTAAGAAATAGTAATAGTTGAGAAGTTGAGAAATAGTAATGATTAGTAATGATTAGAGATTGCAATAAAAACTGTTCTTAAGAAGAGAAAATTTGAAATTGGTTCTTGTCGAGGTTGTAGTCTGTCACTGGTAGGTGTCAGCAGAATCACATCAGTAGCAATGTTGTTTACATTTGCCTTCACTTGTTTTCAAAGTTTGGCTGCAGACGGTGAAACTGTGGTTTGGATCTTGTGATTGCAGACGTGACCAGAATTCAGATGAAACTGCCCTCGGCCTCTGTCCACCTCTCATCTTAGCTCATCTTGAAACTGTCATCCGAACGTCGACTTAATCCTCCGTCGCTTTGTCGTAAGCCCGCGCCCAATTTCTGTGTGTCTACCTGTTGGCATCCAATAACTACCTTTCTTAATCCTCTAATCTTAATCCGTAGCTAATCCTTCTTAATTGTCACACTTGGCCCCTCATTGCCACTTTCACACGCCAAAACATGCTTAACTTAGTGTTCAAGTGTAATAGTTATACACATTCATTCTTGTTCACATATGTTTCACTCCGTTTGGCTGAAATCTCTCTGATTCCTACTTGTTTTTCTTAATTTCATATTCATATTTGTTTCAATATTGGCAGATTAAATTTAGCTTAATCCATTTCTAACTATTGAGTCTTTGATCAGATCTTGTAATTTTGGATTTGCTTGACCAGTCTCACATATGTTTTTTTATGTATTTCAATACATATTTCAACGTTCGTTTTACTACACTTCATACATATTCGCATAGAAAATGCCATTCGCAATTTTATTTTTTTTGATATTTGTTTTTTTATTATAAGTCTCACTATTACTTACCTTAATTATAATTTAGTGTTGGCCATTTTCATCTATACTAATATTTTCACAATTAAACATCTTTTTATTGTCAAATTAAAAAAACCATTTTCATTTTTTAAACTTTTTATATTTTATTTATTATTTATTTCTTAATTCTAGTCTACATATCAATTGTTAACACTTTTATTTTGCACAATTTTTTTTTTCTTTCAGATTTTTTAACCATATGCACTTTAAGCAAGAGCGTTTGCTCACATCTCTGTAAATCTAGATTTTTCAATGGAATGCAGAAATACTTTTGTTAATTTACAAGTTTCACTTAATTGCAATAAACTTCTTATTTAAAATTACCATCAATTAAGGCCTTTTATTTTTGGCACAATGTTGTAATAGATTTAAAGACGTGGCTTTCAAGAACTTTTTTTAAAATTATAGATTGTTTATTATTTTATTTGTTTTTGTCAAGCTTTTCCTGTCAAGTAAAACAACATCAGGAAGGTCTTACAATGAAGTCTTTTTTTTGTATTTTTTGCAACAGTATTTTTGAATCTAGACAACAAGTTTATGAACATTTACGTAAAATACCATATCATGATCAAATTCCAGAGAGCATAGATGCAATGCCTTTGACCACCAATGGCAGCTCAAAAAAGACGTCCAAGTCATTAAAACATACTGATTGTTATTCAAAATTAAATATTCCTGACAAAGATGTTCTTAAAAAACGTTTAAATATGGATAATCATAATAAAAATGATGATCAGGAATCTGAGGAGGAATTAGAAGACTATGAAGAATGTGAACGAGAATTTGCAGATTGGATTGAAAGATTTCTTTTATTTCAGGATTCGCTGCAAAATTATTGCAAGCCTATTAATCCAGTGAATCGCATGCTTTTAAAAGGATGCCCTGTCTGTGACAAAATAATTCACATATACAACAAAATGGACCCAGAATTGATTGATAATTCAAGTATAAATAGTTTAATTGCTTATACAAATGGGAGCTCATTAAAAGCAAAAGCTCATGTTTTTGAGCATCTTAGATATTATCCTTATAAATGTAGTACTTGTTGCCAAAAAAATCGAAACAAACAATACAGTAATAATGAAGATTTTAAAAAACATATTGGTCGTTTGCATTTAAAAGAAACCAATTTATTAAGGAAAGTAAAGTTGAAGAAATTGGAAAGATTTGTTGAAGTTTCATTAAAACCAGCTTTCATGTAAGTTTATTTAGTTTTTTATTATCTTATTTTTCCTGTTTACTTTATAATAACGATTAATTATTATTTTCTCAATAGTGATATTGAAGACACCGACTTGTACGAAAGGTACAGCAACTTTTAATTACATTTTTAAATTAATCACAGAAAATAAAATAAATTCGTTTGTACATATAAAAATGTATATCTTTTATAATCAAACTTGTATTTTTGTTATAAATTATTACTAAAGTTCTCCAATTAATAAGAGAAATATATTTGGCCACAAATGAAAAATTTTTTACAATAGTTATTGAAATAATACTAATTTAAGTTTTATTAGTTTAAGAGTAATGTGCAACTTAGTCTAGCATATAAGAATTTAACTTTTTTTATTTAAAGTTAATAGAGGTTATTATTCTTCATACCATTTTATATATTTAAAAATTATTCTAGCTTAGTACAAACGGATTTACTTTCAAACTAAAGTACAATTATTGTAAAAAAATAATATTGAATTTATTAACTTATATACAGTTTTAAATAAAAATTTTAAAATTAATTTAATTGTTTTTAAAACATAATTATCAAAGTATTGAAATTAATTTTAAGTAAGTATATTTTTAAATTAAATATTTATTTAAATATTTTTAATTTTTTGAAATAAAAAATTTATTTGAAAAATTTGGTAAAGTAGTAAACAGTTTTTTATTATTTTTATGTAGATTATTAGTTGATAAAATAATTCTTCTAGATGAATCGCATTTATCCAAATTTTGATTTGAATTTGAAATAAAATTGGTAGAGTTTAATGATGAAACAGTTTTTTTGTTATTATTTTTTGTATCATTATTATTATTATTAAATGTTTGATTAATATTTAAAGATAAAGTAGGTGAAAGTGGTATAGCATTATTTAATGGAAACGAAGGTGATAATAAACTATTTATTAATTCACTATTTTTAGGTTTTAACTTGTTAACAACAAGATAATCTGGTTTTAAAACTTTTGAATTTTTTTCAATTTTTTCATTTAATTTATTTGTATTATCTAACTTATTTTTAAAATTTCCATCTAAATTTCGATTTTTATTATGTGAATTTTTTTCATTAATTATATTAGTTGATTTTTCTTCAATAGAAATAAATTGTTTATTATTATCTAAATTTGGTAAATTTTCAATTTTATTTTTTAAAGTATCATTTAACAAATTAGATTTGTTTTGTTTATTTAATTTAGTCCCATTATTATTATTTTGTAGCATATCTGACAGGTTATAACAATACGTAGGTAAAGAATTAAAAAACCAAGCACCTGATTTTTTCCACATCTTAAATACAAAAAAAAAATTATTATTATTAAAGTTTTTATTAAATTGATTTACCTCTCTTGTTTCAGAACAAATTTTACATAAATAAACTTTTTGATTTTCAGGAGAATAAGAATCAATACCACATTTTCCGCAAACGGCCTTAAAAAAAAAAAATTAATATTTCAAAAATATAAAATTTTTAATACCTTTTCACAATCTTTACATTTTTTGTATGGATTACTAAATATGCTAAATGAATCATTACATAAAGAACAGCATTTTACACCATCACCCCTAGCGTTTCGTTTCATATTTTTTAATTTTTCTAATAATTTACTAAATAATTTAATTAAATTTAATAAAATTAATTATAATTAAAAAATGTATACTTAATTCTATTTTTTTCCATTTGTTCGACTTGTTGAGAACGTTTTAAAACTTTAATTATAATTTCTTTCTCTTCTTCTGTAATTCGATTAGTTAATTGAGGTATTCCATTTCCAGATAAAGGAGCTGAAGCTAAAACGCTGGTTTTAACAGACCACCCAGTATTCAATCTAATCAATTAAATTTAATAAAAAAATGATTCCAAATCATAAATAAGTAATAAATCATTTTTAAACAATAATTATATCAAAGAATAATACTTAGCGCGTAACAATAATTCCCGATCATTTGGGCAAACCCATTGACACCTGTCATTTGGGTGGTTCATCTTTTTATAAAGAAATTTAAATTATTTAAAATTAATCTAATAAACAAAAAAAAAGAATAAATAAATTTATTAATTAATAAATTATTACTAAATTTGAAATATTTTTTTTTTTTGAGAAATTATTAAAATGAAAAGGCGTCTCTAAAATAAGCCACATCTTAAAAAAAGATGTCTAGAAGATAAAAAGAAAAAGTTAATGCTTATATTGGAAAAATTTACAAAGGCTATGTAAACTAAAAACTAAGTGCGTTCTTAAAAAAGTTTATATTTTTTGTATAATTTGTGAATTTTCATTAGTAAAATTAAATAGTTTCAAATTTCAGTAAAACAGACAAATTTTTTTAACTTTTTTTTTTTAATGTGATCATTATTCACAATTTTTATATCGACAATAAATCATGAGTAAAACAATAAGTTAAACCGACATTTTGAGATGTTTCACTTGTCAAATATTTTGCCATTACAAAGTTTGAAATGCCATAAAAATAAATCTGAAATTGGCAAAAATTTTCATTCAACTATGACCGATCAAACTATGACCAGTCATTTTGGATCAAACCTAGCTCAAACTGATTTATCCCAATTACATTCTAATTATAATTTACCATTTCCATCTTCAACTTTAATCCCATCACCAACCTACAATTTATTTCAATCAAGTTCTTATTTATTAAATCTAGAACAAGTGAGCTTACATTCTTGCACTGATTTTAATTTGCCTCAATCAAATCAAACCAATTGGAAAAATTATCATCATTTACAAATAAACTTAAAAAAATCAAACAAAATTAATAATTATAACAAACAAATTAACTCAAATAATGTTAGTTTTAAGTCAAATTCAAATAATAATCAAAATTGTTGTGAATGTTCTTCAAAAATAAATGATTCAGATTCAGATCAATATATTAATTTGCACCCAAAATTAAAACACGTAAAAGCTTATTTGGAAGCTAAAAGTTTGTGGATAAAATTTAATGAATTAGGAACTGAGATGATTGTAACTAAAGCAGGCAGGTAGTGTTTTAAATTAATAATTATTTTTTGAAAATAAATTACATGATTTCAAAAATACAATATCTTACAATATAAAGTAATTTGAGTTAACTTGTTTTAACTTGTTGTATTAATTTAAAATAGCAATTATTTAAATTGGTTATAGTTATAAACAAACAAATAAATGCAAAAAACGTTGTAATTTTTGTGTAAAAATCGCTAAACATAAAATAATCACTGCTATCCTTCTAAAAGTAAAAATTAAGATGATTGTTCATTTATCTAAAGGATCATTTTTCTATTTAACTACATCGCAATTGACAGCAATTGTTTGATTATTTATTTGTACCATCATTTCAAATTTTTGCTTTTCAAAATGCGCACTGAATTTCTTAAAAAATGACATTTACACATTACATTTTAGCTGTTTTTCGCTTTTGAAATTGGCTTTTAATGGACACTACTTTTTTTTTTAATTTTTATTTTTATATTTGTTTTTTATATTTTTTAAATCAAATAAACAACTGCTGGTTGAAAATCATTTGATCTTTTTCATATTTTTTTATTTTATTTTTTTTTTTAGTTTGTTTCATTTTGTTTTATTTTATTTCATTTAGATTAACATTTTTTATTTATTTTTTATACATTTCATTTTTTTTTATTTTTTTTTAAAGATTATTATATACTAACCATTAAACTATTTTAGTGCCACTAAAGCACGATAAAAGAAAATAATTTATATTATAGAAAAAAGTAAAAAAACAATTTTCAATTAGGTTTTCAAATTTTATTTAAAAAAAAAAAATATGAAATTAAACATAATAATATGTAATAGCTTTAATCCGATTTTATTTAGTCAGATTATTAATTGATTATCAGTTTAAAGTATTGTTTAATAAGAATTAGTATTAAGTTAATTATTATAAAGTTAAAAAAAAAAATAAAAAATTTATTATGTTTTATATAATTTAAGAAACTATTTATATTACTCGTTATTTATTTTAAACGAGTTTGATAGTTAATATGAGTTATAATTAATTTTGCAAAATTAAACTAAAATCAACATAGAAAAAATGAAGTTTGCTTAAAGTACTGATTCATTTTAAAAAATATTTTTTGTTATAATTGGTCACATTTTACTAAGTAATAATCATATTGTTCACGTTTTAATGATAATAACGTATTTTTGTTTAAAAATTTTATTTCAATTAAATTTAAAATATCAACATTAATTTATTTAAACAAATATTAAAAAAGTACATTAAATTAACGACAAATTTATTTTAATTTTATAAAAATTTCTTTACTTGTTATTTTTTTTAATTAGTTATATGTAACTAAATAAAATTTTTCAATAAAAAAAAAATATTTGATAAAAAATATAATAAAATTATTTTTTCATAAAAATGTCATTAAAAAAACTTAAATATTTAACTTTAAGTTTATAATTATAAAATTATTATTAGTTATTATTTTAATTTTTAAAAAATTAAAAATTAAAAATTTTTTTTTTATTTTTTATTTATTAGATTTTTTGTTTAGATAAATAAATCAAAATATTTTTAAAGGTGTTGAAGTTATTTGTATATTTGACATATTTTACTTGGTTAGCATATTAATTATGATAAAATATTGTTTTTTTTTTATGTAAATTATGTACCCATTGCTATTAAATTTTTTTTTGCTTTAATTTTGTTATTTTAATTTTCTATTTAATTTTTTTTTTTTTTATAGTACTTTTAACATGCTGATCAATCTAATAAATTATTATTTTCAAATTTAACTTTTTTTTTACAATGTTAAAAATTATTATCTAAAACTATTTATTAATAAACCATTTTTTTTTAATTCATGAACATTTTTTTTTTAGTTGTTTCAAATAATTTAATCAAAAAACTTTTATTGTAAATTTTTATTTTTGATATAATTTATTTAAATATTTAAAATAAATAAATTATATAAAAAAAAACATCCAAATTAAATTATTTAATAAAAATAACAGGTGTTTTTCTTTATTATTAATTTAGAAATTTGTTAGCAATGGCCTAAAAAATCAATCGTTTTACTCATCACTAAACTTAGAACAAATCTTATTTTAACTTTATTGGCATTCAAATTTGATGATTAAGTTTTTATTAGTTTTATTAGTTAAACAATTCAAAAAATAAATACTAAATCTAATTTTGTGCATGGTTTTCATCAAAACGGTGTGTAATTTGCTAGAATTTTTGCGCTCTGTTCACTTTAATGGCCAACAGTTACCATATGACTCTGTTAGTCTGCTTTTTTCTTATTTTGCTCAATATTAAATTTACAAATAGAGTTTAAGATAAACTAGTTTGTGTATACAAATGAAACAAAAAATACACAAATTTAATTTAAGTATGCCTGTGATTAAATTAAATTCTTTATTTTTAAATTAAATATTGTTTAAATATAAAACTTAACCATAAAAAAAGTCAAAATGTACATGATAATTATTATAGTAATTTAATAGTAAATAAAAATCATATTAGTCACCAAAATTTCCATTAATTGCTTTATAAAAAATGAATATTTTTTTTTATAATATTTTTTTTATTTCATTTTTTATTGTTAAAATCATTTGGTGAACAAACTATTTTTATTCTATTATTTTTATTTTATTGTTATACTTGATTTGCCTTTAAATTGGTTTACTATTTGGGTTTTGTTTTTACATTGGCTTAGTTTCATATTTGGAATCTACTGATGGCGATTATCTTTAAATTCAAGATGTGCGCATTATCTAAAACTAATGGTGTATTGAAAATAAACCATTTCTTATTATATATAATATTTTATATTATTTCATTTAGTGTTCGTAATTTTTGAAAGTAAGGAGTTTTTATAAATTATGCATTTTTTTAAATTTTTTTTTAGAGTTCATCAGTAAAATTTTTGATTAAGATAAATGTGTTTTCATCAAAAATGTCAAAAAATGATCTCTTTTAAGTTTTTAATTTTTTTTTCTATATTATTTGCTGATTCATCACACCAACTGTATTTAAATATATACAGCAAAAATAATTAGTAAAAAATTCATTTACTTTTAACTTGATTCATTTTTAAGACATCCTTTGGTCGTTTTAAAAAAAAATATAAGTATATATATAATTTTTATCTATGATTATCTTCTAGTATTTGTGCTTAAAAAAGAAAATATTTTTACTCATAAAAAAGTATAAAAAAAAAAACAATCATATTAGACATGACACAATATTGTAAATTTATTTTTATACTATTTTTGCAAAAAGCAAGCATATTTTTTAAATATTAATATGAAAAATAAATTTTTTAAAATGCATTTAGATAAATGATAAAAAGAGATACAGCACTTTATAAAAAAAAAAATATATTTTAATTAAAAAAAAAGTTTTTCAAAAAATTAAAAGCAAATATTAATATTAAAAAATTACACAATAATTTTATTAGATTGAAATTATTTATTTAAGAAAAGTTATCAGAACATTAAAAAATAAAACAGTTTTTTTAACACTATTTATTGATAATAAATTAATTTTTCGGAATTAAATTTAAAAACAAAAAATAATATAAATTTGTTTTGATTAAAAAAAATAAATTGCATTTGACATTAGATATTAAGTTTATTGAAAGAAAATATTTGTTTAGATATATATCATATTTACAATCATATAATTCTAAATTTTGCTTTTTGTTTGCTTTTTAACCTAAATTTTAAATTTATACAACTACGAATATTTATTCAATAAAGTTTAACAAATTTGTTATTGTAAAGATTAAATTGAATTAAATAAAACAATTAGTTTTATTATTAATTACTTATATAATATATAATTAAAGTAAATAAATAGCAATTTTTATAAAAAATATTTAAAACATTGGAATATTCTTTTTTTTTTGAGTAATCATATATGCAAATTTTTTGATAAAAATTTATTTAATATATAAATTTTTTTTTTGTTTATTTTGTTCAGTAAAAAACCTATAAAATTGCTTTGACTTTTTTAACTGAAATTGAAAAATAACTAAAATTTAATAATTAATATTTTGATAAAATAATAAATTAAGATTAATTTAATTTGATATTACTTTAATTACTTTAGCTTATTAATGATTTTTTTTCACAGACGTATGTTTCCCACTTTTCAAGTGCGTTTAAAAGGTTTATGTCCAGATGCAAAATATTTATTGATGCTAGATTTTATGCCAGTAAATGGCAAACGTTATAGATATGCATTTCACAGTTCCAAATGGATAGTTTCAGGAAAAGCTGATGCAAGTACGCCACCCCGGATGCATATTCATCCTGATTCACCTGCTACAGGAGCAACTTGGTCAAAACAACAACCTATCAGTTTTGATAAAATAAAACTAACAAACAATCAAATGGACGATAACGGACACATGATATTAAATTCAATGCATAAATATCAACCCAGATTGCATGTAATCTGTTTAGATCAGGCGGAAAATGATTTTGAAATAAATTCAAACCTTAATTTTTCTTTTTCTCAAACAAATATACCATTGTCTGAAGATTTAAATGGCCACCGCAATTTGACAACAAGTAAGTCTTTTGCTTGCAAAAACGAAACGCCTTGCAAGCATACAAGCGTTAACTATAAGACGTTCGTTTTCATTGAGACACAGTTCATTGCGGTCACTGCGTACCAGAATCATCGAGTATGTAAAACATTTTTACTTTTCTAATTTAATTTCATTAAAATATCTTAAGTTAAAATTTAAAAATTTTAAATTAAATTAATAATTTTCAAATTAAGAATGTTCGTTATTCGTTTATTTAATTATTTTCTTTTTAATTTTTCAGATTACTCAGTTGAAAATTGCTAGTAACCCTTTTGCAAAAGGATTTCGAGATTGTGAACTTGATTCTCGGTAAGTAAGTTTTACATAAAAATCAAAATTGTTCAAATCAAAAATTGACAAATATATATTTTTAATTCATGTTTTTTTTTTATTTTATTTAAATTTATTTGTTTTAAAAATTGTTCATTAAACTAATACATATATATATATATATATTTTAATTTTCTTTTGTGTGAATCTAAAAAAAACAAAATATTATATTAAATTAAAATAATAAAAAACAACAAAGGCAATCGAGCGAGAAACCAAATAAACTTGCTACAAATAACCCAGCCGTCATTAATAGCGCAAGCATTGAGTTGTGTTCATTTAATGGTCAAAATGTTCTTTTTTCTAGGCCACAATTAAATAACAATTAGAATTGTTCACAAACATTGCTTTCATTTAAAATTCACTTGTCACAAACAACTAAATATTCTCCTGCTTATATCATGCCTATTAAAAGTTATGAAGATGTGTTTCGACAAGGCATGAACAATTGTAACTGCGTCTAAATACTTGTATCACTTTTCAATTTTACAATTAAAATATTTTGTTAATCATTTACACAAATGGAAAAACCATGTAAATAGGTAAATGTAATGAAAAATTCAAATAAGAACATTATATAAATACAACTTAATTGAAAAATTAAAGTCAAATAAGATAAAGAAAATAATTTAAAAATTGTTAATAAAATGGAAATTCAATTTTCGCGCCACAAAATCACTTGCAATCTTTTAAATAAAAAAATTTTAAACCATTTTGCTTTTAAACAATTAAACTAATGAAGAAATCTATTTTGCTGACATGTATTTAAAATTTAATTACAACTTTGTTTTATAATATCACTAAACATTAAAACTAGAAATCTTTAAATGAGTTATTTTAAATTAAAAGCTTAATTATCTAATCAAATATTTTTTTAATTTGTTTTCAAATATAAATAACACTTAAGTAAAATTTCAATCAAAGTATTTTGTTTATTAAGTTTTGAATTTAAACTAAACCAAATTTGGAAGTTTAAATTAATAATTTAAATCAAATTGACCAATTCGATTATAGCGGTTTGATTGGCAAACTAGCAATAAACAATAAATTGTGCAAAAATCTTTTAATTTAGTTTTGAGTTTAAGCTTTTCAATTAAATTTAGATTTAAATTATCTTCTTATTACTTTATAAACTTATAATTTTTATTTACATTGTAAAATAAGTTTTAATATTTTAAGAATAGAATAGATTCTTACAAATGTGCTTGCTATTTTTTCAAATAACTAAAAATCCTTGTAAAAACGGTTTTTACCTGATCTTGGTTAGTGTTAGAGATGAGCTGTTTAGTCGTTTAACTAAACCGGCACACTTTTGGCCTGAACAAAGTGGACAAAAATTAGTAGGCGGTAAGTAATTTTAAAAATCAGTTATATTTTTTCGACCAAACTGGATTTTTTTGATTTAATTTTACTTTTGTTCCAATTATTTATTAAAAATTACAATGTCTAAAATATATAAAAAAAAAAAACAAATATTTAATTTGTTGTCATAATGCTGAATTAAATAATTTTTTTTAGAAAAATAATCCAAAAAACAAAAAGCAATGTAATAAAATATTAATCAAACTTGATAAAATTTTGACTCAATAAGATAAAAAGACAAATTGCTAAACAGAATTAACTATTATAAACAAATAGAATTATTTTAATTCCTAAATCCTAAATTAGATTTATTAAAACATTAAACAAAATGAAAATAAAATTTACAAGATTTAAACAAACTAATTTAAAAAAAACTTCAACCGAGTTAATCTCTTAAAAAACAAACAATTCAAAATTTTGTGTTACATTAATATAATTTAAAAAAACTTTTAAAAGTATTTGAATAGCAACAGATGATAAGAGTGGTACTTTTAAAAAATTAAAAAAAAGTTACATTGTGTCAACAAAATCAATCATCATTGTACTAATGAATGTTTGTAGCTTAAACTTGACAAATATTACGAAGAAGAAACAAAAATACTATGACTAGTTGCTATAAACAAGTTTTTCAGCAAAAAGTTGAAAATGTCAGTTTGACATTAAGAACATTTCCAAACTACATCCACAATTCACTAGACTGAATTCAAAGATGTAATGACCTTAGTTATGTCCATTATTTAAACACATACATATATAAAAATAGATATTATCTGTTCACATGTACAATAAATGTTGCACACAGACATGTTCATTTAGACAAACTAAATAGATCAAGTAAAGGTCGTTGAAAAGGTTGCAAAATGATAACATCAGATTTGGCTATAATTTTGTTCACATATGGTTTATTCCAGTTAAATTGGATCAAAATATTGCTGTCAGTTAAGAGAGCAATATGATTTTCCAAAAAGTAAGTGCTTCTGTGTTTGGCCATTTCAAGCTACTACAGCAAAAATAATTTTTACCATGTTTTCATCTGTTTGGCTCTGTTTTCATTTTCAAATCAGAATCACAAGGTAAATATTGGATAATTACAATTTAAAACTCTTGCGCATCACTTTCAAAAATAGATTTTCAACACTAAAATAGCAAAAACGAATTTCGCTACCATGTGAACAGTTGCAATTATAATATATATTGTTTATTAAGCAAATCTTATGTATTTTGATAAATTCTATGCATGTTCAATTATTTACCATCAAGCATCAACTTGTGTTGCGCATCTTTATGTATGTGAATTGCTTACCGTTGCGCATTAAATGCGTTAATTTTGACCTTGATTAGTTAAAATTTAGATGAAATTAAGAAAAATTAAATACACAATGCACAGTCACAATTTTAGCACATTTCTCATAATTGCAGTTTAGACACAATAGATCATTTTTCTCTTTTTATTTCAACTAAAAAATAACCAACACAAGAAAGGAGTTTTTTTTGGCAACACATTAGCATAAAGATTGCAATTTCCAAATTAAATGATTTGTTAGTTGCAATTTAAAATTTTAAATACGAACTGAACGAAGCTGTTTTTAATTAAATGATCGAACTAGCAAAAAAGATGCAGATTCAGCTTTTAATTTTAAAACAACTTTGGACTTTGAAAATCATAAAAATTATTGACATTCTTTAGTAAGTTTCTTAATGTGAATTACTTATTAAAAACACTGGTCGATATAACGATGCAAAAATTTCAAAAGTGTTACCGTATGGTTAGAACAGTATGCTTGAAATAAAAGTTGCTTATAATAATAATACCACAAGGTTAACTTGGGCTATTATTTTGTCCGCATAAATTTGGACTTTATGCTGGTTAGATTAAACATTGTTTAGTAAAATATTGGCCTGTGACCTGCTTGTTTGACCTTGTCTGCAGTTTGTTAAGCAGTTAACAATATGGCCAAAGCAACATATTGTGCTTTGTTCCGCCGCAAACAAACTTATATACAAAAATGTTTTATTGCACTATTTTGGATGAAAATTTTAGTTTGTTTGTATGGTTGATTTAAATAGATCCAAGAAACAGTCTGATTACACAAAGTTCATTTAATAAGCGCTTTTATATTTGAAGTTATCGGAACTGCAAGTTTTGCCTTCAAAAAATTTGCAATGAGTACATGTACTAATTTTTACACTACATTTTGGCTATTCTCACCTTTATAAATCCATTTTGATGTTTTTTGTTTTAGATAATTGAAAAACAAGCTGCTTTACAATTTACCTGTGATTTCAGTTAAATAATAGTTTGTTTTTATTATTTTTGATTTGGCCAAAGTTGTTTATACACGTGTATATAAATATTTTCATGCACGGAAACTAAATTTCAATTGATTATTATGTTACAAACTGCTTCTCTTTTTCCATTTTATCTAGTTTATTTAGATTTATTTGAATTTTTTCTACTTTCTTTCTAGTTAAGATTAAATTTTTTGATAAATGTTATTCAAAAGTTGACATTCATAATCAACAAGGTCATATAAATTAAAATGTATGATTTTGTCAAATTTATAAAGTTTTAGATTTAAAAAAAAAATTTCAATAGATAATGATTATGTTAAAAATTACTTTATAATCAATAATTTAAATAAAATTACTAAAAAGGGTTAGCTTGTCAATTATGATAAAATTAACTTGACAAATTTTTTTTTAAACAATTTAATTTATATTCAATCTCATTTTTCTTTTCTTTTAACGTGTTTTTTTTTTTCTTTTTTTATTTTACTTATTTTTCTCTGCGGGCATAGAAGATTTTTTTTTAAACATAAAGATCATTATTTTAACTATAAAAAATGTTTCTTTTTATTTTAAGTCATATTTCATTTTCAATGTTTTTTTTTTTTTATTTTTTTTTATTTGAAATATTAATAATTTGAGGAAAATATTTAAAAGCAAATAAGTATAAGATGAATTTGAATTTATTACATTTTTTTTTAATTTATTATACTCTTTAAGTTTTTTTTTGTTCTGTTTCAATTTCAACTTTGAAAATAATTAAATGAGCCAATATTAAATATTATCTTAAAAATATATAAAAAAATTTACTTTATTAATACAACTGATTTATAAATATATTTATACTAAATTATTTAATTTTAAATAGGCATATTTAATATTAATTTTTTTTTGAATGTAAAAATTTATTATAAAAATAATAGTTTTAATTTTTAATTGAAGTTTAGATACAAAATGTACTTTTATTAAAAATTTAAAACTAAAATAAAAAAATAATTATTGGCAAATACCCAAAATAAAAATTATTAGAAATCAAATAATTAAACTTTTTTTTATTGATTTTATTTAATTAATTGAATTAAAATTTAATTTAAAAAAAAATTATTTTATTATAAGTTTAAAAAATTTAAGCATGATTCATTATTTTGATTTAATGTAAAATTATTTAAAATAAATATATTAAATTAAAAATTTAAAATTATGGTAAAATTATTATAATTTTTAGAAAAAAAAACCCAAAAAGCGAGAGGGGGGGAAAAGAACAATAACAAATAACTTGCTCCCAAAAATTAGAAAAAAAAAAAACAAAAAACATTGTATACCCTCAAATATGCCAGACACTAAACAAAAATCCCACAAAAATCACTATCATCAACAAGATGTAATAACCAACCACCACCCCCGTCCACCGTAAAAATGACACACCAACTCTAACCCCCCACCCAAATGACCCCCCCTTAACGATGTTCATAACCCCCAAAAATAAACCCCAACCCAGATTCCATCGCCACACATCCCCCAAACCCACTCAACAAAACTACACCACCCTAACCCCTTACCACAAACCCTAGTCACCCCTACCCCCATCCAACTCAATCCTCACCATTGTCCAAACCCCCCCCACACCCCCAACCACCCCCCCCCCAATCCCAACCCCCACACCCCCCCCACCAAAACCAACACCTCACCCCACACAACCCACCACCCCCACCTCCCCCCCACAAACAAACCCTACCACCCCACCACCCCCCAACCCAACCCTCAAAAAGTAAAACCAATAAAAAAAACACCCCACATCCCACCCCAAATAACCCCTCAAATCAAACAAATAAAAAAAACTCCCAAAAAACCCAAGTCAACCCCCATAAACCCCAAACCCCAACCCCACCCCACCAACACATTCCCCCCCCTTCACCCTCAAAGTCCTAAAACACATCCCCCCCCAAACCACTAACCATACCATAACAAGACAAAGCACGACCCACACCACTACTTGCCCACCACCGTAGAAGACAACATCCTTTTAAGTTATATTACCCAAAAAAATTTTTTTTTTAGATAAAATTATTTGATTTTGTTGCCAATTTGTTTGTCTTCAATTTTTGAAACTAAATATTTAATGTCAAAAACAGATTATAAAATTTAGTGATATTTGACTACTTGTTTATAATTCATAAATTGTAATTCAATTTAATAAATTGTTTAACCATTAAATTAATTATGTTAATTTACATAAACAAAAGTGAAAATTGATTTTTAGTTAAAATAATAAAACTTTATCAAATGTAAAATAATAAAATACTTTTTTTTTAGATTTAATATAAATATTAAGATTCGAATTGATTGTTTATTTACAAACAAACTTTTGAAATCAATTAATTAATTAATTTACAAATTTACAAATTTTTTATAATTTGATAACTAGGAATGGATATGCAAAAAGATGCAGAAGGTGGTACATGGTTAGCCATAAATAAAAACACAGGCAGTATAGCATGTTTGCTTAATGTAAAACATCCCCCAAAATTTTTACAAAGAAACGCAGCACCAAGTAGGGGTCATTTTGTAGCTGATTATCTGATCCAAGATGCTGAGCGTTCAAAAACATTAGAACAACAAGAAACTGAAAAAGCTAGTTCTTCTGAAACCAAAAAAGTAAACATTACAAACAAAGAACAAAGTCATCAATACCAATATTTAAAAAAAGTCAGAGACAAATCTGCTATCTATAATGGATTTAATTTGGTTACATTAGCTTTTAACGGAATAGAACAAGGCTATTCTATGGCATTTTACACAAATATTGCAGACTATTTATCTAAAATTGTAACTTCAGGTGTACATGCATTTGACAATGGGTTGAGACCAAGACAAAACTGGCCAAAACTTGATCATGGCAAGAAAAAGTTTGTTGAAATTTTAAAAAAATACAACTTACTTAATGAACAAAATCAAGGTCAAGACAAAAAAGATTTGAAAAAAGAAACAAGCGAATCAAGAGATTTTACTGAATCAACTGGATCGACTGAATTAAGTGAAGATATAAGTGAAAATAAAAAAGATGCAAAAGAACGGTTAATTGAGGATTTATTTGACATGTGTATGGATCGTACAAACTGCGGGATTAATGATGCTTTTTTACATCAGACTGCTAACAGTAACGAAAAAGTTCGTGACTGTCTTTGTTCAATGCTAGTTGAAATGCCAGATCATCAATACGGATCCAGGTGAATACTTTTAAGCAATTTTGGCTTTCCAAGCTATTTATTTGCAATTGTTTCTTTATTTCTATTATATTTATTTTCTATGTAAATTCTAGTATTTTTTTGTTTTCTTTATTGATTATAATTTGCTTCTGGATAGTTATTTGAATTTTAAACTTAAACACAATCATTTTTGCTTAGCTAATTTTTTTATTTTATTTTCTCAGAGCTTGGACCGTAATTTTGGTTAACGAAGATTTAACTGTAGATTTTGCAGAACGATCGCGAAACTCATTAGCAGACCCACTTCCTACAGAAACCAACAGAATTTCGTTCAAAATTGGCACCTAATCAACTTAATTTTCAAGTAAATTGCGGTTTGATTAGGTCAAGCAAAAATAGATATTCATTAAAAGTAAATTGCGTGCTAAACAATTGAATCTTTCAAATGTTTTAAAATAAGCCAATTAAATTTAAATTAGATAACTGATGATTAAAATGTTTTTTTTATATATATATTTTACTACTTGATTATTGGCTTTTTACAAGCAATTTAATAAAGATTAATGAATTTTATTATTTTGTTTCATTTTTTAAAAAATCTGTTTATCGAAAATATTCGATTTGTTTACTTAACATAATAACTGACTATTTTTAAATTTAAGTAAATCATGGCCATTTAAGCTGATGATAATTGTTTTTAGTGCCATTTTGCTTATAGAATATGAATTTTATAATAAAATCTTTTTTTCCTTTTTTATGTTTTTTTTTGATAGCAATTTTAAATCAAAAAAATCAAATTGAGTTTACCATTTACTTGCGATGTTGCTGATTTGTTAAAATAGTTTGATTTTAAGTTAGGTTTATTGATTTTTTAACTTTTTCAATGCAATTTTATTGCAAAAATTTCTAGTTTTATCCATTTTAAAAACGACTATTTCATTATTCATATGTACACAAAAGTCTGGCGCATATTGTCTAAATGATTGCGATAGATCTAATGTATAGTATTTAACCAATATTTTGTCGATTTTTTTCTGGTTAAGATTTTATTTTTGCTAGTTTTAGACAGTTTGGTCAGGATCAGATGAGCCAAAAAATAAGAAAGAGTAAAAATGGTGAGTTTGTATAAAAACAGAGCAAACAGATCTGATTTGCATGGAATGATCAAAGATGCACAATTATTTTGTGAAGAGCAAAAAAATCACGGTACTAAAAAACAGAAGGCGCCAATTTCTTAGACGAGCCTAACTTGAAAAAAAGTTTAAATAGCTAAATAGAGTTCGAAAAGTTTGAAAAGTCTAAAGAATTTAAAAGAACTGAAGAGTAAAAAAAATTTGAAGAATCTAAAAAAGGAGAAGAGTCTAGAGAAATAGAAGAGTGTAAAGAAGGTGAAGAGTTCAAAGAGTCCGAAAAGTCGAAAGAGTCCAAGGAGTCCAACAAAACTAAATAAAGCTAAAAAATGTGAAAGACCAAAAAGAGTCAAAAAACCTAAAGAGTTCAAAAAGTCTAAAAGACGCGAAAAACAAAAAAACTAAAAAAGCTAAAAAGTCCAAAAAACTGAAAAAATCACATGAATCCAAAAAAACGCTTCTAAGCCAACTGTTCCCATGTCAATCTATTGAATGGCCAACTTGGGCTCTGTTCAACCTGACTTATCTTTCATTTATTATTTGAAATTTATTATATGAAATTTATTATTTCAAACATTTATTTCACATTTTTATAGTCAATCGCATGTCTTATTCGTTTTTCAATTTATTTTTCAATTTATTTTCCATTTATTAATTTCAAAATGCCGCCTTTTTCTTAAATCACGCTAGCGCATGAATTAACTACTCTTAATTTGCAAATAGTAAGCATTTTGTAAAAAATGCAAAACTTAAAACCTTGCGTAAATTTTGATGCAATGACTGGAATTCTTTAATAAACGTTTAAAGGTGGCTTGTGACCATAACCAAGAATTCGGACTAAAACGTGCTTTGGAAAATGGTGAATTTTTAATTAATTAATTATATAAGTCAAATTCTAATGAAGCAAAGGTTGCGAAAGTGATAAAGCCGATACTTTTTGCAATTAAGTTTTATTGTGAAACACATATTTATAGTGAAACACATATTTATAGTGAAATGCATGTTTGCAAGTAAAATGCATGTTTGCTAGTGAAGTACATGTTCGCGATTAGAGTACATATTTGCTATTGAAAGCATATTCGCAAGCGAAAGCCGTATTTGCTAGTGAAAGTCATTGTTGCTAGTAAATTGGCAAGCTCAATACATATTGGCAAATGAATATATAACAGGTGAACCGCACATTTGCAAATGAAGTATACATTATGAACGCCGGAAACATATTGACAAGTTGAAAACTGAAACATATATTAACATAGCCAAGTAGATATTAACATAGCCAAGTAGATATTAACATAGCCAAGTAGATATTAACATAGCCAAGTAGATATTAACATAGCCAAGTAGATATTAACATAGCCAAACACGTATTAACATAGCCAAACACGTATTAACATAGCCAAACACGTATTAACATAGCCAAACACGTATTAACATACTAAAATACATATTTCACATATTACCTTGGCCAATATTACTCGAGCTAATATCGCTTTTGCTGATACCGGCTTAGCCAATACATATTTGCAAATGTGAAGTGCGAGCATATGAGACTGACCAATGTTAGGCAAAAGTGGGCAACTGATACAGGAACAAGTGCGGCCTTTGCTCATCAGATGGCACTAGAAGAGCGCGCAAGTGGCGCACCCGGCGGGATGTATCAAAAGTAAAATTTGCTTTCGAATTCAAAACATTACAAGGTCCACACAATTTGTGCTTCAGTTTGCAGGCGGACTTTGGGTGCAGCTTCGGTTCCGTGTCTTTTTCTCTTCACTTTTTTGTTTTCTTCATTTTTTTGTTTTGCTCACTTTTTGTTTTCTCCACCGTTTGTTTTCTTCATTTTCTCGATTTGCACTTATTTTTCTTGTTCATTTCACCACAAAACACCAACTGAGAACACTGAACTTAATATATTTGAATAGTTTTTCACTTAAGTGTTGGGCCACGGTATTGGACCACAGTGTTTGGCCATAGTGTTTGGCCACTGTGTTTGGCCACAGTGTTTGGCCATTCTATTTGGCCATTCTGTTTGGCCATTCTGTTCGGCTCTAATATTGATAAACCTAAAAATCAACAACTAAAAATCACCACATCACAACTATCACTTCATCACCATCATCACTTCTTCACAACTACTAAACATTCAAGTGTTTTAGCTTGCCTTTTGCTGACCCTCAACTAACCTTGAGACAGCTTCTAAACTTGTCCTGACAACTGGTGAGTAAGAAACAGCTAGAACAGGTGTACTCAATTTCTACTGGCGTGGCGTCCAGCTGATTAGAGAATGCGGAAAGCAAACTAAGACATGCTCACAAACTAGATGCATTCAACTTTTCTCTAAACTTTGCTAACCTAAACCTAAACTAAATGTAAACTAAATCCAAACCAAAGCTAAACCAAATCTGAACTAACTGTAAACTAAATCCAAACCAAAGCTAAACCAAATCTAAACTAACTGTAAACTAAATCCAAACCAAAGCTAAATCAAATCCAAAATAAATCCAAAATAAATCCAAACCGAATCTAAACTAAATCCAAACTAAATCCAAACCAAATCCAAACCAAATCCAAACCAAATCAACCCAAATCCAACCCAAATCCAAATCAAAACCAAATCTAAACTAAATCTAAACTAAATTGCTCAAATCAATCACATCAAAACACATGAAGGTTTTTAAATGAACTTCCTGAATGACTGTTCGTGAAATCGAGAAAGCCTTAATTTAACTTTCCTAATAGCTTTAACAAAGCACGTTGTATGAATTAGTAAGCCAAACTATCCCTGTAGTTGGCTTGTTTGCTAGTTTGTAAATTTACCATCTTTTCCAAGATGCTTAGCCGGCAAAACATGTTTAAGACGCCAATGGTTAGGCATGGGCAGATTACATGGACTGATCACATACTGTTACATTAACATTAGAGTTTGCAGAAAAAATTTATTCAAAATTGACGGCGTCAAAAACATCTAATCTTACGCATTAAATGCTGTGTATTGCTTAATTATTAGCAAAACTAACCAAACAATTTTTACTCTAGATCAATTTGCACCATTTGCTGTGGCTTAACAAGGTTTTGGTTTGAAGCTTTTTTTGGTGAATAATTTAGAAACCTAATCCAGCATCAGACCATCATAACAACTTAAAACACACATGAACTAGTTAGTCTGTGTATCACCTTCACAAGCGTATACAATGTTACGAGAAACAAAAATCAATTTTTAAATATCCAGCAACAGTCAGCTGATGAACGGCCCGCTGTCTTAATTAGTTTACTGCGTCTTGGTTTGTTGGGCGTAACTCCTTTGTCGATTGGATATCAATTAAAGCAGCATTTCAATTGACCAACCGGCATCTACTCGACCGAACAATACGACTGATTTTAGGGCGTTACGGAATTAAGATTACGATCAGGATCTTTTTTAAGATTACGCATGTCATTTAAGCGCGTCAATTCATTTTGACACTTAGACGCCTATTAGAGCTTGCACATTTCTACAACTTGTTTTGCTTCCCTCCAGTTTTCATCAAGTGCCAGTCTTACCGCTTTCTGGCCATCTGATTTCTCTGTAAAACATAAGTGCATAGTGGATGATATTATTGTCTGCTTAGTTTAATTAGCTATATGATTTGAATCACACTTCTATAGCCAAACAGCTTTTCACCACACTAAGTTCACTACCATCTTAAAGTGTGTTTTCAGAGTGTCTGTCTCAACTGTGTCCTTTGCTCTAGTGTTATTTTTGGCAAGCAGTTTTTAAAGTGTGATTTTAAGTTATAGTGCAAACAGCGTGCCGCTATTGCAAACCTGTGGCCAAAGTCTATGTGCAATTCATTGCGAAAATGAAGTTTATTTTGGGCAATCGTGCAATTAAGAAATGTTTTCTCTTCAGCATTGGATTGCTTACTTTGATTTACCTGGTGGTTCGAAGCCAGCAAAACGCATGCACATCATCTACCACTAACGAGTATATCGTTGCTCAGGTAAACTTGCTTTATATCTTTTGCACCTGCTTGTCGAACTCAATGATCGTACATTTGATCGGTATGGAGAAGTTAAGAAAGCAAACAAAATTCAAATTACAAAAATGAATGAAATGTTTGCTCACAAATTCAACTTTCAACAATCAATCAAGCATACGATTCTTGTAGACATCATAGTTGATTTTAATTATTAGTATTGAGCTTACAATAGTAGTATTAGTTTGTGTGTTTGTGTAAAAGGTCAGAACGGGCTTGGAATAGGGTATATGAACAGAAAAGTCTGAAATATTCTCTGACATGAGTTCGGATGACAGTTGTGACATGACTTAGAATCAAGCTTAAGCCAGAACACCGATTAGAATACAAATTATTTCAGATAGTTTAAACTTGTTCTGGTGGGCAGATGAACACCAGTTTAGAAGAATGCAGATGAACAAAGGTTTGAACGAATTTTGCATGCTCAAGATGGCAAAGTTAAGAAGATCACATACAAAACTGTGTCCACCAGCTGGAGCTGTTCTTTGATTTAGGTTTTGATTATCGATTGCAGCCATTTCACATTAGCAAACTCAGCTAAACCGGATGGTGATTAGCTTAATTTGCAAAGCAATTCATTAATCATATACACATTGGCAGCCGTGAATTGCTGGTAAAAGACGAGAGCAGGTTTTCCTAGCTGTCAAACGCACGTCGCCTTTGGCTTTGTTTCACGCCCATCTGGAATATAGTTTACCTTGATTAGTCTATTGATCCAAGTGATGTGACTGTCTAATGTGTTGAATGTTTGGTTTTGAACTGCCGACTATAAAATTTAACTTAATTGGACACTTTTTCAATAAATATTACACCTCAAACGCTTTCTCAACATACTTTTTCAATACACTTATTTGATGTACTTTTACGATGCACTTTTTTCATGCACTTTTTCAATGCACTTTTCAACGCACTTTTTTAATGCACTATTTCAATGCACTTTTTCACTAAACCTGCTAACCCGCTCTTTTTCTCTGTTTACCTTGTCTGGCGATTAATAAATTAAACTTGTTCGCCAAATAAACCTTGCACTTGTTTACTTGGACGTCGCAAATCGTTTGCTTGTAATTCATTCGGTTGTAATTCGTTTGGTTGCGATTGGTTTGGTCGCAATTGGTTTATTACGATTCGTTCGGTTCCAATCATTGGTTTCTGCACTTGTGTTTGTCTGTTTTATATTCTCGACTGGATGCCGAATTGGTTTCCCATTGGATACACTATCGGACATGCAAATGTGATTGTCAAATGGATTTGCACATGTTATTGCTTTTCTTCATTTAACTTGCCATATGTGAATTATGGGGACCACAACTGTGGATTTACTTGCTTGCCACTATATTATCACTATGTGCATTTACACCCATTCCCAACGTGGATGGACAAATATGTATTTGCCACGCGATTTGCCAAGCAGAAATTGGTGGGAAAAGAAGAAAGTGATCATTCCAAGTTCAAGTATGACACGAACTTGCCACTAATCTTCATCGGTGGCATGCCACGTAGTGGAACCACCTTGCTTCGAGTACTATTGGACGCCCATCCTCACATCAGGTAAGCAACACACAAAATCCACCCACCCAAAAATGATGATTTGCTGCGACTGATTTTGATCGCTGACGGTGAACTGCTAAATAGAAATAAACAGTTTGAACATGTTGCCACATGTTTTTGCTGATTTAAAAGTTTTAAATAGCACTCAATCGACTGCAAACATGAAAAACCAAACTGGCCAATGGCCTGGCAACCTACTTGATTAAGCAGCAACTTTTGCGCATTTAGGCTAATCATTTGCCATCATCGTTTAGCTTTTATTCATCTTTAAAAAAGTCTCAAGTTATTTTGAAACATTGATTTTTGTGAATTTTTATTTGGGGCAGGTGCGGCGAAGAAACTCGAGTGATACCCAGAGTGTTAGGCCTTAGACAGCAATGGATGACAGCTCCTTTGGAAAGTCGACGTCTGAGAGAGGCCGGCATCACCAGTTCCGTTGTGGACGCGGCCGTTTCTTCGTTCATACTGCAAATCATTGCTCGCCATGGCAAACCAGCACCTCGTCTCTGTAACAAAGATCCGTTCACATTACGTTCAGCTATCTATTTGCACGATCTTTTTCCCAATGCCAAGTTCATCTTCATGATTCGCGACGGCCGAGCTGTGGTTCATTCCATTATTACCAGAAAAGTATGTACACTACTAATACCATTTATCTGTTCGTGCCCTTTCTCAATCCCTTTCTCACTGTCTTATCTTTATCCATTTCTTTATTTCACGTTTCTCACACTGATCTGGCCAAATTTAAAAAGCCTAGTGAATTTCCATCTTTTCAGGCCAATGAAATTGATTTCAATACAATCAAAATCTTACATGCACTGCTGTGCTTCACGCCCCTTTGTGCCTCTAGTTCTTCATGTGTGCTTATTTTTTAATTCTATGCTGTTTTTCAATTTCACTTTCTTTTCTTGGCTCGAAATTTATCTTGCAAACTTGTAAAAGTAAAAATTTAAACACCTGAACTAGTTTTAAAGCTGATTCAAGCAAAAATGGCCTTAGGTGTATTAGCTTATTTATTTAATTCAGTTTTTCATTTGTACTGTTTTTAAGCTTTAAGACTCAAACAATGTCACCTATTTTCGACTTTTGGTCATAATCGTTGCAATTCAGACCACTTTGACTTGTTCATTGCGATTTCACATGGGTCTTCATGTCTGACAGTTTAAGCTGTATTAAATAAGATTTTCTAGCTTAAATTGCAGTTTAAATGAAAACAAATTTCTAACCTCAACCCTTTTATGTCAAACAAAAAGTGGGTGTGTTTTAGTGTTTAATGCAATCTGGCTTGCTTCTTTTAAATAATTTACATTTTATTTTTCTCATTTTATAGTTGCTTATTTTCTATTTTCATTTTGTTTTTTTGCTGCTTTTTTTCAATTCATTTTTAGTCCATTTTATCTTTTTGTTTTGTTTCGTTATGTGTGTGTGTGTTTTTTTTATTTTAGTTTTAGTCAATTTGTATATTTATTTTTTAGTTTTTTTTTTCTCGTTTTTCTTGAATTTTTTTGAACACATTTTCATCATGTATTTGCATTTTCTTTTTGCTTTGAAATCGCTTCCGGCAAACAGACAACGCATCACTTGCATATGCAAAAGCTAATGCAGCCAAAGTGTCATAAGTCTGTCGTGATGATGGACTAAAAATGAAACAGACAAATTTCACTTATCTGCCTTTCTCTTGTCATCGCAAAATTTGCCACATATTTTTGTATTTATTTTTCTTAATTTTATCTGTATTTAATTTTGGAACTATTAGTGATTTTTTCACCGATTTCATCAACAAAACAAAAGTAAACGACAAGATAATTGATTTATTTTTGACAGCCAAATAAGCTGCGATCGTTTTTCGATTTTGGCAAATGTATTAGGCAAACTTAAATTCTGTCTTTGAATGTTTTCATTTACTTTAGATTCAAATTTGCTTGATTTTTATTGCGGATGAAAAGTTTATCCATCATAAAAAAAATATTAAAAAAAAAACTTAGTTAAAGCAGACGTTTTTTCGCACTTAAATTTGCAAATGCCAACTTTTAAAAAAAAAGGTCATGTTTAGGTTAAGCTTAAATAAAAGCGAATATTAACAATATAATAAATAATAAAACTAATAGTTTCACATTTAGTCACAAAAGTTTCTATATTCTTCAATTGGATAGTTTAGAGAAGACAATTTGACGCTTGACAATTTTAGACGGCATTCACTTTAATATCAGAAATGAAGTAAATGGCCAACTAATTAAATTAAGTATGGCAGAAAAAATGATCAACTACTAGTGTTTATATGAATCAAGTTTAAGCACTGTTTGCATGTGTGTGAATACAAAAAATGGTAATAGAATCGCAAGTGTACAACTGAATGAAATCACATGAATTTTGCTGATTAACTTTTTGATGAGACAAAGATGAACATTCTTCTCAGTTATTTGCACATAAAGTGATTGTCACATTTTTTAAGTATTATTGATGATTTCGTGCATTCTTAAATGATTGCAAACTATGTTTGTGAGTTGGTCTTTTTGTCAATAAGAAAACATGGCTTGTTTGTCTTTGCCGAGCAAGTTGACGATCATATGCCGCCGGAAGTGAGGCCAAGTAATTTAAGACAATTGCGCATGTGTTCCGTTTACCATTGTTAAGTGAATAAAGGGATAAATGTAAATAGTGTGCATGTAAGTATGGGCGGGTGGTATATGGTAGCTGTGTGTACGTGTGTTTATGTGGATGGGTGTGTTAAAAGACCTAAATCAAAAACAAACAAACGTATTTAGCTATTTGCTTTGTGCATTTAGCTGTGCTCGAACGCCTTTACTTGGCCATTCATCAAACGCCAGTTATTTTGACTCAAAACTGTTTGTCTTTTGTTTGATAGGGAATCAATAAGCAGCTAATTGTCTAACCATCACTAGCAGGTCTGATTCAGTTTGATTGCTATGAAGAGTGCAAATTTAAATTTGGCTCCAATCGCCTTTGCCATGATTTGAGCAAGTCAGTTCGATTTGCGATTTTCATAGGGCTCGTTGGCCGGCTTCGGCTGCTTTTCCGGCATTCTAATTGCCAATTGCACACACATCTTGGTCATTAAAGGTGAAAAGTATTTTTTTAATTGTAGAAACGATTGTTTCTTAGCAGTTAATTTTAAAATCGCAATTAAGAAATCGTAGCAACTGCAGGGAAGAGTGCGAGGCATCATTATTTGCAGGTGCATCGGCTTTGACCGAATTACATGCATAAATTGCTGGAGCCAAGCAGGTTGAAAAAGATTAGAGAAATTTGATTCCGTTGAAACGTGTATGCTAACTGTTCGATCCGGTATTGACTAGGTCAGAAATGTTTGCGACTGAAAAAGCAATAAAATGTGCAAAACAGCTACTGATTTTGGTTGTGCTTGCAAAAGACAATAGAGTGTCAAGATTCGTGTCCAGCATCACAATTGTTTTTCAATCATCATTACAATTCATAGACGAATAGCTAAGTCTTTTTGATCATTTGGCCGCAATCAGATTGCAGATTTACTTTTGCGTTAGTTTATTTTTTTAATTACTCTCATAGTTTCGAATGTTTAATGTGTGATCTGACCAAATGAACAATTGGACAGTGAATTAAAAACATGCTTCGCTGGATTACAACCAGAACAACTGGATCTTGATCTGGCTCTGTCAATTTACATGCGATTTCTTGTCAGTGCTGTACCTAATTTCCTTTGTATTTGGTTTGTTCTCATCATTTTCGTCTTTTCTTTACCCAGGTGACCATCAGTGGCTTTGATCTGAAAGACTTTAAGCAATGCATGCGCAAATGGAATCAAGCCATGTTCGGAATGAATTATCAATGTGAACAGCTTGGTGCGGAAGTTTGCTTGCCAATTCATTATGAACAGCTGGTACTAGAGCCAAAAAAAACGCTGAAACGCATCTTGAAATTCTTGAACGTTCCCTGGAATGACACTGTACTAAACCATGAGAAGCTAATCAATCAACCAGGCGGAATTTCGCTATCTACGTAAGTACTTATACACGCTCATTAGATCATTTCCGGTCGCAAGTGAATACAAGAAAACCAAATCAAACCAAATGTCATAGTCCGAATCGGTGCAAGGCCCAGTCGGTCACTATCGCGATCAATTACACTTTTGTGACCAGGTGCCAGTTTTAAAACAAAATCAAATTAGTCTTAACCATATTCATTAAATACTTTTCATAAACAACTTTGTTTGAACAAGTCTGAGGCCTATTAACAGGCCATTGAATTTTTTAATTAATTCACCAAGTTATCGATAAGCAGCTACAATAAGTTGCACATGTGGTCATCCTACTTTCACCTTTACTTTTTGCAATTTATACCGGATTTCCTTGCTTTCGTACGGAAAAGACTGCGTTGTAAAACTTTAATTAATCATTAACACTGTTCATTTCATATTTAGGTTTTTTCAAATTTGATCAACCTTCATTTTCTATATTATTAAGAAACTCCAAGTCTCTCACCGGTAGATTACATGTCGATTGATTTGGTGACATTGTAAAAAAAATTGGCCAATTTAATTCCCATTTTAACATCTTCTCCTTATTTTCTCTCTATTTTCTCTCTATTTTCTAACTATTTTTCTTTGTTTTTCACTTTTTCACATGTTTTCAATTTGAATTCTATTTGCAGTCACTAGATTTGTGGTGATACATTATGTGCTAGTTTAATTGTAGCGTCTATTAGCTTTTAACGTTTTAATTGTAGATGAGCAAGAAATATAAAAAATAATTGAAAACAATCTGGAATTTATTGCGATTAAATTCAGTTTGGAATTTATGTTGTAATGTAAATAGATTTGACAACTGATAACAATTTTAGTATTCAAGTTTAATCTTTGTGCCATATTCATGTGCACATTATGTACTAGCATACCAATTACAATAAATTCAAAATTAAGTACAAGTTTATTTTATATTGTTTTTTTTTCATTGTGACCAGTAGTGGTTTTAATTTAAAATAATTATATATAACAAGCATAAAATTAATTATTAATTTCAAGCAAATAATATCTTGAGATTTTTGCAACAAATTTTTATTTTTTAACTTTCTTATTAAAAAAGATAAACTCATTTATTTGATTAGATTTAGATACATTTTATAAATTTAATTGCTAGCTTGTTAGAAATTTGAAATAAATGTGATCCCACACAATCAACTCAACTAACCGGCTATCGACAATTTGCTCTGATTATCGTTAATTTTTATATTGACTAAGATCTTTGATTAAATTGGCCTGATAATGTCTGTGGGGTGCGGACTATGTATTTGTTTTTGTGAACTACTGTTTCCGATTTTTTTTTCTTTTTTATTTTGCTTGATAGAGCAGACATACTTACTCACACACAAACTGAGTGTGTTTTACAGCTATTTTTTATTATTTTTTATTATTTTTTATTATTTTTTATTATTTTTTATTATTTTTTATTATTTTTTATTATTTTTTATTATTTTTTATTATTTTTTATTATTTTTTATTATTTTTTATTATTTTTTATTATTTTTTATTATTTTTTATTATTTTTTATTATTTTTTATTATTTTTTATTATTTTTATTATTTTTTATTATTTTGACCATTTTTATATTTTACCATTTTGGCGTTTTACCATTTTAGCAGTTTAACAGTTTAACAGTTTAACAGTTTAGCAGTTTAACCATTTTAACCATTTTAACCATTTAGCCATTTTACTACTTTGACCATTTTACCATATTTCATAGTTTGTCTCCATCTAGAAACTCAAATTAAGCTTATGTTTATCACCTCCTTCACTGTAGATTTTAGGCCACACGATTGGTAGCAGTATTATGTACTCTTTGCACTTGAGCGAGCAGGCGCGAAAGCTATAAAAAGAAAGGCCAGTGCACTGGCCTGTGGTCAAATGAACACGTTATCATACTAGATGAGCTTATTGGCCTGTCACAATGTCTTGTCTGGTTTGTTTAGTCTGTCTTCCTTTGTTTCTTCTTCCGTTACTTTGTTAGTTTCTTTATCTGTTCTTCTTGTTCTTTATTGGTCACTCTTCTTTTTTAGTCCGGTGTTGCAATCGGTCTTATAAATCTGATAAGCTTTTCACTTATTAAGATGTTCATGAATTGCGTTGATGCACATTTATACTGATCAAGCAGCTGAATGCACAATAAAATGCAAGAAAAAAATAGATTGGCACAACAGTGGATAAGAAAATAAATATTAAGTCTTGAGAAAAAGAAAATCTCACATGAAAGGAAACAAATGAACTGAATTTGCTCAAGATGATTAGATTTGATGATGGAAAAAAATACTAGACAAACAAAGCAAAAAAATCAAGTCCAAAACAAACGAATTCTTCTCTTGCTTCTGAACTTAAGCTAAAAGCTGTGGACAGTGGTCACATAGAAGAATTTACGTGCCGTCATCATTTTCATCTTTTGTTTGTCTCCGATTTTCTATCTTCATCTTTCTACCATCTTATAGACCCGTTTAATATACATTTTTCTCACTTGTTTTACCTAATGCATTTTACTGATGACATTACGCGTCTTATTATTTTTCAACTGTTTTTTTCATGTTTTACATTAGATTTTGTCTTTTCCTACTTGGCCATTTATACTTTTTCATTTTTCATTTATATTTTTTCATATTTTTGCTATTTTTTATATTTATGCTTTTTTTGAAAAATGTTTTTTTTTTTATTTTGCTTTTCGTTTTACTTTTTCTAATTTTTCCATTATGATATTTTCACTTTAAAAATTTGATTTTTTACATCTGTTTTTACTTCTTATTTCATACTTTATATTCACTTGTTTTTTTCTTATTGAGATTCGATTTTGTTAACATAGGTAAATTCTACATACATACATTAGTTCTCTCGTTCACTTAAAATGCTCAACCCAGACTTGTTGTAACAATTTCTAGCATAGAAAGGCTTTTTTCTAATTTTTCTTTTTTCTAACCTTGCTTATATATTAAACTATGCACTCTTAAAATCCTATCAAAGAGTTAAAGACATAGCTAAATGCAAAAGAAAAAAAAAAACAAATAAAAGGATAAAAGCAAAAAACAAAAAGCAAAAAAAATCATTGTGAAAAATTTTAATATTGACAAAATGAATAAAGTCACTTAGATTCAATCGTGCATTTAAACGCACCTTTGCCAGCTGAACAATTGATGGCATATCGATGTTGAAATGAATACTAATAGAAAAAATAAATAAAAGTTAAACAAAAAATAACTAAATAGAATAAGATCAAATCAAAAAAAAGGAAAAAGTAAATTTATTTAGATATGAAGCTGTCATTAAAATCCATTGCACGGTGTGATGAAAGATTAAAGTCTAAATGAAAGATGCCATTTCATACAATTGTCTAGACTAGCTTCATTGGCCAATCTCTTGTCTAGAATTTTGTTTTCAACTTTACCGTTTTTTCTATGTATCATTAAACCATTTTCGATTACATTTTGTTACTTTGCTACAATGTATGTTAAGCGCATGATCTTGGTTTGGTCAGTGTTTGGTTTTGCATTCTCTTTTACCGTGTCATTAATTGTGAATGCACTTTTCTCATCTTTTTCCGCCAAAGCAAACAAATCTTAAATACGGAAAATTTCTAACCTTCAGTAAAGCATCAATGGGAAGAGTTTAGCTAATCGAAGTCATATATGAAAAATGTACAAACTGTTATTTGTTCATTTAACTTGAACTTGTCGCGCAAACTAAACTAAATAAATTTGGTCTTAAATTATAGACATTGGCCAAAAGCAAGCTTAAATGTAGATCACTTTTGTGATCATCTTTTTAGTTAGACTAAGTAGGCGTGTATAGTTTGATTTACCAATCGAAATCAGCTGATCGAAAACCTTGCAAAGACTCAATGGATTCAGAAGATGCGGAAGAAAACTTTTGCCATAGTGGCAGCTGCTCAGGATGCAAAGATGCACAAATATATGGCTTGTTTCAGAATTTTGTTCAAGCATGTCTTGATAAATAAAAACATTCCGCTTCACTGGACCAGCCATCTCTTCTACATCTTTTTCACATAGTTTCGATTAAATATATTTCTATATATTTACTTGCGTTTTTGCTTTTTGTTCCTTTATCTGATAATTCGATTTAGTAAAATTTTAATTTAATTTAGTTAAACTTTAACTTTTTGTTAACTTGTTTACATTGGACATAGAGGTTATGACCATTTGTGGTCGATTTAAAGGCGTGATAGATAATAAGTATAAACCTTGTTAAATATAAATCTATTTAAAACAACCATACTAATGCGAAAATTTAAAAAAACTTGAATCGTTAAAATAATTAGCAAATAAATGTTTTTTAAGTTAATTAAAAAGTCTTTATAAATAATATTCTTACAAATTTCAAAAATTTTAATTCCAAAATAAATTTCTATCATATTTTAATTAGATAAAAAAAAACAGATTTCAAATAAAAATTATCACGATAAATATAAATTCATTTTTTCCTAATTTCAAAACTATAGAAAAAGTAAAATAGTGTGAATGAAAAACCGATTAAAATAGTTACTAAAAAAAAAATTCATTGAAATGCACTTCTTTTAAATGAATTCAGTGAGATGTCAAATTTTCAATTTGTCAACTGTTTCAAACTTATTCCTATTGGCCAAAAATTTATTTTAATTTTCTTATAATACTATTACTACATAAAAAAAGGTTGACAGTCAGCTTGATTAATCAAGCTGAATATTTTTTTATTGTAAAGTATTTTAATTTAAATTTACTCAAGCATTTTGAAAAAATCAAAATCTTAACTAAAGTAATCAAAAACGATTCATAAGAAAAGGCAAAAAAAATTACAAAACACAACAAGTGTTTATTTCTTCACTTTTAATTCACAAGTTTTTTTTGAAATAAAACTGTTTTAAAATATATTGTTCTTTTAATTATTAAAAAAAATATTCTTAACCTTTAAAAATATAATTAAAAAAATAAATAAAAAATGATCATTTTATTATATTAAAAAAGATGAGGAATTTGTTTTAAATACAGATAAGCTTGAGCTAATTTTTTAAAGTACTATAATAAATTGCAATAATAAAGTAAAGAAAGATATTTCTATTATCACTAGATATTTTAACCTTGAATTCATATCCTTTTAAAAAAATATTCTTAGTGTTTTTTTTGCATTTTCGCTTATTTTTTTATTTTTTGTATTTTTAGATTGGAAAGATCAACTGATCAAGTCATAAAGCCAATTAATATTGAAGCACTTGGTAAATGGCAAGGTAAAATACCAAAAGATGTGGAAGACAATTTAGATGTAATTGCCCCAATGCTCAGTGAATTAGGTAAAAAAAAAGTACTATTTTTTAATCAAAACAATTGGTTTTTTATAATTTGTAAATTAGTTTTTTTAAAAATAATTTGATTTAAAAAATTTTTTAAATATATTTTTTTATTTTTTTCAATTTTAAGGCTATAATCCAAAAGCCGGACCAGAACAATATGGAAAACCAGATGAAATTGTTCGTAAAAAACAGGAAGAAATAGAAAAAGATGCACAATTATATCGCGAAAGAGAAGAACAAATTAAATTGATGCACAAACAAATTAAAGAATCAATTCGAAAATCAACTGAGGAAAATAATTTACCAGCTCAAAATCATCAAGTAAAAGATATAAAAAAAGAAGACACAAATATCTCAAGCAAAGAGCCACTGGTCAGTAATGAACTTAAACATAAAAAAGTAAATCGTTTTTCATCAAATTTCATCTATAAAAGTGCTCCTAAATTAGAAAGTGATTATGACTTAGTTCCTTCTGCATATTCAGACACTAAACTTAAGCTTAGGTAAATTTTTAGATTAAATAAAGCTCAGAAAAACTGTAAGCTTTTAATTTGAAAAATTTTGATTTTTTGTTTGGCAACAATTGTTTAAACAAAAAATGTCTTCTTACTGTTTCTTTTTTCTTAATTATTTTATCCGAATTTAATTAAGAAATATAATAAAATTTCTATTGCCATAATTAGGAATAAAGAAACAATATATTTAAAAAGTCATTAATAATGATTGCCTTTAAGTATGATTCAACTTTAATCTAATATCATAAACGGAATATAAAAATCTTAAAATATCATTTTTTATTTATCAACTTGGTTCAATTAAAATTTAAATTTTTATCCAAGGGAATACATATCAAAAAAAAAAAAATTGTTTTGTTAAAATTGTTTATTACTTTTATTTAAATTAGTAATATTTCAAACTTATTTAAATTAGTTTTTGAAAAAAACTAATTTTAAAATTAACCAAAATAAAAAAAAAAAATGTTTTTTTTTTAACAACAATAAATTAAAAAAAAAATAATTAAAAATTAAATTTAATAATTTTTGTTTTGAAATTTCTTGTTAAAATATTTAAGCATATTAATCTAAAAATGCAATTAAATGTGATATTAAGAAATATTTTATTATTATTAAATTTTCAAATGTTTAATATGTTATTGTTTATGACGAAATCATTATTAAAGTTATAAGTTTTAAAATAAAAATTCAAAAATATAAAATTCAAAGTTACTTATAAAAAAATAAAACCATTTTTGATAATGATTGATTTTAATTTAAAAAAATGAATTTTAATAAATATTCAATTAATTTAAATACAATTTTTTTTTTCAAAAAAAAAAAAATAAAACATTTTTTCATTAACTTATGATGAGTTTAATAAAAATTGTGGCCAAGTTGATTCATATTTATTTATGATATGCATTACATATTGTTAAAATTTTTTAATCATATTTATAACTGTTTTAACGATTATTCAATCATTTTTTTTCGCATATCTTGAAATTTACAAAGTAAAAAAATAAAAAAATTTAACAATACTTATTAAAAGTTTTTAACTGACCGATTGCAGATTTTCAGTTTAAATAAGTGAAAAAAAAATTAGTCAATTTTTTAATAACAGCATGTATTTATGATAAAACAATCTAGTTCTGCATATATATCTAATATGATATTATATATTTTTTTAGAAGTTGATTTTATTATAAATAAATTTAATATCAATAATGTTTGAATAAAAATTGTAAAAAAAAAAATTAATTATAAATTAAAAAAAAATGATAAAATCAACAAAAAAAAAAAATCATAAGAACACAAAGAATAACACGATAAAATCACAAGACCGATAAACAAAATTAACATGAAAAACATTAAGAAAACATGTAAACAAGAAAACAAGTAAAAATTAAATGAGAAAATCGCATTTAGAAACCTAAGATTACTTAAACCATCTATTACTTAAAAAAAAAATTTGTTATGATAAAAAATTTCTTGTTAAAAATGTATGTGTACATTGCGTAGTGTGATTTAAATATTATATTTAAAAAGAGATTTAATATAATAAATATTTTTTTATTGTATATTAAAAATAATTAAAAAAAAAAATTTGAATTAAAAATTTTGTAATTTTTTATTTATTTAAATGTTTAGTTACATCAGTGAAAAATTGAAAATAATTTTAGAAAGTATAAAAAAAATTTTGATTAAATTAAAAAATTAATCTTTGTTTATTTTTTTATGCGTTTTAATATAAATTATTATCTTGAATCATAACAGTTTAAAAGCGCAACTTGACGTTTTAAACTAAAAAAATTTAATATTTAAATAATGATAAATTTGAAAAAATATTTTACTAATTAAAATGGATGCCTGTATTAATTGATACATGGTAATGGCAAGCATTTATTGTGATATTTTAAAATAAACCAAAACAATTTTATTAGTTACAAACTATATAAAATTTAAGTGATTAATTGTTAGTTTGCGTCTAAATTATATTTTAAATTAGTCGCAACACTAACGATGAGTTTGATTTGCAATCAAATTTTGAATAAAAGAGCTGGTTTTATTAATGTTGAATTGTGTTGTGTGTAACATTGTTACATTTTACAAGAAGAAAAAAAATTAAACATGAAAAAAGAGTGAATTTAAATTTATTCGCAATTGTGCGCCAAAATTATAAAATTTGCATCAATTGTGATTTGAATGTGATTTGTGAAATGTAGTGCCAAGATGGGTGTAAATTGTTGAATTCAAAATTTGAATATTTAAATATATGCAAAAGAAGTTCAAAAGGCGAATATTTTTAAAAATGAACTAAAAATTCACAAGGGTGTTCATCTAAGACAAATCAGCTAGCAATATTTATAATAATAGTTAATAATTTAATGATAAATTTCAATTTAGTTTCAAATTTTAACTTGTCAAATTTGCGACGATTAATTCAATGCAAGACTGGCTTGAACAGCTGAAAATTGGTACTGATCGAATTAGTAAAAATAAGTGTTTGAAAATAAGTATTAAATCAGGCAAAAAATTGAGTTGTCCGAGAAGATTCAGTAAATTGGACTGTGGCCGGACTTTTGGCCCTCGGAATATGTTTATGAGTGTCTAACTGACATTTACTAGACGTGCAATGAGAGGAATCTGTATCGATGTGACTGGATGGAGGTCTAGATGAATTTCTATGAGAAGAATTGTGTGAAGAAACATTTCTTGAAGCTGATGCCGGTGATAATAAAGGTGACTGAACTGCTAGTTGTTCTTGTGCAGCTTTGTTAGCTCGCCCTGATGCCGGATAGAGTTCGTCTAGAGCAGCATTGCCTGTCAAAAAGAAAGACAAAAAACAGGAAATAAGAAAAATTGAGAAACAATTGTTGCAAGGGGCAAATTGTAATTGAGGTGAATTGGAAAGAGATGGGAAGATGTTTGAAAGGCCGCATGAAAAATAGAGCAGGTGGAGAGCAAAGAAAAGGTGAAAAGCAAGCGAGAAGTGAAAAACAAACGAGAGGTGAAAAGCAAGTAAAAGCTATGAAAAATGTGAAATATGAAAATATAATTTGGATAGAAGATGAAGTGAAGTGTAATTTTGAATAATAATGATGAAATGGGACGGGGACGGAGCAGAATTACAATAAATCTGAATGAAATGTGGGCGATCGGGAAAAGTGATAATTGATATAAAATAGCAATTTACATATTAGCAAGAGGTCAATTTACCACTGTAAGGCAGGTAAGTAGACGAATTACCAGTATCCCGAGCTGCGGGACGAGCACCGGAAGCAGAAACCTGTCCACTGGATGGTAAAGTTGCATCGGCACTTAGTTCATGTAAACTGGGACTATAACGAGCTATGGGATGAAGTTCAGCGACTCGATTGTTTTCCACCACAGCCAAAATGGTGAGCACCAAGCAAAACAAAGCAACCACCACTTCCATGTAAAATGCCCAATGTTTGGTAAGGTAGTAACCTCGGAAGCCGATCACAGGTACAAATGGCTGGGTGCCAAACTCGTGTTCTCGTACCGAAACAAACACCAACACCAAAACCACTGAAATCAGAGACAACATGGTGAGTCCGAGTTTAGCTGCACCTGAGCAAAGTCAAGAGAAGTAAAAGTGTGAAAAATATGAAATAACTGTGTACAAAATAATAGAGCAAGGACAGCATCTAGAACATGGATGCCACTTCGACAAACAAGGCAAGGGGAATGAGCAGCAATGCTAATGGCAAAACCAAACAATAGCCCATAGCTAAAACCATTATGGTTGAACAATTGGCGGCCTGCAAGTGTGCCATAAACACAAATAAATCGTCGTCTAAACAAGTGATCGTTTTGCAGCACAATTTCGCTGCAAACGTGCTTCCACTAGTCGCCATTTGTCATCGTTTCTCAATTGTGAAACACAATGTCTTAGAACTTGAACAGCAGACACAGATGTGCAAAATTAAGAACTAGATAAAGCAATCAAATTTAAACTTGCCTGCAGCCTTAGACAACAAACTTTCCGGCTGTTTGCTGGCACCGTTTGACAAGTGCTTAAGTCGAATGACGGCCAAGGGCAGACACAACACCAGCAAAATCACGCTTACAATGGCCAAAACTGCGGCCAGATTGATGAATGGTGGTGTCCGATACAATGATTCTATCACATCGCAGAACTCGCGCTCAAACTGACTATCGTGCAGATGATGAAAAGTGGGCGTGTGATAGCAGACGTGCCAAAATCCGAAATGTCCACTTTGCACCGTTGTGCCTGATCACGAAACCAATTTGGATAAAAAGCAGGGTTGAAAGTTGAAACAAAACCACAATGCATGGCAACCACCAATGGCCAGATCAAATGACCGCAAAGGATCATCCGGTTCAGGCACACAGCAGAGAAAAACAAGAAAAGCACATTAATAAGATGGCCAGAGCTGAATGGCTTACCAAACTCGGATATTGGATGAAAGCTGGTCCAGTAGCTCGAACTTGTCGCAATCAATTGTAACACAATTGCAATAAATCCGAGCACTATTTGCAAAATGGCCACACCGTGTTGAGAATACATTTGCACTATCGAATTAACGCACCTGCCAATCTAGGCAATCTGTGGCAACCAGACCGCGCTTCTTATTCTTGTGTCTTAATTGGCTAACTTCTTCTATCTAGGAACAACGTTAGTTCTGTCCAGCAAACCTGTCAGTAGAACTTTTCACTTGAAACCTTTCAAACAAACAAGTTAGGACTAGAAGCAAAATAGGTTCACACAAAGCAAAGTTGATTTGTACATTTGATTTTCATCCAATTGGCATTGATTCAGTCGATCAGTACCGCACCGAATCGCGCTGATTACTAATTCTCAACTTCTATATTTTGTTTGCTACTAAATTTTGTCGTCCTAATTGCAAACAGTTGGTAAACAGAGGCAATTGTTTGCCACTCAATAGATCATCAACCGAAAATGCAGACACAAGAATCTACTGCAAACCTGTACAAAGATGGCAGGTGTACGCCTCTACCAGGGTGCGGATCTAGCAACCCGGTTGTTGAACAGTTGCACTTTGCTTTCCTGTAGTTACCAAAACACACAGATGATAATAGATGCTTATTCATTTATGCATTCATATACAGATTTTCTGTTGCTTGCCACCATTCAAGCAAGGTGAAACAAACTATATGTACACACATATGCATATTACCAGTCCGTTTGTTATTTTTTATTTAGTTATTCTGTCATCACAGACTTGTTTCATCATTTAAACAAATGTGAAGTATTACAAACCGCTTTTGACCGACGACCTACAAACAATACACAATTAAACTGGCTGCAAATCGCACTTGTAAATCGAATCAAATAAATTTGACAAATACTGTCACAAATCGCTAAACAAACGCTGAAAATAGACTGTCACAAAAAACACTTGATCACGATTATTTTCAACTAAATTTTCTAGTTTAGGTTCCGACTGTTTTTTTGTGACAAATTTAAATAGTTAAAAATCAATTGTTTTTTTTTCGCATTTTTCACTCTTTTTGCTCTTTTCAATCTTTCCGTTTTTCTACCTGAAAACTAATTTAAAATTGTTTAAGGACCTTTTAAGGACCGTTTAAGGCTAGTTCAAAGGCAGTTTAAGATTGGTTTGAAAGTCTTTTAAAAACTATTTAAGAGCATTTAAAAACCCATTTATAAAGCGTTTTATTTTATGATTTTTCATTTCCTACTTGCAACTGTTTTAGATGTGCTTTTCACCTAGATTCATCACAATGCACACCAAGTATCAATCACTGAATGTATAAATTGTTTTTTTTTAAACAATTTCCAATCTGTTCCGATCTATTTGAAATCTGTTTTTCAATTCAATTAGAAAATTTGAATAGCAAGCAGGTCATGGCTGCAGTAATGATTCCAGTAATTAATTTGTCTAAGTTGCTTCAATATTCCAAATGCCAACAGTGTAAAGTTTGTGAACAAGTGATAAAACAAATTGTTGAATGTGAAAATGTTTAAAGATCAATGCGATAATGATTAACAAGACTATTTAGAAGGCGAATAGAACAACTGACAAATCTAATTTCAGAATAATTAATCTAATTTCAATTAATTTACAAGTTGTGACAATGTGGGGAAAAAGAAAAAGTTTTTGGTGCCACTCGCGACATCTGCCGAGAACCTTTTAGGACGGTTCGTGTAAATAGCAGTTGCTTGACGAATAAAAGATTGTTTTGGTCGGCAGAACCTAGTTTAAGAAGTTCTTTAAGAAAGTTTTGAAATGGCTTTAATCACAGGTCGCGAAGTTAAGAAACTTCTACATCCTTACTACGTTTGCAACATTGCTCTTGCAATTTTATTTTTGTTTTTAAAAAAAAGTCCGAAAATATGTGACTATCTGTTTCGAGATGGATGCGAATTTACAGGAGTAGGTGATGACAAAACCTTTTTCCATACGATTGTTTCAATTTTTCTTAATCTTAATATTCGCTCAAATAGCGCGAAAGTGAGATTCTCTTTTTCAGTGCTGTGATCATTGTTTTTCGCACCAAAAAACAAGGTGCCGTCAACTTGCTTCCTTACATAAAAACCGCTTGCATGTTGTGCAAAATCGCAAATGTGGTACTCTTCTTCTATTCCAGTTCTGTGTACGGCATCCTCTATCTTATTTTGTGCATCTGTAAGTTTATTCTTCCTATTTTTTTGTTATTCCTGCTTTCTGCCTTTTTTTGCTCTTATCTTCTTATTTTTTCTATCTCTTCTCATCCTTGCTTTCCTATGCTCTAGTGCACCTTTTGCTCCTTCCTGAACCCTGCTACAAAGGACCTGAAAATATCATTTATTTCCGTGCCCAGGATCTAGATGCAGAACTCAAAAAAAAAGACAAGAAAACATGGCTAATTGAACTGTACACAGCATGGAATCCTCAATGTCACGATTTTGCTCATGTTTTCTCTGAAATGTCTGCCAAGTATGTATCTTTCTGAACCATCTGTTCATTGAATTTCGTTCTTGATTTCTTTCTAATATTGTTTCCTTAGTTATGAACTAGACAATCTCTGTTTTGGCAAAGTGGATTTGTCCAGGTTCCCGGAAACTGCAGAAAAATACAAAATTAACACCTCATCTTTTAGTAAACAACTTCCAACTTTAATCATGTTTTCCAACGGAAAAGAAATTATGAGGAGACCGCTTGTGCAAAGTAACGGCAAATTGGCTTCTTTTGTTTTCACTTACGTATGTGTATAACTTATTTTTTTTTCATTCTTATTGATTTTTCTTTTGCAGGAAAATGTAATTGAAACATTTGACTTGAATAATGTATACAAAGATTGTAAAAATGCTTTAAAAGCTAAAGAATCTAAAAATGATAAATTAAAAACTAAAAATGACTAAATAATTTTTTATTAGGATTAGTAAAATATCATATTAAAAATATATATTATTACAAAAATAAAATATTAAGAAATAAAAACTATGTTTTATATACACATTATAAAATGAATATATTTGTAAAAAAAATTTTTTTTATTGAAATTATTTGAATAGCTTATTAACACAATACTTCTAATACTATTGATATTGATTAATAATAAAATTTATATATATATATAATGTATATATATATATATAAAAATTTAAATTTTTAAAAAAAAAAATTAGATCAGTGTATTTTTTATAGTTTTTTCAATTTCTTCCAACAAATCATCTACCTGATCGTTTGAGCAAATTTGAAGCACCTGTTCAAGATTTTGTTTGCAAAGAGAAAAAGATTCAGACAATTGAACACTGTTTTCAATACTTTTGCAAGTATCATTTTGCATTTCTAAAACAAAACTATTTAATTCTTTTTTCCATAATGATTGAGTAATATTTTGAATCTCAAAATATTTTTTTATTTCCTCACATTTTGAACATATAGTTTCTAAACATTTTTTCAACTCTTTTAGTTTCTTCATATAAGAATTTTTCGCCAAATTAAGTGCTTGAATTTTATTATCTTCATTTGAAAAATAAATAATTTGCTTAATAATTGCATCGACAGAAAATTGTGAAAATTCTAGTTTTTTTAACTTTTCTAGCAATTCGTCACAAACACTTTGTGCGCTTTGTTTTTGCAAATCTCGATCAGAAATTGGTTTAAATTCCTTAATTATTTTTTTTAAATGATCATAACTTTGGTCAATAATAGCGTTAGATTCATATTTAATTTCTTGTTGGAATAATTTACAAGATTCGTAATTTAACATTTTAAGATGTTTTTCTAGGTAGCCCAAATTTCTTTGACCAATTTTTAATTGGTTTTCAATTTGCTCAATTTTCAAATTGGCATCCACAATGTGATTGATACTTTCGTACCTGAAAATATTAAATATTAAAAAAAATGTCAATTTAATTTTTAAAATTTAAGATTACCTTTTTATCTCTTCATCCTTTAAAACTGTTGAATTTTGAACCACATTTTGGATTAGTTCAGCAAGCCAAACATTTGTATTTAAATCTTCTATCAATTTAGATTCCAGTTCAGTTAACTCATAATTCTTAAATAAACTTTTTTCATCGTTTGATTTAGTCAAAGCAATTAGCTGTGAAACCAGCATAGACTTTGTCAATCTGCTGTTAGCCATAATTAAAATCTGGTAGCTGTATAATTTTTTGTTATCAGCAGTTTTGTACAGCTGTGTTTGATTGCCTGTAGTAATACAGAGCAATGTTTAGCTATTGCAATAACAATGGAGAGTGTTCAGATATCTGAATTATGGAAGACTATTTTGTTTATCTGTAACTATTTTGAACTGGCTTTAGTTATCTTGCACTAAACTATGTCAGTTTTAAAGTATGGGAGTTGGTCTAAACTAATAGAGATGTTCCAAACTATTACAGTTGTTTAAAATAGTGCCAGTTGCATTAATTATGCTCAGCAAAGTCAAAGTGTGTCCAATTATGCCAATAGTTCCTAGTTATCTTCAATTATATTTAGTTATCTTCAAATGATTTGTCACTAGTTGTCACGCTGGCTATTGCTACTGTGGTAACTATTTTTGTTGCCAATGTTTTCACTTTTGTTGTTGCGCTTGTTTACAATACTAAGAAAACTTGTTCATTGATAACTACAAAATTGTTGATTGTGTAAATATTTTCTTCATATGTTGATATATTTTTACAGCAAAATCTATTCATTTTTTACAATGCCTTCATTGCATATGAAATTTACATTACAAAAAAAATAAACAATCTTATTTTTAAACGGAAAGCGCCAGATTTTTTCTGAGCCGAAAAAACGGCTCCAAACATGAGAATTTGCGATTTTGCAAAGTTGTCAAAAAACAAAGCTTAAATGGTTAGTTAATTTAAATGAAATTTATAGGAAAAAAGTAAATTATTAAATTAGTTATGCAAGTGCTGTTTGATAAATAAATTTCATATTTTTAGATTTGGTTTTTGCAAAATAACTTGGAAGCACTTAAATGTTGCTTTAATCATAATTTTGCTTGATGATTATTAACAAGAGATTTTTCTTATGTGGCTCCTTCAAGATCGCTTTGAAATTGATTCTTTTCTGAATAACAAAAGCCAACTAATATAAATAGAAGCATTTTAGTTTATTTAAATAGCATCAATAATTGTCAATAATTGACAATTCTGCTACACGTATAAAAAATTTGATTAAATAGGTTTAGAATTGAGTAGATTACACCAAATAAAATTTACTTTAAATGAATAGTCGATTAGGCACAACAGTCAAAGATACTGCAAACTAAGTAAAACAAATTCTTAAAATTAAATGTTAGGCGAATTAATTTTATCGTTTAACAGCAATTTCATTGAACAGTTTTTTTATTAACTACAATTTTCGTTAAAAGTATTTTGGTTAATAGTGTTTTTGTTAACAATATTTTTGTTTAACAAGATTTTCATGTTATTGCCACACATGCATAGGTGACCCAATTGGTCAAATAGATTTACGTTCAACTGGACGCACAAATTAGATTCGCCAAACTGGTTTACTCAATATTCGACATATAATTGGCTTGAAAACAGAAGTCGAAAAATAAGCAGAAAATAAGGCAAAATAAACGAAATCAACAAAAACCAGCTAAAACAAACCGAAACAACCAAAAATAAACTAAAAGATAAATGAAGATACAAGCAACTTTGTTATAAGTGAACTGTTTAAACAACTTGAAAATGTGATTTTTGCTGACCAATAGTTTAATGGCACAATAACTTATTACAACGTTTGAAAGCACAAACGATGAATTTTGAAATTTAAAAATTTTACGCTTACCCAACTCAGGGTGTGTTTTCAAAAACGTAGATAAAGCCCATCTTTAAGTCATCTACCGTTCTTTTGACAGTTTCACCCATGTTCTAAACAGATTACTTGAATAGAAAGTGGCAGTCGGAAGTGAATATAAAATACAATATTGCTCACGATTGTCGTCTAGACAACACCACAAATATGTATAAAGCCTAGTTTTACTGTAGTACTTTGCTTTTTAACCGCCTATTTTGTCTTAATGTATTATAAAACATTTGCACTTCTGCTATGTACCAGGTGCACAAAATGTATCAAACATCAAATTTATTAGGTGCCAAAATCAAACCCATTGTAGTCAAGCTATTCTGACCAGTTAAAGCAGTTAAAAATTTTATATTACAAACAAAAATGAAATAATATCAACAGCATAATATAATATAAACTTAATTACCAGGTTTGTATTTAATTTAAAGATAACCAAGTTGGAAATTGCTATCAAAGCAACGATGACAACTTGAATAAAAAAGATTAAAATAAATATGTATGTGGCGCTGCACAAATGGGCAGTAAAAAAGTAAAGATAAATACATAGATGATAATCATGATTAAAATAAAAGTGCGTAACATTTTAATTTAATAATCTAAATAACTTTTAAAATTTACTTGTTTGACATTTTTAAATAAGTAAAAAAAAAGCAAATCTACTGATACTGTTTATGTAGTGTATTTAGATTAATTTAGACCTTTTTATGTAAGCAGGTTTGTTGAAGGTGAGTCTTGATTTTTAAAGACCAGTATAAAGCTTAAATCAAACCAATTTTTTGAAAGTTACTTTACAAAAAGATAACTAAAAAAGATGAGCGAGTTTTTAAAAATAACAACGCCTAATTGTAGACAGTTTAGACCTTTTTACATAGATAATCTTCATAGTCTTTTCTAAATTATTGAAACCTTAGGCAATAATAAGATTGACCTAAGAACACACAATTAAGAATAGGGTCAGTGAACACGGTAAACATGGTAAATAGTGAATTTCAACAAACATTGAGTTTCTGTAAACATTTTATTTTATTTACAGTTCTTGTTCTGCTAGTGCTTTTTTTCAATTGCTCGTCCACTTAAATGTTGCGTCAATTTAAGAAAATATTCAGTTAAGAATTTAGTGATTTAAAATTAGAAATAAACGCCTTTTTTTGTGTTGATTTAAGATGACCAGTTCAAGTTAGCTTGTTCAAAATAGTTAGATCAGTATTTACTAATAGGCAAGGCCATTATTTTTCCCGTTTGACCTTTATTTTGCTACTATTGTCTATATTTGCTTATATTATGCTTGCTGTTTATTAAACTTTTGCCTTGATTTGTTTTGGCCCTATCAGCTTAACAAGAAATCTGAGTGGTTTGCACTTATATATCAATAGTTCACCAATCAAATTTAATGCTGTTAAAAAAAAATTTTGTCATTTAACTCATCATTCCAAGGACAAATATAAAAAGGACAAAGATGAAGAATATTTTTACAATTTTTATCAAAACTGATTGACATTAAGATTTTTGTGTTTTTTTTTATTAAATTTTTACTCAACTTCAAAATCATATTCGTAAATTGACATTTTTGCTAAAAACTTATTTGTTTATTATTTTTTCTTGCATTTTTTATATTTTTTTTATATTTATTTTTTTAACTTTTAATGTTTACATATTTCATTAAATTATTTTTAGTTTTTCACAATACAAACTTACTTTGAAATTGCAACTGTTTGACTAATAGACGAGTTTGTTTTCATTTAATTATTTTTAATTACTTTATCACTGATTTGTTCGCTATTTTTACTATCATTAAATGATGAATTGAATTTATCCAAATATTTTCAAGACAAATTATATTTGTTTTAAGTGTATAAATGTAATGTATCAATTTGACCCTATTTTTTTTTGGTTTTATTAAAAGCCACTATTGAACCATTATATTTATTACACGCCTATTTGTGGCAATGGCTCCATCGGAATCGGGTGTGGCTGTTTGTAGTATTCTCTTTAGTGATCAAATATTCTACTCTTTTCAATATGACAAATGAATCAAATTAAAATGCTAATCAAGTGTGAATAAATAGCTGGAAAATTGTAAGTGATTCACAATTAATTGCTGAATCACCAATTAATTGCAAAATTTTTTTAATTTGTTTTCTTGTTTATATTTAATCAAATTTTACAAAGTTAATTAAAAAAGTGATAATCTGTCATATAAAATGTTTTAAATCTACTGCAAGAAATAGATTAAATTTAAAAATTTATTTTCAAATTTTCCAATAAACAATGAGAAGTTGTAAAATGTAATTAGTTTGGATTATCTTTATAAACTGACCAATATCTTAGTTTATTAAATAAAATTTTAATATCGTTTTCGATAAAACAATAAAAACTTATTTATTTAATTTTATTTTTTTTTCAAAAAAAAAAAAAAAATAAAACAATCTAGTTTAATTTTATTTTTTTAGTATAAAAAACTGAAAATTTCAAAGAAATCACAAAGCTTGTAGTTTTATTTGCTTTTGTGTTTACTTTTCTTTAAGTGAGGCGACATTAATGGAATTTTCAATAAAATAAAATGGTTTAACCAATTTCAAACAAAAGATAACATTGATCAAATCGGAAATTGTTTCACTTGTTCGTCTGGTTCTAACGTACGAGCATCTGTTGACAGACAAAAATTAGTGAACTGACCTAAAAACGCCTACACAAAAAAAAATTAAAACAGATGCAGGCATGTAAAACTACACCAGTAAGACTAAGTTATTAAAGAAAAGTAAATTTAATAAACAAAACTTAGATTATGACCGTTTAAAAAAAAAATTTAAGAAAGTAAAAGTTTTTCAGGTTTTTTGTTTTTTTTTTTTTTTTTTTATTTTAATTGTTTTTTTAAAGTTTACATTCTGTAAAAGGCAAAATGTTAAATAGTGAATAACTGATGGAAAAATGTTAAACCACATTCTGGTAAATAATGTAAATAACTTTAATTTGATCAACATCAGAATGTCAAATGCAGTAAAAACGGAAACGGTCAAAATCTTGGAAAGTTAAATGTAAAACGTGTTTAAATAAAAAAGAAGCAATTTAAAAGTTTATTAAAACAAATTTAACTATTTCTTTCGCAATATACCAAAAATATTCATGCTTATTAATTATTTAAATTATTTTAATTTAAACACTATATGTAAATTCTTTAAACAAATAATTACTTTAAAGCAGCTGTTTACAACTTGTGTTTAATTCGAATAGTTAGATTTTTACACAATTTGAAAACAATTCCAAGGGTTGAACAAGTTTGCTTAAACACAATTAACTTTGTTTAGCGAAAATAATCTTGATATTGTTTAGACAGTTTTAATCACCAGATTCCACATTAAAAACACTTGTATCAGATGAAACAAAATTAAAAAACATTAAAAAACACATTTCAAACATCTTGAAAAATAAGCAAATAAAATTATTTCAACTTTAAACTTTTCATGTTTTTTCATATCCAAATATGCTAAAATTGTATAATAAAAAAAATAAAGAAAAAATGCATAATTTTAGATTATAATTTTAAAATCATTTATTGTCATACAATGTAAATAAAATCTGTTTTAATCCTATCATTTTATAAAGTTAGAGGTGAAAATAATTGCTTGATTGTCATGAATATGAGAAATAATAAAAATTTAGATCAAAATCTGAACTGATTTTATACTGAATTAAAAAATGTTTTTCTTAAAAAATGTTTGATTGGTTTATTTTATTTTATTTTTTTTTTCATAATAACTTTCAGTCACTTGAAATAAACTTTAGAAAGTTGATTATTGTACGAAAGATAAAACTTAGATATATGTTTTACATTTATTAAAGCTAATTAATTAACAATAGAAAAAAGACATGTTTAAATGTAATTTAGATATAATTTAGAAATTAAATTAAAAAAAATATGTTTAACAAATGTTAAATTAAAATTTACAAATTATTTTCAAATTTGATGAGTAAATTTTTTTTTGAAAAAAATCTTTATTGATCAAATTATCAGTCATTGAATTTTGTTGATTAAAATAATTTAATTAACTGTACAAGTAAATGTGAAAATTAAAAGGTGTAGGAATGACGTTGTTAAGGTAGTGAAATTTCTAATTAAGATTAAAGCGATTAGATTAGCACAATTTTTGAGTCGATCAATTTTGTGCAAATTAAAGCACTTCCCAATCATTTGAAGTGTTTAAGAAAGTAAAACGTAGAAAATTTGCAAATAAGTAAAAAAAAATAATTAAAAGCTGAATTGAATGTTGTTTCAAAATAATTTTATAGTTGAAAATTGGCATTTTTATATGAATAAATCATTTTACTTGAAATTATAGTTAATGAGTTGATAATTTTTACAATTAATCAAGCTCGTAAAGAATAAAGCTTGTTTGAAAACAGAATAAATAGATAAAATAAAATGTGGTTTTACAAATAAATTAGTTGGATGACAATGACCATATGGAGCGCAAAAGAAAGTTTAAAATTGACTATTAATCAAGATCAGATCAACAGTTTGTATCAAGGCCGTATTGCTGCCAAGTTTAATCGAAATGGCCTTGAGAAACAAATTTAGTCTATTGCAGCAAATGGTTTTTATCTTAATTTAACTATATAAATGATCAAAATGTATACAGTTTCTTTGGTGAAATATGAACTATTTTTTTTATCGATTTATCAATGTTTATCAGCAGTTTATTTGCATCTTCGGATAAAGACGACTCATGCGTTTAGCAAACTGTAATTTGGTCATTGGCTTGAAACGTTTGAAAATTTTAGTTAGAACTATTACTGAAACGAATTGTATGTTTGCGAACATATGCAAATTTAGTTTGCACATCCGGCAAAGTTAGTGTTTTGGAATGGCTCATGTTTAACCAAGTCGACTTTCAATTTTACATTGGTGGCAATTTCCGGTCAGAGATTATGCAAAATCTAAATTAGCCACAACAGACAAGTTTGCCAAAGCCGAGTCGCTTCTGGCCAAACCAATAAATGAGATGAACGACTAGATCTGTTTGTCTCTTGTTGTTGAAAGAGGGTCCTGGTGAAAAAATGCAATTTAATTAAAAGCTTTAATGCATTAAAAGTAACAAAGGTCAAATTGGGCAGAGATGGCAAAACAACGTTGCCAGACTTTGATGGCAATGATAAATTCGATCAATTTCGCATTAATAAATCAACCTCGAACATTGAACATAGCTTGCATTTTGCAGTGACAGACTCTAAGTGGTAAGTCGTTTGCCAAGAAAGTATACAAGAGTAGACAAAGAAACAGGTGTTTTGTGACCAGTTCCACTTGAATGAAGTGCTTGAATTAACCCGTTTTTCAACAGGTGAAACCAATCAGTATTGAACAGTTGCATGCAAATTAATTAAGAAGTTATGATTGCAAAAAAGCTTAAAGAAGAAGAGCACTGAAAAAAGCATGCCTGGTTGTCCAGCAAAACTGGTTGTGCGCTTATGAGGTAGTTTCATTATCTTTTGTCATCTCCATCTTTACTGTGGTTATTAAGCTGGTCTATTTTAATAGTGGCATAAAGATTTGCTCGACCTTCACCCATTTTACATTGTTTTTACATATTTGGTTTTTGCATCCGCTTATGCTTTCTTATTGCCACACTTTGGCTTCACGTTTTTCACGCCACGTTTTTGTTTTTGTTTGTTTTTTTAGTCTACATTTTTATACAAGTTTTCTACCCCCAATTTTTCGCTATATCTCATATTTTTACCCTTAAATTTTGGACTCAAGTTTACCCCTTATTTTCATCTTAGATTTCTAATGCACAATTGCACCCCTCGACTTGTGGTCCATATTTGTATGTTGTATTTCTATATTATATTTCTATGCCATATTTTTATGCCATATTTCTATGCCATATTTCTATGCCTTATTTTTATGCTATATTTGTACGCTATATTTCTATGCCATATTTCTATGCCATATTTTTATGCCATATTTCTATGTCATATTTTTATCTCATTTTTCTACCCCATATATTTACCCCACGTTTCTACCCCAACATTTGTGCTTGCTTTTTTTATTTCACATCAATGCCCCACGTTTTTACCCCACATTGATACTTCATATTTTTGGCCCATATTTCTACCCCACATTTCTACCCCACATTTCTACCCCACATTTTTGCCTCACGTTTTTACCCCACATTACCATCCCACATTACCACCCCACATCACCACCCCACATTACCATTGCACATTACCACCCCAGATTACCACCCAGATTACCACCCCAGATTACCACCCCACATAGCCACCCCACATACCAGCCCACATTACCAGTCCACATTGCCACCCCAAATTACCACCCCACATTTGAATTGCATATTTTTGCCCCTATTTTTATCCCTTGCTCGTGTTGGTTATTTTCATTTGATATTTTTTTGTTGTGTATTTATACCCATATTTTAGGTTGCCCCACACAAGCATACCCTTTTATGTGTTCACCCACTTGCTACCCCTGTTGCAACTCCCACTGATTACTGTAGCAATTTACATGCAACTTATACCCCCTTTTTAGAGGAGCTCAGTTTGTTTACACCCTACTTATCTGGCCGTGGTTGAGCCTCTAAACAGTTAGTCAGGCAATTGAAGCTTCACAGTTGCGACACCGATGGTTTGTGGCGCCACTTTCTGCAATTGGCCAAAAGCAAGTGCCAGTCGCTCACTGCAGCTGGACGCAAATGTTCTAAAAGCGTGATTCATTGTGATATTAATAAATTTATTTAACGTTAATAAATGTTAATTGTAGTTTAATTTTGATACTTGTTCCGATTCGTGTGCAATGGAAACTGTTTTCCACAGTGGACTCGATTTGTCAGAAGTCTTGTTTAGAGTTTGGTCCTGCATTCGGATTAGGTTCTTGCTCAGGAATGGACCTTCACTCTAGTTTGATGTTGCTTTTTGTTTTCAATTTTCGCTTAATTGTGCTAGATTTAGTTTAGTCTGAATATAATTTCACACATATAACAACTCATTCCAATTTAGCTTCAGTCATTTCAATTTAGTCTAACAATGATTCGGATATAGTTTAACAGTGATAATCTTAAAGTGATCTGCACTCCAGCCTCACAATGATCTGCATATAATCTGAAGAGTGGCTTAAAGTGGCTGCAAGGAATCTGAAAGTGAGCTAAAGGTAATTTACAAATAATATGCCAATAACTGCGAAATACGCTAACCATCTGCAAGCAAATCGCAAATAATCTGCAGTTAATCTACAAACAGTTCGCCAATTGTGCACATTTCTTGCGTCGGACATTCAAGTTAATCATATTTAAGTGATCAAGTCTTTCTAGTAATTTGTGTCTGACTAATCAAACGTTCTTTCATCTTGATTTGGTCAGTCCGAATCAAGTTGCGCAATGGACAGTTATTGGCTATGGTAACCAACATTGCTATTATTAATCTCTTTTAATCACTGGCAAACATTGCTAGTTATTATTTAAGCAGCTTTCAATAGTTTCTCTCATAAGCTGAAAACATGCAAATGCAATTTTAAGAAATGAAATCATTCAAAGAAATTGTGTTTTTATTATTTGCAAAACATACCACACGTCAAAACAATAGTGAGTGCAAATATCTAATTAATTAGTTCAAAATGTGTGCTGAATTGAAAATTTTCACTTTTAATTGTGAATTTAAATTATAAGTTTCAATTATGAATTTATATTGTCAGTTAAATGGTGAGTTAAAATTGAGAGTTTAAATGGCAAGCTTAAACGGTGAGTTTAAATTGTGAATTTAAATGGTAAATTTAAATGGTAAATTTAAATGGTGAATTTAAATTGTGAGTTTAAATTGACGATTCGAAAGTGCAAATTGCAATCAATATTATTAAACAACCAAGCTTCAAGCAAAACATTGTGCATGTGTGTGTGTAAATAAAGAAGTTTTTTTTGGTTTGTTAAAAGGGAAAAGCACAATTGGTTAGCAGTAGAACACATTTTATATATTTTCTAAATATATAATATTGATATTGAACCTAAGTAGAAAGCTAAATAAATAGTCAAATAAATAGCCAAATAAATAGCCAAATAAAGAAAAGCCCAATAAAAACAACTAAAACTGATGGCGTAAAAACGGCAACTTTAAGAAACACAATGGTAACTGAATTTTGATACAAATTCAACCAATGTTGTCTGTCAGATGGGTGTGTGTGGGTCTATGCATGTATGTATGTGTGCATTAATATATATATATATTTATAAACTGGCTAAATAAACTTAACAAAGAACAGGTCAAGTGATTACCATTGCTAAAAGTCCATTTTGATAGACCATTTTAAAAGGCGATTTTACTTGAATAATTTTCAGTAAACTAGAGTTGCTTTTAAATTGTAGAACAGACGAAACATGAGCAAAATATGACAAAAACATGACTAAAACATAACTAAAAGGAAATTAGAATTATGACAAGAATACTGTTGAAATGTTACTAGATATGAGCAAATGTTTAGCAGAATCAATTTAAGAGAAGATTTTGTGCTAAATTGTTTATAGCTTTAAGTAAGGCCTAGCTTGAATTAGAGAAAATATGTTTAAAAGAGTAATGATGTTTACTTGTGATATACGCAATATGTTTAAAGTTGACCAAAATGAAGTAAAGAAAAATATGTGTGATTATTGTAGACAAAGCAATTTTCGGTAGATGTTGAATATTTTTATCAAAGAGATTTATGAAATGAGTAAAAAGTAGGTAGAAGTGGTAGAAGTGGTAGAAGTGGTAGAAGTGGTAGAAGTGGTAGAAATGATGTAAATGATGTAAATGATGGAAATGATGTAAATGATGGAAATGATGTAAATGATGGAAATGATGGAAATGATGGAAATGATAGAAGTGATAAAAGTGATAGAAGTGATAAAAGTGATAGAAGTGATGGAAGTGATAGAAGTGATAGAAGTGATAGAAATGATAGAAATGATAGTGATAGAAATGATAGAAATGATAGAAATGATTGGAATGATAGAAATGATAGAAATGATAGAAATGAGAAAGGTAAAAGAGAGAGAGTAGTGCTTACAATTAACCACTGACTAAGGCGGGTATTGGGCGGTAGGTTGATACTGGGGCCGTAGTAAGGCGGTGTTAGTGATTATGTGAAACTATTAAGAATCGCGCGTCACTGATTGGTGTGCTCTTAAATCGCGTCAGTTAAAACTCTGAAGACGTAGTTGGCCGCCGGCTTTTTACTTTTTGATACTTGGGCGCAATCCTGTCCTGGAAGCTGTCTGCTACTGTAATTGGGGCATCTGCTGGGTCTGGTTTATTTACACCGGTGCGGTTCACCTGTGCCCTTCTCCACAAACCGACGTGCCTACACCTCTCTCTTGAGCGGCTCAACTGGCAGCCAAGTGCTTCTGCAAATCAACTGCCAGCCAGCACCACACCACACACTAGAAACAAACTGCGAGCGAATTGCAGCCAACTGCAAGCAAAGCTATTTTAGTAATTATTTGAATAATAGTAATTGCTAGTCGCAATTAAAACGAAAGTCAACCAAATGTATTGCTACGTTTTGCACCTTTGCAGCCACTTTTTATAACTCCAATATTCAAATCTATAGTCTGTGTCTGTGCAATTGTGTGCAAGTGTGCCTCATCTTCACCGCGTTGCTATCTATTTTGTTTATTAATTCACTTATTTATCCCACTTTAGGACCGTATTGTGAATAAGTGACAAATCAACATTTAACTAGGTTTTGTGCAAAATATATTCTTCACTAATTTAAAACTATTTTGAAATCATAATTTAAATTGAGGAGAAAAGAGCACCATTAGCAACTGTATTTCTCACTCCGTAAATCTGCGACTCAATTTCTGACTCTTCTGGATTAGCGACTCTATCTGTTTTAGCCATTCTATTCGGATTAGCCGCTCTATTAGGATTAGCCTCTTTATTTTTCTTTATGGATTAATCTTTCTACTTGGATCAGTTTTTCACTTGAATTAACTTTTTACTTGCATTAATTTCTCCATTAGGGTTCAAAACTTTATTCAGATTTCTTTTATTTGCTTTAATTCCTCTATTTGGATTTACTCCTCTATTCAGATTAACTTTTCTATTCGGATTAACCCTCCATTCACTTTACTTTACCAGCCAGCAAAATTGTACTGGCGAATTGTTGATTAGCACAAGCATCATTTTGATAGAGAGAAAGACAAAGTTGTAAAGCCAAGTTCCAATCACGTTCCAATCAAGCTAAAGAAAAGTAAAAACAACTGAATTCAGTTTTTAAAGCAAGTTTGTGAAATTTGAAGACAAATCGAGCTGTGACTAAATTACGTCCAGGATCAGAAGCCAGTTCCAACCAGCTGCTCATCTCAATTTGGCCTACTTTGTTGGCCCATTATCAGACCAGCATTGCTCTTTACTTTGCACCCACTAGTTTTGGCACCTATTAGCCTTACATCTACTAGCCTTGCACATTCGCTAATTTTTCATCTGCTACTTTTGCATCTGCTACTTTTGCATCTATTTACCTGCCATGTCAACGCTTTATTTCAATTGATCCACGTGTGCAAGTCAAACAAATCAGTGCGAACGCCAGCAGAATCTTTTTTCTATCATCTTTTTGTCATCAAACTTTTCATTATTATTAGGCTCTTTATTAGACCCTTTATTAGGCCTTTAATTAGACTTTTACCATACTTTTTATTTAGCTTTTAAATAGCACATCAAATGTTGAACTTTTTCTTCATTCAACCATTAAGTTTTTAACATGAATTTTTAATTGTTTGTCCAGGCCTCTGGGCCCTCTAGTTCACCACCCACCTTCTTAAAATTTTCGTTCACCTTAGTGTGCTGTTACAGTGATTATTGTCTTCGTTCTTTTTGTAAAAAAAAAAACGAGAAAAATTTATTTAAACTCATCGCAATCTGTATAAAAATCATTTGAATTGTTTGCAACTGTAATTACAATTAAATTGCAAATCATTGTATCAAATGAACACACATTTGAAAATTTCTCCTTCATAATGTGTTTCAGCTATTTTGTTTAGCTATTTTGTTTAGCTATTTTATTTAGCTATTTCATTTAGTTATTTCATTTAGTTATTTTGTTTAGCTATTTCATTTGGCTATTTTGTTTAGCTATCTTGTTTAGCTATCTTGTTAGCTATTCTGTTTAGCTATCTTGTCTGCATATCGTATCCACAATCAAATGTATTAAATTTTGGTTTTATTTTTTCGGATCAAACAAGAAATAAATATTAAAAAATATATACCTGTGTGTATATTGTGTATATTGTGCATTTATGTATTTATGTATTTATGTATTTATATATTTATGTATTTGTGTATTTGTGTATTTGTGAATTTGTGTATATTGTGTATATTGTGTATATGAGAGTGTGTTGTCAGCCCATTGCGCTTTAATTGAAACTAGTTTTTTACAGTGGGAGTGTGTCGAATTATAAAATTAAATGAATTAAAATAAATTAGAATAAAAAATTATATAAATTAAAAAAATAATTAAAAAAAAGTTACATAAATTAAAAAAGAAATTAGTAGAAATGAAGAAAATAATTAAATTTGCAAAAAAATAAACAGAACACGGTGTTTCCGATTTGACACACATATATTTAACCGCAATTTATTTGTTTTAATTGTGGCAAGCAATTTGGTTTTGTGCAATTTAACAGAACTGAGATGTTGAGTGAATTTAATATAATTGAATATTAATTGGCTTTTGATTTGTGTATTTTCAGATTTGATACTTTTACAGGTGCATTTTCACATTGCACATTCGGTCAAATACCGCAGACTGAACTCATTTGGATTAGTGTCATCTCAAGTGCGTCGTCAATTAACCAGTGACAGCAAATGTATTTCTGGCAATACAACAAACATTCTAGTTAAAGGGCACATCTTTATTAATATCTTATTAATTATTGATAATCATAGTTTGGGGTGCAATTTTAGTGCCCTGCCTTTTTTTGCTTTAGTTACAGGTGAGGGTGTATATACTAGAATAATTCCTAGTGCATTGTGAGTGCGGCGCACCTGTGCCAGTTGTGAATTATGAGATGGCATTCAAGTGCAGAGCAGATCTGGTTGGCAAAAGGTTTCTTTGTGTGACCAATGTAAAGTTCAACCCCAATATCATCAGTGATTCTAGCCATATTAATTTAAATACCATTAGTAACAACTCTAACCAATCTAACAATTGCACCAATATTTCTTCCAACAACCACTCCAGCAATAACCACACATACAACAGCACGAATTCCATTAGCAGCAATTGTAACAACCCCAGCACAACCAACAACGTATCTAATCAAAAACAACAGCAACAACAATCACAGCAACAGCAACAACTCTATCAGCAACAGTTGCTTGAAGATCAGCAGTTGCAAGCGCAGGCAATTGCCAACGCTAAACCTCTTAAACTCAACAAGCTACATGAATGGCATTGGCGTAGTGGAACCATTCGAGCCAGCTCTCATCGTGACACCAGTAATCCCGAATTAACGGTCAGTTCTTAAACCTCTAAACACTTTCTTACTTTTCCACCTTGTTGCTGAATTTCGGCTTTTCTTGATTGTATATCGGAATAGCCAATCTGGACTGACTAGGTTGGGTCAGTTAGTCGGCCGACCGGATCAGTTAGTTTGCATCAGTGTCGATTTCAGTTCGGATTAGAACATTTTCTTTGCAAGCATTAAATTACTTGCTTTTGCTACTTCACTTGCAATATTACTTGTTTTGCCAGTTTGCAAAATTGTTTATTTAATATTTTTATTTATTTCCAATTTTACTATTACAAATTTAATTTCGCTACTTTCTTAATTTATTTTTTCATTAGTCACTTGCTAAAATTTAGCATTTTTTCAGCTATGATCTGCTGCTTGTTTGGGGATGCACAATCACTTGCATATGTTTGACATTGCTTGACAGATTTCTATTAGCTTCTCGTTTTCTTGTCTTTGTGTTGTCTTTATCTTTTCTTGCCTGTTTCTTGCCTGTTTCTTGCCTGTTTCTTGTTTGTTTCTTGTCTGTTCCTTCCTTTTTCTTGCCTTTTTTGCATTTTTCTCGTCTTTTTCTTGCTTTTTTCTTGCCTTTGCTTGCTTTTGCTTGCTTTTGCTTGCTTTTTGCCTTTCCTTGTCTTTTCTTACCTTTTCTTTTTTGTCTTCTTTCTTACTTTTAATTTCTTCATTTCTTCAGAGTTTGCTGAGCTGTTTTTTACGTGATTATTTTGCCGTTTGATTCTTTTGCCACTCTTATGTTTAGAGTGGCGATTCCACTTTGCGTGTGAGTGCCTGGAAAGTATAGAGAGCAGCGGCAAGTGCGCATGACCGTTGCCAAGCAACGCGCTACATCCAAAACGGATAAGCGTACTCACACGAGTTGACCTTGTTTTTTAATTTTATTACTTCTACTATTATTATGTTTAATTTTATTATTACTATTTTTTAATTTTGTTATGACTATTAAAATTATTTTATTTATATTAAGTTTGTTGTTTGCGAAAGCATGTTTTACTTGATTTTGTTTCCTATTTTTTGTTAATTTTTGTTTGATTTGCTATTTTTACATTGTTTCTTATCAGAACTTGTTATTTTTCATTTAGTTACATTTAAGCTCTTTTCCTACTTGAGCGTGTTTCTTAAATTTCAAATTTCATTTTACTTACATTTTTTAATTCAATATTCATTTTTTCATTTTTTCTTATACCATTTCTTGTTTAATTATCTATTTGTATTTCAATGTTTTTTTTTGTTTTTATCACTTGTTTTATACTATTAGTATGTGATTCGCACTTGAATACACTTTAAAATATTAAAAAAAGATGAAGAAAAAAAGTGAAAGAAAGAAAAAACTAATTTAAAAAAGGGAACAGTTATACTTTTTTGTGTGTAAAAGTTGTAATTCTTATTTTTTTTTTATCTTTTTTTTTTAACACTTTCTTGATTTTCAAACTTAAATATATTTTTAAATTAAGTAAAAAATTAAACAACAAAATAATATATAATAATAATTTTTATCTATTGTTTAAAATTAAAAAATATATTGGAAACAATGATTTTGCAAACATTTTTAATGTCATAAGAACAAATAATTTGACCAAAATTGTTTATTTGTTTTATTTTTAATTGCGTAGGCGTCTAAATTTAAACGAAATGATCTACTTATTTTAATTTCACAAACAAAATTTTAGTTTTTTAAACTGTCATCACTATTTTTATTTTTTATGCTCACTTTTGCGTGATGATCTTGTCAAAAAAGTTTTAACAGATTTAGACACATGTAAATGTACAATTTTGAAAACAATTTGTTCAGATAAATAAATTGTAAAAATTAATGCCAGTCAATTTCCTGTGTATATGTCTAGTAACTTAATGTAGTTTTACAAGTGTTGCAATATGCTCATCTAATTAAGCTTGTCCAAACTTAAATAGTCTGATTTTTAGGTCATGACCAGTTAAAGTTAATTTGTTAGAAATGATTTTTTGGAATCGATTTGTTGAATTTGATTTGTAGAAATTGATTCGTTGGAGTTGATTCTTTGGAGTTATTTTTTTGAATTTTGTGTTTTGGAATCATTTTGTCAAAGTTGATTCTAGTTAGAATTGATAAGTTAAATTTAGTTTGATAATTTTAATCAACAAAAATAAGTAAGTTAAATTTGATCTGTTGGCTTGCTTGACTAAGCTTGATTGGTTAAGTTTGGTCGGTTAAGTTTGATCAGATATAATTTACTCATTAAAATTGTTTGCACCAGGTGCGTGCTCAGTTTACACAAAATGAAAAGATACATTTATTAAATGAAACAATTTGTGATTGTGTTGCCTAATGAAAGCATAATTTTCCATTATGACCGATTGTTTTTTGCAATTAATTGAGCACTGAATCCAAACTAATTGCATATTTTTCAAATCTTATATGTTTGGTTACTCTATTGTTCATAATTAAACTTATATTTAAAATGATGAGTAAAATATGGGTTCGAATAATTTCATGTTTTGTTTAAGTTTGATGAAATGTCGTGCCGTATTTTTCAGTATGTGTGTTTCTATAAAGCAACTATTGGCTTACATAAGCACGCACACTTACACACGCACACCGTTTACATGGTAATTTCTAAAATTGTTTCACCAAAAAATTTGATACATTAACATATCAATTTTTTAATTTCAATTATTTTTTTTACTTTTTTCAAGTTTTTTCTGTTTTTAATTTATGTTTAATAATGTGTTTTTTACAATTTAATTTAGTAGTCAAAATTATTTCCTTTTGAATTTCATTAATAAAATTTAAATTTTATTTTTTATTTGATTATTTTTCTAGATTGTCAAATTTTCAATTTGTTAAGTTTATTTTATTTTAGATGAAATGCATTAAAACATCAAATTTTTATTAACTTGATTGTTTCTAATTGTTTATAACTGGCTTTTTATTGATAATTAAGCTAGTTTTTATATTCTAATCTGTTTCAAACAGGTTTGTAAGCAGTTTTTAATCAGTTTCAAAGTCAGGTTTTCAGGCGCATTTTTTACATTTGATTAGTTTTTTCTTGTTTAAAACTTTATCAAAAGATTAATTTGTAATTTGATTTTATTTTGATTTCCATTTCTAATTTTAATTAGCGTAAATCTTAAGTTTTGATTTATTATAACTTTGAAAAAAGAAATAATTTCTTTTTTAATTAACAGGTATTGGTAGAATTCGACGATCTACACTGGCAAAGACGTGAATGGATAAAAATCTACGAGCCGGAACGTTATCAAGCATTTCTGATTGAGTACGTATTAGTCTGGTGTGAGCGAGGTCCTTTTAATGCCTTCAATGGAGGAAATTGGCCTGCATTGGTAAGTTTTTATTAATTATATTTTTTGGCACCAAATAATCTCAATAATAGGTTTTTAACCTGTTTTAAACTACAACGGGTATAAACAATTATGCAGGTGTAAAATTGTGCAAATCAACTAATGTCTATTCAATGATCTCTACAAAATTTACATGATTGATATTCTTAGTTTTTTTTTAAATACTTTGCAATGTTAAAATTTGAGATTTCCATGTTTAAAGTAAAATTTGCAAAGAGCTTCTAAATGTCGCAAAAACTAATTTATTCGAACTGATTTGTAAAAGATTAGTGAAACTTAAACTAAACATACATAGAGCTAAAACTGTTTTCTTTACATGTTTAAGATTGGATGAACTGATGAAACAAAGTTTACTTTCTTTAGATTAACGTTTGTTTTTTTTTTTTTATTTGCATTCTATTAAATGCTAAGCACATTCAATTCAATTATTGGATCAGTTGTGATTATCATTTATATGTCAACAAACTTGGCAAAGCAAGTTTTTTTCTTCAATCTGGTCATATTTGTTCTGGTTAAGTTTAAAGCACAGGTCAGGCTTTGAATTTAGTGTGAATGACTGGTTTCTGTTTAGTTGAACAAAATTCGCTTTAAAAAATTTATTATATAAAATTTATTTCAAAAAATTTATTTCAGAAAATTTACTTTAAAAATTTTATTTTAGAAAATTTATTTTAAAAACTCATGCGAATTGGTTTAAAGCCAATTTTATCTTTTTATTACTATTTCATTTTCGTTCAAATGTGCATCATAATTGGCTTTTAAATCAAACAATGAAATCATAGTTAATTCAATTTTTTTTTTAATTATTATAATTTGTTTTGTTTTCAATTTATATTAACAGAATTTTAATTTTGTTATAAATGTGGTTTTTCTTTATTTAACTTAACTTGTCTTTCTGACCTGAGATTATTTTTATTATTTTAATTTAATTAATTATTTTACTCGTTTAATAAAGTGCTGATCATAGTAGGTTACTCTTTCACCTCCGTTATTTGCGTGGGTTTTAAATACAAAATCAACTAGAATTATATTAACAAACTTTAATTTGTTTTTAAAATTTTGATGGGTTTGTTTTGTTTTAAAAATATAACTTTTTTTTTTATTATTTTTTTTTTTTGCTCATTCATCATCTAAAAAAAAAAAAACAAACCCGTTTTAATAGGTGAATGCAACATTGATTTTAATCATATTTAAATTTAATTAAGTGCGAATTAGATTAATTATTTTTGGTCGAGAGAATGCATTAAATTTTTTCCATTTTGCAAATTTAAATAATTAAAAAAAAAAAGTTAAATAAATTTTACCTGTATGCAAATAATTCGTACGAAGTAATTTTAAATACACTTTAAGCACAATTTAACTTTTAACAATCAAATTATACTAATCGCATTATTTATTTTTATTACTAATGTTTGTTTATTTAGTAAATTTCAATTACTTTATTACCTACTTTATTATCGGTTATTTATTTTTTTTTAATTTTTTTTTATACTGTTTTTTATCATTTTCATATCTTCTTAATTATCCATTTCATTATTATTAATTTTTTTATATATTTTTTTTATCGTCTTTGTTATCGATTGCATTATCTTTATATAATTATCGTGGATTTTGTTTTCATAGTTTTTTTTTTCAATATATATAGTTGTTTTTTTCTTGTTCAAATAAGTATATATAAATTTTATACTTGACACTGAAATCAATTTTATATGTTGATTATTAAATTCTTTGTGATTTTCTTTTTATTTATGTGCATTTTTTTCACATTAATTATTAGCAATCGTACAAATATGAATTATTTATTTTTAAAAATATAAAATATATATATTCAAATGTTGAGCACATATTTTATAAATTTGTCAAGAATTTTATGATAATTTTAATAAAAATATTGATGATTGTAAGATTAGAAATAAGATGCTTATGCCACTAGTATTTCATAAGCCACACCTTAATGTTTATATCCACATATCGTTTGCATATTTGCATGTTGCAATTTTTTTATATTTTTTTACATATATGATGAAACATGTCAACATCTATTTAGCCAATGAAAGTTACAACTCCATTTGATTTTTGCCTTTTAATCATTAACGTAAACTTGATGAATTAATTTTGATTGCGTTTTTCTGATTGAAACAGAATTTTAAACCATATGTGGACAAAGTAGGCCTGACAGATCACAAGATCAAACCAGTCGAGTTTTTGCTGGACAGAAATCTTCATTTCGTAGACTACAGTACATTGAAAAGTTATGAGGTAATTAATTAGCTGAAAATATTAAATGAAAATATTGGTTTTAATTTATTATCTATTCTCACATTTGTAGGAAAGTTCGATAAATAGTGAGAAATGTGTGGCGCAAGATGAGCGTTTACGCACTTGTCTTATTGAATGGACCGAATTTCAGAAGCAGCAGAAAATATTACTGGCAACACCTTCAGTACTGGTGGGCTATCGAGTGCAAGTGTATCGTTCTGGAGGAACAACTCAATGGTTCACAGCAGTGATTGGCTCGTACAACGAGAACACTAAGGTGAGAATGGCCTATCAATTTATCACTGTGTTCACCTGTTGATTGCGGGTGGACATAAGTTGGTTCTGTGTCTTCAGCCGGTTCAATACTTGCACAAGGTGTGAAACCAAATTAGATTTGGACAAGTACGACCATTTGCAACCAGCTGCAAACATTGCATTCAAATGCCGTGGGCCAGGGCAAGCGTAGGCGTAATGTTTGCTAAGCAGGCGCACAGCCGCAACTATTGGCAGTCTTGTGACTATTCTCAATTGCGACTATTCTCAATTGTGACTATCCTAGGTTGTGACTATTCTCAATTTCGGCTATTCTCAATTTCGGCTATTCTCAATATTCTGAAGATTAACATTATCTATTGTTCATTGCAGAAACTCACCTTAACCGACGACACTGTGCTGGAAGAACATTATGAAGATCCAACCCTAGTACAAATGAAGCTCATTGGAGATGGAGGTCAGTTCCTAATCTTGTTCATGTGTTTTTGTTCATTTACACACTCAGTAGATGGACAACTGGTTTGGCGACAGTGTTTGGAGTCAAGCCGGGTAAAAGCACAATACTTCTAAATTCATTGATTACGATAGTTATGATATTAATTTCGGTTTTAGTATTGTCTTCATCTGATTGTTTAATTATCTGCTTTTTCTTCTAGTTGTGGACTCTATTTTGAAAGGTGAAGATCACGGGATTACACCCAGAAGACGTGCCTGTAACCAAAACATAACGGTAAATGCGTTCATGTGCTTCTCTTTCATGCCTAACTATTTCTATCTTTTCTGCTCATGCGCCTGTTTTTCTTTAAGATTTAATTTGTGTTTTTGGTTTTGCACCGTTTATGCTTTTTATTTTCATATTTTCTTTCGTTTGTTTTCTTTAATGTTTCTTTAGTTTTTTCTTCACTCTTTTCTTCACTCTTTTCCTCACTCTTTTCTTCACTCTTTTCCTCACTCTTTTCTTCATTCTTCTCCTCAATCTTCTCCTCAATCTTCTCCTCAATCTTCTCCTCATTCTTCACTTTAGTCTTTTCTTTCCTTCTTTTCTTCCGTTTTTCAACTCTCTATCAGTTTGTTCAAGTTCTGATCTGTTTGAGCTAATGTGAAACAGCTTTTCAGAATGTATAGTTGCAGGTTTCAACTTTGCCAGTATATATTGCATAGTAATGATGCAATCATTGTCTGACTTAACTAATACCTGCATATATATAAAATTATTTTACTTTATTTTCAGTTCATGTGCAGACATTTTACTACTATTTATGTTTTATTTATTTTTTTTTCAATCTTCGATTTATAATTTAGAAGCAAACCTTTCAGACTAATTTCAACTTGCTTGTTTATATTTACTGATTTGTTTCTCTTCTTTTTTTTGTATATTATTTTTCGCCATTACTCCTGTGATCCACTTGCTTGTAATTGGTCAATGTCTGGGCTGTTAATATTTGCTTTTTTTGTGTGCGACAATCTGTTAATGTGCAATTATCGCTATTAATTTATCTTAAAAAACCAATTATTCATCATCCGGCATAAATTTTTCACTTGGTTATTGTGTGTTAATTTAATCAAAATAAAAACGGAATACTAAAATTGTTTTTTTGTCTTAATATTGTTTCTTGCTCCGACAATCAATGGATTTAATATCGAACCAAACACAACTTAATCATCCATTTCAAAATCAACTACCAATTACAATCCAATCAACCACAATCAACTTGAACGAATTTTAATCTGTGTTTATGTGCGTGATTGTGCGTGCAAATTGCATCCTAAATTATAAATCGTAAAAATTAAATGGAAAAACATAAAATGAAATTGTACAACGTTTCAATTTAAACGTATGATTGTGAAAACGCTTAATTGATGAAAAATGTTTGATATGAAATTTGTTTTTTTTTTTTTACTATTTTAACTAAACACGGATTAACAACCTTACCATTATTATTTTTATACTAATTCCATGTACTAATACTACACGGTTATTTTGGCTATTGTCATTGTGCAAATCTTAAATGGGGACAAAATATTTTTTTGTTTCTTAACTATTATTTTTGGATACATTTTTGTGTAAACTTTGGAACTATAACAACAATTTCATATTAAACAATTCTGCAATAACAATTACAATCAACAATTTGCCACTACTGTCCTAAAATAATCGTACTTGATTATGAACACATATGTTAACATTGGGTTTGAATTGACGCGTATGACCCAACTATCTGGTCTATGGTGGGCGTTTGCCTGAATGGGCGTACACCTGAATATGTATTTGCTGAATATGTATTTACTGAATATGTGTTTGCTGAATATGTATTTGTTGAATATGTTTGCTTAATGTGTTTGCTGAATATATTTGCTGGATATATTTGCTAAATATATTTGCGTGATAAATGTAGAGCACTACGTACAATAGTTCTAGAAGAACTACTTTGAACCTATCATCAAATAGCTCATCAAACAGTGTAAATAATCAGCCTAATCATCCTTTAAACAGTGATACTTTGAAAAATAGTGACAACAGTAATCTTAGTAGCAGTGCAAGTGTGCAAGGTGCTAGTAATAAAAAACGTACGAGCAAGCAGAAAGAGAAAAGCGAGCCCGAGTCTGATACAAGCAAAGGTAAGTTATCTTTGGCAAGATTGTGTTTTCTTTTGTGTTTTGAATTTACTTTTTGAATTTGCCTTTTAAATTTGCTTTTTAATTTTACAGTTTAGATTCCTCTTTCAATTTGCTTTTAAAATTGTTCTTCTAATTCATTTTAATTCTCTCAAACTTTCTTTTTAAATTTTCTTTCAAATTCATTTCTAAATCTCGTTCTAAGGTCGCTTTCTAAATTGTTCTTTTAAAGACCTTTTTCAAATTGTCTCTGATCCTAAGTACATTTTCAGATCTTTTTTGAATATTTTCTAAAATTTTTATTCAATTTTTTAAATTTTCTCTTAAATTTTCTCTTAAATTCTCTCTCAAGTTCTTTTTCAAACTCTTTTTCATGCCCGTTTTCAAATTGCTCTCAAATGCTCTTTCAAATTATCTCTCAATTGCCTTCCCAAGTTCTCTCTTTTCAATAAGCTCCCTTTTTGAAGTCGTCAAGATTAACAAACTTGTCTTTCAAGCTTGTCTACTACTAACCTATTAAATATCACCTGTTATCTGTCTATTTTTTGTTGGGCTGGTTAGACTAATTTTCTTGTGCAGATCAAACATGTTCAGATTAGAGTGTTGACATAGCGCCAACCAGCTGGCCCTTCATCACATCTAACTAAATCAAGACCTTGGCATTGACTGTTTTTTGTCAACAAGGCAAAAAGAGAGAAAAAGATAGAAAAGAGACAGGTTCACGCCCCTGTAACATTAGTGATTTATTATTAGTATTATTATTAGTGAGTAAGATTTTAATGGCGTGTCGGCAACAAAAAAAACGGCGCCACTGGTTGTTTTTTACTTGTGGTCTGATAATTATATTTTTAGCACTTACTACCCTTTTACGACAAGATGGTGAGAGAAGCAATTTTCTTAGAAACTTTCTTAGAAAAACAACTAAGATGCACCGGCTTAACTACACTTGCTTGGACAAGTCAGTCACGGGCCATTGTTTTTTCATTTTTGCTCCGATTGACTTGCATTTCTTTTCATTGTTTTTATTTGTTTTTATTTGTTTTCATTTATTTTCATTTATTTTCATTTATTTTCATTTATTTTCATTTATTTTCATTTATTTTCATTTATTTTCATTCGTTTTCATTTGTTTTCATTTATTTTTCATTTATTTTTTTTTCTATTTTTTTCATATTTTCTTATTTCCATATTTTCTGCTTCTTTATTCATTATTTAAACGAATCTTTTTTCTCTCACCATTACCTCTGATTAGTTTTCTATTAATTCATTCATACTTAGAGTGTTGTGAGAAATTTTTAAGAAAATTGTTCACGGCTTTTGCTCTAATTTTCAATTGTTTTAATTGCAATCTTGTTTTTACTTCATCTCCATCAACATGATTGGTTTTTGAACTTTATTGTATTTATTTTTATTTTGCTGGTTAAAGCCTAGCTTTAAAAATCATTTTATTTTTGGTACGTTGTTATCATTTAGTTTTTGTTAATACACTAGTAAAAACATAATTAATGAATTTCTCATCTTTCTATGTATGCATAATAGCTTCGTATGCAAAAAAAAAGGCAGCCAGAGCAAGATTATGCTTTTGTATGCAAATACTTTAAACACTTGATCAAAGTGTGATTCAAACAAAGTGTATAGTTAAGGCTTGGTTAAGTTTTGTTTGATTTGATTTAATTTATTTAGTTTTTATTTTGCTTAAATTTTACATTGTTTTACTTCGTTTTTTTTCTTAGTTCTAATACAAATTAAAATTAAAACAAAATTAAAAGTCAAATTTTTTTTAAGTAAAAGGTGCAGCATATTTGTGCTTAAATGTCAAAAGTGCTTCTTTTGTAAGTCAATCTGGCGTGATTTGATTTCTTTTGCCTTTTTTTCGTCACCCAGCCAACGATCACTTTATTTGTCATTATTATTTATTGTCGTCTGTCTGTCTAAGTTTAATTGAATGTTCATTCTTAATTCACAATTCATATTAGCAGCAGTTAAATTGCAAAAGATACGATGACAACGCAGCATTTCGGCGGTGACGCCGTCTTCAGGTTTTCATTGAAATCACTTATGTGATTTACATTGTGATTATCGTTAATGTGTTTTGCAACTAGATACAGTCAATTTTAAGATAATAATAAGTCAGTAATAAGTCAGTAATAATTCAGTTATAAGTCAGCAATAAGTCAGTAATCCACAATTATAGCTACAGTAATTGTGTTGTAATTTTAACTCGAGCAATATTGGTCTAAACTGTTCGGAGGCCCGTTTCAACGTCTTGTGTAAATTGTGACGAAGAAAGAGATATGAAGAGATATATTACAGCACAAAAAAATGTTGCTTAGATGCTAAATTAACTTGCCTATTTGTGTAATTGTCTCTCTTATTATTTATTTATATGCACCTGGAAGTTGTTTAATTGCAAGAAAATATTGAAAAATACTCGCACAAACAAACGCAATTGATTTGGGATTTAAAAACAATTATTTTGCATTCTTTTTTTGTGAATTTAATTGCTGTTACATTCAAACTAAATGAAAAAGTAAACGTTTAATAGAAGACAATCCTGTAATTATTTGCAAACTGACACATTTGATACAATTCAAAATGTATATCGTCAAACTGTATTATTTTGTTGTTGAAATTCAATCAACTGTTTCACTTGTCAAACTGTGGTTTGTTTCGCTTTACAATTTGAAACAAAACAAACAACATTTTTCACACAATACCTGATATTCTTATCAATTGATTTTAATTTTAAACTTTTTTTAGCTTATTACACATATAACATATTCTTATCATATGTATACAAAATTTTGATGGTTTCAATCAGTTTCAATTGCATTGAAACATGTTTGCATCACTTGTCGATTCACCTTAATTTATTGTCATCCGATTCGCTTTCTCAATTGACTAAAATTTTTTGTAAAGAGCAGAAAAAAAAAGTCTGTTCTAATAAAACTCTAATTATAAAATAATTGAATTTCAAACGAATATTTATATATTATGCTTATATAAAAATATATGATATTTTATTTATTAATTTTATTTATAAAATTAAATTTATAAAACTAATTTAAATGATATAATAGCAAGATGTTAACGTATATGATAGCAACGATTTCTAATTTGTCCTGATAATGATGGGGTTATTTGCAAGATTAAAAAATTATGCAACATAAAATGTATATTTATTTATAATTATTTTTTTTCAATATTTTTTTCTGTTATTCTTCCTGTTTTATCAATTGATGACATAGATTAGGAAATTGAAATTAATTTAAAAAAGATAAAAATATTTTATTTCAATTTTTTGATGGTTAGACAAGATTTAATTTCCACTTTGAAACAGCATTTGTTTACTTTTTTATTTTATTATTAATTTTTATCAATTTTTTTATCAATATTTATTGCAAACATAACTATTTTTAACCAAAATCGATTAAAATTTCAATTAACTGAATGCCTAGGAATGTTAAATTTAAGTTAATATTCTTCATGTCCATGCTTTTTAGACCAATGATCTTCATTTTTATGATTATGTTGATGGTGATCGGGTTTTTCCCAATGGTCGACATGATGATTAGGGTGATTTTCATGAGAACGAGTCCAGTGATCATCATTATGACCACCACGTGATCCACTTTTGACATGTGTATAAGAATGTCCATGTTCATCTGGGCCGTTGTAGATGGCATTTGCAGTATCAACATTTCCAGTACCCGGTTCATTTGTTTTAATTACAGCACGGTAACCGTGTTTATCGGCTACATAATGTACAACTCGCACTCGCCCATCTTTATCATGTAGTCCATATGAACCTTTCTTGTTGCCCCAACCATCTCCAGCTTCTTTACGGAAGTTGGTAGCTCCTTTTTTGTCTTTTACATGATATCCAAATGCATAATGACCAGTTTCATCCTGTTTTTTAAATGTAGAACTGTGTCCACCTGCATTAATTGACTTACAAGAATGCAAAAAAACAATTGACAAAACACAAAGTAACACAAGTTTTAAAGAAAACATGATTCAATCAAAAATACTTTTCACAGAAAATTTTTTTTTTTAATTTTTTACAATTTAAAACTTTCTTAAGAGAAAGACAATAGTTAATGGTTGATTTCAAATTTAAACGACACTTTTATATGCACAAACGAACCAATATTTAAACATATTTGTTTGTTAGATGATGCTAGCCATAAGAAATCGTACTTAGTCTAGGCATAGGCTGGGCAAGTTATTTACTGGCGTTCAACTGGAACCGTTTTTATACTTTTTCTTTTGAACTGTTCAAATATTATGCAAATAGTCTAAATGTAATTAACACGATAGAAATGAAGTCAATTAAAATGTTCACCTGTTGCGCCCTTGTTCTGATTAGTAGTTTTAAAGAAACATTGTTTATTTCAAAAACAAAACGGTGGGGGTGAATCAGTGTATATTACTTTAAGTTGGTTCATTTTTAAGCGTGTAAATTGATACATTTTGGACCAAAGCATCAGCGGAAAAGTATAAAAACAAAATTAATAAGATATGCGTTTTAGTTGTGATTATTAGTTTTTGTTTATTACCTTCTATATTAAACTGAGCATTTTGTTTGGCAAACGTTTAAAAAGTGAAATTTTGTTTTCCCATTTAAATCGATTAAAAATATTAAATCTGTTTTTTTATTTTTTTTTTTGAACATGATTAAATTAAAAGATGTTATAAAATTTTAAGTGCAAGTGCTTATTTAAAAAAAAAACACTATGTAGTTGTTTTTTTTTTGCTATAAAATATTTAACTAATTAGAACTGGTCTAAAAGCATGTAACTGGCACAGTAAAATTATAGCATTGAGATTCATTTTGTGATCGTTGTTATTTGCTTTATAATGTGGTTAACAACGTGGTGTTAATTTTTTATTTAGCTTTGTTCAAGTTATTTATTTTTTGTCAATTACTAACATAATCATTTAGTATCCGTTGAATATTTGGTCGTTTGCAATTGCAACAAATTACTAAAAAATTTATTACATTTATTGCGTTAAATGACGATTAGTTTAATCGATTTGACGCTTGATTTATGTACTTTGCAAAAACAGTGAAAAAAAAAAACAGAAAATTAAAAGAGAAAGAAAAACAAATTAAAAACAATGTACTAAATTAGACTTTGATTTGTTTTTGATTATTTGCTGATTCTATGCATATTTGACTGCTTATCTTGCTTCCATTATGAAATTGATTGCATTTAAATTAAAGCCAATTGTTTTGTACTAATTAAACTTTATTCTTTTTTCTATATAATATTTAAGTATTAAAATTATTTTAAAAACTAAAAACAAACTAAATCTAATAGTAAGTTGATTTTAGATATTTCTTTAACAAAAAATTGTAATTATTAATACTTTAAATGAATATGATGATAAAATATAAAAACTGAAACCAAAGCTATATAAAAAAACACATATCTTATCTTAAATAGCGAACTATTGCAAAATCTTGCAATCATGTATTACTGGAATGTTTTCATTATTCAGCATCATTATACTAAATAAACATTTTTTTTTTAGAATAAACCTATTATCTATTCGTTTTAGTTGCCTTTGAACCGTAATTAATTTGTTTATCTGAATCTAGCAGGTCGTTCCGCTGGCAAGGTGGAGCAACAGACCAGGCCATCTTCACAGCCGGCTGAAACAGGCCGAGCTGTAACCAATAGCCAACCATTGGCCAACCAGTCGCATACAACTTCAAATACCTCTTCTTATGTACAGTCTTCTGCGGCTTATGGTCAGCTGTTAAATGCAAAACAATCTAAATATAGTCATCAGTCATTGCTCAATTTATCTGGTGCAGGTTTCGTATCAAGTGTTTCCTCAACAATTTCTGCCTCCTGTCAGCCAAACAATTCAGCCACTGTGGTTACAAACAGTTTGTCTGGTAGTTCCCATAACATTGGCAGTGGTTCTTTTGACACTAGCATCAATGGCAGAATCAGTCCCAACATTGTGACCAACACTGGCTTCAGGGCTGCAAACACTGTTGGTCAATCAATTAATACGAGCACTTCTTCACAAACTATGGCCAGCAATGGACCAATGGTGAATGTGGATCATGTTTACAACAATAGTAGTATTCATCTCCACACTAATTATAATACAGGCCACAGCACCTCAGCTCACAGCTCAAATCCATCGACATCTTATGCAGATCTATTGTGGCAACAAAAACTAGCCGCTTCTGGTGCCCATTATCCAGCTTATTCTATGGCTGGTAGTTTTTTTTCTGCTGCTGGTGGTTTAGGTTCAGAGCCACATTTGGTTGCTGGAAACTCAGCACAACATTGCAACAATACAGTTCCTAATCACAATCCACATAATGCAACGGGTCACAATGTTGGCCAGTTAAATCTACCTCAAACCCACAAGCCTTATGAGCTTGGTATGAGTGTGATGTCCAGTCAAGCCAGAAATTCGTTACTAGGTAATCATCATCCAATTCATTCAACTCATTGCAGCAGTGGCAATAATAGTCACAATAAACCTCAAGTATTTACTTCTAAAAGTCCAAGTGTGCCTAATACAAGTTCCGGTTTGATTGCAGCCAGCCTGTCACATCAACATATAATTAGCCAATCAAATTTAGATTCTAATAAACAACCACCAGCTGCTCATCAAAATTCTGCCACAGCTACCAATTTAAAACAAAATTCTGCAACTGTTCCTACAAGTTTGCCTTCTTCGTTGAGTTTGACCAATATTACAAGTCAAAATTTGATGCCAAATGCAATGATGTTTAAGAATACTTTATTAGGACAAAGTGTTTCGCAAGCTCAACAACAGGCTCAACAACAGGCTCAACAACAGGCTCAACAACAGGCTCAACAACAGGCTCAACAACAGGCTCAACAACAGGTTCAGCAACAGGCACAACAACAAGCCCAACAACAAGCACAACAAGCTCAGCAACAGGCTCAACATAACCAAATTACACAAAATATGATTAAATTAAGTACAAATTCTGGCGCAAAAGTAAGCACTGGACAACTAATGCTAGGTCATAATTCATCTACAAACGGAAATAACAGTGCAATAAATTATAGTGTAGCATCATTAACTGAAAAATCTTCACCATTATGCTCAATGATAACAGATGTGCTTAGTGTAGATCACCTTTATCAACAAGCTAATTTGTATAATCCATCTAATCCAATTAAAAGCGCAGTTAATTCTATTCATACACTAATTGCAGCTCATCATCAGTTGCAGCAACAAGCTCAACAACAAATTCAACAACAAGCCCAGCAACAAAAACAACAACAGCAGTTCCAGCAACAAATACATTTACATCAACAAACACAAATACAGCAAAAAGAACATTATCATTTGTCAAACAATATTTCTAACACAACATCACACAAAAGTCAGGCTTCGATTGCTAGCCAAAATTACCCGACTCATTTAAATTTGCATGCCCAGCAAGCACTAGTTTCAACTGTAACACAATCACATTTGTCTCAATCTAAGACATCTGTACAAAACTCGCTTAATTCAACTAACAAGCTACAAGCATCACAATATCAGTCTCACCAACATCCACAAACACATTCTCAACAAACTCAGTCTTTTTTACAGAAACATGTTCCATCACATGTGCATGTTCATCAAACACATGTTCAACAACCAATTCAATCCAATATTCAACAGCAGCCAAAAACAAAATCCCCAATTAAACATAGTGCTTATAATTTAATCAATAATCCAAGTAATCAGTTAATGCAATCGGACAAGACAGCTAGTAAGAAAAGCGAATCGAGTTATTCTCTAGCCACCAATACGACTAATAGTGAGCTGAACTGTTCACTTAACAATAATAACAGTAATGCCCACAATAATAACAATAGCAATAGTAATAATAATAGTAATAGCAATAGTAACAGTAATAATAATATTATTAGTAACGCCAGTAGCAATGTCAATAACAACATAAACGTAAATAGTAACATCAATAGTAATAGTAATAGCAATAGTAATAGCAGTGAAACATCAAGTGTGGCAATAAGGTTTCATCCAAAATTAAAAAAAGCTTGGCTTCAACGTCATTCAGATGAAGATACTGCAGCGGCAGCAGCTGCAGCAGCTGCCACCAGATTGTCATCTGTGGTTAGTTTTTCTTCAGCTAATAATCTAAATGCAGCATCCTCAGCTGGAAGTTCTACAATAACTGTAGTTAGTTCTATTATTTCTTCGTCTTTATCATCTTCGCTATCATCTGCATCGTGTTCATCTATTTCGACCTCTTCTGCTCAGTTTTCTTCAGTCGGGGTGCAACCTACAGGCTTTTCACAAGTTGTAAGTTTATCGCCTCTATCAATTCAATCTTCATCAAACACATTTACATCCAATTCATCCAATTTGCAAAACATAGTAAAAGATGAAAATAATCAAATGAAACAATGGTATTGTAATGTTCAGCAAAATGTGGTAGATAATTTGCAAAACGGTACTCATTCTGTTAAATTTGATGAAAAAAATGCTATAAATACTTTAAGTTCTGCCGAATCCATGCAGTGGCAGAATGTGGATAAAAGCGATAAGAAAAACAAAAATGAAAAGAAAGAAAAAAGTGATGATGAAGATACAGTAAAAGGTGATGAAACATCAATATCTTCCGGCTTATCTTCTGAATCGGAAGCTGAACGAAGTAGCCTTGCTAACGAGGAAGATCAAACTGCCACATCTCGCAAAAGACCTGGACGTAAAGCAATTAAAGCACGTAATCAAGTAAAGAAACGTAATTTGACAGGAAGTAGTAGTGGAAGCACCGGAAGTAGTATTGGTAAAACAAATCGACGAACACAAGCATTAAAAAATGGAGGTCGCGGCACAATTGCTAAGCGTGGTCGAGCCAGTAGAGGAGCCAAAAACAACGGTTCTCGAACTGGAAAAAATTCTGATCAATCTTTAAATCAAACTAAATTAAGTGTCTTAAAAAAAACTGGAGAAACATTTCTTCAAGACGGAGCTTGTTGCGATGTGGCACCTAAACTTGCTAGATGCCGCGAATGTCGAATGAGCCCGAACCAACGTAACAAAAAAATGCCAAATATTTTCTGCCGATTTTACGCATTTCGAAAGCTTCGCTATGATAAGAAAGGTGTTTTAGTATCGGCTGGTTTTTCCGAACCTTCTGATGCTAGTGAACAAGACACGCGTTTTTGGTTACCCAGTTTAGACAGTTTAGATGGAGAACTTAGTTTTGCTACATCTAAATTTTTGCTTTTACATGCTGGAGATCAATTATGTGAACTAATTAACGAAGAGCTTGGAGCTATGCGTATGAACTGTGGAGACGGTAGTCAAATTAGTTGGAAGCGTGTGGTCCAAGGCATTCGTGAAATGTGCGATGTTTGTGAAACTACTTTATTTAATATTCATTGGGCTTGTCATAAATGCGGTTTTGTACTTTGTATTGATTGCTACGGTGCTAGATTAAATTGCGATGGTACGCCAGGTGATCTTATTGATCCCAGCTCAAGTTCAACAGCATCAGCTGTTAATTCAAACACATCGTCAAATTTATCAATTGAATTTAATGATGAAAAAGCGATTGAATTAGATAATGGTACAATCGGTAATCATGTTGATCAAATAAAAATTCATAATACTTGTAAAACCGATCCAAACAAAAATAATTGTAATGTAAATGCATCTAATACAAATATTACTAATACTACAGATACAAAGAGTAAACGAAACATGGATAATACAACTGATAGAGATGAATATCAATGGCTTTTATGTCATGATGCTCAGCCACATGAACAATCTAAATTAATGATGACACAGATTGTAGCTGGACAAGCACTTCATGAAATGGCTCTACTTTTACATCAGGTAAGAGCCAGATTGCAGTTAAAATGTGGCTCGACTTGTTGTAAAAAAGCTGCTGAATTGCAACAAGTTAACGGAGATGATACTAATGGAAGAGATACTAAAGTTAGCAATGAATTATTGCAATTAATGTGTAAATTAAATAAAGAAAATCAAAACGAATTGTTAAACGGAGTTTTGCGTCCTGCTGCCGATGAAAAGGGCAGGGTCGAAGAAAAAAGACGAGTTGAAGAAAAACGAAGAGCCGAAGAAAAAAATCGAGCAGAAGAAAAACGAAAAGCTTTGGATTATTTCACTCGTAAAAGACAATGTAAACAAGTTAATGTGAACAGTTTGCCACCTAGAGTATGTCGAATCGAACATAGTCGACATCTTTATCCTGAAGTAGCACATAGTTGGCTTTGTCAAGGAAGGTTGTTATGCTTAGAAAATGGCAAAGCTCATAAACATAACTTAAAATTGTTCCAAGAGCAATGGATTCGAGGTCAACCGGTATTGGTGAGTGGTTTGCAAAAATCATTTGATCCTGCACTTTGGAAGCCAGAAAAACTAAGTTCAAAATTGGCGGATTGTCGTAACGATTTTACTGATTGTGGTAGTGGACAACCAGTACGTTTACAAATGCGTCGGTTTTGGGAAGGGTTTGATAATGAGCAAAGACGAGCAAAAGACGCTGATGGACAGCCTATGGTACTAAAACTTAAAGATTGGCCACCTGGAGATGATTTTGGAGACCTTTTACCGCAACACTTTTCTCAGTTATGTAAATTTGCACCATTGCCAACTTATACAAGACGTGATGGACAGTTAAATTTGGCAGCTAGGTTACCGGATTCATTTGTAAGACCAGATCTGGGTCCCAAAATGTACACTGCATACGGTTGTAGCGCATCTAGACCGGAAATGGGAACCACCAATTTACATTTAGATGTGTCCGATGCAATGAACATAATGGTTTATGTGTCAATAGCAAAATCCAGACAAGATTCACAAGCGGAACAATTACGCAGTGTGATGGAGATGAATGATTTAGATGCATTGAGCAAAAAAAGAGCGAAACAATCTAAAATAGGCGCACTATGGCATATTTATGAAGCATGCGATGCAGATCGTATTCGTGACTTTCTAAATAAGCTAGCTCGGGAACGTGGTGAAAACATTCGTTCAGATTTGGATCCGATTCATGATCAAAAATGGTATCTGGGACCGGCTTTAAGACGTCGTCTCAAAGAAGAACATAATGTAGAAGGATATGCAATTTTACAATGTCTAGGTGATGCGGTATTTATTCCAGCTGGTGCACCTCATCAGGTTCGAAATTTACATTCAGCAATCAAATTAGCATGTGATTTTGTCTCTCCGGAAAATGTGGGTCGTTGTTTCGAACTTACTGCCCAGTTTCGTATGTTGTCCAACGCACACAATAATCACGAAGACAAACTTCAGGTAAAAAATATCATCTATCATGCGGTAAAAGATGCGATTGCAGTTTGCGAAGACGAATACAACGGAGCTCCTCAGGTCAAGAACGAAAATAAACGTGCTAAAACTACACAAGTAAGCAAAGGAAAAATGGCCAAATTGACTTCTGTTGACACTGGCAAAAGGAAACGTGAAGAGCAAACGGATCAAAAACTTTCAACTGATGGAAAATTGAAACAGTTAAAAAAAGAAGAATGCAAATTGGCTAAATTGAGAACAGATAAATTACGATCGGACAGTAATGCAGGACAAGCGTAAATTGGTTTCAATTTTAAATAATTTTTCAAAACGCAACTCACACCATCCAAATTCAGATATATATTTTGTTTAATATTTAATTGTTATTTTTTTCCAATATTCAATTTTATTTCAATCAAATAGTTATTATACTAGTAACAGAAAAAAAATAAGATATGTTGATCAATTTTCTTAATTGTATCTATCCATCCATCCATCAATCCATCCATCCAATTTTCATTGATGCGCTCATTTACATCCATTTCCATTCATTTCCATGCCACACATTAGCCACTTAACTAAAACATGTTTTGAACTAACAGAAACCATTTACTCCCAATTTACACTAACGCAATCCAAAAACATAAATACATGCATGATCATCACCCTTAAACACTTTTTTTATCTTTAAACTACACCGATTTGCCTCAAAGTGTCCAATGGTTTCTTTATAAAATTGTTTTTTTTCCCGTCTTAATTTCTTGTTGTTTTGTCTTAATTTTGTCTTATAGAAAAATAAATAAAAAATTTAAAATACATATACAAAATTTTTTGTAAATATATATAAAAAGCGTTTTTGCAAAAAATAATTTCACTTTGTTTCTTTAATTTTATTTTTTTGTGTTCTTCATTTATTTTAATTTTCCAACAGCAAACTATAATACATTTAAAAAAAAATAAATTTTATATTAAATTATTTATATTTTCAAAAAAAAAAACTAATGTAAGACATACAAACAAATACAAAGTTAAAGAAAAATCAATGAATTTTATTTTGCAGAATGCATCAATTGTGCAATTTATTCACTTGACAAAATTTTTTATGTCTCTAGTGTGTATTGTGCAATAAAAAAAAAAGAGAATGGCTCAGTTAAAAATATATAAATGCGTTATTAAATTAATTAATCTATTTGTATTTAACAACTTAATTGAATTGTCAATTATTGCCATTGATCTAAAATGGCAAATTATTTAATTACTAAAAGGTAAATAAAAAATAAAAGCTATATTGATGATTTTTTTTTATTTTTTTATAATTTTTTATAAATTTAAAAAAAAAAATGTTTCATTTTTTTAATTCTAATAATGATGAGGGAATAATTTTTATAAATACATATTTAACTAATTAATGAATCAGTATAATGTATCTATGTAGTTGGGCGTGTATGTGTTGGCTTTTTATTTGGTGCTCGTGTTTGTTAGTTTAAGTTACTACTAAATGAATGATACTTTCTTTTTCTTTTGTTTAAAGATACATTGCTCAGCTTTGTATTTAATTTTTCTTATATTTTAAATAGTTTACATAAGCATTATATATATAAAAATTTTACTAGATGTAGTACTTGTCACTTTGCATGTTTAAATGTATTATAGCTTTGTTTTGTAATTTTTTTTGGTAATAACATATATAACTTTTATTTATAATTTCAAAACTTTCTCATATAAAAACTATTATATGTTAAACATAAATAATTTTTAATAATTTTAATTTGAAATAATTGTTTGTTTTTTATATGGATAAATACACGCTTAATCTTAAAAGTCGATTTTATAAAAAAAAAATATCAACATTAAATGTTTTAAATATTGCACGCAAGCAATATTTTGTATTTATTTGTTGAGATAAATAATTGCTAGCGATTAATAAAACAAAGAGGCCAAGCGTGAATTTGGTTTGATTTTCAAAATTAAATTTGGTTTTTTTTATTTATTTTTATTTATAATCTTAATTTTTTTTTGATATTTAGATTGTTTTCTGATTTTATAAAATATTATTTATACAAAATTGAAAAGGTTTATAGACACAATTCAACGCAAACAAGGTAAAGCTGTAAAATGATGTAAATTATTCAATTTTTCCAAAATATTAAGTGAATTATATATATTAGGCACACAAAAAATGCACAACCTGACAAACTAGGAGCACTATTACCTAAAATAGTAAATAAAACATTTTTAGTTTAAATATATTAATCATAATATTCATTTAACTTACCAAGAACTACAAAAGAATGATCTTTTTCATTAGTTGAACTATATGCGTTTATTGTGGTGACTGTGATTCTATAATGATGATCAGGTTTTAAATTTTGTAATCTGAATTAAATGGATAAATAATTTTAGTTTAAATACTGTTTATTTTTAAAACTAATTCACTTACTTATAATTACCAAAATATTCATCATTTTTTGTAGTAATTGAGTTAGTCAAAATAGATTTAGTGTCAACAATTTTTTCAGACTCGTCGTGTTGTCGTTCATATAAATTTATATCAAATCTAAATATATTTAAAATCATTACCAAAAATTAATATTTTTAATTTTAAGATTAATATCCTCTTACCTAATTATTTTATGTGAACTCTTAACTACCCATTTTAATTCGTTTTCTTTATTTGGTTTAATTTCGGTTAATGAATTTAAAAAAATAGGTTGAGGTGCAACCGGTTGTTCACCAGTAACATTATGGTAGGCTGTTATACTATTAATTTTGTTTGATGCAGAACATATATATTTGCCATATAATTTTTTTGAATTTACATTATAAGTCATTTTATATGAAGTAAGGAATGGATTATTTTCGTCAGTAATATCATCTCGAATTGTCGAATAGATTCCATTATCATTCCTTAGTGAAATTTTTGGAATCGGATTGGCTCTTACTGTACAAACTACTTTTCGAGATTCTGAATCAATAACCTCTTCTTTAATAGTGATTTCCGGTTCAACTAAAAAAAAATTAAATAAAAAAAAAAATTAAATAAAAAAAATTTAAATAAGTTTGATTAAAAAAAACTTACATTCTACATTGAGTAAAATTTCTTTTTCATCACTACCTATTTGATTTGATGCAACACATACATAGTAACCTGAATAATCTGGTTTTGCTTCGAATTGCAATAAATTGCTATTTTTGTTTACTCCTAAAGGAAATAATCCATGCTTAAACTAAAAAAAAAATATCAAGGTTAAAATAAGAATAAAGTTTTTTTAATATTTAATATTATGAAAAATTAAAACATAATAGTGATTTTTTTAATTTTAACAATTGTACTTGAATATTTTCAATTAATTTCATTAACAGCAAGTGCTTAATATTAGTTTAAAAATGTATTAAATTGAAATATCAATTAATTGTCAAATAATCCTAAAACAACGCCTAACTTTTTTATTTAATAAAAAACTAAACAAAAACTATGTAAAATCAAACTTAATTACTTGTTTAACATGACAATAATAATAAATTTTATTAATGTTTAATTTCTATTTTAATATGCAAACACTTCAAAAGTGCGAAATTCGAAGTAGTTAATTTAAAAATACTACTCTTTCGTTTTAAAACTTGTTTAATATGTTGATTATATTTATTTATTAAATGTTTATACATATATTTTTAAGCAATTATTGAGTTTTGACTCTAAAATCACTTAAATTTTGATTATTAAAAGTTAAAAATAAACACTTAAATTTTAAGCTGTTTGCTCATATAAAAAATATTTACTTGAATCTTAATTAAAAAAAAATCAATATTTTCTCATGAATAAACAATGTTTTAAATAAAAATACTAAATAAAAGTAATTAAAAAACTCATTTAAGAGTTTTTTTGCCAAACAAAGCATTAAATAATAACAATGAGAAAACTTTTGAAATTAAGGCAATCAAAAAGAATTTTTACCTTTCTTTTCCATTCAATGTTGGTGGCATCATCAGCTTCACAAGTCATGTTAACCTCTTCTCCACTTTTCACCTTTTCGGGTGCGGAAATTTTGGTAATTTTAGGATAAGACTTAACAGTCAGGTAATGATGTAAATTTATATCGTCTTTAGCAACCCTGCAAATGTAAGTGCCGGAATCATTTTTTTTAGCATGGAAAATGTGCAAAGTGTAATTCGTATGATCATGTTTTTGAATAAGTGTAATATTAAAATCTTCTTTTTTTATTGTGGGCAAGTTGTAATCGGCAACAAACAAATGTTGGTCTTCCTTGTACCACATGATAGCAGGAGAGGATAGATTTTTAATATAACATGGAAGATCTACTTTGGAACCTTCCAAAACTGTGAAATTTTGACTTGTTGACAAGATAACGTCCGCATAGGCTGACTTAAGAACTGTAAAAAATGAAAAAAATAAAAATTGAATTATTAATCATAATTTTTTGGACTTTTTTAACGAATAAAAAACGTAAAAGAGTAAGTGCTTTAGCAAAGACAACCTTTGAAGTTGCTATTCCGCAAAGCATTGGTATTGACTATGTTAATTAGTTATAGCAGACTCTGTCCTCCAATTCTTATTTGGAGCAATTGTAGATGATCCGCCTTTTCAAGTTTATTAAAGAATCAATTGGCGAAATTATTAGAATCGACATTATGAAACAATTGTATTAACGAGCAAAATATGAAACCCTATTAACAATTGTGGATGATAAGAAGACTTGGCACGCAAAATCGCAAAGCAGAAGCAACTGAAATTATAGTTTAGATTAAGAAAGCCTAAGCGCCATTAAATGGCAATTAGTGTTTTAACACGCATTTCCGTCCAATTAACTGAAGTTTAAATTAAAGTGAAGGTCAAGTCGGGCTCTTCGGCAGAGGGCAGTAGGACACACAGAGTAATTATCTATTGGATAATTATGTTTTAATGGGCCGAAACAAGACCAGTGGAAAATATTAATAATAAATACATTTGAACAAGCATTGATACGGCCGCAAAATGGCCCCGGGCGACTAGATGAAAGGAAGGCATGTGCAGGAGTTTAGCGTTCCAAACACGTACTGGTTAGTTACCGGCTAGCGTGGAGACAATAAAAATGAAATAAAGGCCCTGAAGCCCGAACTATAGCAGATGGCATTCGCAAGCTGGTAAATCGAGTGACAAAGATTGCCGAAGCAAAATAAAAAACGAAACATTTCAATCAGTTTCGGCATAAAAAGCAAACGGCTCAAGCAGTTCTTAGAAAAAGTTAAGGAAGACTCCTTAACGTCTGCAAAAGTCTCGCTCTACACCAATAGTTACCTGCGAACAAAGGCCTCAAATGGCATGTTGGGCCACTACTGTTTTCGTCTATTCTTATAGTTATTAGCTCCAAACCTAAACTAGGACGCCTAAATGCATACAAGAACCAAATCCTAAGAAGACTGTTTATAAGCTCAGCTGTTCCGACCCAGGCCTGACTGATTGATTTGTCCAGAAGACCTTTGGTTTAAACAACGTGAGAAAAGGCGACACAATGCCAACTATTGCACCAGATGCACTGAACCGCACCCACACAATTCTGGTCACTTTGCGTGTCTATTGTCTACCATTGACAATGCATTTGCAAGTCGCGTCAATGCAATCATTTGACCTTGCCGAATGTCACGCTTGACCAGTCAGTATACCTGGTCTATATTTGCGTGAGCTCAGGTCTACTCGCACACGTTTCGGCAATTGTGGCCCTCATGAGTCAGCCAAATTGTTGCCATTTCTTTCCCAAATTCATCATACCGTTGGCCGATCTCTTCATTCAAACTTTTCAACACACATCAAAAAACTTTATTAAAAAAAAACACCTGTTGTTTACAGCAATAATTAAAACACACAATTCAACAAGCTAGTCATTTTCATCTTTATTTTCATCTTCAATTTCATCATCATTCATTCACCAGTCACTCTTCGTTTCGAAGCTTTGCCCACTGAGAATCAATCGACTCATCTAGCAAATTGTCCAATTTGTAAGCCAAAGTTACGCCAAAAGCTAAATTAAATTTTCTACAAAGCTAGTCAAAATTGATACTTTTGTTTGCTTACAGGCAAGTCATAAACAAACCCTAAGACAATTTAAAATTTAGGCGTTTAAAGTAGTAAAATAAGTTGTTCAATTTACACGTATTAAAACTGGCAACAAATGCCGGCAATGATTGGTTGATTTAGATCAGTGAAAAGGCGCAATCAAATGAAAACACATTAAAAAGATGATAATAAAAAATGCATTTCACGATGATCAAAAGTAAAGTGTACTTTGGTTTGAAAGCAAGATCATTGAACCAAACTTGTTGGGCTTTCAAATGAGCCGACACAATAAGCTAGGCCAGGGTATTGTGGCTAAAGTTGGTTGTAAAAGATTTTTTTCTCAATTGGGCTTTGTTTCCACTTCTTGTTTGCATTGTTTCACGTTTTAGCCTGTTTTAGGCCTTTGTAGCAGAATGTTGCTTAATTTAAAAACTTTTTTTTTATTCAACATTTTGCGGCGTTTGGCATCTTCTGCCATCTAGCATACTCAGACAACTGACCTGTTCTATTTGAGTCTGCATTATGGTCTAGCATGTTAACGTCAACATATATTAGCAGACAATTTGGTGGACACTATAATCTAGTAAGTACCAGAATCTAGTAAGTACCAGAATCTAGTGAATACCACAATTTAATAAACACCACAATTTAGTGAGTACCACAATCTTACTATCATATTGTAATAAGTACCACAATCTAGTATATGCCTTAATCAAATAAGCATCACAATCTAGTATGTAGCATAAATTACCGCCTACAATAATTTTCCATCTTACTTATTATGATCTAGTAAATTACACAATCCAGCATTCCATCCAATCTAAATAGTACCATCTATTTGATTTTGATCTAGTAAGTTTTGTAATCTAACATGTAGTACTATCTATTTTTTTTATAATCTAGTATGCTTGTAAATCCAACATTACCATCTAACATGTTTCTTATTAATTTTACTTTTTTTTGCCATAACATTTTCCACAACCTAAATCGCTTCTACTTATACCTTCTGTTAGCTGACAAGATCTTGCAATTTATTATCTAAAATTTTAAATCTGTTGCTTAGTACTGAGATTTTCTCTTGCTTGATCTGCTACCGAATGAAATGTTGAACACGATTGAAAGGGTGTAATAAGTGCACAATCAATCTGAACAGACACAATAAAGCAGTTCGTTGCGTATAAAGAAAAAATTCAACTATAAAATGCTAGGCTCGGTCAGCTGAGCAAGCGGTGTGTGTGTTCACACGTGAATCAGCTTTAAGATGCTCATCATCCACCTGTAACCGGCTAGATGTTGATTTGCATTTGCTGGCCAACAGCGTCTTATTGGCAAATGTCATTAAAGTTAAAATAAGAAGCGAAATTTCACGCTTGCATGCCTGTCAAACGCACGCCCGACAAACTCTGAATGCCCGGCAAGCTTCGAAAAGCGGCCAATTATTCAAATTGCAACTGTCAGTTTGATATTCAGTCGAAATGATGACCTTTTCATATTCTGGTGTACATGTTGCAAGCGTTGTGCTATTATTGAATAATTTATGCTTTTATTACAAAGACTTCAACTACACATCCTTTATAACGGACTACTATCTGAATTTTAGCTATTTTTATGCAAATTTAACTCCACACAGCTAAGTAGTTAGTCAGCAAAGTGCTAAACGCTGGCCATCTTAAACAAAGCTTTCAATAGACAAGCTCACGTCTAAACTGTGTGCCGTCAGCAAATTTGTCCCCTTGTTTATTGGATTAGCTCATTTTTTTTTTTAATTACACCTCTGTTTATAGTAGTAAAATCAAATTGGTTCATCATCACGACCGGCTTTAAAAGTCCAACATTTTAAATCGGCTTTCAAAGTGTGATTTTGTTACACTCGGCAATCAAACTACAAAGATAGCTTTAAGCACTAAGTACGGCCTAAATTCGAAAAACCGAAATTACTTAAAAACACCTTAAAGAGATTATGTGCGGTGGGCAAAAGTGCCTGGGACACTTTAGCATCTTAGTTTTAATCATCTTCTCGCACCTTCTGGCTCTGTTTTTCAAATCGATTCACTGCAACAAGTGGCTTCTAAGTAAACTCAACGCATTCTATAAACAAAATAATTAAATGAATAGAATTAAGTAAACTGAAAATAAGATAAAAAAAAGATACTTCAAGCTGATCGATTCAATCATGACTAGCAATATCTTATACTGATCGGCATCGCACAACATACTTAATTTTAATCTTAAATTCAGTTTTCAATGTCTAGCATTATCTTAAAAATAGCATCTTTTACTGTCTTCTTTCTAGATTAAATTTTTCAACAAGCTGAAACTTGTGAGCGAATGAAAAAAAAAAAACTTTTACTTGTATTTAGCAACTTAGTGAGCGCTAAAATGAAAAAAACACACTTTTTGAAATAATCTTGAATAAAAAATTATTTTAAAATTATGTCCAACTGTGCAAGCTATGTTTGTCTGACTATCTCATCACCTTTATAAAAATAACAATCATCATTTTACTTACTATCAATTTAACAAGAAAAACGTTTAAGTTAAAAAATAATAACGAATGAATTGAAAATACATATTTATATATTAATATTTATGTTAAATGACTATGTACATCCATTTGTTTTATTGGATTCATCATCATTTATAGTCAATTGTAAACTGATTCTCAGATATTTGATACGATCTATTATCAAAATCTTTTAAATTTAATGCTATAAAAAATAAAAATCAACAAATAGTGGCAATTTGTTAAGATCAATAAGATTTGTTGTTTTAAAATAAAATTTTTTATTTATTTTGGCACACGAGCAAAGAAAATAGTAACGATTAAGTTGATCTGATCGATTTAATATAAAAGTGTAAATTTAAATTCGACCATAATAAAAAAGCCATTTTAATACTAAATGTTAAAAATATTTTTTACATTATATCTAAAATGAAAAGTTAATTACACTGTTGAGAAAACATCAAAAAGTGTCTAATAATATCAAGATAATAGATAGTTTTCGAAGCACAGTAGCAGAACAAAATTGAAAACAACTGGAGCTGCAAGAAAATAAATGCGAAAACAAACTAGAAAAAAATAAAAACAGGCAAAACAAATGACAAACATCAGCTGGCCAAAACTACCTGTTTGACTGATGGGCGTATGTCCATTGATTAGCTAAACTGAATTAGTAAAGATGATCAAGATTGTGTTTTCATTGATTTTTGACCTTTAAAAAAATTATTGGCTAATTACTAACAGCTGATCAATGAAGTTCTGAAAGCGTTTGTTCAGCCAAAATTGCTGAAAATAGGAATCCACTGTTCTTAATGATGAACAGTGATTAAATTTCAACTTATTTTGACTATTTTGATCAACTTAAAAGGCAAGTTTCTTAAAAAGTGCCTTTCGAAGAACAAAGGTGTTGTAAAGTGGACAAGGTGGTCGACTCGAAAACTGAATTTTGCCAAGAATAAGGCCTGAAACCAGGTTTGAAGCCAAATCTGAAAGAACATTATGCAAATTTATGATAGAATAGGCTGATGAGCAATTCAATTATAATGCTCACGTTTTAGACAAAGCCTACATAAAGCATTAAACAGAGCCTTCTAGTAGCAAATTCGTAAAAGCAAATCTTGGGAAAATGGGCAAGGCATGAAAAGTGGACACAATAGAAGATGATAGAGAGGTTGATAGAGTGAATATTAAAATGCAAGCAGCAAAACAAATGGAAAAATGATTGGTGAAGCGAGTTCTAGTAGATACCAAAATGAATGCTGGAATGAATGTTGAAGTGAAGGTTGGAATGAATGCTAAAGTGAATGCTAGAGTCAATGCTGGAGTAGATGCTAGAGTTTTATGCTAGAGTGAATGCTGAACTAAATGCCGAACTGAATGTTAAAAGCAATAGCAAAACAAGTGCTAAATAAAAAAGTAGAATAGTGAATGAAAAATTGATAAAAAAATCGCGTTCTTTAGCCACTTATTCAGACGACACAAGCAACAAGCGGATGCAGTCAGGACTCATTTGCAGAAACACACCTTGTTTTTACATCACCACCTGCTGCTGATATTCCTTTTTGTTGCCATTTTTCATTCTTTTGTTTCATTCTTACTTATAAGTTTGCTTTTCGGCTTTAAAATAACCTTGAACGGCCTCCACAGACACTGAAGGACCCATCAAATAACTTACTGCTTCCGGGACACTGTTCAAACAGCCACTGCTTGCAAAATCAATAAAGATAAGAAAACAAGCACTTTTCATCTTCTCCAGTGTTTACACAATAGTTCTGAGAAAAATAAAAATTCTAAGCCTAACCTGGAACAGTTGATAATTGCAACTTTAAAAATACAATTATGCGCATCTTTACTTTAATTATGCTAAAATAATCACTTTAAATACTAATGCATTTTTTGTATCATTTTGACCTTGCAGTATTATTTATTGTACGTTAAACGTTTATTTCAACACGTTAAAATTTTGGACATACATTTCAGTCTACTCATCTAGAGTACTCTCTCCAAAGACCAAAATAGTACAACTGTAAAATTGCAAATAGTCAGGTATGAAATACAATCGTTTTAAATAAATTAAACTCTACCTCAATTAAATTCAGTATTTGTATCTCTTTAAACCCATATTAACATTGTGCGTCTAGTAAAATAAATCTACTTACTGCCAAATCCAAGTTTATTAAACGACAAAAAAATGAAATTTAAGCCGAACACTGCTGGTGGCATTGCTTAACCCAACCTTAATCCTAATCCTATTTTAATTTGTGTAATTTAATTCAAAATGGAACTAAACTGCATCAACTGAATCTTAAATTAAAAGATGCGTTTAAATTTCAGCAATAAACTTGTTGCTTTAGTATTGCCAAAAATTCGTGTTTATTTTTCTTTCGTTTTTAATTATTTTCAAACTTATTTTTATTTTTACTTCATTTTTTTACTTTTTTTATAAATTTTTTTAACTTACTAAGTAATAATCTAAACTGCTCCAAAGCCATCGTAATATGTCAATACACAATGGCAAAAGCACTTTTCATTTGTTTAGCTTTTGTGCAGTAGACTTAAAAAAAATTGAAATAAGCAACAAACTGTTCAAGATAAACACTTCACCATCAAATTGTTGAATTTCTTCGTCCAAATCATTGTAATTTTTGGTCAGCGAAAAGACGAAACAATCAAATCAAAAACAAAAAGATAAAAAATAAATAACTTAAAAAAAAAATTTACAGAAATAAGAAACTGGGCGTGATAAGGCGTGAGTCGAACTGCATGAATGCGCTTGCTGTGAAATAAATTCATAACCGATGCAGATGCGAGATTATGCATGTGAAAGACGAATGGTTTGATTGTTTCGCTTGAAATATTTTCAATGTTAAAGGTGCAAATTACTGGAATAGATAAAACACCAGCAGCCAGAAAAAAAGATTAAGATTAGGATTAAAAGGAGAAGCGATTGTGACTTAGTACAGACAAAAGTAAAAAAAAAGCGAAACTTAGCAAAATTTTATTTTAAAATAAAATATTTGGTGCCGACTTGTTGACAAGTATTTAAACCATTTAGGTTTAAATCATCAAAACATTTTTACAAAATCCAGATTTTAAGAAACAAATTTAAGTTAGTTAATATTGACCAATTAATTGTGGTCGGCAGTCAAAAACTAATTGTTAAATTAATTGAGCGCAAAATATTGAAATATGAATGCTTGTTTATAATAAATTTTAATCATAAATTTTCACAATAAGCTGCACAAACCATTTAAATTTTAATAAATGTAATTGCAAGATAAACATGAACTTGTTCAATCTAAACAAACTTGAACAGGTCTGAACAGATGGCATCAAATGCTACTTGCATTTAACCCTAGTAAGGCAAACAATTAAAGCTGGATGTCAGCAATTATCGATCACACGAAAGCTAATGAGCGGCGTTATTTTATTAAACATAATTTTTAAACTGTCTTCTTCCTGATCACTACAAAGATGGATTACATTTGTAAAGCCAGTAAGGCATTGAAAGAATGCTTGAATGCTTGGCGCAAAATAAAGTTGACTCATTAAAGACCACAATTAAGAGAAGATTTTTAAATTTAACTGAAACCCGCAACACAACAAGCTCAAAAAAAGCTGAAAACAATTTAATGTTTATATTAAAACAAAAAAGTGTGATATTCGAAACTAGATTTTTTTCTCGTTTTAAAAAAACAGCAAATTACAAATAAATATTAGCTGATTAGTTGATAATAAATTTGAACCCGTTCAAAAAAAATTACTATTTAAAAAGTCGTGTTATAAACATCGTTTTAGCGTCGCTTTCTAACAGACAATACTCTTAAAATGTTTGTCTTTTAGTTTATCAGTCAATCCCCTTTTATAATTAGCTCTATTTGTTAAATTTAAGCTGACTTTCATTTGTTTATATACTTGACATAAGTTGTGAAGAAACCACTGAATGCCCATCTTAAAGTTCATACTTATTTAAGTTCATACTTTTCTCAAAGTTCATAATTGTATTCAAGCTCATCTAAAGCTAATGAGAATTCATCTTCATCTTTAAGTTGTAAGATCTACATTGATCAATTTGGAATCATTCACACGCTAATCCAATTGTGAAGTAGACAACCCATGTCCCAAACAGAAAATTCAATTAAATCAGAGCCCAATCACAACTAGCCAAATCAACTTAACTAGTGGGTGCAGGGCTTGGTTCAAGTGTGCTAATTGTGGCCAAAGCAATCAAGTGCACTTAACACCGGATGAATGAACAAACTGAACAAGCTAATGGCAATTGGCCAAAATTGCGTTCAGGAATCACATGTTCATCATATATGCTTCTGTGCCATATTCGGAACGTTAATGAGCTAGTGAAATCAGTTGCCATTTTGGGTCTGAAAGTTTGATACAAACAACAGACCATTGACTTAGCGCTACTGCTAGAGTGAGCTATATGACTGAAAACGGCAATTTTAGTACATTTGCCAAGCTAAGCAATTGAATTAACTGTGGCTAGTGCATCAAATTTTATTAAAGTCAAATTGCTCAGCATGTGTCATTGATGCAAGAATACTAAATTTAAATTTAGCAGTCCCCTACACGTTTACTAGGCCCGGGTGTGTCGAATTATACTCAACTTGGACATTACGTCGTAGGCGCTCTGAAATGTCCAAGAGTAACAAGCTAAAATTATGCTTAATTTTCTCATTTTCAAATTTATAGAATCAATTTTTTAATTTATGTTTCGCAATTTTTGAATTCAGTTTCCATAGAAAAGCAGTTATGAAATGTGTGTTAAATAATTGGATTAAAAAGTTTGGAAAGTTGTTGATCAATGAGCTGCCAAATCAAATTAACATTGATCATAACAAAAGAAATTCAATTACTATCTTTTGAAAAATTTGTACAAACTGTAAACAGTTAAGAAAGACAACTTTCTCAATTGACCAGGCACTGGCATATGAAGAACAAGAAATTAAATAGCCCACACACAGCTTTGCAATAGTCTATTTTGGCCAACGTTGAATTTTACGTTTTCAATTTACATTTTTGTTCTACATTTAGAGTCGTTATTTGCTGTGCATTGAAAGCCTATTTTTGGTGACACCGGTTAGCTTAGAGCATGGTTTGAAAAAGACACACAAACAACTAGATTTGATGCAATTACATATTTGGCTATGATGTGATCATCATCTTAGCGCTAAATGTCCATGCAAAGCAACACAATGTGAAAAGCATGTGAAGTTAGCAAATAGAAGGGCAAATTTGGACAGCTTTAAGAAGTTTATTTATTATGCCAGAACAAACGATGAAGCAGCATGTGTTTGCCGTTGCGAAAACGAAAAGATTGAACTAGTCGATCAAAAGAAAGCAATTTGCCTAAACTCATTTAAATCAAGCCTAAGCAGTTGAACAAAGCCTGAACTAGAAAGTGATTTAGCTGACACGGAAATCGGTTAATCTTGATCCAGTTGAGATTAGGCTAGATCATGGCTAAATGACAAGTTGATCCAAAGCCGCAAGCTGAATCAGCACAAGTAATTAACTTATTAAGTGTGGACAAGCTCGGATGAAAAGTGATTCCAAGTTTATGATCGAACAAGTTAAGAGGAGTCCAGTGCAACATGCAACCTAAGATGGCGCATGGACGATAACAGTTCCACTAAGAAAATGGTTGACTCATGAATCTTATAATCAAACGTATGACTATATCATTTAGCCTTGACGATGGCACCAGTCTATCTGAAGTGACCCAATATGAAAAGCATAGGTTGCCGACACAAGGCCATGCCGACATAGCAAAGGCGGGTGTGTTAGGAACACCATTTGCTTTGGCTCTGCCCTGCGCAATTCGAGCATCTTGTGACTCATGTTCGCATCTTTCTAACCATTTACGAAACCACATTACACAAGGTCATGTTCGGACATTGGTACAGTTATTGAGTAGACCAAATAAAGTCAGTTCACTGGCCTTAGCCCTTTGTCAAATGCTCGAAAATATAAAGTCTAAAAGTCTGGTTGGTCAAAGCCAGACTCAGTTGGCCAGATCTAGTTTGTTGGATCCAGTTGATTGGATCCAGTTAGTTTGACCTAGTCAGTTTGGACACAATCGGTCTGATCCAGTTAGCTTCAGTTGGTTGGACTCAATCAATTTGAACCCAACCAATCTATACTCAGTTCTAGTCTTTCACCACTTTCTCCGCTAACGTGTTCGCAAGTGATTGCCACTTTGTTATCGTAGTCAGTTTGGCGCCATTTTCAAATCAATACCAAAGCCGGCTTTTCACTAATCTTTACCCGTCGCATATCTCGGTGATGGAGATGATTTGGCAAAAATTTTAAATTCAAAAAACAAGCTCTAATAAAACCATTTCTACTTAGGTAACAATTAACGCTATAAAAAAGTCATTAGCAATTATAAGTTCTGCTCTGACTCAATTCATTTTAGCTAACTCAATCAATCCTCTTTCTTAACCTTTTTTAGACATATTTTCTTCAATTCTCAGTAATTATTATAAGCAAAAATATCCCAATCCAATAATCAAATCACAATTTGCAAGATAATTTAAACACAGTCAATTAATAATCATATGAACTTGCGGAACTGATTTTTAAAAATCTAAACAACATATTACATGTTTTGCACCATATAAAAAATCTTTAGATTAAAAGTGATAAGAAATAAAAAAAGATAAGGAAGCAAAAAATTAGCCTGCTGAATCAGCCATTTCAAATTCTATTGTATATGCAATGCTCCCACTGTGTAATTACGGCAGACATTTAAAAATGAAAATTATATCGAAAATACTGAAAATCAAAATCATAATGGATGTCTGAACAGTATGCGTTCAGTTTAGACCATTAAATCAACCAAAAACAGGTGCCCTTTGTATAAGTTCAACGACTTTTTGGCTTCAAATTCACATATAATTATGTATGATTAAGGACACATTTGAAAAAAAAGGTTAAATCCAAGAAAACATAGAGTCTGTCAGATTGTCAGAATATAAGTAGCTGTTGAAAGGGCAAACGGAGCATTAAAAGCAAATTTGTGAGCAGGTGTGATGCCGCAATAAGTAAAATTTGAGAAAATTAAGACGAGACAATTTAAATTAAACCAGAATAGCAAATTGAGTATTCAAGTAAAGCAAACAAATACTGGATAAACGGAAGTCAGACAATGTCAGCAAATTAGTTATTTAAAATAGATAGTAAGCAAATATTCGCGATCAGTCTTAGTTAAAATAATGAAATCGATTGCGTTTGCCTATAGTTTTCGCTTTTTCTCACACATCCAATGCTTAGCAACTGAATGAAAGCGCCTGGATTGCGCACAAATTACATTTAAAACGAAATTGTATCAAAATTGGATTCAAACAAAAAGTGATTTGTGTTTGATTGCGATCTGTTCTCAGACTGATTCGAAATGCTGACAACCAATGGTCACATAAAACAGAACACGTGGACTGTTTGAAAATTTATCTTAGATTCATTGCGATTGGACAATTTGTGGTAGCAAATTGTGGTAGACAATTTACAGTGGTCAACCAGACCAGGCCGGGGAAAAACACTTTCATTAGACAGTTTCAACATTATATCAGACAGTCTTTTACAGACAGCTCAATCACAAAAAGGATCAGTGTTTGATCAAGTGCAGCCCACACCCAACTCTGGGCGTCTTATCCATTGTCTATGTCTTTAATGTAGGTCGTTAAACCTATTTAAAATAGCAGGTCTAGAAGACAAACTAATCTTAACCATGGTCTGCACACTGTCTTATGTTAGCTCGGGCTGCAAAGGTGGCCGAATTTCTTAAAATTTGCAAGTCTAAAAACTTGGGCGCAAGTAATCAAGTTTGGCCGGCTTTTCACACATGCATATTTGTTGCTTGTTTAGACTGCATTTCTTTAACTAATGGAGTTTGGCCAAAGTACACATAATGAAAAAATGTCTGTAAAACTAACTCAAATATGGTTAGTTAGGCGTATTTAAGTGTAGCAAGGTCACCTTTGCACAGCTGCTTAAGCATTCTACATCGAATGCCAAAACCGGCGAGGCTTATTCTTAAACCCCATTTTAGCGTCTCACAATCACATTGCCCTTTCTTCCCATTCAACGTTGACATGTCATTTCGGTTTTTCGGTCGTCAATTGTTCAACATATACCAACATATACAAACAAGATGTTGCACAATGGTGTAGAAAATGCTCAGTATTTCTACCTAGAGAAAAAGTGTTTGGCAACCGATTTTAAAGGAATCCGATAAATTAATCTTAGTAAACGAGTCTAGCAATTGCTGCTTGCCCAAACAGATAACTAATCTTAACAGTTATGACTATGAACTCACTTGGACTTAGCATTTTTGAACTAGTTATTTTAGACTCGCTTATCCAAGTTTATCCTTCATTCAACTTTCACCAACATGTTTTCACTAATTCAGCTAAAACATACAGAAAATAAATGAAAAATTGATTGAAAAACGAAAACCCTTTATCCATTTGATTGAATGACACATCAAAACGTGCATTAAAATTTACAAATAAAGGTGAAACGCAGGTTGGTAAATAATTACAGATACAAAACGAAGCGTTAAAGAAACAACATATTTGAAACAGTTGCATATTATGCGCACGCCCACCATAATGATAATGTGGCATCAAGCTCAGCATCCACACCGGCTTGTTTGTCAAAAGTTGTCCAGGCAACCCAAAACATGTTCTAGGTATAAGTGCAACGTACTGTTTGTATCTTTCATTTTTTACTAGCAACAACTTCCGGAGTAATGTTTAAAACACACTGAAAGCACTTAAGATAACACAACACGATTAAGGTGAATGTCGAAGATGCTTCGAACTAATCAAATTTGCACTTACCTGTACAAAATAAACAAAGCGTAATGGCAACTGTTTGAAGAGAAATCCGACTCATCTTGGAATCGTAAGAATTGCAGCCACTTGATGAAAAAAAAAACACAATTGAACAAACTTCAGCAAGTGAGAGAGTCGAAGTTAAAACACGAGCCCAGTCGATAATCAATTTACACCTGATTTGTCAAAACACAATTACTTAATTCAGTTGATATTATATATCCGGAATTGAATGTAACTAGGTAATATTTGTCAAAATCACTATTCACTTTTAACTGGGCTATTGAGTCCGTTTTAAAGTTGTTTTAAAGTCTTTTATTCCAGCCAACCGTCTTTCTTTTGCTGCTATTGCTTCACACTTAAAATCGACAAATCTAAGCAATGAGAGGAGAAGAATTGAATTAAAATTTAAATATTTAATTAAATAAGTAAGCAAGTAGAATCAATTTTAAGTCGCAGCTGATGCAATATTCTTTTCAGTCAAACCAGCTTACTAGTTGTTTAGATTGAAATTCTGCTTTTTCAAACTAATCGTAAACCACAATGTTAAGTGGCAGAACTAATGCAAAGTAGTCCTAAATTATTAAAACACGCGAATGCAACAAAACCCTTTGGTCGAACTGAAATAGAAGCAAAGTCGTACTCCTATCTCCAAATTGAAAAGCGAGTTTGCGTTTTTTCAACTGACTATTCTAGATTAGTCCAGGTGCAAAAAGCGAATAATCTAAAGTCAAATTTAGAGCCAAATCTAAAACTGAATTTAGAGTCAGATCTAGATTTATTTGACTAAAACCAAACTGGCCAAAATTCAAGCATTATAAAAGTTCTCACTCTTCATTTTTTCATTTCAAAAACCGAAAAGATTTAAACCAATAAAGAATTGGTTTAACACTTTTGAAAATTTAACTGGCACAAATTTCCAAAGTAAACGAAACTCCGTTTCAAAACAACTGGTCAACAGCAGGCAGATAAATTTAATAATAAGGTGATTTAACTAAAAAATACAAACAGTTTTTCTAAGAATGGCGTGTAAAATCACAATTAAAAGCACAAAAATCAAGTGCAAACCGAGCAATGATTGACTGATGAGAAACGACTGACAACAATCAACAGGACTAATAACGAGGATCAGTGATGAGGATTAGCGACCAGGATTAGCGACGAGGGTTGGTGACAAATAGTGGCGAGAATTAGTGATGAAGATCAGTGACGAGGATCTTTGACGAGGATCTTTGACGAGGATCTTTGACGAGGATCTTTGACGAGGATCAATGATGAGGTTTGGTGGCAAGGATTAATCTCTGGGATTAGTAAATTAGGATTAACTGATCAGGATTAACAAGTAAAAGCAACTAAATCAGAAACTAAGAGTAAAGTCATAACAGAAGATGTGCGACTCAGACGAACGCTCGTGAAACACTGTTCAATCACTGGACAAACCGCTGCCAACAAACAGCCGCAATTGTTTCCAGCGCCCTCTCTGGGCCTTTTTTGTTTTTCTCATGCAAATCAATTGTCCAGGTGTAGCCTGGATGCAGAGGGCGCTTCTCAGTGGCGCCAAACTTAGCCAGACTTTAGGACCCTAACCAACGCCTGACTTGAGACCCCTAAACCAATTTCCCCCTCAATAGACCATTTTAAAAAGCTTAGTATTTTCAACAGTCTAAAATTTTTAACAGTTCGGTCCCAAAAGTCTTATTTCCAACACTAGTCAAGTTTAGCTAAAGAATAATTTAAACCTTTAACTCCTTTTTTCTGCAACTAATACCTTCTTATAATAGTCCTTCATTATAGCCTCTAACTATAGCCTTTTACTATAACATTCCATCTTATAGCCTTACACTATAGCTTCACACTATAGCTTTTCACCATAGCCCTTGGACACAACCTCTTCATCTAGCCCCTTACTGTGTGCTCTCAACATGGCTCTTCACCATACCCTCTCACTATACCCTCTCACTATACCTTCTCACCATACCCTCTCACCAAACCCTCTCACTATTCCCTCTCACTACACCCTCTCACCATGCCCTCTTACCATACCCTCTCATCATACCCTCTCACTATTCCCTCTCACTATTCCCTCTCACTATTCCCTCTCACTATACCCTCTCACCATGCCCTCTTACCATATCCTCTCATCATACCCTCTCACTATTCCCTCTCACTATACCCTCTCACCATGCCCTCTTACCATACCCTCTCATCATCCCTCTCACTATTCCCTCTCACTATACCCTCTCACCATGCCCTCTTACCATACCCTCTCATCATACCCTCTCACTATCCCTCTCACCATACCCTCTCACTATTCCCTCTCACTATACTCTCTCACCATGCCCTCTTACCATACCCTCTTACCATGACTCTTCAACACAACCTCTTTACCATAGCCCTTGTCCACACCTAGTTTCTACAAATCCATCTATTCTCTACCATCTCCTCTCTACAATCTCCTCTACTTTCTTTTCTTGACTATCTCCTAATACTTTCCTCTATCACCCTCCTCGCACCCACTTTTATAAGGTAAACATCCCAAATGATGCTTAAGATTGTCCTTAAAACATTCATCACCGCTCTCATCTTCAAACACAAAAGCCGATTTAACACAGACTTACATTCTTCATCGTCGTCTTAGTGAATAAGTCATTCTGTTTACAAAGTAATGGCACTTTGTTTACATTTCATTCACTTTTCATTATTTTAAATATTAAACTTCAATTTTCACATCATTTTTACACGTTCAAGTCCAACTGAAATTGTAGCAAAAACTTAAATAGAAAATAAAAAACGCAACTCAAATTTAAGCTTAAACTTAAATACATTAAAAAATGCATATTTCAAACTTATATTACGACTCATTATTAATGTATTTGAAAATAGCAAAATCGCAAATGCCAAAATTTAAATGACGCATACCATTAATAGAAAACAAATATATTTGACGTGAAAAACAGAATACAAATGTAATCTGAATCCGATTAAGAAAGTTTCTTTTTAAACTTGTTTAACTTAAGATCATTTGATTTTTTTAGCGTTTAATTTTTATTTATTTTTTTATTTATTATATTTTATATAATTTTATTTATTATTTTATTTTCTTTTTTTTATAATTTTCTTTTCGATTTTACAAAAACACAAGCGTGCTTATTTTCAATTAATTGTATTCAATTGTATTTTTAAAAAAATAAAACGGTTTAAACTTGGCAATAGGTAAAGTTCAAAAATAATAAAAAAAATTTATTTCAAAATTTTTCAACAAGTCATAATCAAAAACATTGGATTAAAGTAAAAAGTTATTTCAAAACAAAGTGTCAGTTAAATGACTATAAATTGTTAAAAAATAATTCATGATCAATTTTTTGATTATTTGATTTTTTAAGATAATCAGGATGTACTTTAAAAAGCCCTTCTTGTTTATTGATATACAAAGTAAATTTCTTAAGTTTTTTTATTTTTAATTCAAAAAAAGCTTAATGATGTGCTATCTTTATAAATAATTAAAAAGACATATATTTATTTTTTAGTTTTAAAATAATTAATTAAAAAAAAAGAAGATATTTTATTGTAAAAAGCATTTAATAAAATGGCATTAAATTTAATCATTATGGCAATTTTTTTTAAGTATTTAATACATTGAATTATTAACTAAATAAATCAAATTTTTTATTTATTAATTTTTTTTTTTTTAAAATAAACTTTAGATTATAGTAAAATTGAATTATCTTCAAGAAAATCAAAAATAAAAGTCTAAATTTTTTTAGGTTTTTAATTATTTCTAAACTAAATAAAAGATTTAGCTAAACGTAATTTATTTAAATTAATTTAAAAATATATATATTTATATATAAAAAATATCTTTAAATTAATAATTTTTAAATTTTTCTTTATTTTTTTGAAAAGAAAAATTAATTTAATCAATTAAAATTAAAAAAAATAAAATGATGTAAAAATGCGGGTTTAAAAAATAAAGAGACATTTTTAAAAATTAACATATATAATAAACAAATTAATTTATATTTTTCACAATCATAATAAATTATTTTAAAAAAAATTTTAAAATTGATTTTAATAAAAATTAAATTTAAAGTAATTTAAAATTTGACAATGTCGTAGAAAAACGTAAACAAAAAAATTATTAAAAAATAAAAAAGCAAAGTTTTCAATATTAAGAAAACATTAATATATAACATAATTTTACTCAATTTTAATTTATCATGTAATGTTTTCACAAACGATTCATCGTAAGACTAAGTTTTAAAAACATCCAAATGTTTTTATAATTGTGTTTAATGAATGATTAGTGTTAAGGTTATCTATTTAAAAATTCAACGACATTTTATTTTTATATTCAAATTTTTTTTCACAAATGATACATATAAACAATTTTAAAATGTTTATTTTTAATGGATGTTGATTTCATTTTATTTAATTACAATTTTGTTTTTAAAGCAAAACATAAGCAGATTATAAATAATAAATTTATTAAATCTATTGCAATATTTTTTGAAAAAATTTTATTATATAATTAATAATTTGTTTTTAAAAAAATAATGTAAATATAGATATAAAAAAATATATATATAAATATTATTTGTTTTTTCGCATAGGTGAAAGTGATTCTTTGCCAAAAGATAAGCTAAATATTTTCTGATCGGGTCGATGGAACCTGGAAAATAAATATTTTATATAAGATACATGTAAGAGATTAATTTTTTAAGCAATTGAAAAAAAACAAATTGAAAATAATAATTAAAAAACTAAATAAAAAAATATGATTTTCATAATTGTACTTTGATCACAATGAATATTTTATATAATAAAAAAATTTTTTTATATTTTTTAGTATATAATAAACAATTGAAATTGATTTAAATATTATTCAATTTAATATTTATAGTTTATTTTTAAATTAACAACTTAAATTATTTACTTTAAAATATAAAAATTTAAGTTACTTTATTTATTACTTTCTTTTTTTATCACTTATGTTTCCTTATCGTTTAATTAACGCAAAACTAAACATAAGCTGTATGTTTGTTGCAATGTAGTAATAAAAATAAACTTAAATTGAATAGAAAAAATGACTTTAAACGGTTCCCATCTAAAATGAGAACAATTTCAATAGTAAGATAAAATGAATAAAGTCAAAATGCTAAGCAAATTTTGATTATTTAAGTACTTAATAAAAAAGAAAAAAAAAGTGATGGCAAATTAGATAAGAATGAAATTAGGAAAAAAAGCGATTGAAAATTAAGAAATAATAAGAGAGTATAATAAAATGAAAAATAAAAAAAAATGAATAAAATTATTATTTTACTATATAATTAAACATATATCATAAAATGTGAATAAAATGTATCAAAATAAAAATTGAACAAGCGCTTTTTTAAATTAACGTTTAGTTTTATATTGGTGCTGTGCATTGGGCATTTAGTTGAGAATAATACATCCCACACACTGGCCATCAAAAATAATAAAATAAATGCATTAATTGTAAACACTAAAAAAACTAAATTAACAAACAATTAAAAACGATTATAAACTTAACTAGTTTTTTTAGTTAAAAACACAATCAAACAAATGCGACTGTTTAAAATGAAGATGAACCAGACAATCAGTCATTTCCTAGATCACTATACCATGTCTGATCCAATTTAAAAAAAAGCCACAAGTGTTGCCAACTGTTAAAAGTCTATTTTCATTTAGCAAAACTTTACTAATAAAGCTCAAGTTTAATTAAAAACATAATTTAGTTTTGAATTACATTAATTTGGCGCGCTAATCGAAAACATTATATATTTTAAATAAATTAGCTTTAAAAAACAACAACATTTGAATAGTGAACTACCTGTCAAATAACTCTTTTTTTTAAACTTAATGTCCATTATTGATAAAAATAAAAATATTTAAAAGAAAAACACGCAAAGTTTACTGATTAAATTAATAATTTAAAATAAGATTTTATCATGTATATAACTTGAATTTTTTTTCACAAAAATCTAGTTACTTTTAGATCATTTATTAATATATTTTAATTTATTGGGTTTTTTTTATTGCTTCTCTTATATTTAGTAAATTAGATAAAACTGTTTTGGTTTAGACTGCTTTTCACTAATTATTATTATTAAACTTGTTTTCGCCTATTTTTTAAAAGTTCACCAAAATACATAATTTAAAGACGTAGAAAAAATCAACATTTTCTGTAACTATTAGCCAAATCTAATCAACATAAAAAAAAATTCACAATTTTAAGTGAATTGTCTGATCAGTCAGATCTGTTAAAGGACAAACAAAAATCAAGATGAGCGAAAGCTTAGTGCGGGAAAAAAAGAGCAAATACAATGGTTTAAAAAAAGTAATTTTTAAACATGTAACTAGCTAGAAAAGCAGATTCCACATATACAGACCAATGTCCGACTATTAGTTCAAATCGTGCAACTTTCATTCTATCCAATACTAAATTTTGTGGTTGTTAAACTTGTTCCCAGTGAAAAAGAAGATGTTCTCAGCCAAAGAATCAGGTTGAACACTAGCCGAAAAGATTTGTTTTAAATTTGGTATATAAAGTGCTGGTAAATCGAAATAGTTCAAAAATTACAAACAAGATTTCAAAATTTTTAAGACTTAAAGATTTTGTCGGTTAATTGGTCACATTTCAACTGAACTTTGTATAAACTTAGATGTATTTACAGTTGAATGCTCATTGGGTTATTCCGTTTTTGTTAATCGATGTGTTTTTAATCATGTTCCAGTAAAGTAAATGTCCCTATTGGTTTTTTAATGTACAATTTTAAAAACATCTTACACATTCTTTCATGTAAAAACACTATTATTATCATTGACCGTTTCAAACATTCATTCTTATCAAATGATGGGCTTTCACATACAATAAACAATAGACCACTTAACCACTGTTAAATTTTGTCCTCTCACACTTCTTAGATGCATTCCTTTCTTAATCAAAGATTTCTTTTATATAATTTAAAAAAAAATCATATTTATAGTTTTTTCTCTTTTGAAAGAATTGTCAACTATTCAACCCTAAATTAGCAAATAGCTAAATTGATTTTTTTAGTAAGTAGAATGAGTGCTAATTAGTAGCCAAACTAAATCATTAAACAAAAACCATTAACTAAATTGAATTATAGCAAAAGTTTATTTTACTAACTTTTAAAAATACCTTATTTGTATGTAATAGAATCTTCAAAATAAATTAATTCAAAATAAATAAGTTTAATTAGATTAGTAGCCAATTCAAATTATACCAGCTAAAAATATTTGAAATTGGATTCAAAAACAAATTATACAGCGTTTTTACTAAAAGACACTACTAAAAAAATAGCCAACATTGAAACAGCAAGATCAAATAAACAATTTATTTAGATAACTTAAAGTTTTTGCCATTTATTCATTTTCAATAATAGTCCATGTTTTTGAATAATGAGTACTCATCTTTCAAAAGGCAATAATTAAGAAAATTAACAAGAAGTTCAAAATGCAAAGTTTTTTTTTTTAACTTTAAATGCTAAATAATTTACTTCTAATTAGCTGATTGTAACTTTTTTGCTCTAAATTAAAATTGCCGCTTTTTTATAATATTCTTACTATTTTTTAATTTTTATTTTTCTGTGGATTATGCCGATTTTATCATATTTATAGAAAGCTCATATTAAAATTATAAATTTATAAACAAGAAAAAACTAACTTATTTTTAATCAATTTACTAAAGATAAAGCTAAATATATCAAATTACTTTTAAATATAAACAAATTATTGAAATTAAATATCAAAAAAAAATTAAAAGTAAAAACTTGCTTGAACATTTGATTTGTTTTAATTTTTCATTTTAAACAAAAAAAAATTTATAAAAATGTTTAAAGATGTAAACTGGGCAGCCGCAATCATCACCAATTACTTGTGCAACACTGAACACAATAGACTGAGCAATTGGTTTAGCAAATGGTCTGGCAAATGGCCCATTAGAAATTTAAAAACACAATGGACCATGAATAAACTAATTGACGGCCACTAAAAGCCATCTTAAGCTGACAAAAAGCCGGTCTTTTAAGAAGTTAAAACTAAAAAATGATGATCGGCATCAAAACTAGCTTTTTAAACTGGTGCCTGTGTTCAGCTAGAACTCATCAAAGCTCTTTAACATTATCTGTCATTAATTTGACTTGTGAGATGAAGCTTTATAATAAAAATATGGCCGGAACTTAATCCTCTAGATTGCCTTTATATCTTTAAATAATAGCAATATATTTAGCTATACTAAAAAACTTAAGACTTATACACATTAAGGTCAAACACCATCAACTGAAAATTTAAATACAAATTAAATGTGAGTTATGTTCTGCCGATGGTTTAAAATACACTTGCTCAATAATATAATCTTAAGTTAAAAAAAGTTACAAGTTAAAAAGTTCATCAACACAATTTCTGTTTTTCATTTTAAAATCAGTTTTTAGTTTGCAATTAGAATACTGACCATTCTATTATATTATTCTATTATGTTACTTCATTATGTTATTATTAATTTTAAAGTTAAAAATGGTAAAATCAAAATATGGTAATTAAAGAGCTAAATATACATGTGCAAATTTGTAAAAATTAAAAATTTGATTAAACTAATTTTTTTTTATTAAACCTAAACCTTCCAATCACTTTCAATTATATGTAAATCATTTAAAGTTAGTTTTGATTAAATTAACCTAAATTTTTAATTTATGTTTGAAATCTAAATATTATTCATTATTGTTTAGCGTAGTCAAAATTTTATTATCTTTTTAAAACATTGTTACTATTAGATTACTATTTGAATTTATTTTTATCCTTCAATTTAAATTTTTTTTCAAATGAACCTGTTAAAGCAGTTAATAATTATTATTCAGACTGCTTTTAAACCACAAATTTATCATTTTATATATGTATTTAGTTAACTGCCTGTTTTGATACTTTTTTAAAAGATGAAATCAAAAATAGATTTTACAATCCAGCCCATTTCGTCTAATTTCTGGATTGTTAAATTTATATGATAAAAAAATTTAATAAAAAATATTTTGAACAAATATTTAATCCTTGCGTGACTAGATGCACTTTAAAGAGATATTTTTTTTTTCAATTGCTTGTTGAATTTATTTATTTAAAAAAAAAAACATCGTAAATTTTTAAGTAATATTAAACATTTCACAAATTTAAAAGCTATGTAAATGAAAAAAATTAGTTGATTTAGCAGTTTGTTACAAATTATAATATTTTTGATAAAATTGAGCTGCCCCTATCAGTAACGCTTATTGTATCAAAAAAAGCAGCATTTTTTTCATGTACTTACAATTTTAAATTAAATGATTTGTAAAATATAAAATTAAATATTATAGCCAGTTATATAGAATTTATTAAAAATTCGTAGGCGGAAATTGGTATAAATAGTTTAGAATTTTTTTCCCGCATCCGGTTAACTAGTTGATACATTTTTACTTTTTTTCACCCTAAATTTAATTACCTTGATTCTCAACTATTTTACAATTGAATCATTTTGTTTTTATAATTTTTTAAACAAGATTCTTTGGTCAAGTGTAAACAGCTGCGTTTATTTAGAACAAGTTCAAAAAAAAAAAATTCACTTAATTCCTAAATTTATGTTTTTAAAGCCAAGTTTGTAGTTAAACTATTTTTTTGTCCACATTCAAAATAAGTGAATTTAGTCAATTTAATGACATTGTAAACTAAAATTCATTTAGTATTCAGCTGTTATTTTATCTAATTCGTTTGAATAAGTGATAATGTAATGACTTGACAAGAAGCATTTCCTTACTGTTGAACTCAACATTATATTTTGAAATGTTCCCCACATCAGAACTTTGACACTTATTTTATGAACTAAAAAATAATAAAATAAATAATAAACTTCTATGAAAAAAGAAGTATACTTTATGAAAATAATAACAAGTAACAAAAAAGTTTATTGAATACGATGGAAATGTGATTTAAAAAAAAAAAAAAATAAAATTTAAAACAACGAAAAAATAAAGGTAACAAAAGTAAAAAATAATAAGAAATAAAATAAAAGCAGTGAAATAAAAAAAAAGAAAGCTAAAAATCAAACATGCCCAATATTGTTGTATTGTGAAACAAAGTTGAAAATAAGTGGAAAAACTTATTTAAAAAAGTAATAAGTATTTAACTAAAAATAGCATCTGCTGTTTGCAAAAAGAAACGGAAAAGATCAACTGAAACATTAGTTAATTACATGTCACAAAGAATGAAAAGAAATAAAAATAAATTAGAAATTGAAAAAAAAAATGAAAACATAGTGCAACAAGTGGCACAATCAAAAATGAAACATATATCAAAGTTTGAGAAATACATTGCACAGTGTAACAGAATAAAATCGATGATTTGCTTTATCTTTGAATATGATCAAAACAAGCCAAAAAACAATAGAGTATATAAACTGGCAATGACCTTACTAAAGGACAAGATGCAAAAAACTAAGAGGATCAACAAGCAAGCAAGCGAAACCTAAATTTGAGCATCTTAAAGGTCGCGAATTTGAATGGAAATTGTGTTCCCTACTGAAAATGCATGGACCAGTGCAATTAGTCTAAGAACAAATCAAGCTGAACAATTCACTTTATAGGCGTGAACAAGACACAAGTTTTGTTCGTTTCAACATCAATTATAACATTCACTAAGTTATATTCAGAAAAAGCATCATAAATTATTTATTATAATTATTTACATTAAATCAGTGCAAACTTGAATATAAAAATTAATAATAAAACAATATTAAATCAAATATTCACAAAATTGGTTTTTGTAATAAATTTTAAATCAACTTCTAAAAACTGTATTAAAATTTCTTTTTATTTAAGTATTAATTTAAACTAAACTTAAAAGGGATAAGTGATTGTCATTTAAACAAGTTCTACAAAGGATTAATTTTTAATTTAACTAGTTAGAAAACTTGCTTTTTTATTAATCCATACAAGCATGCCTGTGAACATCTTAGATGTCATTTAGCAAATAATTTATGTCGATATATCTTAAGCTTTAAGTACTATTCGTTTTTTATTCTATCAATGAAAAAACTATTGCGAGTTTCATAGTTTAAACATCTCAAATTGTTTTTTAAATAAAATTATTAAAAAAAAAAATTAAAAAAAGATTTCAATTGATTTTAAAAGATAATGACATTGAACAAGTGAATTTGTAATTTAAAAATTCATCTCAAAGTCATTCCAAAAAAAAAAAAAAAAAATATAAAAGTGAAAAATTGAAACATAATATTGATGAAAAAATATTTAAAACAAAAAAGTAGATAATTTTAAAAAAGACAATAATTGAATGTAAAGAAAATTTTTTTTTTTTACTTTAATCGACCAAAATATGTAATGCTTATTGACCACACAGCAATTGATCATTAAACAAGGATCCACTCCGATTAGTGGCAATTAATGTTTAAAAAAAAATTAATGTTGGTTTTATTAAACAAAAGAAGCTGTACAAATAAGTTAGGCTAAAATTGACCAAGTAATTAAGCCATTAAATGTAACTGGCTTATGCCACACACAGAATCTTAATTGCAGGTGATTGATTTAAGGCATGATGAGGATGAGAAAAATAATTGCAAAATTAAAAGCGCATTCATTATAATAAACAAATTCAACTAATTTCTTTATTGCAGGAACCTAAACAAAGTTTCAGCTTTATCGGACATAAGTATAAATGAAGAAATTATTCAACCATCTTTAAATATAATCAAAAACTAATTCTAGTTCAAATTTTTGAATAAGCTTTTAAGATTAGTTAGAATCATCTTTAATTATTTGTCTTCTTAGATTATCACAATAATTTATTAAATAAAATTTTTTGTGTTATTGAAGCTTTTTTAAAAATTAGTAATTATAATTTAAATTTGAAAACACAATTACTAAAACGATTTATTTTTATAAGTGTGAAAAACAAGTTAAAACGTGAAAAATATTTTATTAATTAACAATAAGTTGCTAATTTATGCATTTTATTTAAAACTTTAATTAAGTTGATTTTTAATTTTTATACTAAAAAAGCATAATTTAAAAATAGCAAGATTTAAAATTGTAAATAAAAAATATTTTAGCATTTAAATAAAAAAAACTATGAAAATTGTCTGTTAAGACAGTAGATATAGCAGATGTTTCACAATTGTGTTTTCAATTTTCATTTATTGTTAAATTAAAGCAAAATCAGTAAATTTAGCTTTAATTTAAAGAATAGTGAAATAATCTTTCAAATTGGATGACATTGAAAAGTGAAATATTTGAAAGATTTTCATCTTGCAATTTATTAAGCAAGTTTATCAAGCTTGACAAACAGACGCAAAATAGTTTTAGTTTTTAACTGATACAAAACTGAAATTGATGAAAGGAAAACTTTAATTGAATTACTTATTTAAAGAAAGCATCTGTTTTATTGTAAAGCAAAAGCAAGCAGATTTAATAAATATTTAACCAATTTAATTGTTATGTATGCAAGTGACAGTTTGACTTAAGGTCGAAATTGAAAATTAGAGCTAAACCAACAAAAACTGACCTAAAGTTAAACAATTGGCTACAAAAAGGCAAATGGTGGTTAAATGCCATTTTCAGGCTAGACCTCCTGTCTGTTCAAAGATCTGCTGAGCCCAGTATTTAATTGGTGCAAAGCACGACGAACCTATTACATTGGCCTTAGTGTTGTTGAAATGGGCCGAAAATCAAACGCAATATGGTCGATTAGTTTTATTCAAAACCGTTTTCATTTACAAACATTAAGTTACTTGGTTTAAATTTGAACTGTTTAAGTTCAGGCCACCCCTCTCTTTTTTTAGCTCTCTCGCTTAATTTTCCTTCTCTAGTTTTCCCCTTAGGCTTTTTTTCTCTCCTGGCCACCTCAGTCTGAACTACAAAACTAGAATCTAATCTGTGCTTAAAAATTTGACCTTCTGCTAGGTTGCAGATCAATTTTATCAATAAAATTAAAATTTAGCCAAAGCCTAGTTTTACATTATCATTAACAAGTATCAATCGAACATTAGAATATAAATTTAAACAGGCAAAATCAACCAGAACTCAAATTTAAACTTAGATCAAATGCAATATGAGTAAACCAACCTTTGGAGTTTTTATTTTTCTTCATTTTAAGTTTAGTAGCATATCTATTTAAATATACATGTAAGAAGATTAATAAGTTATGTACTTTATATTGTAAAGGTTTCAGCCATTCTGTAAATTAGCTTACTAGCTTTAGTGATTACTGGCTTTAGCTTATTCAAGCCCCAAGCAGAAAGGTGTAAACTGGAAAACTTTAAACAAAACAGGTGCAAATTATTGCTGGGCAAAAACGCCTAAACTTATTCCAATGTAATACTCATATAGTAAAGCCATTTCACTGATCCATTTACACTGCTATCGTTAAATGGCTGAATCCATTTTAAAGGTCAAAGTAGTTTGAACCTGTTGTGATTGAGCTACTGAATTATCCACACTCTGTTGCATGTTCTTTTACATCTTGTTAGCATTAACTTTGCCTATTCACAGCTTTAAAATAGTTTATTTCGTGAGTTTAAAACTTGCCTTTTTTTACAAGGCATTTTCTAATTGTAATTATTTTTATAGATGCATAAATTTAGCGATAACCATCGACATCGAACTAAAAATTAAGATTTTGTTTGATACTTTCTATGTTTTACCTTGATACAATTTTTACTTTCTATTCAAATTTAATAAAACAGCTGTTGGACACCGCATGCATTAATGCATTAGCGCATTACACAATTTGCTTATGAAAATGTCTAGGCTCAGGTGCATGGTAAAACAGTTTTTACACCTGTGCAGGCTGCTATTAAACCAATGCTAGATTTACAGATTGACAACTTGACAGAAGTAGGCGTTAATTAACGATCTTGTTTTAATTCCATGCTTTTAGTTTTAGTTGCCAATCTGGATGAGACTTTGGTGCTAAATATGCGCAAATAAATTTTGGTCAACTCTATCAGATTAAAAGTATATTTGATTTATTGTTTGTTTAAAAATTATGAATTAAAACGAAGTTTGTTATAGTCGTTGCTATCCATTTAACAAATCGTAATAAAATTCTGTTTGTAAAAAGATAGAAGTGAATTTTATTTGAATTTAACATCTTTTTATACAAAGTTAGACCATTCGTACAACAAACTAATAAAGCTTTTGATGCATAAACTTTGCTGCTTTCAGTTTTTCATGTTTTTTCCGTTTTTTCATCTCTTTTTTACTTTTGCTCTTTTTTCAAGCTTGAACTTCGAATACCAGCTGCCACACTTAAATACAAATGGAGCATTAAGCTAGCACAATTAATAGTACAATTGTGCTTAATCAAACAAACTCTAAACATTGACAAAACCTGGTTTTTCTGAATCTTGTATTTACATTTTCAAATCAACGATTTAGGCAGTCTGTTTTAAATAACTAGAAGCAAGTTGGAAATCAATGTAATTTGACCGAAAACAATAAGCAATTATATTAATGCCGCAACAATTTGCGAAAATCAAAAATTGGTTTAAAGATGTTTTTTTGATAAAATTTTTACTTTTAAATAATTTTGAAAATATTTCTAATTAAAGAAACCCACACTAACTGAAAATGATCGTTTGTAATTGAATTTAAACACCTACTTGAAGTCAGACAGATTACAAGAAATATTCATTGCCGAGCACAGTTGGCTCAAAAGGCGCAATCTTTTGGCATCAGTTGTATTTATCCAAAATAATGGACAAAATCTGACTTTATTGCGACTATTTTAAAATAGACTTGTTTAATTAAAATAGTTTGTCTGCGTCAAGCCAAGTTTATCAAGGTAAATTTATTGACAAGTTGCGATAACTAGTTTCCAAACTTATATTCAAATACTTGTGCCCATCAAATTATTAGCATAATAAGCAAACAATTGAATTTAATCTTTATGGCAACAAGTGCGTTTTCTTACTTCATGCACTTGTTCTTTCAATGCCGGCACTTATTTCTGGCGCTAATTTTTAAATGCATATTTTCAAAAATAAGTGCTTAACTAATAAACTACAGCAGGAAGTAAGCTAAAGCAAAGTGCTAGTGATTAACTTGCAATTTGGCAAATGTTTGAAAGCGTGTTTTTCGTTTGCAAAATATAAAAACAACATACAATGAATGCAAAAAACAGTACTTAAATATCAATAGCGGCTAATAGAGATGAGGCTTGGAGTTGAGATACAAGACTAAGAAAAAGTCGTAAAAAGACTGGCCAGTGCCACACTTGAGTGGTCTGACGCCTTTTGCTGTTGCTTTCACTTCAAACTAGCAACTAGCAGCTGTCATAAGACGTCGATTTGACCATTGTTTAAACTGGCAAGTTCATAGGTCAAAGTGGTTGCAAATCTAAACAATCTGAACTCTGATCAAATTGACAGCATTATGGACAAGAGGTGCTAGATCTTCTTGTATTCCTAATAGCAGGTCCGGAAAACCAGTTGATTCAACCAGACTTCAATCAACCGAATCAAATTCAATTTAATTCAAATCAACCAATATAATAAAACTTAACTGAATCAACTAAAGTCATCACAGATAAACTTGAAACAACCAAATCAAATTTAACTAAGCCGACAACCGGTCCGTTTGTAACGATTTGCAACTCTTTTAAAATCGTACAAACGACAACCTTTTACAACTATTTGCTAATTTTTCATTAATTCTGATGAAGAATCAGCACTTCTATGGCAACCTGTTATTCATCAATATTTCTCATTCTGTCTTATCTTTTTAAGTTTTTTTTGTTTTAATTTGTTTTCTACTTTAAGCGTCTATCATTTAAAGAACACTTCAATTTTCCTAATAGTCTGCTTCTTAAATCTAGATGCCTAACCAAACACTTATCTTACTATTGTTTTGATTTCGTCAAATCCTGCCTTGTTTTCCAATTTAATCAGCAAGCTAAAACCAACTTATTATGCAAAAATAGTTCTTAATTTTTGAGCTTTCATTTTTTTTTGCAAAACGTGCTTGTCTTTGAAAATCACAACATCATTACCTTTTAATTTAAATAATCAGCTTCATTACTAATTCATATGTTCAATTTACATTATCTTTTGCTATACAGTTTATCTAAATTAAACTTTTTAAATTAAGTCAGTTGAAGAAATCATCACGCGTACACAGGAATTCAATTTTTCATAATAAATTATATAGTTTAATTTTTTGTTAAATATTTAAAAAAATAATTATCTTCAACTTATCATGTGTAACCAATTTTTATTTTAATTGGAGTAAAATTAAAAAACATGAGAACATGTTAAATAAATTTATTCTAAATCTATTGATGTTGATTGGAAATTTATTTTTTAATTTATACAATGTAAAAATATTTACATTTTAATTACAATTAATTCATTAAAAATTTTTATTTGTTTTTCTTGAATTTTAAATTAATTTATTTTTCTTTCAAATTAAATTTCAAACTATTTATTTTTTCTTACAATTTTTAATTAACAAATATAACCTATTAAAAAAATTTATTTGTTTATAAATATAAATTCAATACAATATTATTACGTAATGTTTTTATTGAGAAACTAACATTTTAAAATTATTTATTATTAATTTAAGAATTAAAAATGATTACCTAATAAATCAAATTACAAACAACTTAGAAATATATAAATAATTATGATTTATTAATTTAGGAATTACACATTGCTTACAATTGCATATGTTTTGTGTATATTTTTATTTAATTTTGCATTTTTAAGTTGCAAATCGGCTAATGTTATTTGAATATTTATTCACATCTTAAATCTTATTTAAAATTATTCCTTTTAATTACTTATAAATTCCATTACGTTGTCATTTGCTAGTTTTAATGAAATAAATCGCACATAGTCTATGCATTTTGTAAATTTAAATCTACTTATAAATAATTAAAATAGTAGTAATGATTAATGACTAATATGGTGATATTCTTAAATTCGTTTTATTTGAATTGTTAATGAGATAAACATTCAATATAAATTTATTTACCATAAACAATTGAAATTTTTTTTTAAGTATTTAAAAAAAAACAATTGGAATTTAAATTAAATAAATTTTTTATATTTACATAGATCAGACATTTCAATATTATTTAATTTTATAAAAAAAAAATTTTAATTATTTAAATAAAAAAAATAATGAGCCCAAAAAAATGCTTATCTATAGTATTCAAATAATTTAGTTAATGTATGTAAAATAACACAAAAGTTGAAAATAAACTTCCTTAATTATAACATAATTATTACATGGTTTACATGCGTTGTTTTTCATTAAAATCATCATTACATATGTTTTTTAATAATATAATCAAATATTGTTTGCTTTTGCTCTACTAATTTCACTTTTATGATAAGCTAAAATGGCAAACTTAAATAGATATATAATAAAAATTTTGATTAAAAATAATGTATTAATTTAGAGTAGATATTTAAAAATAATTAATAAATTAAAATCTTAATTAAATTTTTGATTAATAGAAAATCTTATTATTTAAAAAATAAAAATCATTAAAATTGACCTTATTTAAAACAAGTTAAATTTAGAGTTAACTATATTTTTAATTATCTTTTTGTTATTTTAAATTATAATAAATTTTTAAGCATCTATTTAATTATCAATTAGAACACTTAAAAATCTATTGTTTTAAATGCTAAATTGAAAACAAATGTAAAATTTCTGTTTAAATTATGTCAAACAGTTTCTACATGTTTCGACTTAATCAACTAAAAAATCAAATAATAAACTGATTAAAAATTGAACCAATTAACTTGACAAAAAAGTGTTTATTTTATTTGTTTGTTAAAATTTGCTTGTTTCAATTCCTTTGAACACAATTGAACAATACATTTAATTGAGATTATGGTCTTAATGACTATATGAAGTACAAATAAGTTTTACAAGTTTGAAAGTTTAAGCTTGCCATCTACTAGTGGCAAACAATAACGTCAGAGTCTTGACTTAATACAATCTAATACAGTTTGCTGGATCCGTATCCACTGTCAATTGAAGGTAATGCCTCAGCTTGAGTGTACATCGGCATTGAGCCAGTTGATCCATAATTTGAGGCATAGTTACCCGTGTTAACTGGCACATAAGTGGTAGTGGTAGTCGTTGTTTTCTGAGGCAAACTTTGTACTACTTTAGCGTTTAAATTTGCATTTAAATTTGCGTTTAAATTAGCGCTAACTTGGGTTACGGCACCTCCACCAGTTCCAGAACCACTATGAGAAGTATCATAAGACGCTGGAGAAGCTACTGGAATTAAGCTTAAATGTTGAGTACCTGTATCATATCCAGAAGATAAACCTGCTTCAGAATATGAATTGTCGCTATAAGTTGGGACAGATCCATAACCACCACCATTAGATCCTGAAGATGTACCGTAGGCACTTTGTGCATAAGAACCTAATAAAGCATCAGATGCAGTATGGGCTGAAGATGTGGTTGCAGGTAAGACATAGGTAGATGTGTCACCACCATAACCACCAGAAGTTCCATAGCTACCAGCAGATGATCCGTACCCACCAGTAGTTGCTCCTCCGTAACCACCAGTAGCTGCTCCTCCGTAACCACCAGTTGCTGCTCCTCCGTAGCCACTAGTAGCTGCTCCTCCATAACCACCAGTAGCTGCTCCTCCATAACCACCACCAGATGAACCTCCATAACCACCAGTAACTGCTCCTCCATAACCACCATTAGATGAACCTCCATAACCACCAGTAGCTGCTCCTCCATAACCACCAGTAGCTGCTCCTCCATAACCACCACCAGATGAACCTCCATATCCTCCACCAGATGAACCTCCATATCCACCACCAGATGAACCTCCATATCCTCCACCAGATGAACCTCCATATCCACCACCAGATGAACCTCCATATCCACCGCTAGATAATCCACCATATCCACCACCTGAAGAACCACCGTATCCTCCACCAGATGAACCTCCATATCCACCACCGGAAGAACCACTGTATCCTCCACCAGATGAACCTCCATATCCACCACCGGAAGAACCACTGTATCCTCCACCAGATGAACCTCCATAACCACCACTAGATAATCCACCGTATCCACCAGAAGAACCACCGTACCCACCAGAAGAAACACCATATCCACCAGAAGAACCACCGTATCCACCTGAAGAACCACCATATCCACCAGAAGAACCACCATATCCACCAGAAGAACCACCATATCCACCAGAAGAACCACCGTATCCACCTGAAGAACCACCGTATCCACCTGAAGAACCACCGTATCCACTAGAAGAACCACCGTATCCACTAGAAGAACCACCATAACCACCGCTTGATACCATGTTTGTAACTGGTTCATAAACAGGCGCACTATAGCTGGAAGTACTGCCATATCCTGAACCAGAATATGAAGATTGTCCATAATCAGGTGCCACATAACCAGAATAAGCTGATGAATCAGAATATTGACCACTTAATATACTATTTCCATAGGATCCTCCATATTTTGGACTAGGAATTGTTACTGAATCTGATGTCTGACCTTTTTGACTAGATATACTATTTGAAGCTGGATTGCTCATTAATTGATAACCTACACCGTTAAAATAAACTACTTTTGTTTGTATATTATTTGAATTCGGATTTGTTGACACTTGTTGATTATATCCAACTGTATTTGGAACTGGACTACCAACAAAACTTGTAGAAATTGAATTTGCAACAGGAACAATACTTTTAAAACTACTTTTTACTACTTTTTTTGGTTCAAATAAACCAGTTAATTTATTATTTAAATTTTTAATTTGATCATAACTATATAAACTGGAATGATCAATTTCAGCCGGTAATTCTTCAAATGATTGAAATATTTGATTTCCACCGTTTGAATTTTTTTTTTGATCTGAGTTTTTATTATTTTCAAACTTTTTTTTTGATGGATCATAAATATAGTCAAATTCTGAAAAACTGCTTGGCTTTATTTTATTATAAAAATTATCAAGATAATTACTTTCGGATGGTTTATTTTTTAATTGACTTGAAAGTGTAGAAAATTCGGTAATTTTAACTTTGCTAAATTTAGGTGTATCATTACCGTTATTTAAAAAAGAATTTTGTTTATTTGCTCTGGTTGGAATACCAAAAGCTGAAGATAAACTTGGAAAATTGGCATCATCTTGAGTTGAGGTGATTATATTAATTGTTGGAGGATCATTGTTTGAAACTATTAAATTATTATTTCTAAATAATGATGGGTGTCCTGCTAAAAACTGTTCCGATTGTCCTAAACTATTGGCTATTTGACTTGAATTAAATTCATTAAAAGCTGGATTTAACTTATCCACTAAAACCATATTCATCAATGTGTTAAAAGTACTATTCAAGTTATGTATTAAATCTTCATTTCTTCTTTTGTAAATTTTGGCAACTTTACATTCAAATATTTGTATGGTTAAAACCAATGTAAAAACGGCTTTAATCAACATTTTTAAATTAAATTTGAACAAATTTTTATAGAAAAACCAAAAAAAATGTTAAACTATTTCTGCTCAAAAAACCAAAGATAAACTAATAAAGAAAAAATTTAGTTTTTCAAATAAATTTTAAAACAAAAATCTAAATTAATAAAACAAATTTTTTGAACTTTACGTAAACACATCGAAACTGAAAATAAATTTTTACTTATTCTAAGTACATATTGATTTTGTGTTGTTTCTTTAAAAAAAACATAAATTCGTTTAGTACCTAAAACAATTGTTCACCTTTGAACCACATTTCAAATCAACTGAGCTAAATTTTGTCTTCTTCGATGGCTAATTTTAGCAAAATAAAACCTTTTAAAAAGAATAAACCTACTATAAGAAACAATAAAATGAAATGGGTCGAAATGTGTTCAAGCAAAAAACTTCAATCACTTTTAATTAGAAATAAAAAACGAAACATCATTAGATTGACATTAAATGCTTAGTATCAAAAAAAAATAATAAAAATAAAAAATATTGTATATAAATAAAATGGTTAAACATAGTTTACTGACAATGGTATTTGTGTAATGCACTCATTAGCCCCAAGTTTGATTGTATTCTTAAAATAATTTGTTGTTTTTTTTCTTTTAAATCACTACACTTTCCATCGTCTACACTTTTTTTAAGCTGATCAGTTTTAACAAAATAAGTATAAGTGGTAGTAAAAGAGAACTATCAATTTTCAAGTTTACAAGGGCAGTTGATCCTGACATTGCATTTGCGTATAAAGCATCACAAGCCGGTGGACAAATTACATTAACTGTTTCAAATAAAGTGATTTGAGCATCTGTGATTGCCAATTTGTTAAAAGCTCGACAGGTGTAATTTCCATATTGTTTTTTTTCAATACGTCTAATTTTTAAAGTGGTTGCTGTAAATTCGTCGCTAGTAGAATAAATATTAATTTGGTAATGGTGATTATTAGTCAATTGCTGGCCATCTTTTAGCCAAACAATACTGGGTGAAGGAAATGCTTCCACATGACAATGCAATACAGCCTCATATTGCAAAGCTTGTCCATATCTTGGTCTACCAACTTTGATACTTGGTTTGAATTCAACTTCTACTGATATGGCTCTTCGACTACCAGGAATAACACCATTATCCGCCACGCAATAGTAAGTACCTCTATCGTTTTTTGTCACATTTTTAATTATTAGGCTGTTTCCTACATTTAAAAAAAATTAAATTAACTATTTATATCTAATTACTTAATTTGATAAAATCTACCTTTATAAAAAGCAGCATTTGAATTAGGCAATAATTCATTTTTTTCTCTTCGCCAAAATATGATTGGTGATGGAAATCCAGTTGCATAACAGTCAAGTTTAACATCACTTCCTGTTGAGGTAATTACATGTCTTGTGCTATTATCAAAAATAATAGGAGGAATACGAACAAATAACCAAACATTCGCACTAACTTTACTACTTAAGCTAGCCACAATTTGACATGCATACAAACCAGTGTCTAATTCTTGAACTTTGTCAATAGTTAAAACATATGTATTATTTTGAGGATGATATTGAATTCTATATCTTGAATCAGGAATGTTTACCGTTGTTCCTAAAAAAAAAAAATTGAATTTGATTTGAAAGATATTTATATAAATAATTTTTAGTAAATTATACCCCTTGAAATAAATAAATAGTTTCTAGAATCTTTTTTATTAATTTTGACAAATTCTACAGGATAATCTCTGGCATATTGAACAGCACACAATATACTAATACTATCACCAATGTTAACAACTTTTTCTTTTGAGATGAATGAAATTTCTGGATGAGCTTGACTGTTTACATTTGAAATATAAACACTAAATAAAATTAATATTGCAAAATTAAAATATTTATGGGCATAGGTACGTTTGAAAAAATTTCGAAATGATAACAAACTTTTGCAAAATAATTTTGATTTGATTAAACTATTTACAATGACGTTAGATGAAGATGAATTTTCTAAATCGTTTGATGAAATTGAGGTGTTTTTTTTTTTTATTAAATATTGTTCACGATCTTGCTTCATTTTGAATTACACTTTCTTAATTTTAAGTGCAAACAGTTAAAAAAGGTAGTAATATTAAGAATTAAATTTAATTCACTATGATTAAGTCATGATTTCACTAAAATTAGATTTTGAATCATTTTTGTTGCACTGGCTTTAATAAAAAAGTTATAGTAAAAGTAAACCTACGCCTTGTTTGGGTCTAACTAAAGTCAGAATGCTGTTTCAAGTAAATTAAACAAAATTCACCTTGCCAACCGACTTTTACGGATTTCAGCAACTGTTTAATTGTATTCAAACGGTAACATGCAAAGCTTAAATTGAACGATTTGATTATAATCAAATTACTTTCTACTAATTAAATTTGCATCCAATTTAGTAGAAAACGTTTTTTTTTGTAATTGTTTTGCTTTTTACCTACAATTGCCAAAATTTTGCTCAATTTATTAGTTACCAGTAAAAAACCTAAGTAACTTGCAAAATAATATGTTTAACACACCCCGAATTGCAGATAAATATTTTTAATAAAAATTAGTCTTCTATACAGAACTATTCAAATGATGAAAAAATTTTAAACAGGTAATACAGCTTTAGCTATTAGAGAATCCCAAGAGCCTCAAACTGTGTTTCCTTTTCAATCTCAATCATCCTTCAAACCAGTTTTTGGAGTTGAAAAAACAAGTTTTTAAGTATTATGGAAAAAATAAATATAAAAAAAAAAATTTTACATTGATAATGATAAACTTTTATGCCTAAAATTTTTGAAATAAAATTTAGGATATTTTAATTATTTCTTGATATTTTAAATGCAAAATAAGTGTTTAAAATTTTTTTTTTTTAAACAAATTATAAATTTTTAAATCACTTTAAACCTTATTTTTTACTAATTTTATACATTAAACAACTAGCATTAATTTGATTCAAATTAAATATGGTTATTCAAAAAATACATGATAAAAATAAATTTTAATAAAAAAATGTAAAAAAATAATTTTTTTATTTATAAATTAATTCTCATTAGGAGAGGTTCCAACTAACAATCCTTTTAAAAATGTCCAAAAATGTGCCAATGCTTGTTGTTGCAATTGAGCCTGTTGATTATTAAGTCCTTCAACAACTTGTAGATCTCTTGGTAAATTTGGTTTTAATGAAATTTTAAGTTTATCCCATATATTCACATTTTTTATAGGATCTTTTAAGTCTTTATTAGCATATGAATCTTTAAAATTTAAAGCTTCTTCAGTCCCCATATAAAAATGAGCAAGTAATCTCTAAAAAATAAGTAAAAATAATTGAATCAAAAATACAAAAACATTTCTAAAAAATTACCATTTCTAATAATAAATCTTGAGTCAAAAAAGAATCTCTTGTAGTCTGATAATATAAATGTAGAGGTTTACCATATTCAAGAGGTTTTTTTTCAGGTGGTGGCATAACCCAAAATAATAAATTACTAGATTTACCATTTAAATTATAAGAATCAAAAGGTGAACAAATAAGTCCCACACACGGTATATAAGGACGGTCGTGATCAGTATTACATAAATTTAATTGATATTGTAATTGACATTCTATATCTTTAATAGAGGGTTGCGCAGCTCGTTCCCCATGACTATGATACCAGCCAATTACACTAAGATTTCTTTGCCTTATATTTTGCATTACTTCTTCTTCAACAAGTTGTGCTTTTGATTCATCATTTACTTTAGCACGACAAGGAAAAGCTTGCAAAATACTTAAGTTCAATGTTGATGCATCCCATGATCCTGCTAAAAAACCAGAAACTTCTGTATTGGTTAAATGACAATGAAAATCAATTAATAAAAGAGCATTTGTAGATATTGTAATATCAAAAGGTTGTAGTCTTTCTCCATCATAAAAAGAATCTGTTTTTACTAGTTGATTACAATTTAAATTTGCTGGTTCATTATTTTTAACTAGTTGTTTTGATGGAAGCTTATTGTGTTCTACTATGCCTCTTTTTTTTAATATTTCAACATCATTTTCTACTTTAAAATCCAATTTTAACTTAGGTATAAAATCGCAATTTAAGCTTAATTTTAAAAGATCTGAACTTGTTTTATTCGTTTCATCAAAAACTGTAGGATATTGATTTTTCGTAGCATTTACTAAATTATTTACTGAAGTTGGGTTACTTGTGCCAAACATTTCTTTTTTCTGTTTACGATACCATCTTAATTTATAAGAATCAAGTCTTTTTCCTTTATATTTAATAGTAGACCAAGCTGAAATAGTTTTATTAATCGGTTCTAATGTCATTGAACGCTTACAGCAATTTACCCAAGAACTAGGAGTTGAAAAGAGTTGTTTGTTTTCTGTCCATCTTATTCCACCATTTGGCAAAAGATCAGCAAAAAAAGTTTTTCCCTAAAAAAATAATTTGATATTTTAAAAATAAATTTTAAACAAATTCAGTTCAAATTACCATAAATTCCATTGAAAACGCATTACTTTCGGGGATTAAAACTTTATCATCAATTAAAGTTTTAACAGAACAAGTATGACCTAAAAATGATCTTTTACCAACAGTTAAATAAGATGAACCTATCATATTTTGATTTTCGAATTCATCAAGATCATCTTTATCTTCTTCTTCATCTTCGTTATAAGTTTCTTCTTTAGTTTCTTCTTTTAGCTCCTCTTTTTTAACTTCTTTTGTTTCTTCTTTAATTTCTTCTTTAATTTGTTCACTATTTTTTTCTTTTAATTTATTTTTAATTTCATCTTTGTTATCATTTTTTAATTCATCTTCATCTTTTGAAATCTGTTTAATTGCGTCTTCTTTGTGCTCACCGTTGGCAGCATCAATTTTAATTTTAGTTTTTTCTGGCGAATTTTTTTCTGGTTGGTTTTTTTTTGACAAAAAATCTATAACATTTTCATCTTCCAATTTCTCTCCGTTTGTCTTGGAATTATTTACCTCATTTAAAGATTGTTCATTTTCATTGGGTATGAGTTTTTCAATTTTTTTTTGTAAATTTGGATTTTGGCCTGTTGCCGTATTGATTCCATTGTCATCGCTAGTCATTATAAGTTAATTTTAAAACTGAATGAAAATAAACTTTAATTGCTTTTTAAATGAATCAATTTGATTAAATTTTATTATAGTACACTTTTGATAAAAAATTGGACTTATAATTTTGTGTACAAAAAAAAAAAACTGTCAAAATATAAGCCGAAACGATAACAAAGCCGATTTTCACAAAATGAAATTCATATTTATTTTATTAAAGCGTATTTAAATGCCATTTAAAATGATTTAGCAATTTAGAACTAAAATCAGTAAGCACTAGACCGGTATTAATTATTTTGAAATTAATTAGTATTTATTTACCCAAATTATATTATGCGCTTGCACTCGTTTTGCGTTACCTAAGTAAAAATCAGCTGTTTTAAACTATTTGTTTATACATGTGCTAGGCGTGCCTTGTTTAGGTGATTTAAAAGCAGAAAAGCGATTTTTGGCTGTTGGAAAAGCTTTAATATTAATTATGACAATTATCAAAAAACTAATCAAAAATGGATTTAGCCCATTAATAATCAGTAGTCGCAAAGTTTCTACTGATTGTTTGCATACGTTTAAACTTGGTCAAACGAGCAAAACAGCCAAAAGCAATCATTTAAATAACTACAATCTAAGCAATAATATTCGTCGCGAATTCACCTCTAAATCTAATGATTTTGAAATAGTTGTCAAACAAACATTAGAATCACTTAATGAATGTTTTGAAGATATTTTGGAACAACAAAATACAGTCAAAGATTTTGACATAGCACTTAGTGTAAGTTACTTTTCTCTAATATTTTGTTCATTTTCCCTTTACCAATCTTTCACAATTTAGGACGGCGTGCTTACTATAAATCTGGGAGAAAACGGGACTTATGTAATTAATAAGCAGACTCCTAATCAGCAAATATGGCTGTCCTCACCAATCAGGTTAGTCTCAATAGAATAAAATCAATTTGATTACCGATTTAATTAAATTTTACATTTTAGTGGTCCAAAAAGGTTCGACTTGGTTGATAATAATTGGATTTATAAACATGACCGAAATTGTTTATTCTCTTTGTTAAATCAAGAAATACAGTCGATTGTGAAAATGGACAATATTGATTTCAAAAAGTGCAAACCAGGAAAATAATTATTTTTTTTATTATACTAAAAACAGTATGGCTGTGTTACTTTTGTAAATAAAAATACATAATGATGACGCTTGTGTCGCTTTTGTTTATCTTTTCAAAGTAATTAGATAATTTTTGTAAAACAGTTACATTCCAATCGAATACGCTATTCTTGAACGTATACACTTAATCTAAAAATGAACGACTTTGATATGTCATCCAGTCCAGATTCTGTAGATGTGAAATTAACATCAAGTGAGGATAATATTTTACCTTATTTTATTAAAGCTAAGATTGTGAAAGGATTTGGTAGAGGTTCTAAAGAGCTAGGAATTCCGACAGCAAATCTAGATTCAAAAGCGATTGAAAATCTTCCTTTAAAAGATGGTGTTTATTTCGGATGGGCATCTTTAGTAAATAAACAAACAAAAGAAGTTAACGTTTATATGATGTCATGTAGTATTGGAAAAAATCCTTATTATTCAAACGATAATAAAACTTTGGAAGTCCATATGTTACACAAATTTGAAGGAGATTTGTACGGAGAAACCTTAAGAGTAATAATTTGTGGTTTTATTAGAGAACAATCTGACTTTGCATCGCTAGATGAATTAATTATTGAAATAAAAAGAGATATCGATATAACTATAAATGAACTTAAAAAAAAAAAGTGGCTAGGTTTAAAAAATAATCCTTTTTTAAAAAACACAAAAAATGAATAATTTTAAGATTTAAAAGTTTAATAAATTGATGTGTACAATGAATATAAATACGATGCTATGCGATAAAATCAAGTGGTCTATTGAAGCCACCCTTACGATTCATATATTGACGGTATTTTCGTTTTTGAGCCAAATGAACACCAGACACATCGTTACCAGCCACATGTGTTCCCTTTGTGCTGTTGAAATCACCAAAGCCCATTAATTTCATCATTTCAATTTCGTCCTGAGTTTTTCCTTCAAGATCTTTTTCAGTTATTTCCGGCCTTTTAAGTAAAAAGTCGGGTACAGCACCCCCAACCTTTTCTTTCTTCTCATTTGATCTACTTCTAGATCTTCTTCGCTCTCGACTTCTGCTTCTGCGACGATGTCTATCTAACCTACGTTCTCTGGAATGTGCTCTCCGATGTCTGTCAATTCTTCTGTCTCTCAAGTCTCTATCACGGTCTCTGTCTCTTTCTTTTTCTCTTTCGCGAACTCTGTCCCGATCTCTGTCTCGGTCCCTTTCCCAATCTCTATCACGATCTCTGTCCCGATCCCTGTCGCGATCTCTGTCTCGATCTCTTTCCCTGTCTCTATCTCTGTCCCGGTCTCTGTCTCTATCCCGTTCTCTGTCCCGATCTCTTTCACGATCTCTCTTTTCTCTAGATCTGCTTCGGTTTCTATGAGATCTATCCTGTCTGGTGTCACGCTCTAAATCAAGTCGTCAACCGTATATAAAATAAATAAATAAATCTAAATCAGACTAACCTCTTCTAGGTGATCTTGATCGGCTTCTGGCCATTTTGAACTCGGAAGCCAGTTGACGATAAAAAGAACAAGATAATTAATAAAAGTTAAATGTTAGTCAAGTTAAAACCAAAACATTAAGCAACGCCTTCTATGTTGAATTAAAAAAAAAACTAGTGCGCTAGTTTCAAAAGCACCAAAAAGCTTTTTTAATTTAACTTGCTTTAATTTAAATGAAGTTGCAAAGTATATAAAACAGACTACAGGACCTTAATTTAGTTTCTTAAAAGATTGAAACACTAACTGGATTCAAATTTATTATGATACGTGAAGCAAACAGTTGGTTCTAGTCGCAAACACTTACACAAAGTGAATGTTGAGAAAAATAGAGGCGGTATTGAGTGTTTTGCAAAACATAAACAAAAGTTGGCTTGATGAGTAGTTGACTCGTATTTCAGGTGGTGTACTTAAGAACCGGACCTTAAGATCCGGATGCAAATGCAGTCCAGACAGGATTAAAATGCTGATCTCTAGTCTGGGCTGAATTTACGAGGAAAAATGAAACAATCGAGTGTGGTCGTAAATCTGGCCAGTTTGTCTTTGATCACGGCTGCACTTCCTCTAATCGCTTTCATCTTCTGCATCCTAGTGAGTCTGGTATCTAATTACCACGAGGCCACTTCTACCCACTGCAAAGTTAAAAATTTTTTGCCTTCTATTAGTGCATCCATCGGCAATTTTAGTCCTCAGAAATATGTCTGGCGAATTGCCATAGGGCTTCATTCCACACCCAGATTTTTCATTTGTTACCTTTGCTATAAACTATTTCACCATAACACTACCACCTTTCTTCTGAATCTATTAGAAATCAGCTGTCTAATCGGCCTCTCATTTGTCTCATCTGTGGAAAACTTTCGTAAGCAAATTTTTTAATTTTTTTTACACATATTAAATTTTTGATTTATAGTTTTACATGCAAAGTTCTTCACCTTGTTTGTCATCTCATCGCTTTTCTACATGTTCATCACTTTGTATAAAGTGATTGGACACAAACGTGGCATCAGACATTATTGCGCATTCCTTAACTTATTTTCCGGCATTATGGCCGTATACCTTTATCTAAGACACAACTGGTACTGCGAACCCGGAGTTTACAGTTTGTTCGCATTGAGCGAGTACATCGTGGTCATTACCAATATTTTATTTCATTTTCAAGCCTATTATGAGCTCAAATATATGCAAGCTGTGGTGACCGACAAAAATTACAAATTATTTCTTAATAACGATCTCGAACACCAATCTCATTTAATTTAACTTTCCTTTATCAGTCTATTTCGGACTAGTCATTTTATTTATTTCATTATTTAAATTTAGGCTTTGTGAATCAATGAAAATATTAATATACTTTTGCTATTTAATTTTCAAATTCATATTACAATTCTAATCATGTATTCATATAGAAAAAAATTTAAACAATAAAAAAATGAATAATTAATTTTTTAAATTAACTAGTTTTCTTTCTAGAAGATTTTCCTTTTACTTTTTCTGCTTTTACTGCCTTTTGAGGTTCACTTCCTTTAAAAAATGAAGTCATCATTTCAGACAGTTCAGGTATGTCATATTTTGCCATTTGCAAATTTTGCATTTCCTAAAAAAAAATAAATAAAAAATTAATTTTAAGTGAAATATAATGGGCATAATTTCTTAAAAAATACTTACTTTTTGAGTTTCAGGACCACTAGAATTTAACATTTTTGGTATTAAAACAACTAAAATCATAGGTAAAATCATCATTAAAACCATCGGATTAAAAATTAGATCTGTTATTCTCCAACTTTCACGTATCTGGAAATATCTGAATTGAGTTTTAGGGAAAAACTTCAAAGGATAAATTGTTTGTTGTACTAGTGAAGTTTGAATGTAATTAATTTTTCTAGCCCTAATTTTTCCCTTAGAATTGATTTCTATGCGAACTGGTTCAAATAAATAATTAGGATTTGTTACATCTATTAAGTAAGATCCTGGTGGTAAATTTTTCACTTCAAAGGAACCATCTTTTCTAAATAAAAATTTTTAAAATTAATTTTTATTGTTTACAATATGTTTACTTACTTTAAAAAGCCCAAATATTCACCATAGTTAACAATGATACGAGTCTCAGTAATCCAATTATCAGTTAAAACATAGGTCTTTGGTATTTGTACTTTGCCTTCAATTTTATTGAAGCGAACATAGCTGGTTTCTAGTTGGTTTTTTTGTTCATTATCTAAGTATTCGTTATTTACATCATCATTTATTTTAACAAAAGACCCTTCTGAACTAACAAGAGCTAAGAACAAAGTAGAACAAATGACTTTTATTAAGAGCATATTGGTCAATTAAAGGCTTATATAATAAACATAAATTTTCACAAATGTGTAAACATCAGAGCGACTAACTCATGCGCAAAAGTTGCCGTCTTTATATCAATATTAAGAGAGGGCTGCACGGTCGCTTTAACTATAAATAATAATTAAATTTGTGAGATTTGCGAATATTCATATTCTTCTATGATTCCTGGTTAAAATCGCAATGTTTGAATCGAAAAATATATTTTGCCAAATTTTTCTTTAAACCAATTGAAAACAACAAATTGGATATAATGCATTATTTGATCGAAGCCCGAAAATTTATAATTATTTTCAGTTCAACTGAAATTTTTTTAATTACAAAACGCTACTCAATTTAATACACTTTGATTATTATGCTATAAAAACGGAAATTATTCATGATTTTAAACAAGCTCCACTGGTTAGCTAAGTCGCTGCTAATAATGATATTAATTATCATTTTTGATTACTAAGTTTGGAAACGCTGCTATAAAAATTATTTAAGAATTCATTAAATTAAAACTTTGTTTCAAAATGGGTTCAATCGTTCGTCTCTTGTTTGTTTTATCGCAATCCAAATTATCTTTTTTATTATGAATGAAACCAACTAAAAATGTGGCCACAACCTAAGAATTTGTTTTTGTTCCTTAAGCACATGTTAGATGAATACGACTGCGCATGTGCTGAACATACGTAAACAAATAAAGATAGTTCTTTAGACTTGTTTCAAACAAGTCGAATATGTATTTGAAACATGTATCTAGGTTTTTTGATCTAAATACACAAAAATTGAACCTCATCAGGTGCATTCACAGAAATAGTTTGTTTCAACTAGTTGATCAACAAAATTGGATTTCTTTGTTTCACACGTCTTTTCAATGTAAAAACTTTTCAAAACAAACAAAAACTGAGTGCAAAGTGAGGGCAGGCGTTTCAACCAGTAGTGATAGGAAAAAAAATGCATCAATTAGTCAAATAAATGATAATTCGCATGTTGCAACTGAAATGACCACTGTACTAAATGTGGCAGAAAAAAATGATGCTGCCAAAAACATTGCTAATATTATGTCTAGAGGCACATCTAAAACCAAAAATGGACTTTCCAAGTACAACAAAATTTATGAGTTTAATACTATTGTACCTGGTATTGGTGAATCTAAAATGGTTTTTACTTCTGTTTCTGGACATTTGTTGAACAAAGAGTTTAAAAATAATTGTAAGAATTGGCAAACTTGCGATCCAGTCACATTGTTCAGTGAGGCCATTTTAGACTTTTGCCCTAAAAACTTTCAAGAAATTAAACGAACGTTGGAACGAGAAATCAAAAAGTGTCAAGTATTAATCATTTGGACTGATTGTGATCGGGAAGGAGAAAACATTGGTTTTGAAGTGATCAACGTTTGTAAAAAAGTTAATCCGAGAATTCGCATTTTAAGAGCTAAATTTTCCGAAATTACTCAACGTGCAGTCACTAATGCCATTAATGGATTAGTCGAGCCAGATAAGCGTCAATCAGATGCTGTCAACGTTAGGAGAGAACTTGATCTTCGAATTGGAGCTGCATTTACTAGATTTCAAACTTTATATTTAAAACCGCATGTACAAAACGTTAAAATTATTAGCTATGGAAGTTGTCAATTTCCTACTTTAGGTTTTGTAGTGGATCGTTACAAAGAAATTAAGAAATTTAAGTCACAACCTTTTTGGTTTTTAACTGTGACTGATAAACGTAAAGATATTGAAGCTGCATTTCGTTGGCAAAGAATTAGACTTTTTGGTTTGATGGAATGCACAGCTATTTATAATAAAGTACTTATGAATCCATTGGCTCAAGTTTGCAATGTTCAAAGTAAACGAGCTACAAGGTATCGTCCTACACCAATGGACACAGTTCAATTAGAAAAATTAGCATCTTCAAAATTAAAAATTAGTTCAAAAGAGACAATGAAGATTGCTGAAAAACTTTATCAAAAAGGTTTTATTAGTTACCCTCGTACAGAGACAACAATTTTTCCACCTGATTTAAATTTAAATCAATTAGTTGAATCACAAGCTGATGATCCTGTTTGGGGGTCATTTGCAAGAGATATTCTGACTGAGGGTGCAAGGCCAAGACAAGGAACCAAAACAGATAAAGCTCATCCTCCTATTCATCCAACAAAATATACTTCTTCATTAAGTGGAGATGAAAAAAAAATTTATGAATTAATAGTAAGACATTTTTTAGCTTGTGTAAGCGCAGATGCAATCGGTAGTGAAATGATTGTTAAAATCAATATAAATAATGAAATATTTCTAATTAATGGATTGGTTATTTTAGAAAGAAATTTTCTAAATATTTATATTTATCAAAAATGGAATAATAAAGAAATACCTGAATATAAAATGGGAGAGACTTTTAAACCGTATGAAATTCTAATGAAAGAAGGTAGCACTTGTCCACCGCCTCTTTTATCCGAATCTGATTTAATTAGTTTAATGGAGAAACATGGAATAGGAACAGATGCAACACATGCTGAACATATTGAAACAATAAAAGATCGAAATTATGCAGAAATGACAAAAGAACGAAAATTTATGCCTAAACAATTAGGGTTAGGTTTGGTAGAAGGATATTTAAATATGGGTTTTGAATTATCAAAACCATTTTTAAGAGCAAATTTAGAGCGTGATTTACAAGCAATATGTGATGGTACGAAACAACCACACGAAGTTTTAGAAGAACAGATTAAATGTTACAAAGATATATTTATTCGAGCACAAAACAGAGCAAATATTTTGTTGAATAATGTGCAAAAATGTTACCGTCTTACTGAAGAAGAAATGTCCATTTGATATATCATTTAAAAATAATATTAAGCATTGTATATTTAAATCTATAGATATTTTAACATTATTATCAGCATTCACTAAAATTTGATTATTTTTTATGTATGAATTGCTCATTAAGAATCCATTTCTAGTATTTTATATATAGATAAAATTAAAAATCATCATGTCGCTAATGTAACATAAAAACAAATTATATATATTTTTTTTTATAGAAAAAAAAAACAAAAAAAATAAAATTATAATTTATCAATATTATTACAAAGTAATATTATTATAGATTCAATTAAATTTGTAAATAAAAATTTTTTTTTAAATAAATTAGATTAAAACAAGTGCATTTTTTATATTAGTTTTACATTTTTTTATTAAATTAATTTTTTTTTAATTTTTTTAAATTTTAATGTTTATAAAAAAAATTATTAATAATTAAAAAAAAATTTTTTTTTTTAATTATTGTTGACTTAATAAAAAAAAAATTTAAATATTTTTATTTTTGCATAAAAAAGTTTTAAGTTACTAATAAACGTGCTTTTTAATAATTTAAGCAAAATTATTTAAATAAAATAACTAATTTAATATATATTATTTTTATTTGAATTTTTGTAAAATTGATCTCTGCATTATTTTTGACAATTTAAAATTGACTAAATTCAATAAAATTTGTCTAAATTGTTGATAAATATAGTCTAATAAAAAGAAAAAATATATTTAAAAAAAAAAATATACAATAATAAAATAAAAATACGAGCAAACAATTTAAAAAAAAAAATCATCTTCATAACTTGTCTAAACTCAATTTAGTCTTTTTGCTAACTTGATCCTAAAAACAGACATAAGCAAATAAAATAAATAAAAAACAAATTTAAAATATGGTTAAAAGGTTAAAATTGTGCATCGTGCATAAGATTAGCATTTTATTTGTTTTCCATTGAATTGTTTTCATTATTATGCCCATATGATAATCATATTGAACTAAGCACATTTTTTTAAATTGAAATCAAACAGGCTAAAGTATTTGAAAAAAAAAAATAGAAATATAATAATAATGAAAATACATACTTGCAAATGTGAAAAAGTAAAATAAAATTTTAAGCTTTGCTTAAAATTTAAACTAAATAAACAAAATTTAAAATAAAAAGATATAAAAGTTTAAATCAAAAGTGAGAAAATGAAAATAAAAAGCAATATGATTTTGGTGGATGATAAGTAAAATAATTTGAAATACGATGTAATAAAAGACAAACATAAGTAAAAATTCAATAGAAAAAAAATCATAACTAAATAGAAAGTTTTATTGTTTTAATTTCAGTTTATTTTATAAAATTTTTATTTTAACATGTACCAAATATAAGTTAAATTTTAACTAATTTGAAGTTTAATATGCATTCAATATTAAGTTTTTTATTTTTATAAATTTTTAAAAATAATATTTTTAAAAATGTAGATATGATTTTAAAAAAATAAAATTTGTTTTTAATGTTAAATAAGATTTTTAATACTTAATTTTAATAAAATTAAAGAAACAAATAAGTTTTATTATTTAAAACTTAAATTTAAAATAAAAATTTATTAACTTAAAAATAATATTTTTTGATAGAAATAAATAGCATAAATTTAAGTTTATAAGTGTTAAACATTGAATAATTTTAAAAACAAATAGTTTTGAAGTTTTTGACATAGTTAGGATAAAAATTTATTCATGATATATTAAAGTGTAAGATTTGTATAGAAAAAAAAAAAAATTTTATCTGATACAATCATTGAACTGAGAGAATCTACTACCATTAATGTTTATGATTATGTGTTTATATTTTCACTAGTTTATTTAATTTGCAACTTTTTTAGCATTACTAATCTACTATATGAATTTCAGATATTATATTATATTGATAAATTAATTCAAAACATTGTTTAATATTGTGTCCTATGAGGAGCATTTTAAAATTCGTGAAATTTAATTTTAAGGTCTTATAATAAATAATATGTTAAAAAAATAAATAAAATGATTGGGCTAAAAATGGTTAAAAAATTTGTCTTATTAAGATAAATAAAATCTTACCAAAATAAACTTAACGCTACTATATGATATAAAGTTCATCAATAGTTTAATTGATAAGATTTTAAATTTCAAATTTTTAGCTATTCAGTTCACCAGGTGTAAAATTTGAATTTCTCTATCATACTCGTCTTGTACATACTCAATCAATGCCAATATCATTTGCCTCTACATCCGTTCTCAAACAAAATTTGATCCCTCCTATTTTTTTAGACCATGCGCGAATTTAACTTTTACAAAGTTTAGTCTGCCTTTCTATTATTTGGTTGCTTGTTTTCATAATGATGAAATTATTTAGAACATCAAACACAATTAAGTTTTTATTTATTTGCTACTCTGTTTAGCTAGCAAATTTATTTTTTCTTCAAGCTTAATGTTTCGTTAAAATAGTTTTTCGCGCCAATTTTTTTTATATTTGCTTTTTTTATAAATTAATTTTCATGACTATTTTAAGAAAAGCACTTGCTTTAACTTGAAATATACTTTGTTTTTTTTGTATTTTTAAATTCACTGTTATTATAAACAAATGAAAAATGATTAAAAAAAACAATGAAAGCATTATATCAGATCAATGGTTCTAAGATCTTAAGAAAATTAACAAATGTTTTATTCACTGATCAATTTAAATCAGCTGATGGATGAGTTAATTTTTAATATATAAATCTGATAAAAAAACAATTGATCAAGTTATTTTTATAAAATTATAGGATATTGACTATTTTTTTTATTTTCTATATGTTATTGTCTATATTAAATAATAGTTTAGGTGTTTAACATTAAAATAAAAAAAAATAATCAGCAACAATTTTTCTATAAATCTTAATTAATTTTATTTTATTTAGTTATAATTCAAATCTAAATTGAAACTTATTTATAAATTGTGTTAAATGTAATTTAATTTTAAGTTAAAATTATAGCGAAAACAAATGGATTTAAGTAAATAAACTGTATTTAATAAGAAAAATAATTGCAACACTTATGCATACAGCTGTCATTCGTGATATTTGATTTTCTTCCGTTTAATACAAAAAAAAAATAATCACAAAATTTAACAATAAATAGACAAATATACATTTACTACACAATATATTTACATTTGAAGTTATAACTTGTTTTTTTACGTTTTTTTCAAACTTTGCATCTTTAATTTTTTTTTTTAATTTTTTTTATCATATTCAGCATCTTTTCACACCTTTAACATTTTGCCTAAGCATAAAATTGTCTTTTCTATTGAATAGCCAGTAATTCAGCAACTTGTACTTGCCACATTTGTTTTAAATGTATATTTCTTTTTTTCTATGCACTTTCATAATTCATATTCTATTTTTATTTTTCATCTTTTGGTTTTTCATATATTCTTTTCTAAACTAGTTTCGTTTTCAAGATTGAAAACATATTAAACTACATGTTTTCTTTTAGTTTTGATTACTGGATAACATTGAGAGCAAAAATATTAGTTAGAATTTATTCAACTAAAGTTTTTTTACTATAACGGTGGCAAATGGTTTCACAATTACATTTGCATCTGTTGCAATCTAATCTTTTTTGCATTAAAATTGCAAAATTTTCAAATATCAAATACATTAAAGCATTGAAAAGTGAACGGCAAACTTATTAAGTAGGAAGAAAATAAAAACCATAGACTTAGAATCTGTGTTCAATGTTTGAAACAAAATTTGGACACCAAGTAGCCTTTTTAAAGTTTGACTTTGTCAGGCCATTATTTACATAAAACTAGGTTTTAAAATTAGGTGGAGCCAAACAAACTGTAAACTGTACAATAACTTGATCTTAGAACAATATGTTGGTGCATGTAATCAGCTTAATAAACCGGTGCCCGTGATAAAACGGGTTGCAAAGCATCCAGATGAACCACCCGTTTTGTGAGGACAATGAATGCATCCAATTGAAGCCACATTCAAACAATCAGCTTCCCTTCCATTGCACTTGTTTCAATCATCACTTGTCCATTGTTATTCAATGACGTTTTCTATTATACTCGTCGTTTTTCACTATTTTGTCCTTGCTTTGCTTTTGCATTAACAAATAGTCATTTAAGCTATTTAAAACACTTAGTCTCATAAATAGCGAAAAAGCTCTTTCTATGAATGGAACATTTGCAGTTCTTTTTTTGTCTAGATCAAATTGATATATTTTATGTACACATTTTTTTCTCTTTTATATATTAAATGTTCAAATATTTAATACATATATGTATATGACAAATAGATTTTCTATGTACGCAAATAAGGGTGGTAAATGTAAGCATTAAATACTTTTAGAAAATATGTTTTATTAGTTGACTAAAGCTGACTTAATCAACATTTTGCCTTTTTGTTAAATCTTTTTAAAATTAAAGCTTTAAAACTAATTTTGAATTTATTTTCAATTTTTTTACTCTTTATTCACTTTTCTTATATAAGATCTCATATCAAAATCGTCAAAATAAAAAATAAATAAGGTTTTACAATTTTGAAACCTATAGCTTACTAAATTTGCAAATAAAAATTAAACTAAGCTAACTACATTTGAAACGAATTTGGAAATGTGATTAAAGAGTTGTAGTCCACCCACAAAAAATTTGATTCCAATTTTATTTAAATTAAAAAAAAAAAGTTTAAATTAAATTAAAATAAAAAAATAAACTAAGATTAGTAAAAAAATTGTTAAATAAATGTATCAAAATCGATATTTAAATACATTTATGTTTGACATTTGTTGAATAAATTTTAAATAATTATTTTATTTTGAGTTTTATTTTGTTATTTATTATAAATTTATTTTTTTGATTTTAAAATTAATTTTAGTATTAATTTAAAAAAAAATATTTTTTTCAAAATAAATTTTTATTTATTTTTAATAATAAAATGTTTTTTTTTTTTGTAAAAATTATATTAAAGTGTATGTCAAATTTAACCTCAATAATTTATTTTGTACTAAATTTCGTTGTTTTTTAATATTAAATGATGCAAATGGTTTATTGCAGTTTGTTTAAACTTAATGTAAAACTAAGTTGTATTTTTGTATTAAATAGATATTATTTACACATTTTTATTTTTTTATATAAATTTATTTATTATATTCATATATAATTAAAAGTGTATTTTGTAACCAAGCTGCAAATACAATTTAATGTTAAATCATTTATATTTTTTCAATGATGATGCTTAAACTCATCAAGTTCATTGATCAATACTAATTCTAGTAACGTTGTTTAGCCTATAAAAGGATCACAACTAAAGCAAGATTTTTAATCGAGTTTTGGCTTGTAAATTTAATTAAGTCGTAAATGGCAAAAGTGGCTTAAATGTGAAACTTATATAAAGCCAATGTCAGAAGTGATGCAAATGGGAAACAAACTAAAATCTGAATTGGACTTCTTTTTATATACATTTTATTTACACAGAATTTCATTGGCTTTTATTTTTTTTTAAATATTATTTATTTTTTTTTTTTTTTTGGCTCATGCGTCATTCTGATTGTTAATTAAAATTTAATTAATTTGATTGATTTTTCAAATTTATAATTAAAATAAGTTTTTTTTTTTAGACAATTTAATCTGCTTTTATTTAATTTTTTTGTCTATTTTTTTATATATATATATTATTTTTTTTTGAAATTTGGTTAAAAATTCTTTTTCACATTTTTTATGTTTTAAATGTTTTCAAACTTTCAAGACAATATTCAAAAACTAAAGCAAAATAATATAAATGTTAGGGTTTTTAAAAAATAAAAAAAGTAAGTAAACCCTAATTGAAACTGAAAAAGAAGTTTAATCAATAGTTTCTAGCAATTATGATTACAAAGTTTTTTTACATTTAATGGGTTTAAAAATTAATTTAATTAAACTGACTTTTGTGGAAATTAACATTAAGAAATAATATATTTGAAATTAAATTTGATTGCGATCAATGGAGTTTGTTTAGAAAAGCAAATTTAAATTATAATATCAAGTCAAAAAAAAATTAATTTAATTCAATTGATGGCTACTTGTTTTTCACTTTTGTTCATTTTATTAAATGTTTTTTTATTTTATTTTAACAAATCTGCTTTTTTTCAATTTTGTAGATTATTAATACATTTTTTTATTATTTTGGCTTAATTTTATTCTCATTTTTAGCTCATTTCCTACTCATTTAATAAAATCATTACATTTTGTTTATATGTTGACTTTATAAAATTTTATTTAGTTTATTTAATAAAATATGTTTTGTTTTCAATTAAAATAAGGTTTAAATAAAATTTAAAATTGTAAATATTTATCATTTTTTTAAAACTTATATTTTCATTTTTTCATGTTTAAATTTTGAAATTTAATTTTTTTTTTATTTTTTGATTAGTTTCAAATTTTATTTATTTTTAATTAAAAAAAAAATACTAAAACACATTTCAAAGCATTTTAAAATAATTTTTAATGCACAATTTTTAATTTAAATTAAATTGCTAAATTTTTGTTTAAAATTCTGAATGGGTGTAAATATTTTAATAATCAGTAAGTTAAATATTAGTCATGGTTAAATTATTTGAATTTTAATTAAAAATAATCAATATTTATTGATTGTTATTTATTATTAAACTTTAAATTTTTAATAAATTTTCATTATATAATTATGTGTAGTAAGTAATCTTAATGTATAACATTCATCCAAATTAAACTTCAATAATTTTTCATTTTGATTTAAATTGATTTAACTAAATTATAGAACAGATAAATTATATTGACCCAAAAATTAAACTTATAAAAATTTAACTATTTTCTTCTTTTAATAAATTATTAAATTTCTTTTTTTTATTATGAATATATTAAACATTCTATATTAGGTTTTGAAAACTATACAAATTAAATTATTATGCTAAATTAATATAGTCATAATATAAATTCGATAGATGGCTCTTGTAAAATAATTTTTTTTTCATTTTACAGGTATCTAAAAAACAAATATAAAATAAAAAATTATTCCAATACAAAAGTCAAATGGTCAAAAACATTTGGTAATATGTTGACCAGCTGTGTATACACAAAACCATAAGAAAAGTGTCGAATCAATTTTATTATTTTGCTTTGGAGTGTGTTTGCTCTTCTTTTTTACTTTAAGAAGGTAATCATTTGAATATATTTTTTTTTAGTTTCAAATACTTTTTCATTGCAACAAACTATTTTTCAATCTTTCTTACAAGTGTTCGAGCAAACAAAAAAAAAAAAAATACTTAAAAAATAAAATAATAATAAAAAAACAAACTTGAAATAGTGAATAGAATTCAAATAGGTACATACATTTTATATACAAAATAATTTAGAACTGTAAAAAATACTTAAAAATTATTATAGCTAAAATAATATATTTTTAGTTATTTTAGAATATTTAAATTAAATTAAAAAAGCTAAAAAATTTTAATTTTAATTTAACAAAAAAAAAATATTTTATATAAAATTTGTTTTTATCATTATTATTTTTTTAATTATTCAATGACATTTAATTATTTATAAGCAACAAAATAAAAGTCAATTAAAGTGATTAATTATTTTCTATACTTTTTTTTTTATTAAACTGTATATTTATTATTATTATTATTTGAAAAAAAGTATTAATAATAGATTTTTTTATAAGTATATATATATATTTTTTAAAAACTATTATATATTGGAAAAATTAGACCCATTAGCACAGTTTGTCAGTTGCATTGGCATGTGTTCGCAATGTTTGCCAAGTAACGGCTAATTAAAACATTTTTAAATGAGATGCTTATTTCAATTGTGTAATAAGTTTTTATTTTCACGTCTTTATGGTAAATCACAGGTGTGACGTTAGAGACCCCCTTATATAAATATTGTTGCATCTAAGAAAAACTGTAAATAGGTTTGAATAAGTCTTATTGAGTTGATAAGATTTTTATGTACAGAAAAAGGTAATGTGCAGGCCTCACAATTATGACCAATCAATAGTCTTTGAACAAAAGATAAATAATAAGGTCCAAATATAAGTTAGCTTATTTTTCAGTTTTGATCAGACCCACTATTTAGCATAAGTGTGAATTGACCGCGTACTGGTAAATTGTAAACGGCACCATACTGTGAGTTTCTAATCGAGCAATCGAACTGTTAGCTCTAACTTCAATCGATATTTAAAAAAAAAAATAATCAATGATTGTAAAATAAAAAAAAAAGACAAAAATAAAAAACTAAAATCAATTTTTATACTTGAAAAAAAACATTCAAAATAAAGTTAAGTTTACCTTTAAATTTTTAACTAAGCTTTATATTTTTTTTTTATTTTAAATTGTTAAAGTTTAAGCTTTTTTAACTTTTTGACTTTGTTATTTTTTTGCGTATTTTTGATACTTTGATACTTTTAATCTGTGAATTGTGCGAATTTGTGTTTACTCAAGCATTTCCTTAAAATTATTTTTGAAGTTCGTCTTGTTCCTTTGTCAAATGCATGTCGAACTTTTGAATAAAAAATTAAACACGGTTTATTCTTTAGATGTACATAAATGTTGTATAAAAGTTAAATTTAGCTTGTATTTAGTTATTTTACTAAGCAAATAGTTAGTTCAAAATAAATTTTTGTAAAAACACCTGAGTCTTTTATTTGTTTATTTTTTGAAATATTTATTTTAATGTTTTTTAAAATTCTATTTGTTTGTTTTTTTTTGTATCATTTTTGCTTTCATATTATTTGACAATAAAGAGTTTTTGTTACGAGGTTAGAATAAGCAGAAAATTGTCCTAAACAAATAAGTTATAAGGTAAAACCCATTTTTTTAATATGGTAATCAATATTCTCTAAATTGTTTACTGATTATATTTTATTTATTTTACTTTAAAATCAATTGATTAGTATAATATATTCAATACTTCTTGACTAAAATTTTTAAAAAAAAATTTTTAACTAAATTTGATTTTAAATTTTTATTAATGTTAAATATATTAACATGTTAAAATTATAAAAAAAGAATTTGTAAAAAATAAAATAGATACAAAAATAGATTATATAAGCGTTGAAATAAAATAAAAATCTATTGTAACTTAAACCGCACCAGATATCAATTGATTAAATTGTATTACTTAATCAACCATTAATTCGATTACAATTTCATTGAATTTCACAATCATATTAATGGTAAAACTGCAATCTGTGTTTTTTTTTTCATTATCTTTTAACTTAATCATTCAAAAACACCGATACAATTTTTTGATTTTAATCATGATTTAAAGCAATTATTTTAATAATCTAATTAGAAAATAGAGATCGGTAAATTGAACAAATAATGATAAATTGAAATAATCAAACCAAACAGGACAAATATTAAAATCAAGTAAATTAAATCAAAAAAAAAATTCAACAGCAAAATAATTTCATGCAAAAATCAAATTATCAATAAAAATTAGTGATACAGAAGATTTGACTAAAAATTAAAAAAGTGTATAAATGATTTAATAAAATAAATAAAATTAATAAAATAGGAAAAATAAAATAAATAATAAACAAATAAAATTTAGAAAAATACAATGAAAATGAAAAGTGATTTGAAAAAAAAATAAAATAAAAAGCATAAATGGTGAAAATGGTTGAATGATCAAAAGCAATTTAATTATGTGTTTACTTTGCATGCAATTTCTTTTCTGTCGAATTCAAATATTGATGAATCTTTAATTCGATTATCGGTCAGACCAATGCATCGATGTGTGGCCATTTAACCCACACTATTCATTGTCTGACTTAGTATCTTTACAATGATTTTTGCTCCATTGGCTATGTTCGTCTACTTTTTTCAACCTTATTCTAGCCTATTGTATCAAATTTTTTGCTTAAACACGATTTGACTAGATGCCTATTTTCAGTCGATTTCGATCATTTTAGTCTGTTTGACCTACTGCCTGTTAAATTAAATTTGGCACCATCAACTGTTCACTTAAAGCTATTTTCTAGCCATGCTTATTTAAACAAGGTTTATTTTTTTTTTTAGCATGTGTTTTTTTATTTATAATTTTTATTTTTTTTCTTTTTTTATTGCAAATAAAAATTATTTAAAAAAATTTATAATTTTATACATACTTATACATATATATATACATTCTTTATTTATATTAAAGTCTCATTTACGTTAAATATAGTTTTAAAAAAAATTATATTTTTCTATTTATTATATTTAATTATTATATTGATCCTAATTTTTGTTTTTTGAAAAACTAAAAATTTTACACAAATTTTTTTTTAAAATAAAATTTTTTTTTTTTTATATTTTTAAAGAAACAAAGCTTAAAAAACAATATTTTTAAAGTTATTGTTTAATTAATTAAGTATTTTTTAAACAATGAATAATAAATTTTATATTCTAATTTTAATATTATGCTTTCTTAAATAACAAAAATAATATAAATTGAATTTATCAAAATTCAAACTAAAATTTTGTGTAAAATTTATTCTAAATTGCTTATTCTTTACACAAGATGTTACTCTTAAATCCAATGTTACATTTAGTTAAAACACATTTGAATGGCTTCAATGATTTATCTATTTATCTTATTTTTGCATTTAACGTTTTTTAGTATTTTTTCTATTTTTATTTATTTTATTTTTCCCCTAGATACATTTAAATTTATTTAACTTATTAGATATTTGATCCTTGTTTTATTTATTTTTTTACACATTTTTTTATTTTTGATCGTTTTTTTTTGTTTTTTTTTACCAATGATAAAATAGATATATTTTGGTTTTGTTTTTGATTTAAATCAGTTATTTCTTCACCTTTTTTTTTGTGTTTTGCATCTGTTTTCAAAATAAGATGCTATTTTTTGATAATATTATTTATTATTTAAAATTTTTTTTGACTTCCTTTTTAAAATTTTTTATTAAATTTATTTATTCTATGTTATTTTATTTTTTGATTCAACAGTAATTAAATGAAAAATTGCATAGTTTAAAAATATATATTAACATAGATTTAAGCGCATGACAAGCAAATAAAATGTTTGATTAAAAAATCATTGCTTTTTTTAACTTTTATTATAAAATTTTTTTTAAATTATATAGATTAAAAAATTCAATTAAAATTTGAATGTCCACTAAATTTAAAAACTAACAAACTTAAATTTATTTTTTTTAATTTAAATAAAAAAATTAAAAAAAAAAATATTTTAATTAATTTCAGAATAACACTTTTAATGATCTTACTTTATACTTGGAATTAAAATAATTAAAAAGTGAAATTAAAAATTAAAGTAAAAAATATAATTAAAAAAATAAAAAATTCAAAAAAAATTTTTTTTATAATTAGCAAATAACATCAAAATAATGAGTCAGTATTTATTTTGTAAAAAAATTATTTATAACCATTGAAATTATTAATATTTTTCTTAATTATGTTTAATAATGTTTAATTACAATAAGAAAAAATTTATTTGGTTCATTAATTTAGTTTATTTGATTTTAACCTGAACTATCAAAATTCAAACAAGTTAAAAGTTTAAATGAAAAACTTGTGTTGAAAAAAAATTAAAAACAACTTTTGTTAATGAAAATAAAAAAGCAAATAATAAAAACGATGAAAAAACAAATAAAAAAATATTGCCTAGAAATTAAACTTTTATTAATAGTATTGGCAATTATGCTTATAAGGGTTTTAAGTTGAAATTTAGTTTTCAGCTATAATTGGTTTGCAAGAACTATCGACTGCAAATACATCATAAATTAGTAAAATTGGTTTGCTTAGCATCGCGTTCAATCTTCTTTTTATTTTTTTGGTCAACGGGTTAGATCAACAACAGCTGGTTTTGACTTAAGCCGATGGGTCCCAAAAAAGTTTTAGATCTTAATGCACTTGCCACGGCTGGGCAAATAGAACCAACTGTTCATTGCTGTACTAAAAGGACATCAAAGGAATTCGGACTTTTTTGAACAGCCGGTAATCAAGCACTAAACAGCCGGCATTTTATACTATCCTAATTTTGTCTCATCATTGAATCTTAATACTTTTTATATTTTTATTTTTTTTAAATTAATGTTTTCAGTTCGAATTTAAATTTAAAAATTTGAAATTATTTATTTAATTTAATATACTTAAAAATATTTTTGATAAATTATTAAATTTTGACAAATTTTGATATATTTTATTATCTTTTATTATATTTCATTAAAATAATTTTTTTTTTTAATATTTATTTGCTTGAAATGTGTTTTATGTGAATTATATTTTAAATAATATATAACTAATTTTTATTATTAGTATTAAAAAATTAAAACAAACTATTTTAAAATTTTTTTTAATAAAATAAAACCATTTTTAGAGTTTGTGGCTAAAATGTAATTGAAGATAGTAAATGTTTTGTCATGTTTTATTTTTTTTTTTAATTTGATTTATTTAAAAATATCATGTTTAAATTAAGAGTAAAAATAATTTTATATTAAGACATTTTTGTTTATTTGAAAAAATTATTTTATCCAACAGCGATAAATAATAAAATAAACATAATTTTACAAAAATAAAATTATTTATTCTAATCAAGTTAATGTTGAAAAAGATAATCTACTTTTTTTATTTTAAATTTTTTACTCCTCTTTATTTTAAATTTGTTCCAGTTTAATTTGCCGCAATTACATGATGCATAAGTTGTAAGCAGGGTGCAATTAAATCAAGTAAATTTATGCTTGAACATGTTGAGCTTTGTTCCTTTCAAAATTGACCTTGAGATAAAGCATCCTGTGGTGAGAGTATTTGACACCTGATCCACATGACACTTTAATTGAAAAAATAAATCTTATTTTTTTTATTCCTCAAACATATACAACCAAATTAATTACATTTCATGTAATTTGTTTTTTCATATTTTCTCTTTATTATATAAACGAATTATTACATTTTTAAGTTTTTCATCTAACAAGTATTTTTCTTGTAATTTAAAAGGTTTATTTTAAAATGAAAAAATGTATTTTTTAATTGATTTAATTTTAAAAAATTAAATTTTATTTTTATATATTTTTTTTTCAAATTTAAAGCTGAAGATGTGAAAATAAAATAATTTTTTTTTTTACTAGTTAATGAGCATTTAGTCACACTAGTTTAAACATAGGCTCATTTTATTAGAATAGCTATTGGCATTGATCATAAGATAATGTTCTAGCTCATTGTGTTACTATACTTGTTTTTCCTTGATTTTAGTTTTTTTGTTTGTTTGAGTGAACGAGTCATTTTGATATGCTTTTTTTTCACTTTTTGTTTTACCGCATATTTTTTTCTATTGATTTATACGCATAAATCTAATTTTTTTTCTTTAAATTTTATTTTTTTTTTTTTTGTTTTAATTTGTTTGTCATTCTTATTTTTTTTTTTAATATTTAACACTTTTATACGCATGTTTTTTGTTTAATTTTATTAATACGCAAGCGCATTCACTTGTCAACGATGTTTTTGGTTAATTGATGAAAAATGGGTTTTTTAATTGTGCTTTTAATTTTTTCATCACTAAATGCTTTTTATAATTTTTTTTCCAATAAAGTAAACTTTTATTATGTTCATTATTTTTATTTTTATATTTTATTTGACTCACTTTAAATTTTACATAAAAAATAAATATTATTTTATAATTTTATAATTATTAAATTAAAAATGAATATATAAATATATTAAAAAATTATTACAAAAAAAAATTATTTTTAAAAAAATTTGTATTTCAAAAATTAAAAAATTAGTAACTAATAAATTGATAAAAAAATAAATAAATAAAATGACTAAAATTAAAAAATTATAATTATAGAATAAAAACATAACACATTGAAATTTTCTTATTGATATTTTTTATTTTTTTTAATTTGTTTCTGTCTTTTTTATACTTTTATTTGAATGCATTGGTCATTTAAATGCTTTTTAACTTGGTCTTAGTATGTCAATACCCTATAGTTTAAAAGTAGCTTGACTTGTTTTGTTCTTTTTTTCACATCTTATGCTCTGTTTCAACTATCAAGTGTTTAAATTACATTAAACTTAATTTCATTTCAACAACATCATTTTGATGTCTTTTGTTGTCTCTATTTTTTAGATTTTTTTCATTTTGCAATTGAAAAGTTATGATATAAAAATAGAAGATAAGGCGCGAAACCAGAATCTAAAATGCTTTAAAAAAGTGAATAAATGGAATTGAGAACAATAAAATGAGAAAATTGAAAAAAAATTACAAATGCATTTGTTTGTTATTTAAAGTTTCCTTTTAAAAGACCACAATTTTTCTTTTTCTTAATAATGATCATTCAACAAGATCATTCTGAATTAAATTTGTGACTGAATTTTGATTATCAATCGATAAATGATTTAAGGTCTTCATCTTTTTATCATCGTTTAATAATGATTTTATAAATTTAATAGATTTCATCATTATCTATTTGTCTATATTGGCTGACATTTTAACATTTAAAAAGTTATTTGTGTAAAAAAACTTGATCAATTTAAATGTTAGAAATAAAATATAAAAAATTAAATAAAAAAATGAAAAATGCGTTAATTCTTAAATAGAAAAAAATTTTATTTTTTTAAATTGAATAAACAATAACATTTTTTTCTAAATTTTATTTTAAAGATAAATGCATTTTTTGTTTTTATCTGAGCATATCTAGTTTTTACTAATCAAGACAACTTTAGTAAAAATAATGCTTAAATATTATTTTTGTTTTTTTATGTTTATTTTTATTTTAATCATTTTTTTTTATTTAGTTTAATTTACTAGAAAAATACAAAATTGATTAAATTTTCAAATTTAAATTTAATTAAAGTTTGAATAATAGACAATGAAAAATAATTTCTCACTTATAAACAAATTTCATTTAAAAAAATTATTATGAGTATAATTTATTTGCTTGTCTAAAGTTGTAAATTTAATCAAAAGAAAAATTCATTTTGCTATTATTTTAAGTTTTTAGATGATTACTTTTTTGACTAAAAATTTTAGATACATTTAGTTCAAATAATTTCACTTAAAATAACGTTTAACTCAATTGAGCCAGACAATAAGCAAAAGTGAATTAAAATTGATTAAAATTTGCATTTCAATTATTTTTATTTGAATTTGATTAAATAAAATTTGATTTTATAGTTTATAAATATGAAAAACATTTTTTTTAAAAATAATGAAAAATAAATGTATAATATGTTCCGTTTTGAAATTAAATTTGCTTATTACAAACTATTTGACTTATTTATTTCGTATCAAACTTTTAATAGATTCAAAATGTTTTAGAAAAGAGGCGTTTTGATGATAAAATTTCATAATTAATATTAAACAGTTGCAGTGAATCGACAGCAATAGAGCGGAAAATGAACGATGCTCCTATATGCACAATGAAAATAATGCAGACGACCTATAAGAAGCTGGTTCAACATTTGAGTTGATGCAAGTTTGATAAACAAGGCGAAAATTTTCAATTATATGCCTGCTGTGTGCTTCTACTAATGAGCTGTAAGCTGCTTGCCATTTTTGCGTCGTGTTTCCATTTAGTTTCTTTACTTGTTTTTCTTATTTTTCTTTAGTTATTTTCTTATTCTGTCTTCATTCATTTCTATTTTTTTCTCCTAATATTTTTTTTTTCTTTGCTTATTTTGTGCCTCCTATTTCAACTCTTATGCAACTTTCATCATTTTTGCCTCAATTCAACATTTGTCTTATTTTTTATAAGGTGCGTTTTGGGTAACATGTGCAAAGTATCATTGAACAGATTCATTTTTGTTTCAACAAGCTGTTAAAATAGATAAAATTTAACTTATGAATAAGTGCTAATGGGCGTGGTATGAATGACAGTTGCAAAAAACAAAATATCACAGCTGCTATTTGGCAGCCGGCTACAGGTTTTATAGGATAACTTTAATTACGATTAATTTTGATTGAAATTTAAACACTAACTTTTTTTGACACTAAATTGCAATTTATTGTCAAATTGACACGTGTAATTCTACTATAATAAATCAATCATTTTAATAGAGTTATTTTCTTAGTATATTTAATTTTTTATGAATAATATGTATAATTTAATATTTTATTTCAAAAAATTGATAAATTAAGTTTTTTTAATTTTCTATTTTTTTTTTAATTATAATTTTTATTAAATTATCTAACTCTTTAATCTTAATCATTTAAAACATTTATTTATTTTTTTTTTACTATTTAATGAAAAATAATTTAAAAACTAAAAGACGAAAAAAAAAATGTTCAATTTATTTTAGTTTTTATATTTTTTTTTACTCATTTATTTCTCATTTTCATTAACATTGTAAACGACCAAAGTCATTAACTCAATATCATTTTTTTATAGGTAAGTCTAATTTTAAATTATGAACAATAAACAATCTTATAATGTAATTCGGTTTTTATTAAATATAAATTTTTGTAAATCATTAAAACTATAAAAAATTGATATTTTTTAAAAATTTAATTAACAATTTTTCAAAAACTCTAAAATTAAAACAAAAAAAGTTTACTAAATCATTTTTTTTAAATTTTATATATAATCAAATATCGTTTAATTTTGAAAAAATGACCTTTTAGACATTTATTTTTTATATAAAAAATAAAATAATCAATTTTTACTTTTTTTTTTATTTGATTGCTAGTTTAAAATGTTCAATTTTAAAATATATCAGTTTAAATAACATCATTTTTCATTTTGTTCTTTATTTTAACTTTTCTAGCCTATTTTTACTCGTTTTGATGACAAGTGCAGCTCAGCAATTCATATTCTTAAAATAAAATAAAAAAAAAAAATTGCATTTTTTTATATTTTAAATAAATTGAACCCAAACTTTTTTTTTTAAAAAAGGTCAGATTCAAAAGTAAACGTGTTCACCAATTTTAAACCTGATTTTTATTTAAATATAAAATATGAATTTGCAACTATTTATTAAATATGAGAATAAAAAAAAAAAAATTAAAACAAAGCTTGCAAATACTTAAAATAAAAAATACTAACAGTTTTATTTCTTGTCGAAAATGTTCTGAAAAATGAACTTAAAACTCGCAAAAATTATATTATAAATCAAATTTAGTTAAAATTGATTTTTAAACAATTAGTTTATTACTAAATTTTTTTTTTATTTAATTTGAAAGTTTTATTTGTACATTTTTTGTCCATTAATCTAAAACTTCACTCATGTATTATAAAAAAATTAATTTAATCTTCAAAAAATAATTTTTTTAGATTTAAAATATTTAAAATAAAACATAATTAATAAATCTAACAACTTTTATAAAAATAAAAAATAATTTAATTAAAATATATCAAATGAATTTTTTTTAAATTTTTATTTGAAATATTTAAATAAAAAAATTAAATATAGTTAATAAATTATTATAACTAAATAGTAAAGTTATAATATAAATTAAATGCAAATGATTGTTTGATGATGCATTTTATCAAATAATAATTGTTATAGAATAAAAAGGTAAATTTTTATTAAAAGAATAATTTGATAAATTTAATTGAAAGTAGTTTAATATTTATATGAATATTTTTTAATGGTTTTTAACTAGCTTTTATGTAAATTTTTTGAAATTGTTTTTTTATATAAATGAAAGTATCAAAAATTGACAGAAAAAGCAAATAATGGAAAATAACAAGCCGATGTGACTTTTACACACTTAAAATTACGTGTGATTTGCATACGAACAAAAATTTTGAAGTGTTTCAATAAAAAAGTTGCATTGAAGTAGAAACCACTTTAATATTTTTTTAGTCAATTTGATTTGTAAATACTCAAACTCATTCAACCTAAGCCTCAATAAATGTATACCAGGTAAATTAATATTTTTATATTTTTTTTTTTTACGTTTATGTAAAAACTATAATAATCAATTATACCGGTTTTAATACTAATTTGCATTTTTTTACTATTTTGATTAAAAATTTAAATTAATTTAAAAAAAAAAATTTTTATATAAAAAATAAAATTTTAATTCTAAATTAATCATTCATTTGTAAAATAATTAGAGTATCGGAAAATTTAATTTAATCTTCTGTACAAATATAAAAAAAAAAAAGATTGACACAAACTAATAAAACAAAAAATTATGAAATTGTATAAATTATAATAATTTTAAATAATTTTAAATTTAATACTTTAAAATGTATAATTTTACATATCGTAAAAAATATGATATAATATTAAAAAACAAAATTTAATGATTTAAAGTATAATAGAAAAAATGGGATAGAATAAAATAAAAATATAATAAAAAAAGCCAAATGAACAAAATCGATATTCAATTATTGTTACAGTTGTTTTTTGTGAAATTTTTAGTTATATAGTGATGAACAAATGCAACACGCTCATCATCATTTGTTCATCGGCTAGCACACATTGCACTTGCTTTTCTCATCGTTTTTTCATTTTTATTTCTATTCATTTTTTTTTTGTTTTCACATCCGTTTCCGCTGTAATCTGGCTGTGTATTGGCTCAATGTGGCCAATTATGGTTTTACATCATAATCGGTCTTCAACTAGCCTGTATAAACCGCTCACGTACTTGTTTTGTACAATAAAAACTAAAGAAAAAGTAAAACAATTTTACTTATAAGTTCAAATTTTTTTCAAAAAATAAAGTAAAAAAATAAGTAAAAAGAAACAAGTAAAAAAAGCAAATAAAAAACAACTGACCATTTATAAAATATGTTCAAAAACTTTTTTTCAAGTTTGAATCACAAATAATGTTAAATAGATGAGTACGGCAAGAACAGGTAAAAAACAGATGATTAGAACTTATCGATTTCTACCTGCGTTACATAAGTTATCACTTTTCATCATTTACTAGATGATGCTTTGTGTTTTCCATTCACGTTTTGCCTTTCATTTCTATTAGCTTTTACTCGATTGTGTTCAAATACTAAAATTGAACAGCAACATTTAATATGCTAATATATACAAAAAAAAAACAAAATAATATTATTAATAATAATAATATTTGTTTTTTTTTTAACTTATATATAACATTTATGCGCATATGAGCAAGAAAAAATATTTTTTTAATAAGCTTTAGATCTATATTTTAAGTTTGCATTAAAAAAAAACGTTTTTACTTGCTACATTTACGAGCTTACATTATTTAATATATACACGTGTATTCAGATTAAGTAACATTTATATAGATATTTATACTTGCATACATGTGTACATATTAACATTAACAAATATTTATTAAACTAAAGAAAAAATTATATATAACTTATATTTTGTTATATATTTACTATATCATTGTATATACATTTTCATTTAAGCATATATTAAAACCATATGCAAAGTGAACTTGGTCGGATAATCAAATGCACCTTTACAAAACAACCAATGAAAATGAACCATTTAAACTTTACTTTTACTTTTTCATCAGCTGATTCACTTGTATCAAAAAAAGGCGTGTCAAGATGCTAGTAAACTATTTTTGCATTCACTATGCTTGTTTTCACATTTGTTTCGAAACTATTTTTATGATTGTTTTTGCTTCATAATATTATTACAACTTTTTTTCTTTCATAATCTATTTTGTCTGTTTTCTTTTCATGATGTTTGCCAGGTTTTTTAAGTCATATTAAACAAATTTGTACTATGAACATTTAAGAAAAACAATTTACTTGCAGCAAATGTTGGTCACAACATACAACTTAATTCTATCAATTTTAAATAAAACTGATTCAATTTTGTGTAGGTAATTATACATCCTGTACAAAAAAGTTAAATTAAAAAAAATAAAGAAACTTAAATTAAAACCGAATTCACACCATTTACAGCTGCAAGTTAATTATGACCAACTTGAAATACTCTATAATAAATGATGAAAAAATTGAAAAAACATCATGTAGTATATGCGGGATTTTTTCAAAGAAGTAGCAAATACTTTGATCCGACAAAATACATTTGATGATGAAAACAGATGGTTTAAAAAGATGTCTTTAATTTAGGGAATCTTATTTACATTGGTTTGATTCTTGTTCATCAACACAAATTTTTTTAATTAAAAGTTTGTAAATTGTTTTGTTAAATTTAGAACTGTAAGTTGACCAGCTGATGGCAAATAACGGCAGATTTATTTTAGTAACAACAAACCACTACAAATTTTCTTTGGATAATCGCTTTATTTGTTTTATATGTTTGTTAATTTAGTATTGCAATATTATTCTAATATCACCATCGGTCATCCCACTTATTTCGCTTTAATTAAATTTGATTTCATTAGTTTCGCTTCTTACAAATTAAAAACTGCAACAATTTTTTATTTAAGCTTACTTTTAAGATTTACTAATTTGTTTAAATAACATATACTGTTATTTTTTTTTTTAAATTTTTTAAGGTGCAAACAGGCGTGTTTAATTTTTATTTACCAATGTTTAGTATTATTTCAACATTTTTTTATTGTTTTTCAAGAACATTTATTTTTTGCCTATATTGATTTCTATATAGATGTTTAACTTGAAAATAAATATATGTGATATTCACATATATTCAGAAGTGAAATTCAACATTCAATTTTGTATAAAAAGATAAAATGAACAAAAACAACTGTGAAAAAGTGATGATAAACCTGCTACTAAAACAATGCTTGTGATCAAATTCAAGCTGTCGTTATTTGATAGTCAAAACAGCTGACCACAAAATCGGATAACTGCTAATCAGGCAAAATGAGTTTGATGACAAAATTCAATGTTCAAAATACTGAAGAAATAAAAAAAAATCAAACGCAAATAAAAATCAAAATAAAGCACAAATTTATTTGTATGTAAACATGTGTGATTTGGTTACTACACAAGTGTTTGTTATTTATTTATTTTTTTTTTTAAGACTATGTTGTGGGTCAAATGTAATCTAATGTTAAATCAATGTTTTAAAAAAAAATGATGGAAAAAAGATGAAAATAAAAAAAAAATTTTAAACTAACTTACTTAGTAAACTATTATTTTTATCAATGTTTTATAATTCTTTTAATAAAAACTGATATTTTTGCTGTTCATCATACAATGATGACTGATTTTCTAATGATAACAAACTTTGATTCAATTATCGTTCAATTGCATGGTATTTGTTTTTTTTTTTTTTGTTTCTTAATAAATAATTTTCAATTTGAAAAACGTCTTAAGGTTAAAGTATTCAATACCTAAACGCATTTTTATAATGTTAAATCAAAAAATTAAATAATGCAGAGCAAGCAAATGAAATTGTAAAAACTATCAAATAAAAAAATAAAAATAATAATTTACAAATTTAATATAAAAAAAAAATAATAATAATAAATATAAAATTTACAATTAAATAAAAGTTAAAAAGCGGAAAAAAATAAGCAAATGCAAAAAATGAAACATCATAAAACAAGCTTCATTTATTTCATAATAGTTTATTTATGTCTAAAATCTTCTTTACGCTAATTTTCTTAATATTTTAAATTTTTGTTTATATATTTAAATTTTATTTATTATCTTGTATAATATTTTTAGAAATATTTTAATGAATTTTTACATTGAATTTTTTTTTATTTAATTAATATATTTTAAAATATTTAAGATGGTTTTTATCATTTATGAAATGTATAGAATATGATATTTTTAATTTACAAATTAGATAAATAATATCAAATTCTTATTGTCATTTATGAATTTTTTATATTTATTATTTTCAACACAGGCTTATTTAAGTTTAAGAAAATCTTTATTATTAAATATATATATTAAAATATATTTTAAATAGCATTCTTGCAGGTTGTAGATTTACTGTTTAATTTTGTCTGCTGATTGTAATGGGATTAAGGCTTGACTCGGCTACTGACCCAATGTGGGATTCGATTAATTCCTTTTAATAACATAATTTATATATGATCCCCTTTCACACAATCTGTTACATATTTTTCGATTACCTTGCCCATTTTTTTTATGCATAAGCCTGCTGTGGTTCACTTGTGTTTTTTTAATCGTTTTTCTTTTTTCTTCATCTTTTATACTTGTTTTTTTAATTCAATTTTATCCAGTTATTTCATTTTATCAGTTTTTATTTTGTAGTTTAGATTTTCTTTTGAAAATATTTTTTAATTATTTTTTTTAAGTTTTTATTATTATTTTAACTTATTAATTCTTTAAATTATTTTTTTGTCTTAATACTTTTGTCAAAGTAAAAACAAATTTTCCTATACATTTTTTTGTATAAACATACATTGACTTAAATTTTTTTATTTATTTAATTTCATGATTATTTTTTCTTTTACTCTTTATTTTTCATTTATTAAAAATTTAGGTATTTTTTTTTTTCAATTTTTTTTAGACATCATTTATTTGTGCACATGTGTTTGATTTTAATAACCACGCCCAATTATAGCGCATCGTCTAACAGCCGTTTGTGTAAATTTAAAAATAATCAAAACAATAACACGTTTTATGCAAAATTGCATTTTTTTTTTATTTTTAAATATTATCAATTTTAAAATGTTTCTATTTAAATGCTTCATATTTTTTATATATAAAAAATCAATTTAAAAATATAAAAAAATACGAAAAAGTTAAAAAAAGAAAAAAAAAAATTTGATATTATAGTTTAAAACAATTTAACTATTAAGACATCTTTATTTTATAAAACATTTTAATTTTTTTTAAATGAAAAATTTTAAGTTAAGACTATTTTAAGTTAAGCTAGTCAATTATATTTTTAATTATATTTTGTAATTAAAATTAAATAAATTTTAATTGATTCATTGTCTATTGATTAATAGCATAATTCTATTTAAATTAAAATTTTAGATATACTTTAATATTGTTTAAAAAAATTAATAATATATCAATAATTATTTTAGACAATTAATTAAAGTATAAATTCATTAAATATATTTTAATTAAACTGTAAAATAACTTAAAAATTTAACTACAATTAAAATTAAAAAATAGATTATAAATAAAATGCTTAATGTAAAAATATAAAATTTTAATTTTTTTCTTACTGTGAGAAAATAAATCATTTATTTATAAAAATTAGATTTAGATTTAAGAAATGCCAACCATTAACTTTAAATTTTACTTAGTTTTAACGTGATTTATTAGTTTCAATTTATTTTACTTCATATAAAGTGACCTTGAAAAATTAAAATGAAAAAACTGTCACAATTGTCTGGCTATTTTTTATTTTGTTTTTTATAACTTTTCTAATAACTTTAAATTTTTTATTTGATTTTTTTTATTTAATTCAATTTCAAATTTTTTAGCACAGAAAACAATTGATTAACTGTGGTTAATATTACAATTGCATAAATGAAAAAAAAATTTTGGACGGGATTTTTATAATTATTTGATCTTTTTTTTTTTAATTTGCAAACAAATGATTAGACATTAAATTTGATCAAATATTTACACAAAATTTTTTCGTAAAATTTAAACAACATTAATTGACTTTAATAGTGATTGACTAGCTTTTTAATCGAAATTATTTTTTACTTTTTTTGCTAAAAATATTAAGATTAGATATTTTAATAATTTTTATATAATTATAATAAACATTAAACAAAAAATCTTGTTGTAAACTGTTGCCTTTTTTTATAATTTTTTTCATTAACATTTTTAATGCAATTTATATTTAATAAATATTTGCTTTACGATAAACAAAAATTGACGGGATAAAAACGAAGGTCACATTTTTAACTATTGTCAACTGTAATTTGGTTTCAACTTTTATTTGTAAACAGTGGGCGTATTTTTCAATATATTTTTTTTGATATAAATTCATTTTTTTTATATTGTCTAAAATTTTTTCTAATTGTACAAACGTCTAAAAATTATATTTCATCATTTATTTTAATTTTAATACCTTTTTCTATTTTTTGTTTCTCAATTTTTTATGCATTTTTTACTATTTTTGAAAATATTGTTTATAAGGTCTACCCAGTAAGATGATATACAGATCGTTGAAGTGCTGAATTGTATTCAAAGTCTTTTAGTAGTGCTTGAAAAAAAATTTTACTAGTTTCATTTGCCCGAATCTGAAATAAATGGGCGAACCTAGTGAAAAGGGATCATCTAATCATTTGGTGCTTGTCAAACGTATCAGAAAAAAAAGACATTGTCCAACTTCTGAGTTGATGGCGCAATGGGCTAAAGCTTAAGCCGATTCTAGTTTGACATTGAGACGCCTTAAGCCATGCTTAGATGGTGCGGTAAACAGCCGTAGCTGGATTAGTCGGTTAATTGAATTCAAATAGAAAAACGGCGAATTGCTTTTGAAATAGAGCCGCAAATTAGCCAGTATAAGCTTTTGTCTGTAGCCTTATGGATGCTGACAGGCATCGTGCGCCAATACTAACCAATCATTCAGCGCAATAGATGAATGAAATAAGTTTTCAAGTTTAGACTGCTTTACAAACTAAAGAATTGCTATACAAATCAACAATATTCAAAAGCTCCTTTGGGCTTTTGGTTCAGTTTAGGATTGTGGACTAAACTAAGAACGTTTGTTTTAACGCCACAACCTATCAAACCAATAGTAAAGCATCAGTTTTAGCATCTGTTCAAGCTAGACTTGTCATTGGTTGTGGCCTGCAAATACATCCCCAAGTGCTTGGGTAGTCAAAGCTTTAAACAGAGCCTGTCTTTGACTTTGTACCAAATGACAAATTGCCCTTTATATGTTTGCTTAGTTAAGCTAGATGAGAGCTTGATACAAGTGTGACTTCACTTTTTTCATGCTTTTGTGGCTAACTAACTTCTATAGCTTGTTTTTCACAGCTTTATTCAATCGAACAAAATACACGTTCAGCTTTTTGCTCTTTTTCAACATTCTACAAAAAAAAAAAATGCTATTTGATCTTAATTCAGTCATATTTTTTGTCATTATGCATTATTACCTGTGCTAATAATATTTATCCTATTATACTTTGAATAAACATTGAAGATGATTAGACAATTAAACTAGTTAATTTATTAGATTATTTTGTAATTAATTTTTACTTTCAATTTATTTAATATTTAAAATTTTACTATTTTATGTAAAAAAATTAAAATCTATTTTTAAAATTTTAAATTATATAAAATTAATTTTTAGTATTTTTTATATTTGATTGCTCATAAATTTTGCATGTTTTAAGTTTTTTCATTTTGTTAGTTCAATGGTTGGATAAACGACAATTGGCTTAAACATAGCATGCACATCATAATATAAGCTTATTTTCGATTAAAGAAATCTAATAAAACTCAAACTATTTTGATTGATAACCTCTTGTGTGTTTTTAATATTATTGCTTTTGATTCGTCTTGTTCGACCAACTGTGGGCAATTTTTTTTTGTATATTATTTTCTTTATTTTTGGTTTTTTATCTTTGCTTTTTCATCTTTCGAAGTTTTCTAATTTTTTCACTTGTTTTGAGTGAAAGTAATAAGAAATCAGCAGCTTGTGTGGTCGCCGATGGGAACAAGTCTTGCCCTTGTGGTTACTGGCCTGTAAAAGCAATTTAGTTCTGATTCTCAAATGAGCAACTAAAAATGTCTTTTACTTACATCTCTTCATTTATTTATTATTTCATCAATATGTTTGTTTTTATAAAAAAAAAAAAAAATAACAAATTTTAATTTAACTTTTATCTTAAAGTAAACAAAAATAATAATATTGATTTTTTCAATCATTATGACTCAAACATGCTAATGTATTAACTTGTTGTTTTAATTTTTTTTTATTTTATGATGAAAATTTAATTGCTTTATCGAATAAATCAAAAATATAAAATCTTAATTTTTTTACTTTATGTATTCAATGTATTTTTTTGCACTATAAATTAATGTTATTTAATATAATGTGCTCAATAAATTTTAATACGTTAATGAGTAAAGATTTATATTATTTGAACTGTTAAAATTGATTTTTTTTTATCTACTTTCTGTGTTTAGAACTTAATTGAAATCAAGTACAAATTACAACAAACATTACTATTTAATCGCAAATTTACATCTTAATATACAAAAAACATTGATTATCATTATGTTTTAATGTTTTATACTTGAAGCTTATTAGTTCTCAATTATTAAAACAAAAAATTTAGAATAATCAAACTAATAAAGTTTAAAAAAAATAATAAAAATTTAAATAAATTTTTATTTAAAAACCACTTTATATTAAAAAAAAATCAAATCATGAAAATCATGATATAATTACTTATTTAAATCCAGCTTAAATAGTAAATGTATTTTCTAACTTGTTTTTTGTATGTTTCACACCAAAAAAAAAAAAAATTAAATCAATTTCTAGTAAACCATGTCGAAACTTGGGTGAGACAAATTAGTGCAGTTGTTTGACATTAAGCTAATAGCCAAAAATTGTTTGCTCACAAGTTAATACTTGTTTTATTTAGACTAAAAAAAACTAATCCGAAATTGATATTTCATTTAACAAAGACAAGCACACCCAATCCGCTTAATCTCATTGCTGATTGAATCATTTAATTTTAATAAATGCTACGTAAAAATAAGCTCAAAAAATAGGTAAAAATTAACTTTTAATAAAACCTATTTAAAATAAAATCAAATTTAAAGCAATAAAAAATAAAAAAACAACTTAATAAGTTTGAAAATCTAAAAAATAACAAAAGCTATTTGTAAAAAATGAAATCATTACTTAAAAAAAATAACATAAAAAAATTAAAAAAAGGTGCAAAAATAGAAAAAAAAAAATTAATTCATAATATATTAACGATTTAGTCAAAAAAGAGAGGCGTTTCAATAAAAAGTTTGCTTAAGATGAAACTAATATGACTAAAGCACAAATCAAAATGCTGACAAATGCCTTTGCCATTATGATCGGATTAAGCTATTCTCTATTATACTAAGCCGATTGAGTTTTTAACGTTTTTGTGAACAAGCCGTTGCCACTCAATTACTCTTTTTTCTATATTTATCTAATTGCTCAATTAAATCTAAGAGGCAGGTGAGCTTAAATGTAAAATTTACTAAAGAATTATTCAAACTTGGTTTAAAACTATTAAATCAACTATCAAATTTTATAGGTAGTTGAAATCGTATAAAAAACTTAAGACCACACTTACTTTCTTCCTGAAATAGTTTTGTTACTAAACTGTTTTAAAATAGTATAAGCTAACTAAAAATTTTAGCAATTGATTAGTTTTTGTCTGATTTAGAATAAAGAAACAATATGAGTTGTTTGCACAAGTGAAAACTGAGCCACTTTAACGCTATTTACACACCATCAATTGTCAACTTCTATTCAAAGCAAAACTATTGATAATCATGTTCATAATGGTTTTAATTTTGCAGTACTTCTTACTTGTAAAATATTGTTCACACTTCTTAATTTTGTTATTTTTTTTTTTAATTTTTTATTTATTTGCTTTTTTATTTTTTCATGCTTATTATTTTCTTATTTTTCTATTATTATTGTATTTTTTAGCTAAATTTTTTTTAAGAGTTTTTTTTTGAAATTTAAGAAACTGTTGGCATTGTTCTATATGTCAATAATAGTCAATTTGTGTCCATTAATTAATCAGGCTATTGTGTTATTTATTTACAATTTGTTTTAGTTGTATTCAATTGTTAACAATTCAATTTAATTCATATTTAAATTTATTAAATTTTTTAGTTAAAATTTTTTAAAATTAAAATTCGACATAAGGACAAAATGTAAAATACACGCATGCATACTGAGTCTTTTGAAGCTGGACAATCAGTAGAATAAAAACCAATAAAAGAAAAAAAATAATAAAAAGGTCCTGAAAAGGCACCCAGTAATTTCATAGCATTGACTAAAATATGCTCGTTTAACCATGGGTTTAATTAGGCTATAATGGTATTTCAACTCGATTATGTAGTCCTGTTAAATTTACGTTATGGCTGTGACACAAGCAATTGTCGCGATCAATAGTCAACAAGGTGACCGGATTTTGATAAGTTTTCGCACTTTTAAAATCCCTGCTGAGTAAACTGAGTATTGTCGGTGTATACAACTAGAAAATTTGTTACTTTTTTCTCAATTTTTCGTTGTATTCAATTTGCTTTTTTATTTTATATTGGCCTTGTTCCATTCAAAAATCGAATTTCAATAAATTTGACTTTTGAATTTGGCGCTTCATTAAATACTCTGTTCAAGTAGTACTTGTTTGCTTCACTGATCAAGAATATATGACTATACTGGAACCGCCTATTTTTCATAAATGTCCTTCATGCATTTCAATCATTTATTAATTGGTCTTTCTTTTCATAACCTATATTAGTAAGTGGTTAATTATTCATAATATACCAAATAAAATTAATTTTGGCTAGTTTTCAATTGGCAATAAATTAATTCGAACACCTAAATGTAGTGAAGCAGAATTTTTCAATCGCTTAAGTTAAATTGAATTTGATTTAGATTTATTGTAGACTCTTGTGTTAATTATATTCGTAAGTTAACTTAAAAAAAAAATTTAAGTGAGCTCATTTTAATTATGAATTTTAATAATAATAGAAAACATTTGAATAAAATGAGTTTTTGTTTTAAAAAGCAAATTTAATGAATAAGTTTTTTTAATTTAATGAAAATACAAATGAATCGTATAAGTAAAGTTAAAAATGATGATTAGAAAAAAAGAAACAAGAAGCTGAATAAAATAACGCTAGATGAAAAAGTTGTTGTTTTGTTTTTTTCAACTGTTTTTTCACTTTTTCTTTATTTTTTTACTCTCATTGATAACAAGTAAAATAAATTAAAAATACAAACAAAAAAAGGAGATTTAGAAAGAAAGCGAGCGCATAAAAAGAAAATAAAATAGAAAATAGCGAAATAAAAGCCGTAAAGCAAACTGAAACTATATTCTGAGCAAAAGGGCGAGTGGGCGGTCCTGAAAAGAGCGCTATTAATTGAAATTAGTGCGCGCGCTGGTCGTTCGTATTTATTTACAAATTAAACGCCAAAATGGTTTAATAGAAGGTTGGTACTAGAAAACTCCGCCTTTGAATGCCGCTTTTTAGTTTTTTAGGCCGCGCCCTTTTTAACCAAAAGATTCGTCGCGCACAACTAGCTATAAACACTAGCTCTATTCAAAGTCACGCCTCTTTATGATTAGATATTTTCTGACTATTTGTCTAAGCCGGACCAATCTGTGCTCATGAATCACATTTGCAAACTGTGTACCGCATAAGCCGGTCGTTTTTAAATGACTTTTTCTTATCACGATAAGTTCACCTTCTTATTCAAGTTTTCAAATAATCATTAATTAATTTCATTTCGACTTTGCTTAAACTCTTTTGAATCCTGCGTTTGTTTACAGTTTGCCGATTCTTTCTTTCAACTTTATTCATGTGTTAGTTTCTTCACCCTTTTATTTTCACAATGTTTCACAGTTTGAGCTTGATGTGTGTGTATCATTGTTAATACTGATCTATGTTTGTCTTTTTTGAGTCAATTATTATTTTCTGTTTATTATCTGTTTATTTATTCATATTTGCAATTAAATTCATCTTTCTGCTACACTTTAAAAACTAAACTTTTTTATTTAAGTTTCTTCATTATTAAGAATTTCATTGAGAAATTAAAATTTTGCCTTTTTTACATTTTTCTGCACTATTAATATTTATCGTTTTAAAAAAAAATGATCATTTTTTTCAAACATTTTTTTTTAGTTTAAATAAACAAGTCAAATTATAAATAATTAATCATTTTTGAAATTTATGACACAATTTTTTTTTGTTATGTTCATATTAAAGGATTACCTATAAGTCGTTTGTCATCGTATGCTAATATATAGCCACATCTATTTTATTATAGGCATCAAAAGTGTGTTTATCAAATTGTCTAAATTGCAAACAATTTAATAAAAACTTTAGTGTTTTTTATTTGCAAAAATGTTAAATTGTGCTAAAATTTGTTTTTATTAATTTAAAATTTTAAATATGTGCTAATCAACAATTAAATTCAATTATTTTAAAATTTAATCTAAATTTAAATTGATCAAAATTTTGCTCAAATAGTGTTTAATTAAAAACTAATTTAAAAAAACTTAATGCTTAACGCATTGAATTTGCTCAATCAACAGGCCATCACAATGATCAGTGCACAAAGTGCTCTAAGTTCACCTGTGTCTTCTGCTGGATCAGCTCCTTTGACACCCATTAGTTCACCTGAACCAACTGGTAGTAACGGAAGTAATCGATCAAAATCTAATTCACCGGCTGCTAGTCATAAAGATAATGATAAACGTATTAAGTGTGAATCACCTTGTGTACCAAACTCTGATGATCATGCACATCGTAAACAAAATTCTGGATCTGCACGTTTTGCTTTAAATCACATGCAATTGCATGCTGAAGAAAGTGAAGATAATAGTAGACAAGAAACCGGTCAAACTGATCTTAGACGTTTAGCTGATTGTTTAAATGGCAATAAACCTATACACATTAACACTAATCAATCAACGGCTGGTTCTCAATCAAATGGAACTGGGAATAATTTAACAAGTAATTTGATCTCACCAACCAGTCCAACAGCATCCATATCGTCCACTTGTTCTAGTTCAGCCGGTGCTACTCCACATGGAATCAATGATATATTAAAAAAAGCCAATCAACCACCTAATTGCACAACTCCATCAAATGAATTGAATTCTAGTAGTAATTCATCTAGTGCACCTGTTTCCGGCACATTTGCAAACTTAAATTCTTCATCTAGTTCGTCCAATTGTTCCACCAATAGCATTTCACCTAGTACATCCAGTCCATTAATCAGTTCATTTGCTAATCACGTGTCCAATAGTTCCTCTGGTAAACCCTTGGCTCATCATAGTTTAAGCCATGCAATGTCTTTGCATAATACTAATCCATTGCAAGCTATTAATCACGGATTAAATGGCAACAGTTTAAGCAACAACATCGCCTTAGCTGCAGCTGCAGCAGCGGCTGCAAATCGTTTTTATTTTAATAACGGTAATGTATCAGCTGCAAATGCAATGGCTTCAGTAGCCTGTAAACAAAGCCACAATTCGTTAAATAGTTTAAATGGAACTCAATCAATGACTGGCAATTCGACAGCCGCGGCCGCAGCCGCAGCCGCTGCGGCAGCCGCAGCAGCAGCAAATAGTGCTTTGAAAATGAATTTAAATGACTTGTCAAACAGACAATTTTATTGGCAGCAAATGGTTCAAAATCAAGCCCTATGGCAAGAACGCTTTTCAGCCGTTGTTTCCGGTGCAAATACAATAACCACTAATTCAACCGGAACTACCAATACTAATACATCTAACTCATGTAATACACCAAGCCATACGCCTACTACATTGGATGCTTTCAATGGAAACAATATTAGCCAAATGAATAATTGTAAGTAATTTTTTAATTTTAGCTTTAAGTTTGTTTTTATTGAACAAAAGTAATGTATCAACTTTTCGAAACTAAATAATTTACGGAGAAAAAAATACGAATTACAATTATGAACCAAAATGATAGTTTTAAAACACGTTTTCCTATATTGTTTTTATAATTAACAAGTTAAATTTTTGGTTCATCTAGGCAACACCTTGCTAGAAAAACAAGAAACTAATAAAAAGGGTTCAACAAATGCAATGCACGGCTCTCATGGTAACAACAAGCATACTCGCCCCACATTCAGTGGTCATCAAATTTATGTTTTAGAAAAAACTTTTGAGCAAACAAAATATTTAGCAGGTCCTGAGAGGTCTAAGTTGGCTTATGCTTTGGGTATGTCGGAATCACAAGTAAAAGTAAGTAAAAACATTTTTTAGTAATTAAATTAAAAAGCTTTTTTTGAATCGGTTGTTGATTAATTTGTATATTTTTAACTGTGAACTAAAATAAGATGAAACTAATTTTTTTCCAAACTAAATAGGTTTGGTTCCAGAATAGAAGAACTAAGTGGCGGAAACGTAATGCGGCCGAAATGGCAACAAATAAAAAGCAGAAAAGCAATAATGGATCGGCAAGTGGAGTAAGCAATGGCCATTTGACCAATGAAGATGACGAGGAAAACGCGAGTGTGCCCGAAACAGGTTCTGAAGCGGAGGAAGAAGAGGACTCTTTACATTTAGGTTTGATGGATCACTTGGCAAAAGCGGAAAAAAGAATGAAGAAAGAGCAAACTCATTTGCTAGCCAATGTAGGAGCTCACTTTTCGGCTTCGCATCAACTTAATGGACAAGCTCATGCCGCTGAACTTAATGCCTTGGCTCAACAACAACATTGTGCTTTTAGTGGACAACACCCTTTTCTTGGTAGTGCAAGTAGTGGCAACGGAAGTGCAAGTGGTTTACCTCAAACAAATGTTACAGGTCTTGGTGCAGTTAATGGAACCAGTGGTGGTGGATCCAATCCTGGTCAAATAGCTCAATTACCACAATCGGCATCACCCCATCTGCAAAATGCGGCTTTAAATCATGCTCATGCCATGGTAATGCCTCATATGCATAGTGCAGCAGCAGCTCAACACAGTTTACAACACAGTCTACAGCAACATTTACACGCATTACCTTTGGCACATCCGCATCCCGCTTTCTTAGCTGCTCTTCAACGGCACTGAAAAGTTTCCAATCATTCTTTTGATGTTTTTATCAAAAGCCCGATGTCGTCCAGGCCAAACACAATTTTCTTCTTAATAGACTGTTAAGAAAAAAAGTTGGGTAAAAATTTCCATGTGCAATCTAAGCTTTTTATTACTTGCTTCATTTTGAACTGGTCAATCAATTTACATCTTTGTATATACTCATAATTGAAACAAGTTTTTATTAAATTTATTTTTTATTTGCTTACATTTGATTGGGATTAAAAAAACTAAATGCGCTTTTTATTTTTAATCTTTTATCATTTTGACAATTTGTTAGTTGTTTTAATCAATTTAAATATCAATAAATTGTTAATTATTTTCTTTTTACTTTTTTTTATTAGTATAAAATTAAATTTAAAGCTAGTTTTAGCTGAAAAGATTTTATTTAAAAAAAAATAGTACAAGCATAAATACAATAAAAGTACAGTTTTCAATTTTCTAATATTGTCGTTCTATTAAAAAATAAATTTGTTAAAATACAATATTTCAAAACATTTTCAACAATTTAAAAAGTAACATATTACAATATAGTGATTGCATAATTGCTTTTCATTGTCATTTTTATAATCATCATTCTCTATTAATAATTTTTTTCATTTTTATCAATTTTAAACCTTAAACTGCTAAATAAGATTTTTAAAATTTTGAAAGTTATAAAATGGCATGCTATACATACAGATATGTAAGCAATCATGTACATAGACACAAAATAATATTTGTAAATTAAAACGATAAAGTGATTTATCAATTTAAATTAAAATAAATTTTCAGTAAAATTATAAACAATAGTATTATTATAATAATTTATTAATAATTTATTAACAAATTTTAAGTTAAATTTTATTTTGTTATTTTTTTTTTGTTCTATTTGCTAAATTGTTTTTTAAGAAAATTTTAATTGATTTTTTTTTTATTATAGTTATAGCTAAAAAACAGTGATTTAATTTGAATCAAAATACTAATCTTCAATGGTCTGTGAACATTTAATTCAACCTTTATCTAGAATTGAGCCAAGTTAAATTAAGTAACAGGCGTACGCTTAAGTGCTTGTAAATAGTTCAAAGCATTTAAACAGATTTACTTGTTTTTTATCATTTTTTGTTTTTTACTATTTTTTGTTTTTTACGTTATTTTTTTGCATAAAGATGCTAATTATGCGATATGTTTATTAGCCGCATAATTCGCTTGCATTAGTTTTATAATTACATTTTATATTGAGCTGCCAATTGCATTTGCTATCTAAATTTGACTTTTTTTTAAAAGTATATAATATATACTAAAAAAGTAATTTTTATTAAGACTATAATTTTTAATTGATTATCAATAAAGAATTATTGCTTTTTTTTCATTTATTTTCGTCATCATAATTCACATCATTAAATCAACTTAAAGTGACAAACATAAGTTTAATCGATTTTTTTTATTACAAATTATTTTACTTTAAACAGCCTACGCAATTTCTATAATAGTCTTAAAATATGCTTGTTTTTTACTTGTTTTCATGTTTTCATTTTTTATTACTTTATTGTAAAGATTTTTTTTTTGTTTTTTACTAATTTTTTACACGCCTACACACGTGTCACGTACGCATCATTACTTTAGTTTTTAATTGGACTAAATCATGTGCACTAAGTTATGTATATATTTGTCCTTTTGACCTTAAACATGAAAAAGGAAAAACTGTAAACAATGTTTAAGGTAGAAAAGCTTTAGAAAAAGGCGGTCTATGTACGCGTGATTTCAATTTGCACTTGTACAATAGTAAATCAACTAATCAAACACGTGTTAAGAATCCACCCACTAACCACATTGAACTATTTAAGGCGTGGCTGATAAAAACGAATCGTTGTTGATAGTTAAAAAAAATACAATTTTAGGTGTATCAAATTCAAAAAGATGAATCACTAAATTTGGATATATTATTTAAAAATTTAACTTTTTATTTTAAATACTTATTTTTTATATAACTTTGTAACAATTTTTATTTTATATAATTAACTTTATTTTCTAATACAAAATTTAACGTAAATTAATTTAATTTATTTATTAAATTCTTTTATGAAACCAATTAATTTTTAAACATGAATTAATTTTAATATTTTATTTATAAAATGTTTGATTTAGTATTAAAAGATTGATTTTTTGAGTTTAGCGGCATAGAAAAAAAAATATCTAAACACAATATAAAGCTTAATTATAGAATCAATTGAACAAGATTAAACTTAAATCAAGTGTAAATAAGATTGTAAATAAAGTAAAAATTCAAAATAAAAACTAAATACATCTTAAATTTATCAATCCATCATTATTAAAATAAATTTTAAACAAAAAAATATTACACATGATTTGTTTATTTTCTATAAATAATAGCAATATTTAGCTTAATAAAATAATTAATTTTTATAATTTGTTTTTATAAATAAAAGATGTTTTTATATTAATTCTTTTCTAGATTTCAAAAAATGTTTAAAGCGAATTAGTTTTTAGTTACCAAATTATTTAATTATATTATGTTTTGTTTTTTTAATCTTTTTAAATAAAAAAAAACTATAATAAAACTAAAAATTGCTTAACAAAAATAATTCTATTATTGATGGAGAATTTTTTGTTGTTAACTTAATCCTTTTTATTACGTCAATAATTTTTAAATATAATTTGAATCAATTGTATTTTGGTTTTAATTTAATTATCAATTTAAATTTCATGTGAAACGTTGATCACTTAAATTTTTTTTTTTCTAGATTAAATTTAAATGCTTTCCAAGCTGTAGATCATGCTTTTCTTACAAAAAAACAACATAATTTTAGAAAAGCAATCTTATCTTTTAAATATTCTAATTGGAAGTAAGTTATACTATTTAAAATTTAGTTTCAATTAAAATAGTTGTATAATTTAAATTATTTTTTTTTTGTCTTCATTTTATTCTTAAAAGTTTGATGTATTTTTTTTTACATTTTCTAATATAACATTTGCTACCCGTTTTTCAATATAAATAGCAAGTTATTTAAAACTGTGAAAAACTAATCAGAATTTTATTTGTTTATGATTTTGTTGCTTTCTCAACGTCTTTATGCCACTTGTCAGCAACTAAGATGTAAAAAATTTTTTTTTTTTTATTAAAGTAAGAATTAATAAAATTCATTTTAACACCCTTTAGAAGATTAAAGACAAGTTTTCTTATTTAATTTATAAAAGTATTATTTTCAGGTTCATTTAATTTTCAATTAAATTATTTTTTTTATTAAACTTGTAAAAAAAAAAATTTTATGATAACTTTTTTTTTGAAAATTTAAATGAACAAAAAATAAATTTAAAACAAAAAAATTAAAATTATAAAAAAAAAAAATTTTGAACAAAAGTTTAATAATTTTATTTTTTTTTAACATGATTTAAAGATTAAAAAATATAACAATAATTGTAATAATAGTTTAAATCAAATTAAATTAAAACATTTAATTATTTTTCTTCTAAATCAAGTTTTAAATAAAAATTAAATATTTTAATGACAAATAATTACAATTTAGTATTTTTTTTTATATAATTATTATTAATTTTTGAATAAAAAAAATTATTATAAAAAAAAATAATTAAAACCTTAATAAATTATTAAAATGTTAATTAAAATTAACGAAAAAAAAATAATTGTAAAAAACAAATTATCCTATTACCAAAATTTAAATTTTTTATTTACTAATATTATTTAAATATTTTTAATTTTTTTTATTATAGTCATTAAATTCAATCATCATAAAATAATTTAAAAAAATTAAAAAATTGTTTTGTATTATTATTAATTTTTATTTTTCAATCAAGTAAGCTAAAAGTCACGGTTGAAAATCATAAAAATAAAAAAAAATCAATAAATATTTTAATTAAAATAGTTTTTAATATATAAACCATATTAAAAAAAACACTTAAATTTTTTTTTTAATTTCAAAAAAAAAATTATGTATTAAAATTAATATCAAATTTTTAAAAAAATTTAAATGAAAAAAATATGAATTATTTAATTTTTCAAATTTTTTTTATTTAAATCTATTTAAATTTATTTATATAACTTTTTTTCTATAATTAAATTTTAATATTTATACTTTTTTTAAATTACATATTTAGAAGATATAAGTTTCTTTAATGTAATTTTAAAAAAAAAAATTTTTGAATGTTTTGCGTGTTAAAGTAACCAGAAATAGCTAGTTGACAATTTTAGAACCCTATTTCAAGTTATAAAATGATAAAATATAATAACCCTTTTACATATTTTAAAACATTTATTATATTTTTAAATATGCATTGAGTTAAGAGTTTTTATATTTTTTTTAAATACGGTTCATAAATTTTTTCTTATCTTAAATTGAGCTTTTAAATCCAACCGATTTATTCACTTTTAAATTTTTTAATTTAATATTGCATATACATTATTTTTTATTAAAAAAAAATAAATAAAATAAAAATAAAGGTTACATTAAATATATATTTATTTTTTTTTCAATTTATAAAATACTATGAAATAAGAAAACATGAGAAAGCGATTGATTTTTTTAAAAGTTAACAATTTTTAACCTATATGCAGTTTAACTAATAAAAGTAATTTTTTTTTAAAAGTGATTAATTTAATCAAAATTAAACAATTTTAAACATAATTGAAAATTTGTTTCTAAATTTATTATCTTAATTATCATTAAATATATTATATAAAAAAAATCAATTAAACTATTTAACTAATATGTATTATTTAATTATTTTTTAATAATTAAATATTATAATAATTTATATAATAATAAATATTAAATAAATATTTAATTTTTATAATTTTAAAAAACAGTTTAAATAATTACTAGATAATTCGATTCAATCGCAAAATTTTATATTTTCCTATATTTTATAAGTCTACTATTTGTTAAATTATTTTAAATTAATATTTTTTTGGTAATATTAAATATATTTTTTAATAATCTTTTAAAAACACAAATAAGTATAAATTCAATTTTTTATTAATTATTTAGGTTCAACCTACAAATTTAAAAAAATAAAAATGATTAATATTACATAAATTAAGTTAATTAATCTAATATTTACTTACATTACAATTAATTTAATTAATCAATAGAATATAAATCGAGAAATATGTTAAACTAATATCAGAATTAAGTTGCAAAACCTGATACAAAGCGGAATATATTAAACCATAAAAAAAATATTTCAAGTATTTAGCTTTTTGCACTTTTATGGCAGGTAGAATTAATCCTCGTATTATTGTGTCTTATCTCAAAATTATAAATTAATTGATCATTGCATTTAAAGCCGTTTGCTTTTACTATTAAAATTTAGTATGGCATGAAAGTATGTATAAAAACGACTCACTTTGGCCAATATACTAATGATGTGTAAAGCATTATAGTGCAAAAAAGCCTTAGCATTTTTGCTAAATGATAATAAAAAATTAATCCATCATAAAATAGAAATCAAATACACTTAAACTATTGATATGACATTGTAAACTACTTATGTCAAAAACGCTTTGAATAACTCTTAGTTTGCTATTTCCTTAAACTTGTTTCTTTAGCCAGGTATTTTAAAGCAAACTTAAATTATATACAGAAATTAACATTAAATTTCATCATTTATAGCCAGATATGTTACTCTTGCTTACATTCTTGAACTTTTCATCAATTTATAATAACTTCTAGAATTTTTTTTTACACTTATTTGTTTCTCTATTTTTTTTTTTTAAGATACTTACAAAAATAAAAAATTTGTTATTTTTAAAAAAAAAATTTAACAAAGCAACATATGAAAACAAATTTAATAAATTAAAAATGGAAATGTTTTTAAATGCTTAAACAATCAGTTTTGTTTAAATTGATTAGTATTAAAGCAATTTTTCTTTATAAATAAACTTAACTCAATTTTCCATATAAATTATAATTTATAAAAGTTGTGTTTTTTCTATGATGTATGTAAAAAGCTTTTCTAAAAATCTAAAATGTCATAAAAAAAAACTTTAATCCTATTTATACATTGGCATTTTAACTTGATTAAAGTTAATTTATATAATTATTCTCTGGTAGACCATGGACAATTATGTATTTTATTTTTTGTTAATTAAAGTCTTAATCCTTGTTAAGAGGCACTTTAATATTAAATTATTTTTTAATTATATTTAGCTAACACTTAAAGCGTTTAATTTATTTTCCAGTAAATATTCATTATCCAAATTATTGCTTTGCATTTTGCCAAGTTCAATATCTAAAACTTTTATGAGATTTTCATTTAAAGTTGATTTGTTTTTTTCAATTAGACTAGAAAAACTTTCCAATTGGCATTTTACAGATGGATGATTATTATCAATTCTAAATGCACGTTTTAAACTTTGAAGAACAAGCATCACTTTGTTTTTTCTTGAATATACTTCAAACGCTAATAACTGAGTTTCTATTTTATCTTTAGCAAAAAGTAACATTGGTTTTAAAAACTTTTCAGCTTCTTCTAAAGGATTTTTCGGTCTTTCAAGTTCACTAGGAATTAATGGTTCTTTATTGAGACCATTATATAAAATATCTTCTTTATCTTTTTTATTTTCCTTGTTATTTTTTTTATTTAATTCTTTATTTTTATTGAAACTATCATTATTTTTTTTATTTAATTCTTTATTTTTGTTATCCTGAATTTCAATAGACTGTTTATTTTTTTTATCTTTTTTGTTTTTTTTTTGAATTCCATTTTCAAGATGATTTTTATTTTCATCTAAACTTGCATTACCATCATTTTTTAAATCTGGTAATGGAAAATCAAATAAATTAAGATAAATTCCAATAGCCAATTTTGCCATAGTAAAATAATAAGGATGTGATTTTAAAACATCTTCTAACCTATAATTAAATTAATTTAGAATAAAATAAAAATAAATAAATCTATTAATTACCTAAGTAAAGCAACATAAGAACGGATGGTAACTTTTCTCATACAATAAGTATGAAAATCGAATTGGTCTTCTTGCATTTCTGCAAAATGTCTATTAATTTCATGACATTTTTTTAATGCTTCTCCTAATTTTCCAAGACGATAATAAGCATATGCTGCTTCTGCTTGGTACCACATACATTGCATTTCGTTCAATATTTCATTAACATCAGTACCTTCTTTTATAAATTTAATATATAATTCCTCTGCTTCTTCTATTTTATTCCCTCTTAACATATATTTTACACATTTTGTGTTTAAATAACGATCAGCTTGATCTAATCCTTGCGCTTCGTCTAAGTAAGCAATAGCTTCATCGATGCGGTCCATATTTTTGTAAATCTTTCCCTTAATAACATAAAGTTCAACAAGAGTTGGAGTATGCAAAATAGCCTCATCAACATACTTCAAAGCTTTTTCAAAATCTTTTAAAAAATTATAATGTTGGGCTAGAAAATGATTTACCCAAACAATTGTTGTAGTGTCTTCTGATCCAATGGTTGACTCGTCATTTTCAAAAGAAAGATATTTTAACAAATTGTCATGATAATTATGCATTAAATTTTGGATCATATCTTTTTTAAACTCATTATTGATATAAAGAGATCTTAAATCTTTGAACAAAGCAGGTTGACATTTGCGTAAACTATTTTTTATATAATTACTAATGATTTCTTTGAAAATTGATTCATTAGTTATAAAATCTAAAGGTATCCTAAAGGGCAATTGAGAAGATGGAAACATAACTTGATATTTTAAATATAAATCATGTTTTTTAATTTCATCATTTTCAATACTCAACGCAATTTCTAATTGCTTATAATAAAGTTTATTTTCTGGATTTCTTTTAAGTAAATTATTTCTTAAAACTTCTTCAGCCCTATTATTCATATTAAGTTTTAAAAGTAATTCTACTTTATATTCGTAAAAAGCAACTTTATCAATTATTTCTGTTTCATGCTCTATTAACCAATCTAAAGCTTCTTTGTATGATCCGCCTTCAATATAAAGCATTACTTGGTATAACAAGGTTTCAGAATTTTCAAAACACATTGCATTGTTCATTAAATTATTTACATTTTTAATTTGATAATGAAATGTTTTTTGATATTCTAATAAAATATTTGTAGCCATTGAATGTTGATTTAAAAGATGGTAAGCTAAAGCAAATCCTATCCAAGAAGTTCTTTGTGTTGCTCTCAATTTTAATAGTTGATAACGTGTGTCTCGATATCCTTCTAAATCTCGCATTTGAATTTGCAATAAGCTTAGATCTCTAAGAATTTGTATGTGAAAAGGGTTCCATTTCAAAGCATTTCTATAGCATTTGATAGCTTCATCATATTTATGATCGCTTCTTTGTAATAATCCATAAACATGCCAACATACGTGTGAAGTTAAATCATTTTTTAAACCTTTTTTTACACAATCATGAGCTTCTTCTTTTTTTCCTAATGAGTTTAATATAAGGCCTTTCATAGCAAGAGTTTCTCCATGCTCTAATAAAAAATGAACATGTTTAAAGTAAAATTAATAAAAAACAGTTTTGCTGAAAAATACCTGAAAACTTTGGATTCGATAAAATAAGTTTTGCAAATTTCAATCCGCTTTTAAATTGTTTTAGCTCATAACATTTTAAAACTTTTTTAAATAAGCCAAGCTCTTTTTGTGGTAAATTATTTCGTGACATTTTTCTATAAGCCTTTCAATATTTTATCCAACGTAAATGCACTAATTGCAATTTAAAAATAAATAGTTTAATTGAGGTTCAATAAGGCTAATAGTATTTCAAGAAATTGGTATTTTTAACAAAAAGTAGTAAAATGATAAAAGATAAATGATCACATAAATTAAACACTAAATACTATTTAAATGAATTTTTATTGATTAAATGCACAACTAGGAATTCAAAACTAATAATTTAACACACATTATTGTTAAATAAATTTAAATAAATATAATTTACACCATAAAAACAATTAAAGATTATGAAATACATACATTTAATCACGTGCTTTTATCATAGAACTAGTCTTTTGCAGTTTGGCAGTTGCTTTATTCTGAAGCTTAAATTAACAACAAAGGTTGACTATCACACTGTCAATATCTCTTAAAACAATATTTTTGTAAATTACGGTCTGAATTTAACTTAAGCAAAGCACGTTTTTAATGTGATTAAAATGAAGAGAAAAAACGGTGGAAACCATTTTGCTTTTTAATGTTTGTTATTCTTATGACAACCAGTGTTGCTGCCATCTGCGGGACAGCTCAATCGGCTTAATAAGTTTCTATCCAAAACTTTTTTACTCTGACGAATTAGTCTTAAGTTGCTTAAGAAAACACTTATCCTTGAATTATTTGCCTAAGATTTGCTGTTGAACTTTAAGATAGCCTTAATTTGTTTAAAAAACACTTTAATCTTTTGCCAAGTCAATCATTAATAAACTTAATAAAGTGTAAAACGTCCGAAACAATAAGGAATCTGCTCTATATGTTACATTATTTTAATATTTGGCTTGCCGTTCTAAAATTTAAATCGCATCAATACTATATCATCATGTTCGGCTTTTACAAAACTTCTTATTTAACAAAAAATCATTTTTTAAGATTTACATGCTTAAAACTAGGTATAAAAATTTGGCTAACAAGCTTGATTCAATTAATATTTAATTAAATTAATGTAAATTAGCTAAATTTACATTATTTTATTTTATTTTTTATTTCATTTTATTCGCATTTTGGTATTTTATGCTTCTAATTTTATTGCAAAACGCTCCTTCAAATCAACCTAAGTGGACTAAGCATGACAGTTTAATTGGATTTAACCCAGGTAAAAAACCTTTTGCTTTGATTATTCTTGCTTTAATTTTAGTCTTTTTTTTAAGGATTATCTATGAGACCTACTTTATTAGATAAAAACATTAATGATCCAACTTATGTATTCGACTTGAAAATTGATTCTAATATAAGAAAAATGAAAGCTGAAATGGACTCCTTTCTTGAACGTTTGTATTTTAATATTTATTACAATTCTATTTTCTATAGTTAATAAAAAAAAATAGCTTATTTTCATAGCTCCAATAGAAATAAATGTCTGAACATCCCAATAAGAGATGCCAATTGCAATTTTTTACCTAATTTGACTTCTTTTGAAAATCCATGTCAATATAATTATGGGTTTTTTGATGGTAATCCTTGTTTTATTTTAAAACTTAATAGGGTTTGTGTTAATAATTTATATATAAATTTGTGTTAAAATTTTTTCTTTTAGGTTTTATATTGGGAACCTGATCCTTATTTATCTTTGGAACAGCTAAGTTCAAATATAACAAAAGATTTAGACATGCCAACTAATATAAGTAATGAGCTTTTAAACCAAGGAGAAGGAATAGCTTTACTTAATTGTGCAGGAAAAGTAATTCATTCTAATTTTATTTTTAAGTCAATTAATTTTTTACTTTTTAGGAAAAAAAAGATAAAAAAAGTATGTTTATGATTTATTATTGGCCTACTCAAGGATTTCATAAAGAATATTATCCATATTTAAATCAAAAAAATTATTTAGCTCCCTTTGTATTTGTGAAAATTGTTCTTCCTGAAAGAAATAAAAAAATTAGTATTTATTGTGCTGTATTTGATCAAAATATAAAAATCAGAAAAAAAGAAAACGAAGGATATATTAAATTTAATATTTTAATTAAAGATTAAACTTAAATATAATTTAAAAATTGATTTAAAATTTTAATTTTGAGTATTTTAATAAAATTGTAATAAATAACTTAGATTTATAAATTTAAATAATTTATAATTATAATTTAAATAAAAATATATAATAATAATGATAAAATAATAATTTTTTCATTTATTTACTTTATTTTATAAATCTAAAAAATTATCTAAAATAAAAAAATAAACTAATTTTAATAAAATTTATATTTGATTTGCAAAATTTATAAATATTTGTTCTAAAGTTGTATCACTAACAAAATAATCTTCTAAATCAAAAAAGTCTTTTATTGCATCAATTTGTTTAAATAAAAATGACCATTTCATTTTTGGATCAATAATTTGATAAGTCAATACTGATTCATAAGAATCTTTAAGAAATGAATTCGGAAATGCTGATTTTATATCTTTTTTCAAATTTTCTAAGTATTCCATATTATTAAGATAATTTTGCTTGATTTTTATATATAAACTATAGCCTTGACCATATTTATTACGTAAATGTTGCATTGATCCCATACATCTGAACTTTCCATTAACCATAATAGCGATTTTTGAACATAAAGCTTCACATTCTTCCATTGAATGACTTGTCAATATTATTGAACAATTACTATTTTTTTTTAAATGAGCTAAAGTCGACCAAATTTTTCTTTTAGCTTCTGGATCAACTCCAGAAGTAGGTTCGTCTAATAGTAATATTTTTGGATATCCAATTAAAGCCATAGCTAAACTCAACTTTCTCTTATTTCCTCCAGAATAAGTAGAACAAACTTTTTGATAATGATGATTTAAATCTACCATTTTTATCATTTCTGAAACCGCTATCGGCAAATCATATTCAGGAATTCCTCTTAATCTACCAAATAAATAAATTATTTCTTCTCCAGTTAACTTATCTAAAAGTCCATCAAATTGAGGGCAATATCCGACTTGATTTTGAAATTCACTTAAATTAGAAAGGAGGTTGGCTTTATCAATATATGCGTTCCCATTTGTTGGCCTAACATCTCCTACAAGCATTTTAAATGTTGTAGTTTTTCCTGCACCATTGACACCTAAAGTAAAAAAAAATAAAAAACTAATAATTATTATTTTTATTAATAAATAAAAAATTTTATATACCTAATAATCCAAAGCAACTCTGATGATTAACCAAAAAACTTAAATTATTTACAACTGTTTGATTTCCGAATACTTTTTTTAAATTATGAACAACAATCGCTTTAGTTGAACATTGATTTCCAACAACCAGTTCATCAACTATTTGTTTCTCTTTTATTACATCACTGTCTTCTTCAGCTTCAAAATAACTTTGTTGAGGAGTTTCAGTTAACTTTTTCATACAAGAATCGCTAATAAAATACATTTGATTAAATAATGAGTATTTATTTTCAATTATAATAATTAAAATTATTATTAATAAATTAAAAACTATCATCATTACTAATTCTTGAAGCAATCCATTTTCCCATGAAAAAAGATCTAAATTTTTAATTTTATATGATCCACGTCCGTAGATTTTTAATATTCCAGAACTTAAAGAATAATTAGGAAAAATTTTAAATAAAGTAAGTAAAAAATCTTTTAAAGATTTTCCAATATTTAATAGATCACTTATAATAGTTTTTAAAATAATTAATAATATACCAAAAATTAAATTAAAAGTTGTAATAAGTGAAAATCCTGAGCTAACTGATTTTGGAAAATTTGAAAAAAAATAACAAAAATTTATAGAACTGATTCCAAATAATAATAACAACAAAAATAATGCCACTATATTATCAAAATAAATAGTAAATATTTGGTTTACATCTTTTATATAAATTAACACTATGATCAAAAAAATTAAGACTATATGGCTGACTAAATCATAAATAAAGTTTACAAAATAATATAATATTAAAGATAAACCAGTCATTTTTTGAAGTAACTTAGATTTTGAAATAGTTTCATGAATTGGATATAAAGAATATGAAGCAGTCAAAAGTGGTAATGTTAAAGTTGGTAAAAAACTCCATAAAACATCTAAAGAAACTTGAATCATGTTTTTATTAGGAAATTCATCATTTTCTATATTTATTTTTAAATCTTCATTATTTTCTGTGTTATAAAAATTAAAGTATTTAATGATAGCTTCATATGCTAATTTTATTGAAATAGGTTGAGAATAAAAATCATCTTTGTTATACCATGCTTTTATAGAAAGTAAATCATTATTTTCAATTAAAGTTGCACTAACAACATAATTTTTAATATATTCAAATATTGATGTTTTGTTTGATTGTTCAATTAAATAATTATTTGGATCGGATTTATAATCGATCATTTCAGAAAATAAATTATATTTTTTTGAAACATTTTTATATGTTGAAATTAATTTTGTAGAATTGCTTTGAATAAAACCTTTTGTATTTCCATAAATTTTATTTAAATCATAATTAACCAATAAAATTTTATAAGAAGATCTGATATACGAATCAAATGTAAATAAAAGATAAAATATTAAAACAGGTATTAAAAATTGAATAATCATTGCTAAATAATATCTTTTAAAGTGATGAAAACGTTTAATAAAAAGTGCTTTAATTCTGTGAAACATTAATTTTTTTCCTTTAAGTAAATTATTTCGATTATCATTTAAAATAATAGTAGATGTTGCTATTTCAGAATTAAGATTATTTATAGACTCTTCTTTATTTGAATAATTAAATTTTGTATTATTTGAAAATAATAAATTAGAATCAGTTATTACTTTTAAAAACACATCTTCTAAAGTAGTTATTGATATGCCACATGAACTTATTTGAAATTCATCACGGTTATTTTCAAAATCTATAAGGAATTTAGCAAATAATCCATTATTTTTATTTTTACTTTTAATTTCATTTTTTTGACTATTTGAATCTAAACAAAATATAATCTCTCCTTCATTTTCTTGAGTCATTTTTGAATTTTCAAAATATTGAAGAATAAAATTTTTTAATTTAATTTTAGAATCTTCATTAAATTCAAAATTTTTTGCTATTCTTAATTGATAACCAGTTCCAAATATTTTTTTTAAATATATTGGAGTTCCATAGCATTGAACAGATCCTTTAGACATGATACAAATTTTATCTGCTAATGCATCTGCTTCTTCCATAAAATGAGTAGTCATTAATATTGTTTTTTGTCTACGTACATTTAATAAAATATCCCAAACTACTCTTCTTGCTTCAGGATCCATTCCAGATGTAGGCTCATCCAAAATAACAATATTACTTGGACCAATAAGTGCAATTGCTAAATTTAATTTTCTTTTCATTCCACCAGAAAAATTACTACTAAGTGAATTATTTTTTTCTGATAATTCTAATCTAGATAATAATAAATTTGCTTCAGTTTTTAGTAAATTATAATCCATGCCCTTAATAGTGCCATATAAAATTAAATGTTCTTCTGCTGTAAGGTCTTCATAAAGAATATTATGTTGAGGACACAATGACATACATCTTCTTGCTTTTTTAGTATTATATTCTATATCATATTTATTTACAAAAATCTAAGTAAAATTTAAATTTAAATTAATTATTTGTTTAATAATGAAAAAAATTACCTTTCCATTATTTGGAATACATAATCCCGTTATCATATTCATTAAAGTGGTTTTACCAGCCCCATTTTGACCCAACAAAACTGTTAAATTATTTGTACATATATCTAACGATACATTAGAAACAACTGTCTTTTTGTTTGAATTTCTACCATAAACTTTTTTAACATTTTGTATTGAAATTGAAACTTTTTCAGATGAAGAGTGTGGTTCAAAAAATAAACTATTTTTTCTTTTAGGTGAAAATTGAACATTTTCTAAAAGTTCATCATATTTGGTAAATTTATTTTTTAATTCTGTAAATGGAAAATACCATGGTCGAGGAATACCAAACTGCCAAGGCCAAACAGCATCAAGATACCAAGTAAATAATGCAAAAAGAAAACAACTTATTAACATCATTACAAGAATTAAACCAACATTTAATGAATCATCGTCCAATGTATATGAAAATAAATTAAAAAAATGTAATCCACTATCAAAAGATTCTAAATCTGAAAGTATTCCAGCTATGAATGAAAAAGATATATTTGGTAATAAACAAGAAATTAATTTTAAAGTGTATGATGTCTTTAAATTAGTATTTGCAAAAGCTAATTTTGGATTCAAATAATAAAACAATATGGTGCTTATATAATAAACGGATAGCGAAAAAATTACTCCAAAAACTGGGCGATTGAATAATACAGATAAAAAGATTGCCATTAATAATATATTAGTACCATATAATAATAAAATTAAAAATATTAAAAATGGATTAGATAAATTAAATAAAGTAAAATTTGCATTTATTGGTACTGTATATAAAATAGTTAAAACAATTATTTGCAAAACAATTTCAATATAAAATTGAGCAAATGTTGATCCAAAATATGCCCAATTGCTTAATCCCATTAATTTAAACATTTCTCTTATTCCGTTTGATTTTTCTTGAATTATAGATTTAACAATCATTGAGAAAAAAATTATATATCCATAAATAACAAGTGTAGGTAAAAATAAAATTAAAATATTACTAATTTCAGATTTTGTATAGCCAGGATAGGGTTCTTTATAAGTTTTAACGTCTTCTACTAAAATATCGTTTGAAATAGATTTGTTTCTAGTACTGAATAATAAATTTAAATATGCATCATTAATAAGAATTTCGATTGCAAGAAAATTAAAAGGATAAGTATCAATGTTATCTTTAAGCTGATAATTATATGGATTATTTTTCAAAATACCAAAAGTTTTTATTTTATATTTAAAATTATTAAGAAAATTTTCTATAGTAATGCATTCATCAGAAAAAATTAAACCAAAATCGTTTATTTTAGCTATTACATTATCAATTAATAATTTTTCATTATTATAAAAATTTAAATTAAAAATTTTATTTTTAAATCTTATTTTAAATAGTTTATTAAAAACACTAATAAATTTTTTAACACATTCAGTTGGAGGTGCTACTAATAAATTATTAATATTTATTTGATTTACATCTGATATATTAAATGTTGAATAATTAAATATTTTTGGAGGAACATATGTTTTAAAATTCTCTTTGCCATGGCTTTGCGATTCAGACGTTACTGTATTGTTTAACAATAAAACAAAAATAAGAGAAAGTAGTAAAGGTAAAAATAATTCAAAAGAAGTTCTTATATAATGACGTTTTTTTAATATCCAACATTTCCACATTAGAATTTTAAACTGATTAAAAATTAAAACAATTTCTTTTGACATTTTTTTTTAAAAATATTAAACTTTTTAAATATACAAATTTGCTGCATTAACTTTCACTTTATACATTAAACTAAAAAAATTTAAAAAAAAATCATCTTTGTAAAAATTGAAGATAAAAAATTTTACCTACTTATCTTGTTATAATTTTTTTTTTAATCAATTAGTAAGAGTATATTTATCTTGAAATAGCAAAATGTTAGTTGCAAACTAGAACAAAAATAATTCAATTAATCTTAATTAAAAGCACAGAAATATTTAAACATAAAAAATATTGCACAAAAAAAAAATTTAACATGAAATCGAATAGTTTAATTAAAATACAATTTGTTATCTTAAATATATAATTGAATGTAAAAATTTGAATATGTTAAAAACTTTAATGATATTTTTATGTTAAGTAAAAAAATGCTAAGAATTATAATTTATATTCTTTAAATCGCTGTATTGAAGTTAAGTAAATAACGTAAAAAATTAATTTTTTTCTTAATTTTATTAAAAGTAATCACTATTGTAAATTTTTGATTAATTGTTGATTATATATGAAACAAACTAAAGATCAAACCAAATATATTTATAAATTTATTAATCAACCATTTAATTTATTTAAAAATAAATAAATTTTTAATTAAAATACTAACAAATAATTATATATAAATTATTTGCTTATCAATGATTGAAATACATCAACTTTATTTGAGTGATTTTTAAGTCTTGAGATGTGATTAGCATTTTCCCGATTAATTTAATACAGGATAAAAAAAATAATTAAAAAATTTAAATAAAAAAATTAAAATTTTTATAAAGACAAAAAACAAATTATCAATAAATGGATATATTTTTTTAATGAGACTTTAAACTTAAAATTTATTTTAAAACCAGTTAAATCATTTCTTAAATAATCGCTCATTTATTACAAACTAATTACGCAAAAAGTTTGTTTACAATTGTATGTCTATGTTTAAGGGATTTTCACAAAATTACAAAAAACTTTTAGTTCATTCTTGACCAAATTTTTAAGCATTTTTAACTCTATATTTAGATAGTGAAAGTCAAAAAAATTTAAAAATACAATTTTCAAATAAATTTTTTAACACTGTAAATTGCATCATTTATAGAATATTTTTTTTAAGTTAGACAATTATTAATTAAAGTTTTTTTATTTTAAAGCTTAAAAAAAAATGCAAAAAACTTGATCTGTATCTAGATATTTGATTCGAACAATTATCAGACTAATAGGAATACTAAGAAAACATAAAAAAAAACTTAATTTTGAAAAGTGCGTGCGAAAATAATAGTAGAATCAAAACTTTATATAAATATTAAAAACTTTGAGATTATTTTGAAATATACACTGTTTAATTATTTAAAAATTGAGCAAACAATAGATGACATTTATCAGTACATTTATCATGTCTGTAAAAAAGATAATTAACCTTGACCAAAAGGCCACGGTTTTCGATCCAATAGGACAAGTTTAAGTAAATGTACATGAAGCGAATCTAATAGTTAAAAATGAAATTTTTGAAATCAGTTGCATTTTTAAAGTAAGAATGGCAACTCAAATTAAGCAAACAAAAATGATGATGAGGGAAATAACAATAAAATATCAAACATATATTGTAATTTATAATCTATAAACTTGACTTTTTTCAATCAAATCTTAATTAATAATTTTAAAATTGTAATTAAAAACAATTGATGACATGTTTTAAGTTTAAAAAAAAAAATTTAATTCTCAGTTTTTAAGGGGTTACTATGTAGCTATCTATAAAAGTTCTATTTCGTTTTAGATCAGGTTCATGTCAAGTAGAATTTAATTTAAATTGTTGGAACATCGTTTAACGTATTCATGAGCATTAATAAAACGTTCGCAAATTAACAAGTTCACAACTTGTTGCAATTTGCATTTTTCAAAGTAAAAAGCAAACAAAATAATTATAATCATAATAATAGTACTAATAAAACGTTTTAAAAACTTGCTAAAGTAAAAATGCAAAAAAATGTGCGGATGTTTAAAAAGTGAACAAATGCTAGTTTGATAAAGCCATACAATAGCTAGACCACAGAAACAGTCTGATATACACCAATGCCAGTTTTGTTTAAGATTGGTTCTTAAAAATTGGATATTTATAATTTTGAACTGTTTTATTAAACTAAAATGTAGCATTTACAATTAGTAAACTGGCATTTAATTGTATTCTCATCTGGCTGTTTTCTATTTATTTGTATCTTTTGGATCAACTCTGCTTAATGCAAAAGATGTATAAAGTGTAAAAAGCTAAACACACCTTGAAAATGACTGGTATTCAAGATAAATTCTTGGCCTGGCCGGCATCAACTGGCATCTAATAGGTGCAACAGTGTCTAAACATTTTTGCAGGTAAAGTGCGTTCAGGCGACTTTCAAACTACTCCAGCTTTTAAAACTAACTTAGCTAAAACTAAAAGTATTAAAAAGTAATAACTTGTGTACTTATATTGACGGCTTAAATTGCATCATTTGTAAAGCTCAGTAAAACCAAATCGGCATTAAATAAGCTTTATAAAATTGATTTAGTCAATTTAGTTTATTTTTTTTTTATTTTTAAAAAGTTGAATTTAAGATGTTAATGCATTAATAGCGAATTGACATGTAATTGATTGAACAAAATCAAGTGCCAAAAATTACATTTAATTTGTATCGTGTATTTAACAGTTTGGTTAAAAAAGTGCTAATAAATTGTCTGAAAAATATTTATTTGAATCAAATTTCAATTCAAATTTAATCAACTTAATTATTTACTTCTCTTATTCAATTAATTATTAACTAATTAAATGTTATAATAAGTCTAACTTAAATTGTTTTAGGTTAATTATGTTTAAAAAAAAAAATTCTTTTGTATATCTAGGTATAGATTTAGTTTCAAAATGACTAATGATCATTTAATTATTTTTTATTTTTATATAATAGATACTTAATTTTTATATTGTTTTTAGTATTTTTAATTTTCATAATTAAAATTTTTTTAATAATTTGAAAATTGTAAAAAATATTTAAATTTCAAAATGTAAACTTTTAATTTAAAATTTAATAAAAATCTTATTAATTTTAAATAAAAATTTTAATTATATAAAAATTGATATTAAATAAAAAAAAGTTGTTTTAGTTATTAAAAAATTATTTTAAAAATATATAATAGAAAAATTATGTTTTAAAGTTTTTTTTTCATTATTTAAATTAACTGTTCTATTTTTATCTTATTATAAATTAATTATTTTAAAAAAATTAATATAATTTAAAATTTTATCAATGATTTTGTAATATAGTTTTAAATAAATAAACAATTTTTTAATAAAATAGAATAAAAATTACTAAATTATTAATTTTTTATAAATATTTTTTGCTTTTCTTTTAAGGGTTAAATTATCTAAAAAATATATATCATTAATATTTAAAATAAATATATTTTTTTTTATTATTTTTATCCTTTTTTATTAATGATGATTTTTATACATTTAAGTTATACAATTTTTTTTAATTTAAAATACATTTTTAATATTTTTTATAATTGAATTATTTTTTAAAATAATACTAATGCAAAAATTATATAAAAAAATAAATGAATAAAAAATTTTAAAAAAATAATTCAAATTTATTTAATAAAAATCAATTAATCATTTTTATGACTAAGAATTAAAATTTTATACTTTGTTAAATCAGTTATTGTTAGTTTGTATTAGATACTTATATTTGATTTATATTTTAATCAAATTTCTATTTAAAGTATAAGATAAATTAATTAAGAAAAAACAGTAAAACTATAACCTAAAACTTCTAACTTAACACATTATCATTATGGATTAATTAATATAAAATCCAATTACTTTAAAAACAAAATATCAAACAATTTAAATTATAACATTGCCTATTAAAGCATTCCATATATCAAAAAATAAATTTTAATTTAAATTATTTAAAAAAATATCAATAAATAATTTAGGTTTTTATGTATGTTTTTTTTTACTAAAAATATTTACAAATTTTATTCTAATTAAAAAGATTTATAATTTAAATTAAAAAATTAAAAATTGTTTTTAACATTTAGTAAAATAAAATAAACTTTATTGAAATTTATAAAAAATAAAAACAAATGTAAAATGCTTATAATTAATATAAAAAAAAATTAAATAATAAAGAAAAAATAAAAAAATTAAACAATCTCAATTTAATTTTTAGAAAATTAATTATAATAAATATTTATTTTAGTATAATATTTAAAATATCTAGATATTTTCGCAGTTTTATATTTCGTTATTGTATGTTTACATTTAAATATATAAAATGTTGAAGTTAAACCTATAATATAACAGTTATTAAAAAAATATAACATTTAAATTTTAATAAACAATTTTGAAACAATTTAAAATTTTTTAATTTTATTTAATTTAAATGAAGACAAAAAAACATATAAAGTCTAAATTAAAATTTTTTTTTTTTGATTAAAAATTATAGTAATAGTTACATAATAATACTGCATTCTATATTTTTTTATATTTTATAGACTAATAAAGAATGCAATCGCATATTAAATACAATATTATAAATTTAAATTTAAAAATTTTACTGGTTAAAAGTTAATTAACGAGGTAATAACAAATAATAAACTAACAAACATTTATTTAAAACAGGTATTTTATCATAGATAGTTTGAAAATCTTATATCCGCAAGTAAAATTTAAAAAGATAAATAAAAAATTTGATAATTAACAAAAGATTACGATTTAGCTACTGTTTTCCTCAAAAAAAAGGTATATATATTTTAAATTTTTGTCATCTATTTTTGTTATCATTTTAGTTTTTATATAAAAAATTTTTATTGATTAATTAAAAAAAATATTCAAACTATTTATAATCTAAATTTTTTAACTTAAAATTCTAAATTAAATCAATTTATAATCTTAATTAATTAAAAAAATTAATATTAATGAAAGAAAATTATTTATAAAATATTAAAAAAATATGTTAAGATTGCTAAAATTAAATTTAACTTATATACACTAATTTATTTAAATGAATTTTTAAAAAAATATTGTACAAAACAGAACTAAACATAAAACATTTTTATTCTTTTATCAAAAAATAATTAAAAAAAAACCTTTATGATTTTAAATAAAAATTAAAACAACTATCTTAAAGTCTTTAAAAATAAATATCACAAAAACAATTTAAAAATTTAACGTTTAAAAATTTTACAATCAACAATATAAAATAAAGCTATATAAAAAGATTTAATAAAAATTTTTTTTTTTTTTAATTGTGAATAGTTAATGGAGATTTAGTTGCAGATGTGCAAAAGGTGCGGCCTTTGCCACACCAATATCCGCAATTACAGTCAAACCAAAGCCCAAACAGCTGGCTTGATGTGTTTAGCCTAGTTTACTAATGTCTAGACAAGAAAAAGACAAGATTTAATAAAAAATGGCAGGCGGGGGATTTCTTAAACTAAAGATGGTCAAAACATACATATACACATAGCTCTGTTACATGTCGTCAAATCGACTAGTTACCACCTGTCAAAATGAAATCATTTTAAAACTAATCTTAACAAAACTTCACTTAAGTTTTTAAATAAAAACTTAAGAAATAATTTTTTAATTCATTTCACAATTTTTAGCTATTTTCAAAATTAAACAATGTTACAGATAATTTTAAAATATTAATTTAAATTATGTTTACTTATAATATTATAAATTTAAAAGATATTAATTATTAATTTTATATATTTATTATTTTTTTTATTAAATAAATATTTTTATTTAAAAGTCATAAAAAAAAATAATTTAAAACTAAATTAATAGAATAATTTTTTTGACCATAAAATATTATAAACATATTAAAATTGTTTATCAAAATTGTTTATTATACAAAAAAAGTTAAAACAAAAACGAAATGCACTATTTTAAAATCATTATTTTTTATGTAAAAGTACTTATTAATTAATAATTAGTATTTTAAGAAAAATAACTAAAATAATAAGTTAAAAAATAAAATTACATACAATTTTACTGTTTCAAAGTGTTTTTTTTATATATTATGACTAAAAATGTGTTTAAAAATAAAAAAAAATAATAATTAATTAACTAAATTTATTTGATGACCATTTAACAAAATTTTAGTTTTAGTTTGAATTAAATGGTTTGATCAAAATATAAAATTAAAAGATTAAAGAACAAATAAAAAAATAAATCAAAAATAATAAAACAAGTAGAACAGGCCTATATTATGATAAAAAAATTTATTTTAATATTTAAGCATAGTTTTACCTTTTGAATCTCGTTTTTGAATGAATTTAAAAAAAAAAATTATATGATAATGCAAGCGTTGCATTTAGTAAACAATATTTTTTATTTAATTTTGCTTTTACAGTTTAACATGTAGAAAAAATACCCACACACTGTTTTAAATAAAAGGTATCTTAAGTTTACTATTGATCTTGACCAAACCTTTTTAAATAAAAAACAAGTGAATTTAATTTGTTTTTACATTAACCACAATTATAGCATAAATGTTTCTTAATGATTGCAGATGGTCAATTGTGAAAGTATGTGATGCAATATTGTAATAAAATTTTTTTTAGAAATACTTTTGTATGTTTTAAAACTCCTACCTTTTATTTTTAATGTTTTATTTAATTAGAATTTAATTTTTTTTAAATAGGTCTAAATAAAAAAAGCAAACATTATTTAAATGATAGTAAAAACAATTTAATATTTTTTTTAAATTAAATTAAATAAAATTAATTTTTATATAACTGATTTTTATTGTCTAAATTAAAATTTTTAAATCTTTTTTTAAAAATTTTAAAAGTTGTTTCAAAAATTTAAAAAAAATGAATGAATCTAATTAATTTTTTTAAATACTTATTTAAAAAGTTAGATAAAAATCTAATTTACTTTATTAATTTATAAAGTAAAAAAAATAATTTTTAAAAATAATAAATTCTAATATAAGCTCAAAATAAATTTTTTATCAACTTACAAATTAAAAATTTCATTGTTTTAATCAAATAATAATTTATAATTTTAAAATATTAAAACATATTTTTTAATATAATTTTTACAGTATCTATTTACAATATTTACAAAATAATTAACAAAATAATGAACTATATTGACTTTTAAAAACAAAATCATTAAAAATACAAAATTTATATTAAAACAAAATTCTTAATTTAAAAATTAATAATTTTTAAGCTCTCAATTTTTCTGTAAATTCTTACAATATCAAATAAAAAATATAAAAAAATAGCTTTCTTATTCAAACAAAATTTTACAACTAGAAACTTGATTAAGTACATTGTCGATTCGTTGCGCTAAAATAGCTATATTTTTAGTTGGTAAAAATGGCATTATTGATAACATACTAGTACTTAACACATGTTCATGTAGGGCTTTTTTAAATAAATATTTGAGGTTATGATTTTTTCTAATTCGTTTTAATCTTTGAATAGTTTTAGAATTAAAAATACATAAACTAGATAAAACTTTTTCATGTAACTCATTGTATTTACTTAATAATCGATATCCATGCATTAAACCACTTTCATTGTCTAAAAACACAAACAAATTAGATTCCGTTTTAAACAAATTATGGGCTGGAGAATCCATTATTTCACTATTCCATTGAAGATTAAATAAATTATTAATTAACCGATCTAAATTTCCAATTAAATAATCAAATACAATTAAATCTGACCATTGTATAAGTTCTTGCAATTTAATTAATTTTTTTTCAGTAGATAATCCTTCTAATTCGCGTTTTAATTGTTTTTTATCTAAAATAATAGTTTCAGTTTGCAAACTTTTCAAAAACTGTGGTATATAAACTTTGGTTAAATTAGGTAAAAATTTAGTTGTAACTATTAATTTTTCTGTGTTCCAATTAGCAGAATCAATGTCACTAGCAACATCTTTCCAAAAATTATAAATAAAATCTTGAAATTTAATTGCTAATCCATTGTGACTTTTTGCTGTTATTTCACTGTTCACAAAATTAGAATCTAAATGATTATTTTGTGTTATAAGTCGATTGTGTAAAGGAGAAACAGCCATTAAACTTGTCGGCAATAAATTACCAATATTTAACATTCTACCTAGTAAAAAACTAAATATTTCTCCCTGTATTTGATCATAATTCTGTCTATACCGCACGCAACTTTTTAAGTTATCTTGGTCTAAATAAACAAGACGATTTTGCATTCGCCCACACCCATTTTCCATTTGAATAATTTTCGAACATAATAAATTAATCTGCCATTCCTGATCAGAATTATGATCGAATCCTTTAGGCAAAAATGATAAAGCATAATTAGACCAATAAATTGAATCTGTCAACAATTTATTTTGCTTATTTTCATTTAAAGGTCGATGCCAATCATTTAAAGATAATGGGATTGGTGTAGACATACTAGAGAAAGATGCGGCTTGCACTTTTGCAATATTGAAATTGCAACAAATGTAAATGAAAATTAGCCAAAATATAAAATAATAAGTCAACATGATAGCTGTTTGTTAACAAGTTGATTAACTATTACAATAATTGATAATCACGACAAAACTCATAAAGAATTATTTTTGCACTTAACAAGCTTAGACGAAGATAAAAACGATTAAAAAAGTTGTACTCATGCTGTTCGCACTTTTTATGCACCTTATTTAAGTTAAAAACATACAAATAAAATCACGTTTTCAACGGTAAACAAATGAATACCAATTCATCATTACTGAAGGTAATTTTTAATAATTTTAAAACAAACTAAAACAAGAAGCACACGATTTTTGCCGTATTAACAAGTAGTCGTTTAGCAGTCTTTAATGACTTTTTAAATTAAATTATAAATAGACAAATTATTTATTATTTATGAATTAAAAATAATTCCAGATTAATGTAATTAATAAAAAAACAAATCAAAAACAATTTTTTAATTAAACTCTTTAGTGAGTGGATTGACTTGAAGTTGATGCACAAGCAAGATCCAAAGTTAAAACTATTCAAGGAAAGAAACTCTGATCTGATGTTTATCGACCTACCATGTTTGAGTATACTGAAGCTTGTTAGCTTTGTGTATGGCTTTATAATTGGCATTTTTAGTAAAAGCATTTTAAACATACCAAAGTCATAATCCGGCCACAAGCCGTTTTCCCTACCTGTCTGTTTTAGCAGAGTTCAGCGTTTTAGCCGCGCCATGCTGGGCTGCCTAAAAACAAGCCATGCAAACTTAAATTGCCAGGCCCTTTTTTCAAATTATTCGTTAAAGTTAAAAGTAAAACAAATACAATATTTGGCTGAACAACCCCTATGCCCACCTTTGTGGCTTTAACAAACCAATCGAGCGACTCGAATTGTAGGGAATGTTTCGACTGTGATCTTTTTAATAAAACACAATTGGATTTGTAGTTTGGGATAGGCCTATGTGTTAATCCGACCAAAAGAAGAATACAGTCAAGTTTTGCACTAGCCCAAGCACGAAATTTAGCACAGGTAATAATTGAACTAGTGTGCCTAGTACTGAACCAATGTTGGGCCAGTGTTTAAGGGCTTGTCTATCTAGAGGTAGAATTAGCACATGCGGGTCAAATCAGGTGCAAATCAGCTAGAAATACGGTGAACCCGTCTGGTAAAATATTAAAACATGGCGCGCCCTTTGCCTTACTCTGTGGGTTGTCTAGATAAAGACGATTTTGAGCAAGTCACATCAATCGACTGCCTGCTGCTTTAGCCGACACATTACAAATTGGCCATCTTAAAGCCGAAATTAGGCGCAATTAATTGCAAAAAACAAGCTGTCTAATGGTGGCCAGCTTAAAACTATTGGCTGGACCAATTTCTACTTTCAATCGATTTCTAATAGTCAGGCCTTTGTATCAGCTTTTATTTGACCTGTTAGCTACCAAATGACTTGTTTGCTTCACTGGCATTCAATTTTATTTGTTACTTTATTTGATTTAATTTTGGCTTATTTCGTTTACTTTGTTTTATTTTGCTTATTTATTATTTTTGAAGTGAACATCAAATAAAATGAATATTACTGTTCAACTATTGTAATATTTAAACAATTGCTGTCAGAATAGGTATGTTTGGACTTTTAGAAGAATGCCTCAAACTACGCCCTTGCCAAGCGTTACAATTGACAAGCATTTCACAAACGATTGATGATTAAATTGAAAAAATTCAACAACATTTATTGTATTTATTAAATGATAAAATTGTGTAAGTTTTTACTTTTCACATTTATCATTTAATGCAATATTTTTGACCATTTTTGTTAACAAGTCTTTATTTTTTTTTTTCTTTTTTTGTCTTTAAGCTTTTATGAACATGTGTAAAAACAAGTCTGTTTTAAATATTAACCTGAATCATTAGATTGCCCTTTTGCTAAATCTATCCAAAATAGTTTGTGACTCCTATGGCTTGATCATGTTATTGTCAAAAATGAACAGATGTAAGCAAAAAATATCAAGTAAATAAAATCAAATTTTTTCTTTTAAACTTATCAGTCAAGAAAACCTTTTACAAAACAATTTTTTGCATTTTCTTGTAAGATGTACTTCAATACTATTTTAATGCAAATGCTTTGATTTAGAATAAAAAACAGCTTAACAGATAAATATTTTAATAATTGCTTTTTATAAATACTTTTATTTGATCTGCTAATGTCAACAAAACAAAATGGTAAGAACTAAATAAATAAGAAATACAAATAAAGCATCAAATTAACATTTCTAGTGAATTTTTATTTGTTCAAAATCTTGTTAACTTTTGTTTTATAAATTTTCATTTATTTTTCGCACTATGTAAAACACTTAAAATATTTTATTATAAAACTAAAAAGAAATCTTTATTAAATATTTAATTTTAATTATTAAACTAAATTAAAAATATATAGTTTGATTTATTATTAAAAATTTAGGTAAAAACAATAAATTATAAATAAAAAAATTATTTTTTTAGAAAATTAACAAGTTATATTTTAGTTTATAAAAAGGCCAACATTATTAAGAAATCAAATTAAAGATAGGCATACTTTAAGATTATTTTTAATAATATTAAATAAAAAAACAATCAAAAATTACACCTAATCATATACCTGCTGAGTTGTGTATTTTTTTATTTTTGTCTTGTTAATTTCAAGCAAGTTGTATTACAATGGTGGGTAAAGATTACTGACGACAATATTAAAGATAATAAATATAATTAATTACAAAACAAGTCTGAAACATTTTTATTGTATAAAGTTTAAAATATTTTTTTTAATCTTATTAGTCTTAGCCAAAAGTTCTTAGACTTGTCATTTAATTTTGATCCCGGTTTCATTTCAAAGTTAAGTTTTATTTAAAGTCTCCGCCTGACTTATTTTTTGTCTGTTTTTAATAATTTTATTTTCTTTAGCAACGTTATTTTACTACAATTTTACGATCCAGCGGACATTGCAATGTTACAGAAAAAAACTAATGCTTGCAAATCAGCTAAAAAAAATAAACAGACAAGCCCATTGAAATGAAACTAAAAAATTTTAAATATTGTAAAACAAAATTATCTCCTCTAAGTTATTTTAAATTTTAAGATAACTAGTATGTCCAAAATTTAAACTGAAATTTAACTAAAATATCAAAATGTCATCTTGAAATTGTTGTTTTGAAAGCCTAGATAGTTCAGTAAATAAATATCTAGTTAATACATTTTATATTGATAATTTTAATTTAATTTTCTTTTAAAAATTGATTTAAAAATAAAATCAATACCTAATAAATGTATTCGCTTGGTTTAATTTAATTTTTGATTATTCAATTCACTAAATTAAATTTAATGTGAAAAAAAAGGTTTTTTAAATCAAGGCGTTTGAATCAAGTTTGAGTTTTCTGACCAGGTGTAATGTGTTTGTATCAAGATTTTATGCCAAGTAAAAAAGATAATATGTGATGTGTGTTTTTGATTGATGCAGAACCAGACCTTGATATAGAGACTAACAACAAATCAAATTATTAAACCACGTTGTAAAATAAATTGAAAAAAAAATAAAAATATAACAAAAAAAAAACAAATAAATAATAAAATAAACAAGAAACATGCAGGCCATTTATAACCTAATACTTATTTTTATATCTTTGTTCATTTGTGTTGAAATTAATGATGAAAAAAAAAATATAATAATTAATTGCCGACACTCAGCTAATTATCTACCACTTGTTGCTAGCCTAAAATTGTAAAAAAAAAAAATTAATAGAAAAAAATCTTATTTGTTTTTAGTGTTCTTTGACATTTATCTACCTGTATTTGTTCTCATACCACAACTTTAATTATAAATTATATATCTTTTAGCTATAAAAAGTAATTTTAATTATTTAAATTTTTAAGATTTCATGTTTGTCAAAAATAAAGTATTTAATATTATCTTTTTAAATAATATTATTTATTATTTGAATATGTAATTGTTATAAAATGTACCGATTAATAATATTAAAATACATAAAATTAATTTTTTATAAAGTTAAAAAGTTAAAATATTTAAAGTTTTAAAATTTAATTTATTAAATATAAAATTTATTTATTAATTATTTTTTGTATAACTTATAAATGGTGATTAATCAATTTTTATTTTTAAGTAAAAAATAATATTATTTGCAGGTAATAAAAATTTACATAAAAAAAATTTAACCACAATGCAAATATATTGTATTTCAATTGTAAGTTAATTGACATTTGCTTTTGATCAATTACCTAAACACTATTTTAATTTATGATGAAAAAGTTAGTTTGCAATGCAAAAAAATTTATTTTTTATTAAATAAATTGAAATTTTTCTTAAAAATAATTGACTTATGTATTGTAAAAGATAATTAAATAATTGTAAACATAATATATTTTTTAAATTGAAATATTTTATAATGTTATATGTTTAATTTGTTGTTTCCATTCTTTCATCCTATTTTTTCTGTTATGTTTTTTTTGTTATTTTTTTCTATTAAAATTTATTGTGTGCATATGAATATTCAATGTTTGATACATAATAAAACAAGAAAGTTTGATTTAAAATCTATTTAAATAAAATGTCCATTAATGATCATTTTTTTTACTACTTTGTTCTTTGGTTAATTTAACCTGGTAAATACTAGTGTTTAAAATTTTTTTTTTTTATAAATAGGCTTGGCCATCAATTTTTAAGCCAGTATGTATCCAATAAGATGGGCTATAAAAAAATGAATCTATTTTAGACTAAGCTGCAATTGAATGTAAAATTGTATTTTTAAGATGTTGGATCATGCTGTGATGTAATTAATATGAATTGTATCAATTTGCAAACTGGGTGAGACTTTTTGCTTTTAATTTATTTATTTTTTTTTTATTTAGTTTATACTTGTACATATTTAAAGTGAAAACAATTCAAAATAAAGACGTTTTTAAGCGTGTTGAATGAATAGAAATTTAAAAATTATGTTAAAGTACGACAAAATAGTGCACAAAGGTCGCAAATAACCTGTTTAAGATTTAATGACCAAAATCAAGTGCAAATAGTATAAAATATGAAGGCAGATGAAGCGCGTTGAAATAAACAAAAATGATTGAAACAAATTAAATCCAACACATGAAGTTGAGAAAATACTTTTAAAAATGAATAAATATATTTAAGTAAAAAACAAGATGAACAAGGACCTGACTTATTTAAATAAGATTTTATCAAAAAATAAAAATTAAGTCAAACCGCTTGTTTTTCTTTTTAAACTTATATTCTAGGTATTTAAGTAAATCCTTTAAATCTTAGCTGGTTAATAAAAAAAAAAAGTTTAAAAACATTTAAGTGATTTTCATGATTTGAATTTTGATATCAAAATTAAAAAAAAATCTAATATTACTAATTTTAAAAAATGTCTATTTAAATTAATTCAAATGAAGATTAATGCAATTTATTTTTGTATAATACTTGACAATTATTTAATACTTATTCAATGTATTGCAATTTAAATAAATCTTATGCATATTTATGTAAATTAAATGGCAAATTTAAAGTATTATAATTTATTTTTTATCTTCCCTTTTTCTTTTTCTAAATACATTTTTCTCATTTATAAAAAAAATAAACAAAATTTTTAGTTTTTTAGCATTTTGTTAAATAATAGAAAAAAAATTGACTATTTAAGTAAAAATTATTATTTTTTGTAAAAATTTGAAGTTTGGAAGTGTTAAGCCTGATTTTATCCTTATTTGTGATATGCAACTTGTCAATTGTCATACGATGAATAATTAAAATTTTTACATACATTAAATATTATTTCATTGTTTTTTTAAATTTAAAAATTAATTCAAATTTTTTTTTTTTGAATAAGTATTACTATAAGCATACGTAAACAGGATTGTAATAAGTGTGCATTTTTAGATAATAATCATTTTTCACAATATAATTAACTTAATTATTATATATATATATTTAGATATGCAATTAGTAGTAATATTAAGGTTCTGTTTATTTTAAAAATTAAAATATATTTTAGTTCAACTTCTTTTATAATTTTAAGATTATTTTTTTCTTTCATGATCAAAAGTAATTCAAACAAAATTTAAATAATTTTTAATTAAACAATAAGAATAACTAAAGACTTAATTTAAAATTATTAAAAAAAAAAACGTGTAACTAACACGAAAATATAATTTTTTGTCAATTTGTTTTAAGTATTGTGTTACTGGTTAATTTATTTAATTAAACATAATTATCTAAAATTATTTTAAATTTTTTATTTAAATTAATTTTTTTAATATATATATTTAGTTAATATTAAATAATAAATAATTTAATTAATTAAAGTAGGCATTTATATATTTTTATTTTTAATTATTTTAAATTAAATTATAGTTTATTTTTACTATTAAAATATAAATTAAATAATAATCAATTAATTTTTTGTGTTTAATTAAAAAATTAGTTTATAAAAGAAAAATTGTAAATTTTGAATTGAATTTTAACTAAAAATAATTAAAATTCCAATTTAAAAATAAAATATTAAGAAAAAAATGATATTCGTTAAATATACTTTAATTTAAATATGGATTCTATTTTAAAGCAATGAATAATTAAAAAAAAAAAATTGCTGTTTTTCTGTAAATTGTTCTTGTTTTTAAATCAACTTTGTGCATTACATATTGAAATTTAATACTGAACTGTTTAGCCAGGTTAACTTTAATTAATGAGTATAAAAAAATAATGATGGAAAAAAGATATTTTTTAAACTTTTAAGTATATTTTCACTTAATTTCTAGCAAATAATTTAAATCTTAGACTGTATTTTTACAATTTTGATTAGCTTATTTTTTTGTGTGACCAAATTGCAGCGAGATCACATCTAAACTACATTATATAAGGACTTTTAACGCTTCCTTAATTGGACTTCTAAAACTAAGATTAAGCTTGTATTTTGTCCACCTAAAAATTTAGATTTAGATTTATCCTTACCTTTTAATCAAAATTTATGGTTTTTATAAATTTGTGAATTAAAAAATTTTAAAGTTATATTAAATGTAAAATCAATATACATAAAATATTTTGTTTATTTTGATTATACCTTACTAATTTTTTTATTTAATCTGCTTTTCTATTTTACCTAATATTTTAATTTTATATTTGCTTATTATAATTAACTTTAAATTATTATTAAATAAAATAAACTAATTTAAAAAATAAAAAAAATTGATATTGTTTTAATATATTTAGCAATTTTTTTTTTTTAGTTTTTAAACTTATAAGTAATTATATGTTTCTAGTTGTATTTAAAAATAATATTTAATTATTAAATGTCACATAACTTTCTTTTTCAATTCACAGTAGGAATCTTTTTTAAGTAAAATTGGTTAAATAATGAGATTTAGAAAAAAAAATACAAAAGTGATATATGAAAAAAAAAAAATAGCGGCTTTTTTTACAAAAAAATATCTTTTTAATCTTGTTTCTTATTTTACAAGAAAAAACTTGAGAAATTATTAAATTTTGTAAGTTAATGTTTGCATTTAGATGTCAAGCTGTTTTTGCATTTATTTAAAATTTTAAAGAAATTAAATATCTTTTCAATTATTAAAAAATTTTTTTTTAACTTTTACATTTGATAAGTATTTAATTAATCATTGCATAAAACAGATAAAAAACGATAAGTTTTTTACGATATTTTTTTTTAAATATTTTAACTTATAAAACGAATAAATAAATCAATATAGCTTAAATAAAAATTTTAATTGATAAAACTTAAAAGTTTAATTAATTAAAATATGTTTAACATAACATGTTTGAAATTTTAGTTGTAAAATAAAATGAATATTTAGGTGTAACAAATAAGTGTGTCCGTTAAAAATAATTTTTAATTCTTTGATTCATAAAACCAAATTAAAGTTTTTTTTTTATAATACTTATTTGTGTGGGATATAATCTTTAAAATTTGTAATTAACTATTGAAATAAAACATAAAATTTGATTAAACAAATCGTTTAAATGTAACTAATAACTTAATATTAATTATTATCAGTGCAAATTTCAAACTAACAAGTAAAAAACATTATTTAATTAAAATGTTTAATTAGTAAAATTTTTAAATTATATGTTAAATATAGTTTATAAAATAAAAAATAATAAAATTTTCATTTAGAGTTAGTAAATTTAAATTAATTTAAAAAAATATCAAATTTTTAAAATACAATTTTGACTTAAATAATTATTTTTTTATATTTGTTAAATATAAATTTAACTTGACTTATTCAACATTTTTTAATTAATTTTTTATTTGTTATTGCTTAAGCTTGTAATAAATTAACTTTTCTATAAAAATAGTATATTTTTCTATATAGTTAACTACCTGTAGACTTTATAATTAACATATAGAATAATTTATAATAAATTTTAAATAATTATTTAAATAATAAAAAAAGTAGTTTTTTGTTAAAATTTTTATCAAAAGCTAAAATAATAAAAATATAGATTTAAAAATAAAAATTAAAATAATTAAATTATTTATTTTTAAACATTCAAAAATAATAAATTCAAAAATTACAATTAACCAATCAAAAATCGTAACAAATTACAATATTTAAAATTTAAATATTATATATTATTTTATTTATTTTTAAATTTTTAATAATATAATAAATTATTAAATTCAAAAGCATTAATTTTTTATTAACGTTAATATTTTGAAAACAAATCACTACAAATTGTATTAAGCATCATTATAATTTAATTCCTAAATTTTTTTAAAATGTATTTAAGTTTAAAAAATGAGATTAAAAATCCAAAAAAAAATAAAACTAGTAAAAAAAATAAAATAATAAATTACAAACTCAAAGAATTTAAATCTAAACTTTATAAATCGGAATCTCAAATTGAAAGTTTACCTCAATTCGATCGCAATGATCCCGAAATGTGGTTTGCCCTGGCTGAAAAGATTTTTAAAGAAAATAATATTACTTCAGAATATGAAAAGTTTAAAAAAATTGAATCTCTTGTTGACTGGGATGTGGGACAAAATTGTGAAATGATTTTAGAATGTTTAAATAAAGTAAGATGCTACACAACACTGAAAAAATATGCAATTTATTATTTGAAAAAAGATGTGTTTTATTCACAAATCAAATCGATAAGTAAAAAAAAATTCAAAAAACCAAGTGAACTTATGAATAAACTTATTAAAGTTAGTGAATCTTTTAAAGAGTTTTCAAATATTAGACAATTGACAGAAATAAAAAATACAATTGTTGATTCTATTTTACCTTATAAATATGCACCATTTTATCTACATTCAGAATTGGATCAAAGTGAAATTTCTCAAGAACAAATCAATGATGAAGCAATTGATTTAAATCTTAAACGTAATCCATTGGTTAAATATTTCCATGTAGGACCAAAAGGAGGAGGATTTGGAATAGTAATGAATATTCAACATCAAATTAATAGACCTTATATACCAGATCATATGCGAACTAAAATTATTATGAAATACCATGAAATTGATCATCAAGGTATTAGAGCCACACGTAAAACTATAGAAACGTTATGCTATTGGCCAAAAATGTATAAAGATATATCAAGATTTATTAAAATGTGTGAATTTTGTAAAAACAAAAAATTAAATCAATTTTCACAAAAACTTGTTATAGTAAAAAAAAAATTGCATTCAATTTTTTTAAGTTTTTATAAACTTCCTAAAATAGTGAATGGATTTAAATATTTACTTACAATTATTGATTTAGAAACTAGATATCCAGAAGCGATACCTATGAAAAATTTTGAATCAGTCGAAATAATTCAACTAATTTTTGAAAATTGGATAATTAAATTTGGAAGTCCAAAAACAATTATTATTGATGAAAATATGAAAACTAATAAAAAAACTTGTGAAAATTTAGTTAAGAATTTAGAATCTAGATTTAACATTATCGTGATTAAGGTTTGTCATCCAGGTTTGGTTAAACGTTTTCATAGACAAATAAAAACGAATGTTTTAAAACAATATTGCGAAGATGAATGGATCGACAAATTATTTGAATTAAAATTGTTCATACGAAATACTTTTGACCTGCAAATAAAATCTACTCCCAATATTCTATTTAAAAGTGAAAATAAAGATTTAGAAATTGAATTAGCTCAAAATTATTAGTTTTTTTCATAATTTGTTTGATAAATATTTTTTTCAAAATTAGATTACATCTTATAAAACAATTTTTACTACATTCTTTTAAAAATAAAAAATTTAAATTAAATTTGATTTGTGGCATATTTGACTGAAATGTTTGCTGCATCATCTAGATTATCAACTGAAATAATTTTATCGCTATGTTGACGTAAAATCTCTTTTGCTTGTTTTTCATTTGTGCCTTCTAATCTTACAATTAATGGCACATTGATTAATTTTAGAGCATTTACTAAGCCTTTAGCAACTAATTCACAATTTACAATGCCGCCAAAAATGTTTACTAAAATAGCTTTTACATTTTTATCTTGAGTGATCAACGTAAATGCATTAAGTACGCCTTGTTCATTTACGGCTCCTCCAATATCTAAGAAATTAGCTGGTTTGCCCCCATGTAAATGTATAATGTCCATTGTGGCCATTGCAAGTCCGGCACCATTGACTAAACAGCCAATATTGCCATCCATTGGAACAAAATTTAAATTAAAACTTTTGGCTAACTGTTCTCTATTATTTTCTTCATTTTCGGCACTTTCTTTTTCTGCTTGTTCCATCCATTTTTGTCTAAAACTAGCATTTTCATCAAACTGAATTTTGGCATCAAAACAAACAACATCATTTTCAGGTGTTAACCCTAATGGATTAATTTCTACTTGAGTAGCATCCAAATTGATAAAAAGTTTAAACAAATTTCTTATTTCTTTACAAGCTTTTTCTACAATTTTTTCATTACTTAGGCCTTAAAAAATAAAATAGTTAATTTATGTAAATATAATAGATTTGAATAACTTGCGCAATTTACCTAGTCCTTCTCTAGCTATTTTTTCTACAAGTTGTTGATCAATGGACAATTCATTATTGATAGGTAATTGATATTTTTTGATTGCATCTGGATTTTTTTCAGCAACTTCTTCAATATTTACTCCCCCTTAAATAAAAATTAGGTTGTAATTGAGCAACAGAGAAAAGAGCTAAATAAAATGTGCTACCTTGTTGAGAAACAACCAACAACGGTCCTCCAGCATTTCGATCTAATACAATAGCTAAGTAATATTCCTTTTGAATATCCAAAGCTTGAGCAATCATAACTTTTTTGACCAGAACACCATTTTCAGTAGTTTGGGCTGTGACGAGATAGTCATTAAGCATTTGAGCTGAGATTTTTTCAATTTCATTTTTGTTTTTGGTTAGTTTTACACCGCCTTTCATTTTGGAGTTGAGAAAATGTCCTTTACCACGTCCACCAGCCAAAACCTGGGAAGAGAAAATAATAAGAAACAGGATGAGAAAGCTGAAGGAGATTACCTGTGCTTTGATGACATATTCCTTGCAATCAAAGAGATCAGAGGATTCGTTGTGAATAGCATTAGAAATATCTTCAATTTTGTTGATGGTGACAAACTTTTGCACAGTGACTCCATTCTGTCTCATTAGATCCTTGCTCTGGTACTCCTGCAAATTAAGTTTCCTGAGTTGAACCAAGTGATTTGAGAAAAGTTTATTGCCAATCAATTGGTTACAAGTTTGGAATGATTTTTTGAGAAAATAGTTCATCTTGAAGATGGTTTGCGATTTGAAAATGTGTTGGAAACAAATGTTTAGCAATTGGTTGCAAAATACGATAAAAAGCAGATTGACGCGCAAAAATGAATGTTTAATTAATTGCAAACAACATCCTTCTTAAACACAGTTATGGTGGAAACAGTGTAAACCACAAATTAAAGTTGAATAAAGCAGTTTAAATGATAAAATAAAAAAGCGTGTCCTAGCGGTTATTTTGTTTAAAAGGCGAATGTAAACAAAATGCAGCGATAAAGTGAGTTTACCTGGATCCAACCATGCCCCAGATCGAAACCGGCTATTAGAGTGGTTTTGGTTCTGATTGCCGCCAAAACTGGTTGCAATGGGTTTGAAGGGGCGGTGGTTGTTGACCACTTTTGGCCCGGTCTTTCTAGTCTTGTATCTGGTCCAATTTGGCCAAGCCTCGGTCGGCGACCAGATGCCCTTCTATGTCTACTGTTTGCAAGACTGTTTTGTCAGATTCTGTTCAGACAAGTCGCAATTGCATCTGTTCCGGAAACAGCAAAGTCACTATTTGCAACTGATGGGGTGGAGTTGCGAAGAAGAGTGCAGTTATCAATGCCAGTGGCATACCATTCAGTATCTTGTTCATTCTTCGCCTTCTTCTTCTTTGCCCCAATTTCATGGCAAGGTCAGTACCGGTGCTCCACTTCTTTCTTCTTAATTGTCATTCTTCTTCCAGTGGACATTTAGACGTGTTTTTGGCATTCAGGAACCGGCATCGGCCTTCTTCTCCTTTCTCAACCTTGTCTCACTTTGTGTAGCCTTCTCTGGCTACCAGAAGCAACTTCTTCTACTAGCTTCTCGCAAATATCCTGCTAAAACTATTTCTTTATGGAGCTTGTTGCCCGAATTACAGCGAAATAACTACCTTCTTAATCTGGTCAATGCGATCTTCGGCCTCAACGCTTGGCTCTGGTCCATTCTTTTTCACACTAAAGATCTGCCTTTCACAGAGGTATTTCATTTTGTATGATGCACTTTAAGTTAGGTTTTAGGTTAATTTGCGTCTTATAATCTTAGAAAATGGACTATTTGGCAGCCTTTCTTTTTGTTGCTTTCAATTTCTGCGTTGCTACTTTCTATTTCATTGATCTAATGTGCAATAACGGCAAACCACTCAAATCTACCTTTTTGTTTGCCTTATTTTCTTTCGTCATCTATCATTTAAACTATTTGTCCAACCAGCGATTTGATTACCGATACAACATGAAAGTCAACATCTTTTTTGGTAAATCTCTATATTTAATGCTATACTTTTAAACTTTTAAAATTACATTTATACTGTTTTAATTTTCTAGGAGCGTGTTCTACGGTTTTCTGGCTTTATTGGTGCTTTCGCAAATACAGAAAATATAAATCTAACCATATATTTAAATGCATTTATTCATTGACAATTATGAATTTTTTTTTGATTTTTGAAATTTTCGACTTTGCTCCGCTTTTTTTTGTATTTGATGCTCATTCTATTTGGCACTTTGGTACCATTTTTATACCATTCATTTGGTACAGGTAATAAGAGGTTTATAAATAATCAAACTCTAATAGTAATCAAATTTAAAAAACTAAAACCCAAATTTTTTATAGTTTTTTGTCTGCAGACGCAAAGTTTAATTATGAGTTAAACAAGCTGGACACGATGGCTAAAAAACATCTATAAGTTTTGAAAGCTTCAATATTAAACAACTAAAATAACTATGTGCAATATATATTTTAATTTAAAAAGTTTAATAAGCGAAACATAATTTCTTGAATAAAAATCATGTATATATTAAATATAATTTACGGGAATCTCAATCCGATGCAAATAAATTACTCTTCAGTTTGTATTTAATTCAACTTTGGTTTCAGTTTGAATCAATATTTTTTCGCGCTAAATGTTTGTCAGCGGCGTTTGAAATCGGCTTACTTGTCGTTTATTTCACTCCTCAAAACATTTTATTTGTAAACAAACCATTACCATGTTTTTGTCTGTGAATTCCGATCGTGTCAGAAACCATCTTCATTTTGATTTTAGATGATTTTAAAAAGATATGTCAAAAAAAACGATTTCTATAACTTTAGAAGGGGCAATCAATGCCTTGGCAAAACACAAAGATGAAAATCAAGTTGCCGTTGCTGGCCGTAACGGTATGTTTGTTTATCACTTTGAGCCCAACTAATTGTTGATTCAAAAGTTTTCAAAATCCTGAAAATTAATGATGAAAAAAATCAATTCGTCGAAGCTGTTAACATGAGAGTAGGAAAAAACCTTAATCTCAATTTTAGTTGCAATGATGTCGTCTGGAGTTTGACTGATCCTAATCTGTTAGCAACTGGTGCAACTAATGGTGCTGTGGTTACTTGGAATTTAAATAGATCAAATCGAAACAAAATGGGTAGATTTCAATATAATTGCAATTCACTTGTAAAATTAAAAGTCATAATTATTTAGACAATGTTTTCCAGGACCACAAGAGAACAGTTAACAAGGTTTGTTTTCATCCTAATGATAACAATCTTTTACTTAGTGGATCACAAGATGGGACAATGAAACTGTTTGATCTCAGAAAATCAGAAGCTATTTCCACATTTTTAAGTCAGAGTGAAAGTGTTCGTGATGTACAATTTTCTTATTATAAAGATTTTTACTTTTCCGCTGTTCAAGAAAATGGAAATGTACAGATTTGGGACATGAGAAAGCCAGATCATTGCGAAAAACAATTCACTGCTCATTCAGGTCCAGTATTTTCATGTGATTGGCATTTAGAAGATTCAAAGTATCTAGCTACGGCGGGAAGAGACAAAACTATCAAAATCTGGGAAGTTTCAGGCAGTAAAGTTAAACTTGAACATTGCATTCAAACTATTGCCTCAGTTGCCAGAATTAAATGGAGGCCAGAATATAGAACGCAAATTGCAAGTTCATCTTTAGTTGTAGATTTCAACATTTATATTTGGGATTATTCTAGGTATAAACATTAAATTAATAAATTAATTTTGATTATTTTTATTTTTAATTTTAGGCCATTTGTACCTTTTGCATCTTTACAAGAGCATAAAGATGTTACTACTGATTTTGTTTGGCGAGATACAAGTCCAAATATTTTAATTTCTGCTGGAAAAGACGGTATATTTGTTTTTTTTTATTAATTTTTTTTTTTTATTAAAATATTTTTTAAAAATAGGAACAGTGTATCAACATTTATTAAAGGAAGCTGATATGCATAGTTTAAAAACTAATCCTTGCGGACTAGATATTAATAATTATGGTGATATATTTGCTGCAATGAGTGATTCTATTATAAATCAAAATGATTTTTCATATGAAAACAGAAAAAAAAATTTTAGCAAAGAAACTTATTTATCTAATACTAAAGAAAGTAATTTAACTAATTTACATGGTTCGTCATCATCAAATAATTATAATTCAAGTAATTTATATCAAAATTTAAATGTAACAAATGCGCCTCAATCTAGTTCGACGGCAGCTACAATTATGAAAAGAGGAATTTCAATGTTTCAAAATAGCAATAATAGTCAAAATAATTGCAATAACCAATCTAATAATAATAATAATAATAATAATTATAATGCAAGCAATTTAAATAACGTTAATCTAAATAATATTAATTTAGATAATAACCAATTTACAAGTTCAGCAACATTTTTCAAAAGTCAAAATGCTTGCCAAGCTTTTTCTTTAGATTGGTTTGTAGTAAGTGCACTTAATTATGAACTCTCTGGAAAACCATTAGCTGATTTATGTGAAAATAATGCAATTGTTTCAGAAAAATTAAATAGATCCCATGTAGCACAAACATGGAGAATATTAAAACAGTTATATGCTGGAGCACAAATACAACCACATTTTGGATTAAATGCAATCAGTCAATCTTCGTCAAATACCCCATTACCTAATTCAACACCAATTATTTGTAATGAAAAAAATAACTCTAATCTTCCTACTGATTGTTTAATTAAACAAATGCAATCAAATGAAAAAAAATCTGAAGAAAAAGATACCTTTGATTTTAAAAATAGAAATAATAGTGGTAATCAAAGTAGACATGCTAGTGGAGGAAGTATAACACAAACACCTCAATCTGCTTTTTTTTCTCCTACCTCGAATATTATAGCCAATGTTTTTGATACATTACCTCAATCTAAATTAAATAATAATGCAATTGGAATAAGAAATAATAATTCTAACACAGTTCGTAGAGTACCAACTAATTTAATTAATAATTCAACCGTAAGACAACAGACTAATAATTCTACTTCTTTGCCTTTACATTCATCAAATAAAATTATTAAATCTCCAAATGACGGTGACTCAGATTCGTCTTGTGAATTGAATGATACATTAGTTACAACTCCAATTGAAAAAGAATTTCGTCGTGAGCATCAAGATTTTTTTTTTGGAGATGGAGATGTATCTCAATCTTTAGCTAATTTAACATCTTATGATGTTGCGATTAATGATAATTTAGCACAGTTAGATGGTATATAATTTTGTTTTTATATTTATAAAGTTTTATAATAACTTTTTTTTAAAGATGCAACTGTAAATCCATTTGAAGTTCCGAGAGAAGCATTTCAACTTAGGCATCCTATTGTTACGGTTGAATGGAATACTGCAAGTATACCTGAAGAAGAAGAACCTTATGAAGAAAATTGTAATACTACAGCAACTGATACACCTTTAAATAATATGAACAAATTTAAATTAGATTTAAATTTAAGTTCACTTTTATCTGCTGAAGTTCCTCCTAATCACCCTTTTAAATTTACAGATATTGTTGTAGAAATGTTGTATTATTATGCTAATCAAGGAGATGTTCAAACTCCTGTGTCAATTTTAATTATTTTAGGAGACAAACTAAAATCTGCTATTGATATAACCACACAAGAAAGTTGGTTTTATTCATATATAGGTAATTTTTTTTTATTTTTTAATTTAATTGAATGGTAATATTTAAATTTATAGATCTTTTAAGTCGTTTTCAATTGTGGAATGTTTTAAATCAAGTTATTAAACTTAGTGTTTTGAATTCTATAAATGGTTTAAATCAAGTTTCAACAAGTATTTACACTTCGTGTTCAAAATGTTTAAGACAATTAACAAAAAAAGTCGCATGGCTTTGTGACCGTTGTAGAACTAAATCTTCCAATTGTTCAGTTTGGTAAGTATGACTTTTTAATTTTTTATTTAAAAAATTTATTTTCTTTAATATTTAAATTTAGTCATGAAGTAGTCAAGGGAATTTACACTTGGTGCCAAGGATGCTCACATGGCGGACATGTAGATCATTTGATGAATTGGTTTCAAAATAATAAAATGTGTCCAACAGGTTGCGGACATCTCTGTGAATTTACTTAATTTTTTTTTTATCATTTTTTATCATTTTTTTAATTTACATTTTAAATTGTTTTTAAATATTTATTTTTTTTTCTTTTTAATTTTATATTCAACTTTTATTATTGACTATTTTATAAAAATGACAAAGTATTATTTTTGAATTTAAGTTTAATTTATTCAAATATGGATTATTGAACATTTTAAAAAATAAGTTATTATTTCTTTAATTTTTTAGATATAAAAATTTAATTAGCTGATTTACTAACTATATTTATATATTTAAAAAATTATTATTTTCAAAAAAAAAAAACTTTTTTATTTGTTTAAAATAGTATTTTTATTTTTTTTTTTTTATATTAAAATTAAGTAATTTTTTTTGCACTTATTTTTATCTAAAATATAAATTTTAACTATGATTTACAAAAATTATGTATAGTAAAGAATTATCAAAACTAACCTAGAGTATTTTAAGTAAAAAATATTATAAAAATGGATGCAAATAAAATTACGAATCCTAATTACAAGCAATAATATTTTTAATTTGCAAAAAAATACAATTAACTTGTATTAATTTGTATTTTAACTTATTTAAATTTAATAAAACTATAACAAAAAAATTTTATGTATTGTAAAATTCTTACCATAATTAATCAATTTAAGTATCTAATAAGTAAAAAAAATAATTTAAATATTTAATAATCGTGTATTAAAATTTGAATTTTAATTATTTCCTATTTTTTATCGTAAAAATAAAGTTCATTTACAACGAAATAATAAAATCAACTATTACTTAAAAACTTTGAAAAGCATAATAAATATTTAGTAAACGAAAAATATTATTTTCAATTAAAATTTACAAAAAATAAAACTTAACATTATAAATTGCTATAAAAATTCAAACAAATTATTTAAACAGGTATTTTCTAAAAATTATCTTTTTTAGTTGGAACGGTTTTTTTTCCTGTCCAAAGTTGATTTTGAATAGTTATAGCATCGATTGTAACTGTTAAATGTTTAGTATGAACTTCGTTGAAGCTTTTAGCACCAGAATTATATCTAAATAAAAACAATTAATAAAAAATATAAAAAATTTAAATATATATATATTTACTTATAAAACTTATCAATCATGTCATTATTTATAGTTTTTGGGCCAGTTCCATCAAGTTTTATAATTTCTTCTAAATCTGGATTATATGAATAAATTGCTCTATACTGCATACCACTACCTCTAAATAATATTAAGAAATGTTTACTGTCATTGTTATTAATTTCCTATTAAATATGATAAATTAAAAAAAATTAAAAATTAAGAATTTATTATAAAATTATAAATTGATTACCTCTAACACTCGTTTTTTAGTCTGCAAATTAACTGCTCCTCCAAGTACAATATTAACAGCATTAATTATTATACCTCTATTGGATTTTTGGGTTGGCTTAACATACAATTTCGGGCCAGTATATTCCGAATATGTTGATCCAATCTCAGATACACCATCTGAAGAACCAGATCCTTTGTGTAATTTATTAGAAACTAAGAATGGTGGCAGTGACGGAAGATTATTTTTGTTTAATGAGTTTGTGGCTCCATTTAAATACATTTTTTTTAAAGCAATTGAATTATTGGATAATGAACTTTGGGGTCTTAAAGAACTGTTAAATGATGAAAAGTTTGTCATCACTGAACTTGGATAATTAATAAGAGCAGCATCTAAATGATCACTGACCATTTTCGCTGAACGATAATTTTCAAGAGAAGTGAAATTGGAAGAACTTTCAGTAGTTGAAACATTGGAGCTAATATGAATTGATTTTGGCCTAGTTTTAGTAATTTTTGATCGGTTTCTTAATGAATTAGTTTTACTAACAAGGGTATTTGTTTTCAAATCGATTTTATTTAAAGTCCCAATTCTTTCTTTTTCAGCATCTTCTTGCATTTTTCTTAGTCTATGTTGTTCTAAAATGGCTTCACGCTTTAATTTGTTTTCTTCTTTTCTTTTTTCGGCTTGTTCTCGTTTTTTTCTAAAAATAATATAAAAATAATTAATAATTAGGTTTCTATTACAAAATCTATTACAAAACTCACCTTTCTTCTTCTTGTTTTTTAAAAGATTCATTTTTTAAAGCTCTTAATTTTTCTTCTTGTTCTGCTTTCCTTTTCATACTTTGATTCATTATAAACTCTTTTCTTTTAGCTTTAGCAAATTCACTTTTAGGGTCAGGATTAACTAAATCATGACCAATAACAAAACCAACACATTCATGTTGTTTTTCTTGAGTTTTAACATCATTATTTATTTTTTGGAGATGAGATTCTTCATTATGAAAATATTCTTGCTTATTTACTTTTAATCTAGAATTGAGTATTGGAGGTTTAACTTTTGGTTTTTTATCATTATCAAATGATATAAAAAAACCTTTATCTTTAATAAAAAAAAAATGTTAAAAAAAATAAAAATAAAATATAAAAAAAATATTACCATTATTATTTTGATTATGAATCAATACTTCTGAATCTATATCATCAGTATCTAAGCTATTATTTTTTGAAAAATTTTCTTTTATGTTTTTGGATGATTCTACCTCATTTGATAATGAACACAATGAATCATTAAGTAAATTAAATTTTTTCTGTGATGAAGTAAATGTATTACTAAATTGATTATCTAATATTTGTTGTTGCTGTTTTGCTAGTGAATTTAATTCTGAAAATTGTTGAATTATGTTATTGGATATATCTTCAACAGTTGATCTTTTGGAATATGTTGATATTTTCAAATCTGAATCATCTCTATGTAAAAAAAATTGTATTTCATTATCAGTATTTGTTGGAACAGAAGAGAAATTTTTATTTTGATCTTCGCTTTGCTGACTATTTCTGGAAAGTTTATGATGATCAGCTAAATATTTTTCTTCATTTAATAAATGTAGATCCGTTTCTAAATCATTTACACTAGAGTATAAAATGTCAATTGAAGATTTAATTTCGTTATAATACTTATTTTTTTGAGAACCACTAATATTTAAATTCTTTTTTAGACAATCAATACTTTCTTTTAATTCATTGGCATTGATATTAGATTCTTCATTTATATTTAAAATATTTTTTTTAACTTTTTCTTTTTTAAGCGCCTTAAGAAATGCTTCTTTACTAATATCTTGTCTTTGTGTTTTCCAATTATTTTCTATAAGTTTACGTTCCATTTCAATTTGCTTTCGTTTTTCTTCTAACTTCATTCTAATTTGTAAAATTTGATTAGCTATTTCAGATTCTTCATTTCGAGAAAACTCTTCGTTATTTTGTGCATTAATATTAGCTAAACATTTTTCGGAATATTGATTTAATTTTTGTTTTAATGAAACTAGTTGTTTGTTAGTTTTAAGAGTATCTTCTTTCTCATTAGAATAAGCTATATTAATAGTTGGTTTATTTAATAAAGACATTTCATTGGATTTACAATTATCTTGCTTTTTAGTCAAAGTATCTCCTTTGATTTTAGATAATTTTGCAAAACTTAATGTGCCTGTATTTGTATAATTTTCATTATTATGATAATTATTATCAAGATAATTTTCAGTTGGAGTATTTGTTTCATCGTTGGTATTATATTTGAGAAGTTGACTTTGGCTTGATTCATTATTGATTGTCAATGTTTGTAATTCATCATTGATTTCATTTAAGTAAAAATTTTCATGAGGTTTTAAATTTTGATTATTTCCATTAAAAGATGGTTTGTTATTTATTTTTTCATATAATGATTTTTCATTAAGCTCTAAACTGTAATCATTGAGGCATTCAGGATAATCATTTTCATGATTTAAATACGTAGGAAGTGGTTTTTGTCTACTTGGTAAATAATCTTCGTGAGAAGTATTACTCTCAGCTTCGTTGTTCCAATCAGTATGCTGTAAAGAACGAGTTTTCATTTCGGCGGCAACCATGTCCCTCATCCTTTTATTATTTAACATGGTCAAGTTATTATTATGATTGAGACGTTCACTTTCTTCAAATTCAAAATTAAATTCTTCTTCAATGCCAGGTCTTCGGACACAAGAAGCTGGATTTGCTTCGAATAAATATAATAAATCGGCAATAAACGTCAATATGTTTATTCTCATAGAATCTTCAATTTGTAATAAATCTTGAATTTCTAAAAAAAATATATCATAAGGTAAAAACTTTGCACAAAAGTATTGCACAGTGTCTAAATTTTTTATAGATTCTTTTGTTGTCATAGTTTCCTTTAAAACAACTTCCCTCCAATTTAAATAATCTGGACAATAGAAGCTAATTAAGGCTACAAACGAACAACCGTTATTAAGTTCTGAAAGATCTTGTAAATAAGGTAAACATGGAATATAGCTTATAGAATCTGTTTCATTATTATTTAATTCATCTTCAATGATTTGTCTAAATTTTTCGCTTGACTTATTAAGCCAAAAAATGGCCACTTCTTCAATGTCTAACGGAATTTCATCAGCTTCTAGTTCAGTAAATCTAGACACTACGTCCACTACTCTTTCTGGAATAAGAATGTCTTTGACAAATAAAGCCATAATAGCGTCAATGACAGCCATATGAGCAGACTGGAATGAAATGATTAGCAAGAGCGAAATGATTAGCAAAAGCGAAATGATTGGCAAAAGCGAGATGATTAGCAAAAATAAAGAGCGTGAAAAGCGTAGTAAACATACCATTCGAATGGGAGCATTTTGAATAAGAACCGTTTCAGTCAAATCAATGTCAGTCGGCTCAATCACTTGGACACCTTTTTTCAAAAGTACCTGAATGATGCCAATGTGGTCTAGATCTGCATAATTCGGATCATCGTAAGTGTAGGCTAAAGCCATACAATAAAGCTCACAACTGATTAATCCTTGTATGATAAGTGGTTTGAGTATTTCCTCATTTTGACTGTTTTTGTAATAAGGTTCCCTCAGTTCATCGGGAATTTTTTTGTTGTAGGCCTTAGAAAGCAGCCACAGAATCGATGCCCTTTCTTTCGGCTGCAAATGAGAAGAAGAGAATTAGTGATTGATACATAAGACAAACAGGGGTAAGAGGTTTGCACGGTTGAGTGACAAGATATTGTGCAAAGTATGACGTAATACGTTTGAAACTATGTTTGTGATGAATCGACACAGCACAAAGTAAGTGGAGATTATCTTAAACACAATTGGCAGTCATAATTTTACAGTGTGACATAATGCAACCACAGCAGCGAGCGGGTTAAATACCTTATTCATGTTGTGAACTATTTCACAAGAACAGTTCTGGGCAAACGGAGTTGTATTTCAGGTCAGTAAAAATATGGAACAATATTTTGGCTAGTTCCAGACTTAATTGTCCATTCAAAAAACAAAATTAACTGAAATATCCTTTTTCAGCTGAAAAACAGAAGTTAAAATAAAAACAATAGAAACATTGTGCACGTCGCGTGGCGGACGGTTTTCAAACTAATTCAAAAGTTTAAAAAACTTTATCTAACGCGTTTACATTTTGATTGAATCGCTTATTTATTCGGATCAAGTCGAGCCACGACTACGCTGACATTTGGATTAGCAAAAGCTAAATAAATGGTAACAGTTTGAAAAAATGGCAACATTTAAATCTCTAACACCACACCTTACAACTCCACACCCCAATAACATCAAGCCTCACAACATTTAATTTTACAACATTAAGTACGACAATATTGAACTCCATCATATTAATTCATACAATATCATATCTCACAGCATCATATCTCATAGTCTTAAACCCCACAACATTAAATTCCACAACATTTAACCCCATAACATTAAACCCCATAACATTAAACTCACAACATCAAACCCCACAACATTAAACCCCACAACCTTAAACCCCATAACATTAAACCCACAACATCAAACCCTACAACATTAAATCCCATAACATTAAACCCACAACATCAAACCCCACAACATTAAACCCACAACATCAAACCCCACAACATCAAACCTCACAACATCACGCCCTACAACATCAAACTCCACAACATCAAACTCCACAACATCAAACTCCATAACATCAAACCTCACAACATCACGCCCTACAACATCAAACTCCACAACATCAAACTCCAAAACAACAAACTCCACAACATCAAACTCCACAACATCAAAACTTACATGCATTTTGCTTTTTAAGACAATTATGACCATATCTGTTCAAGTGGCCGAGTCCGCACACGGAAACAGGTTGTGTGTGGTATTCACCTTATTAGTTACGAATTCTTTTCAAGGACTCCAACTAGTTTAGCTTGAATTTCTATCATCACAAGATGATGCTCAAGGTAAATCATTCAAATGACTATATTTAGCTATGTACTATTTTCTAATCCTTCCACTTTTAATAACCATTTCAATGCTCCACTCGCATTCCGACCTAAACTAAATTTAATAAATTATAAGCCTTAATCACGACTATATGCTACTCTGTTCATTTATTCGCACTCTTTTCACCAGTCAAGTCATTGCTTGATAAAACCAAACTCATTTTGTCTAGTTATAGTAAAACAAAAAAAAAATCTTCACAGTCAGTAATTGTAAACTTTAACACTCGCTTTATAATATTAGATAAATAATTCAATTTGCGTGTTATTATTAAAATGCTTAAATCATTTTTCAAATTTTTTTAAAAAACTATTTAATAAAGTACTAATAAAATTGACAGCAATAAAAAACAATCATTTTTTGTCTAATAACAAATACTTATATGTTAACTAACTTTTTTTTTTCTGAATATCTAATTATATAATAAAAACTGGTTATTAATCTTACTTACTTACCATCGATTGCGCATTAAATGTTTAATCATTTTTTTTATCTAAATCAAATTTACTCTAATGAATAATATATGCTGATAAACCGTTAGTTAATGCATAATATTAAAAACAATTGCCAAATTAAAAAAAAACGTTATGTAATTTAAATCTGCTTATTTAATAATTATAGCAATATTTTTTCTATTATTTAAAAAAATATCTAATAAATGCAATGACTTTTATATTAAGATTTTAAATTTTATTTCAATTAATCAATATATTATTAATATTATATAAATATATATTTGAATTTAAATGAAGATTTGTTATTAATTAAAAAGTAAATATTATTATTACTTTTAAATTAAAATGACTGTTAATTGTTATTTCAATTTTTTTTTTTAATTGACTTTCTCCATAAAAAACTCCATTAAAATTTAATAATTTATATAAATTTTTAAAATGATATGTTTCAAAATAAATATTTTAAATAAATATTTTTAAATGTAGATGAAATTATTAAATTTGTTTTTATTTTTATTTACACATGAAATAATAAATTGTGCACAAACAATTAAAAAATTAAATTTTCTTGAAAACTATTTAATAAAAGTATAAAAAAATAATAAATTCAAAAAGATTAGCAGTACGTTGATTTAGTGCATTTATGATTTCTTAATCCAGTAACCAGAATTCCAATACCATATTTATTTACTAAATTATTGGGAGTTCTATTTGAAAAAAAAAAAAAAATTAATTTTAAATTATTTAAACTTATTTAACTTACAAATTTGCCAACAAATATAAAACTTGTGAAAGAATACTATTTTCACTTTTATCACCTAAAATAACTTTGCATAAAATTTCTTGTAAACATTTTCCTTCTTTTAAATGAAATAAGTTAAATCGATGTAATAATGAATCATTTTCATCATTTATATTCATGATTAAACTGTTTTTTTTAAGAAAATTTTTTTCTTTAAACATATCTAAATTTGTTAAAAATTTATATATTGTGTCAAAAAATTTTTTGTTATTTGGTAACACAAAACTAAAATAATTATCATTTTGTTTTAAATATTTTAATTTTAACTTATCATCTTGATAATTATTTTTTAAATCGAATTCTCTATTTAACTTTTGATATTTAATTGAACACTTTTTTAAATTTTTTTTTATAATAGTAATTATATCATTGATTTTGTAATTTAATTTACTTGATGTATTTTGTTGATCAATTGTATATATAAGTAAATGATTTAAAACATTTATATTTTGTCTTAATTGTTGAATACAATATTTTTCTAAAGATTTATTAAATGATTTAAAAGTTTGGTCTATTGAATTTAAGGATATATTATCTGCTATATTTTTTCTTGAAAATGTTTCTAAATTTGTTTCATTCATGCTTCTTTTTTTTCGGCCAAGTGCAGCAGCTGCTCCACCTCCAGAAATAGCTGAAATAGTAGGAACCATTGAGGCCATTAACATTGAAAATGGAACTACACCAAGTAAAAATCCTGCTAATCCACTTTGCCAATTACCAATACTGTGATGATGTTTAGGATCAAAATGATGCATTTTTGCATCTAAATTATAAAATTTTGGATTCATGTGATGAGATTTGACATCTAAGTGATGTAATTTATGGTCAAAATGATAAAGTTTATTATCAAAATTTAAAAATTTATTATCTACAGGTGGAATTTTGTCTATGAAATCAATTGGTATGTTTGCAAAGGATTGTCCAGGTTTATCAAAAAAAATGCTATTTAATGAATTCATTGAATAACTTGGAAAGGGTATTGCATTTGCATAATTAAAATAACTATTTGTTTTTTTTTTTAAATAAGGATGATAATAAGAATTAAATGAAGAATATTTATTAGGAAAACCCATTAAATTAGAAGAACTTAATAAATGAGATCCAAGTGATGGTCTTTCATCTTCAATTTTATCACTATTTAAATTAATTTTAAAATTTTCAGAAGACAAATGAGAATTAGTTAAAAAAGAATGATCTGGAGGTAATCCATTATTTTTAGCAAATTTATCATATATTTGATAATTTTTATAATTTTTATAATTATCATTTGGCGAATTTTTTAAATAATTATTTGTCATTGGTCTTTTTGAATTATTTGAATTTTTTTGTCCATTTTTTAAATTTGTATTAACTACATTTCTATCATGATTTAATTTATTAAATTTTGAACTTGGTATAAAGTCAGTAGAAGACATTTCACTAAATTTGTTTTTTGTATTTAAATACATTTGCTGGTTTTCTTCAATTGTATCATCTTTACTATTAGAAGATAAATTTTCTGAATTTTCTGCATTGTAATTTGCTTCACCATCTTCATTATTTATTGGGACCAATTGAGAATAATTTTCATTTTCATTTAAATTTGGTTTTCGTGATTCTTTATCTTCTGTTTTTTCTTCTTGTTTTTCTTCTAAATGTAAATTTTCTTCATTTTTTTCTAGTATAATTTTATCCCTATCATCTTTTAACATTTCAGCAATTGGATTTTCATGTTCTATATTATTTTTTCCTAAATTTGTGTGATTATAATTTATTTTTTCTGAATCAATAAAAACATCTTCTAAAGTTTTGTTATTTATATCCATTGTTTCTGATTCACTATCATAAGAATTTGGATCTGCAATTTGTGTACTTGGTTGAGTTTCTTCTACTCCTTTATTCATTAAATTTTTTAAATAATTAATTTGATTTACTTCATTAGGTAATCTTTTGCCATACAATGTATTTCCTTGGTTATTAAGATTTGAAATATTATTTTCGTTAGACAAATTCACTTGTGTTAAATCTTTAATTCCAGTTTTATTATTTTTTTTAATTTTATTAATATAAACATTAAGGCGATCTGATTGTGTACTAGTTGCACCTAACAAATCAGTATTATATGGAGGTTTATTGTTTTTTATCCGTAAGTTTTTTCTCATCTGTGTCATTATTGGAACATTTTGAAATAATTTATTTGATTTTAAATGATTTTGAAGAACTTTGAAATTTTTCACATTATTTGTTTGTGATTGTTTCATTTGCGGATTTAAAATAATTCTGTTAATTGGTTTGAATCCTGTATTTATATTTAAATTTTTATTTTGATTATCCTTTTTCTCAATATTTTGATTTTTTAAACTTGTTTCTTCAATATCACTAATATATTTTTCATCAGATTTCAAAACTTTAATATTGTTCATTTTTTTATTGAATGATTTTTTTTGTGACATAATCCAAGCATCTTTGTTTGTTAAAGAATGAACATTAATTAATCCTTCTTTGTTAAAATTATCAATTGTTTCTAAATTTTGTTTTTTAGAATCTAGTAATTTTAAATTTTCATTTTTTAAATTTAAATTGTTGGAAATTTTATTATTATTTACAGCATCTACATTTGGTAAAAAACTATAACCACTTTGATGATTTTCATAAGATGGCCTTCCATAGGTTTCTGGTGAAAAGACTATCACATTTTTATCATTTGAAGCATCTTTTGTTAAATTAAAATTATTATTTGAATTATTTAAATGTAATAAATTTATTAAATCTTTTCTGTGATTTGCTAAATTTAAGTTTAAAAAATAATTTTCAGGTAAATTTGAATTTTCTTCATAATTACTATTAAAATTAATTAATTTATTAATAGTTTCAAAATTTTTTTCTTGATTTTCTTTTTTTGATACATAATTACTTGATCTATTTTCACTTTGTGTTAAATTTAATTGTTCATTATTATAATTAGTAAAATTACTAATCAAATAATTTTGACTTAAATCAGATAACTTAGTATTTATATCAGTTTTATTTTGATCATTAATTGTTAAATTATCACTTTTACTTGAAAAAATATTCGCTAAACTAGATAAAGCTAATCTTTTAAACAATGATTTTTCTGGTGATTGAAAATTATTATACATATACGGTAAATGTTTAAGTGAATTTTCATTAAAAGGATAATTCTCAGCATAAATATTTTTATTTAAAATATCATTATTTAAATTATGAATTTTAGATAATTCTTCTTTATTTTCAAATAAAATATTATCAGTACTAGTACTTTTAGAAGAAAACTGTGGTAAATAATTATTTGAAGATAAGTAATTAGATTCATTACAATTAGCACTTTGAAATAATTGAAAACTTGTTAAAAATAAAAAAAATATATTTTTCATTTTATTCACTGATCTTTTTTGCATTTTTATTGTAAATTATTTAAACACTTTAACATTAAAGTATATCAATTTTTAATAAATTTTAATATTGTTAAATATAAAATATTTCTTGAAAAAATCAAACTTAAATTTTATTGAGAACTAAATCTTTAAAGTTAAACTTTGAGAATGATAAAATTTTTCTAAAATTAAACCTTCATTTTTTTGTGGTTTAAGCCTTGAACTTCATTTTGATAATAGTCATTTTTTTTTTATTTTAAATAAACTAAGACAGTTTTATACATCAAATTGGATGACTGATTATTTTGTGTGTTCTTTATTGTTTTTTTCCTATCAAAATCAAATGATAAAAACAGATGTTTATAATAATTTTAAAAATGTATAAAATAGGAAATTTACACTTTACTGCCGTTTAATAAAAGTAAAAATAAACTATTTTTGACATTTTTTTTTTTAGGTAGGGTGGCATCATTTAATCTTTTTTGTTCTTGATTTATTTCAAATAAAAACTTTTCAGTTTGCATTTTTTTTTTTATTAAAAAACACAATTGTATAGAATGTAATCTTAGTTAATGTAATTTTATTACATTATATACAAAAAAAGAAAAAATAGTCACTCAACTTAAAAAATTCGGAATAGGTTTTATATTACTTCAATAAATAAAGACTTCAACGACTATTCAATAAATACAGAGCTTGAAATTGTGACATACAATTTCTTGTTAAAAGTTAAATTTAAGTTTTCAAGTTTAAAAAAAATAATTATTTTTTATAAACAAGAAAAAACAGTTTATACAAAGGTCAGGATTGTATCTTGACACAATTAAAATTTAAGTAATCTTAGTTTATAATTAAATTGAATTAAAAATATAAAAATATTTATCAATTCAATTGATTTTAAAGTAAATCAATTTGAATAACTAGTATTAGTAAAAAAATATTTTTAAATAAATTTTTATTTTTTTGCATAAAAGTACAAAAATGAATTGATGAGATTTTAATTAAAATTTATGTAAAAAATGTTTAAATATTTAAGTACTTAATATAAATATTAAAAGTTTGTTAATGAATCATTTATTATTAGACAAAATTGTTTAAATAAATAATACTTGAAATAGTAAAATTTAGTACATAAATTCATTAAATAGATCATAAGGAGCAATATCAGTTAAGCTCCCTATACTAGCCATACTTGGATATGGTGAAGATGCCGCGGTATTAAGTGCTGAATATGCAGGATTAACTGCTGCCGAATTATACATAGATGCAGCACCTAAATAAGGATTATTTAGGTATGGATTGTTAAAATTTGTTCCATAATTTTGATTATGAACAATATTAGCCGGATTCGGGTTTGCAGTCAGTTGTTGCTGTGCAACAAGTTTTGGTTGAGTTGCAGATGCTTGAGGTTGTACCGGACCTACTATATTAGGTGCTTGATAAGGATGTTGATGTTGAGCTATTTGAGCTTGTGGATTAGCTGATACTGTTTGTAAAAAACTTTTTTCAGCATCGGTTAGTCCTGCGCCAAAAGAATTATAACCATTATAAGCAGGTATTTGAGCTGCAGATTGTAATTGGTAGGGATTATAACCATAGGCAGATTGTTGTTGTGCTGCTACAAAACTGGCAGCTGCTGGATTAGCTGTTCCTGCTGATAAAGAAGAAAGAGGAGAAGCTTGGTTTATTGGAGCTGCTGGAGTTGGATTTGGTGGCAAAGGATAATTATTTTCAGCAGCTAAACGTCCATAGATTGCTTGGTTCGGATCAGCAGTTTGTTTATGATAAATATTAACTTGAGGATTAGTTTGAGTTGGTACCTGTCAAATATTAAAAAAATATATTTTTTGAAAAGTCGACATAATTTTCAAAGTTGCATTAATGATAATTCAATTATTAATCTTATTGTATTTTTATATTGTTAGGTTTATTGTTATTTTTTTTAAATCCAATAACACTTACATTATAATATGAACTTGGTACAAAACCGGCACTTTGAACTTTATTTAAACTGTTTGTGTTTGATGCATCTGGCTGTACACTTGCTGCTTGAGCAGTTGGTTGCGGATGTACAACATTAGTCAAAGAATAAGAAAAACCTCCTTTGTCTGAATTAAAATCAAGTCTTTATAATTTAAAAAACGATAATTAATAAAAATAAATAATTATATTAATAAATTTATCAAATTTAATAAAAATGTTTTTTTTTTTTGCAGGTTTTTTTTAAAACTTAATCCTTACTTTGTTTTTCCATCTTCACCAAATTTTTGACTATAACTTGGACTAAGCACTCCTAAACCAATTGAAAATTTTGCATTATCTTCACTAGATGCAGTTTTTAAATTAATATTATCTACAAACGAGTTAAATTTTTCAGGTTTGAATGAAGTAGAAGTAACTTTACTTTCAGAAGATAATATTTTTCCGTTATTTGAATGAGAATTACTTAACAAAGTAGACAAATTTTTACGATAATTTCTTCCTAGAGGTTCATCACCTGCACTTACAATTATAACTAAAAAAGCGCTAAAAATTAAAAATTTATAAAAAAAAAATTTATTCATTTTGTGTTTTAAAATTTATAATTTATATAAATCTTTAAAAAAAAAATGCACTAATTATTTTTTTTTTTTATTTACAAAGTAAACTGATTGATTTAAACACTGTAGCTAATGAAATTCAACTGGAAAGAAAATGATGTTTTTTGGTAAACTTTATATTAAATATTTACTTATTCACTTTTAATTGAAAGTAAAAATAAAAAAAAAACGACTAAAGAAAAAACAAAGTAATAAAAAGTTGAAAAAAATATAACTTGAAATAAAAGTTCAAATCTTAAAACTGGTGCAGTAGAATAAAAAAAATTGAGTGTTAGGGTAGGTTTTAACTTAAAAAAAAAAAATGCTAATTAGTGTAAACTGTTTTCAAATGTTTTAAACGGTGGTCAGGCATGTAAGTGATGTTTTAAAAACTTTAAATTGCTACTGTTTTAACCTAAAATGAATAAACTATTTTTTTTTTTATAAAGTGTACTACAACTCTGAATAGTTAAAATAAAAGTTAAGAAAACAAAGATGAAAAAGGGCAGTTTTAAATGATTAAAGTTGATTGTCCAGGTGAGTCAAGTTATTAATATATGATTTTAATAAATGTGTTGAGGGCATGTCGACAAAATTTGTAGAAATGTTTAATAAAATATGCAGCAATTCAAATAAAGTGTCACGCTAAAAAAATCGTGGTTTGAGAACATTTTTGTGATTGGAAATTAACTTTCTATGCTTAATAAAAAAGTTTTAATTAATGTTTTTGATTCAATATTTTTGTTTAAATTTTTTTATTAAGACTTATTAATTTTTAATTTAATTTTATATTAAAAATAAATATAAATTGTCAATCAATGTGAACAAAATCAATTAACTTTAACTAAAAAAATTTTATTTAATTTAAAAAAAAAAATAAAAAACAATGATTATTAGATTAATATAAAAAAATACAATAATGTGATTTGATATAAAAAAAACAAATTTATTGTTTGAAAAGAATATAAATTTTATATTATTTAATTTTGATTTGATTATTATTTAATAAATTAATTAATTTTAAATTTGATAACTTTATAATTATCAAAAATAATTTTAAACATTTATTTCTAATATACTATAATTTAATATAATTAGTTTCTTTTTTATCTAAACTAGTATATATTGTGTAATATTTTATTTAGGTATTTACTAAAATATTTCTAAAAATAACATAAATATAAATAATTAAAAACTTATTTTTTAGTAAAATATTAACAATAGTTAAAAAAAAAATTATATTGTAATAAAATTTGACCTAAACAATTTAATAGTTAGAGTAAATTTTTTTTTTTAATTTTTACTTATGTTACCAGTATATCGACCATGAAGTCAAAAATTAAGGTATAAAATTCAGATCAAATTTGGTCAATTTTAAAAAATAAGTTTATTTTGAACCACTGACCTGAAACTTAATTTGCAATTAAATTTTGCGGGTGAACTATTGTCCATCAGACAAGAGAACTTTAACCAATTAAATATCAATGCAATATATGTCCAGTTTTTTTTTAAATCACTTGTGTTAATCATTTTTTTTTAAATTTTTTAAATTATTATTTTGTTTACTAAATTATCATTATCAACATTTGTTTTTGTAATAAATTATATATCAAATTTTTATTAATAGTTAATTATTTAGTTTTAAAATAAATAATATCTTTTATTATTAATAATAATTTTTTGTTTTAAACAGTATTAAATAAAAAATTTATTTTTGTTTAAAAAAAAAATGCTTATTTTTTAAAATTAACTTTTTTTATCAGTTTTAATATTTTATTCAAGTTAAAGTAATGGTTACTTTGTTTTTTAAGTATTTTCTTTAACGTCAAGCTTGACAAAATAAATGTTGCCATTTTTATTTAAGATTTTTCTAACAACTGTTATGAAACAGTTGTTCACAAACGAATAATTTTGATACTGAAATTGTTAACCATTTAATGCACATTAAAAATTTTTTAAATATAAGGTTTAATAAGTTTTGTGATGTATGAATTGATGGTCTTTAGACTAAAATAATAATTTAAAATATTTAGTGCATAAACACTTTTAACTGAATTGAGTAATTTGAAACTGGGCAAATTGTTTGTATTGTTTGTTATTTAATTGACTTGATTCGATTGTGATGTGAGCGCATCTTTTAACAAGTTTTTAATGTTATTAACTATAATTATTAATTTATATTAGTAATACATTTATTATTAATATCATTTTTTATTAAATTATCATATGTTTTTTTTTTAAAATTTAAATTTATAACTTTTTTATTACATTAACATTTATTTTATTATAAACAGTTTAAAAAAGTTTTATTAATTTTTTTTATTATTTTTTAAAATTTTTGTCTAAGTGTTAAATTATTATTAATTTTTAAATACAGTTTATTAAAGATCAGGAACTAATTTTAAACAAATTTTCTAAGTAAAATTTATTTCCGCAACTATTCATCTAACTACAATAAATAATCAATAATTAAACAAGAAAAAAATAAAGTAGTTTTGATTTATAAATGAAATAGCCAAAATTAATTATTTAATCTTTAATAAATCAAATTAATTATTTTTAAAAAATGAAATTTGATAGTAATAGAAAAAGTGACACTAAAAGTTAAATAAAAATTAATGCGTGTGGTAAAATCATTTTGATCAGGTTTAAATTTAGATTAACGTGTTTACTTTTTATTGCTTATATTAAAAATTATAAGTTTAATTTTAATTTGTATCAAATTACTAACAGAAAAAGTTTTTCAAGTTAAATTATACAAAAATAGAATTATAATTAATAAAAAAAAAAATATACACTTAATAATTTTATCAGGAAATATGCTTTAAGCAAAAATTTAAATAGTTTTGTTATAAATTTAGTTGTAATTTATTATTATTATTTATTTTAACACAAAATTTAATCAAATAGATTAATTGAAATTTTACAATAAGCTCAATTAAACCGAAAATAAAATGTTTTAAATTTTTACATAATTTTGAACTTTTTAATTTTTTTTTATTATTTTAAATACAAAAATTTATTTAAAGAACATTATCCATTACATGGACTACTCCATTTTTAGCTGTTATATCAGCATATTCAATTGTGACTCCTTCAACACTCACCACACCTAATTAAATAAAAGATTATGTAATCAAATTATAAATTATTTTAAAAAAATATTTACCCAAATTTTTTTGTATTTCTATAAATTCTTTGCTAAAATTTTCAATCGTTATACCACTTTTAGGAATAGAACTTGTAAAAATTACTCTTCTAATAACGTGGCGAAGTAAAAATGCTATAATTAAATTATAAATTTTTTTATATAAATATTAATTTTTAATTAACTTCTTTTTTACCTCGACAAGTTTCCGTATTTTTTTTTAATTGTTCAATAATATCTGATCCTAAATGTTCAAACGCAGTATTGGTAGGAGCAAAAAATGTAATACCAGACAATAATTTTTTATCCATTGAAAACTTAAAAGTTTTTAATTCTACATCATTTAAATCATATTTTAAATCTGCTACGTCAATTAATTGTTTTAAAATACTTAATAAGGGTGAACCAGAAACAAGTTCATAAATTGTGCCTTTAGGTGGATAAAGAACACGATCTACAAAAATTAATTGTAAGTATTTGTTAAAATTACCATAATTGCCCAATTGATTAAGATCAACTAATTTTATTTGATTAATAATAGCTCCACTAAGAGAAATTTTTATTTCATTATTAAAATTGAATTGCATATCTTTATTTAATTTAGAAAAGTTTTCTAATTGACTAGTCATTATATCATAAGGTGGTTTAAAATCCTTCATGTCATCAGAATAATTTTTTAAATTTTTATCTTTTATTGAAGTTTGTGATTCTTCTTGATTTGCTGTTATATTTGAGTAAAAAATTGGAAGTCCATTTTTACTATAAATTAAATCATCAGATTCTAATTTATTAAAATCAATTAATTTATCTATTAAATGATAACTTAGTAAATTATCTCTACTTAATGTATCTGTTTCGATTCTTTGTTTTACTTTTTCTGGAAGACCTAAATATGCACTATCTAATGGTAAAATTAAAGTTACATTATAATTAATTTTATGTAAATTATCAAATAAACTTGGAATAAAAATTTTTCTTAAGAATTCAAACGAATCTTGACTTTTTGCAATTTCTGAAATTTGTTCTTCAATAGTTGGTTCTTCAGTTAAAATGATTGGTTCTAAAAATTAAAAATTATTAAAAACTATTTAAATATTTACAATTTATTTACTTCTTTTAAATTGATTATCCTCAATTTGGAATTCAGGATCTAAAATATCACTAATAATATGTACAAAACCATTACTTGAAGGAATATTTGATTTTTTAAAAGTAGAAAATTTATTTAAAATTGTCATTCCTTAAATTAAAAAAAAAATATTTTAGTTTAATAAATTAATTTTTGAATTTTTACCATTATAATTTTCAGTTTTTAATAACTGCAATCCAATACTTGTTACAGTAACTAAGTCAACAAAATTTTCTACACTAATATTGGCATTCACTAAATGATTTGAAACAAATTCTAATATTTAAATAAAAATAAAATTATAAAAAATATATAATTTAAAGTAAAATTTTAAATTACTTTCAACAAATTGGTCTGATGATCTTAGTTTTTGTAGTAAATCAATTGGAATATTGGAAAAAGCTCGATTAATTGGAGCCAAAACTGTTAAAATAGTTTCTGAATCTACAAAAAAAAAATTTTTAAATTAAAATTTTTAAATTAAAATAATTAATTAAATATACTTTTTCCATAATTAGTTCTACGAAATAAACTAGCAAAAAACGATATTTCTGGCAATGAATTTATAGTTTGAAGAATGTTTGGTTTATTAATATTTTGTAAGTTGGGTTTAAGTTCTGAATCACTGTCTAAATTAGATAAATTATAATTAGGTAATAAATTATTATGTAAAAATAAGCCATCAATAACATATGCAATCCCATTTGATACTTCAGTTGAAGCCAAGATAGGTAAATCATTTGCATATAATTTCTAAAATTAATAAATGATTAGTAAAGTATATTTTTGATTAATAAAACTTACAGATCCTCTTTTAGCTAATTTTATTGGAAAATTCGAATAAGATTCTATTGTAAAATTAATATTAATTGATGAAGGTTTTACAATAATAGGGGAAATATGATTTAAAAGTAAATTTTTAATAAATTGCTGTTTAGCAACATTTTCATTTAATAATTTTATTTGCCGTTTAGCCCTTGAAAAATGATTATTAAAACTATCATTTTGCTTAATTGACAGTAATTCTTTTTCAAAATTGTTTATTTTTTCAAAAGCTTTATTAGTTGGAAAGAAAACTGTCAAATGTCCATTTCCTTTAAGTAATGAAATTAAATTACTTTGTTTTAATAAAGTTTCGAAAATTGAAAAACTGATTACTTTTTGGTTTATAGTTAAACTTGGATTAACTAAAGCATCATAAAGTTTTATATTATTATTTACAAAAGCAGCTGCTTTATTGCGCAAATTTTCATTAAATTGTATTCGTTTTTTAATTAAAGCCGGATTTAACCTTGGTGGTATAAGTACTTGTTGATTAGATTTTGTGTCAACTGGTTTTTGAACAATGCTAGAACTTAAAGCTTGAAATTGACGTGTTGGTATACTTTGATTTGAATTTTTGATTATAGTAGTTTTTTGATTTATTTTACTTGCTCTATTTACTTGATTTTGAGTTCGAGGTTTTCTAGTTGGTTCAAAGTAATAAGGAGTTGGTGTAGTCATATCATTTAATAATTTATTTTTACCATAACCCTTGATATTTTTATTTGTTTTATTTGAGTTTATTAAAGAATCATACCAAACTGTTGTTTTTTTTCCACTATAGTATATAGATGGTTGATTGTTTTGATTTATTAGTTCTCTTATATGAGTTGGATCACCATGATAAATATGGCTTAAATAGTTCATTGGTAAAGTATAATTGGTAATTGGCGGATAAATTAAATTATTTGATTGCAAACTAGATTCATTATAAATAGGAATAAATGGATTAAATAAAGGCATATATGGTAAATGTGATGAAAATACATGCTGATCTATTAAATTTTGATTAACAGAATATATTGGCTGAAAATTTGCAGAATTAGCTACTGGATTTTCTTGAATTTTATTACGTACATTATCATATCTTGGATTATGATAATTATGATTTTCATTGTACATTAATGGATTTTTTAATGTAGTGTATGTTGGAATATTTGAATCATTTTCAACATAAAAAACTTTAGGTTTTAAAGGCTTTGTCGAAGCATTAATTCCATAAATAGTTGGCAAAGTATTTGTTGATTGTTTTGGAAGATATTTAATATTTTCCTTATTTTTATATTTATTTTTGACTGATTCTGATATAATCGTTGATTTGTTTTTAAAATTATTTAATGAATTAAAATGATATGTAAGATTGTTTTTTAAAGCTGTATTTAAAGATTCTTGATTGTCGTTATAATAAGCATCTTCGACTGAATCTGAACCTAAAGCTTCATTAGAATAAATGTTTTCTTTTTTATTAATAATTTCTGAATTATTATTATCATAATATGATTGAGTTGATGATTCAATGCAATTACATTCATCTAAAATATTTTTAGGCAATATTATTCTACTAATTTCATGAATTAATCCGTTTTTAAATAAAATATCACTATTTATAATTGGAATATCATTAACAAATATTAAGTTTCTCATTTGCACTTTAAAATAAAAATAATGTAATTTTAAATATTTTAAAAATAAATTAAATATTTACATTTTTTGTTTTTAAATTCTAAAATTGATCCTGACAAAGTTTGACTATTATTTTGTACTTGAAAACCAAGAGAATAGTGAATACCATTAATAATATGACCTTTTAAAATATCTAAAAAAAAAAAAATAATTTTTTATATATTTATAATTAAGTAAAAACTAAATACTTTTTAAAAATGTATTATTATTATACATTTGTTCCGTTATTGTCCAAGGAAGTGATCTAAATGCATCATCATTTGGAACAAATATGGTTTTTTCATTTTCTATTCAAATAGAAAATAAGTGTTTAAATATAATAAAATATAATAATTAATTTTTGATACAAACCATTTGTGATTTCTTTTTCTAAACCAGAAATTTCTATAAATCTCAGCATTTTTTTATATTTTTGGTTTAACAATTCATTTAAGTTTTTTTTATTTTCCAAATAAACTGGTTTATCTATAATTTGAATAATATTAGAGCTTTTGTTAATTAAAACATCTGAAACTAATAATTGAGCTCCGTTTAGGACAAACTAAAAAATAAAATTAATAAAATTTATAAATAAACAAATAAAAAAACTTACACCATTTTGATATGCAGCAATATGTATTTTGTTATCTGAAGCACTATTTATTATAATTTGTTGACCGTTTGAAAGAGAATTTAAAAATAATTTTCCATTAATTAAATGACTTTTAATAAAAGTTTTTCGAAATTCTGTATCATTTAATAATTTTAATTTTATTTCTGCAGGTATTAATGAGAATGCTTCGTCTGTTGGCACAAGCAATGTATATTCTAATAAAAAAAAAATTTTAATAAATAAATTATAATTGTTTTAATTTTTTATTTCTTACCAAAAGAATCAAATAAGTTATCAATGTAGGAATTTCTTAAAATCGTGCACATCCTTCTCAATCCATTTTCATTTAAAAAATTATACAAATAATCTAATCCTTTTTTATCTTAAACAAGAAATTCAAAGAAAATAATAAAATATATTTTATTATTATAATATTTATTTATAAAAAAAAAATAAATTTATTTACATATTTAAAAAAAAACCTTGAATTTTTAATTAATTTTAATCTAATTAAAGTTTAATTATTTTATAAAAAAAATGTCTAATTTATATTTAAATTGAATCTTAAATAGTTAAAAAGGTAGGTAAAAAATTTAGTAAAAAAACCTTCAATAAATCAATTGAAAGTTTTAAATTTATATTTATTTTTTTTTAATAAATTAAACATGTGAATAGACATGAAAAGGACAAAAATTTGACAATGGTCAATAAATGTTAAAATAGTAATACATTTAAGACAGCCTCAATGTTTTTTTTTTTAAATAAATAGCCTTGAATAATATTTACTAGTTTGTTCTAAAATAAGACCCATAAATTCGATTCATTTAACATATATCTAAAATAATTTATTAAAGCACAAACGGGTGTGAATTTATTTAATAAATATTTTATTGATGTTTAATAAATTAAAAATGTGAATTAAATTTTTTAAATAATTTTAAGTTTTTATAAAAAATAATTATTTATATCACTATAAAATAAAAATATAAAAAATAAAAAATTAAATTTTAAATTAAAATTTAAAAATATAAAATTTATTAAATGCAAAAAAATTAAATTTTTAATTATTTAAAAAAAAATTAGCTAAAAAAATTTCTAAAATAAAATGATTTTTACTTACTTTCATCCATTTCATATTTACTTAAAGATGGTTTAAAAAAAAATAATAGGATCAAAATAATAAAATATTGAATATTAATTTTTATTTTCAGATTCATTTTTAACACAAAAATGGATACAATAATTTAATCGAAATTGATTTTAAATTTTAAACTTTTTCAAAATTGATAGTTGTAAACACACTGAATCACTTTATAAAATAATTAACAAATACAGTTATAATCATTATTAATAAAGTGAAAAATTTTTAAGTAAAAAATTGATCTTGAATACAATTAAACAGATAAATAAACTGTGAAGCGATGAAAAAATTTAATTTACAATTGAATTTCGATTAAAAGATACTAGCTTAGACTATGAGATGCCCAAATAAACAATAGAACACAGAAAATTTCTCAGTTGGTGATAAGTGGCTAATCAAACTGATTCAATGGTAAACATAATGAACAAATGGCTTGTTTGCTACTTTATGAACCTTTTTAAACACGTTTTAAACCGGCATCTGTGGAGAGTGCATCAAGTTTGAATATTTTAAACACAATTAACACTTTCTCTTTAGGCTGAATAGGTGCGTACAAGTAAGTTGGCGAGAAAACTACTGACTGTCAGTAAAAAAACTTTTGATCACAATGAAGTGAAAGCTGACAGACAAATAATTTCTTCATTATTTTATTATTTTATTTAAATAAAAAAAAGTTTTTCTTAAAATATTTCAAGTCAAACGTCTAAACAAATAAGAAATATTGTAATTATAATAAAAACCAAGCATTGATTAAACATAATTAACGGAATAAAGTTTGACAAATCCAAGAAAGTTACTTGTACTGATTTGTGCATCTACACAAAACTTGTAAAGATTATAAAATATATATAAACCATTTTTAGCTTAAAATAAATAATTAATTTTATTTTTTATTCATATATTGTTTGACCGGACCTATTGTGTTGATCAATGTGGTCAAAATTTGTTTTAATGTGGTTTTTTATTTAAAATTTTTTTTTAAATTTTTTTCTTTGTTTTTTATTTTTTGGTGCCGTTTGTCTCGTTTTAGTGTCGGTTTTTCACGATTGAGATCAGATTTGCAAGATTTTTTATTTAAGCAATACAATGAAGAATGAAAAAAAAAACAAAATGTAATAAAAATAAAAAACTAATTAAATAATAATAAATAATTAAAGAAATCAAAATATGTTTAAATAAGGTTAAAGAAAAAAGAGTAAATTAAAGCAAATTGAAAAGATAACGGATATAAAGATAAAAGTCAAAAATAAAGTCAAAAACAAAGATGGGCGAATAGTTTGTGCACAATAAAATAATAAAAATTTTAATGAAAAATAAGATGAAAAATGATTATACATTTATTTTGATTGAATTATTCAAAAAATTAAGAAAGTGAATAAAAGCCATTGGTAGGACAAAATAAACAAATGGGCGAAACTTATCAACTTTTGCTTAGATATAAATCAAATAAATGTTTACTTGTCATCAAAGCTTAAAGAATAAAAATATAAAAATTTATTTGAATAGATAACCAATGCTGTAGAAAGTAATTTGATTTTTTGCCATTTCTAAAACCTTGAATTTATATTTAATTTTTGTTATTTTGTTCATTTTTTTACCCAATCCTGTTTTGCACAATAACTTGAATATGCAAATCTGAGTTAAGCTTGCGTGATTGACTTTTGCTTTATTTCAAACAATGGTTCAAAAAATTGTATTAGCAGAGCAAATTAAGAAAATATTACTTCATTTTCAATCATTTTTTTTTTTGCCTATTTTTTTATAAGCTGACAAAAAATGTATAAAAAAGTTTATATAACAATCTTTATTTTTTAAATCATGCAATATTTTGAAAGTTATTTTAAAGTAATTAAAAGGTAAAAAACAAAATTAAAATTGACCAAAAAGTTTATTTTATCTATAGGCTTTACTTTTTTTATCTTGTCTATTCTAATAAAATAATATCTTTCTTTATTCAAACTTATTTTTATACTAATCAAAAAAGTGGAAATAAAAAAATTTATAATTGACCTTTTTGACCGCATCTAAGATTTGCCTAATTATTTTTAGAACTCATTGTGCATGACGAAATACAAGTAAGTTTAATTTTAACGGGTAAACAATACAATTATGTTTATTTGTGAATTAGTTAAACGAACTATGATTGTACTTCGTGAATTATGTGTAGGTGTTATATTTTAAATTTATTTTTAATGAAGAATTAGCAACATATTTGTTTAATTATTGTTAACCCTTTTTTTTTAATTATTTATTTGTTTTTTTTTGTCATTTTTTTATTAAATATATGTGCTTTTAAAATAATAAAACGACTATAATTTTTTTCAATTTTTTTTTTTAATCAATTTTCTTACAATTTAGTGTTAAAATATTTTTTGTTAAAACATTGAATAATAAATCTAAACGTTTGAATTTTCATTCTATTAATATTATCTGTTTAGCAAGTTGTTGTAAACTTCTAAAAAAAAAATCTTATAAATAAATGTAAGTTTTTTTTATTTTTGATTTATGTTTATTAATTAATTAATATATCTATAATTATATAAATTTAAATATATATACTTATATATCTCTATTTATTTTTTTTTCTTAAAATTAATAATTTATAATATAATATAATTTTATATTTAAATTTTTAATAATTTACTATGAATAGTTAAAATTTCTAATTATAGATGGCAATACATTTTTTTTTTTTTTTAATAAATATGTTTTATAACGGTAAATATTTTGAAAGTATTTTGAAAAAATTATTTAATCTAGAAATATTGTTTTATTTATTATTTATTTAATTTTTATATTGTATTAAATATTAAAAAATATTTATTTTATTAAATTCATATATATGTACAAATAGATATTTAATTAAAAAATGTATAGTTTATATTTTAAAAATTTTTGTAAAAATTATTTAAAAAAATTTAATTTAATTATTGCAAGATGTAAAACAATTTAAATAAAACAATCCTATATATTTTTGAATAAAAAAATTATTTTGTTTTACGTTTATACTTGTTCTATAAAAAACAAAAAAAAAAAATTTTAATTATATTATTATAAAATTTAGTTATTTATTTAAACAAATTAAAAAATATTTAAATGTTTAAAAAGACAATACTAATAATATTATATAAATATCAATCAATTGATTAATTAAAAAATAATGTGTTAATTATAAAAAAAAAAATAAATAAATAAAATAAACAATAATAATTTATATAAAAAAAAAATATAAGTAAAACAAATTTGAAATATTAAAAAATAAATTAGTTAATATAATCAATATAACTAAAAAAATTATATAAAAATAAAAAAAAATGAATCCATACAATGTTTTTTTAACATCATTATTCAATTATAATAAACAAAAGATAAAATGAATAAAAAAATATGAAACCCTTCATGCGTTTAAAGGTCAAATCTCGTGCATAAATTCAAGTTTAACTTGATTTTCAAGAGCTCAAGCTAAGAAGTCTTTAATTGAGTATAACTAAAAAAAAAAAAATGGTCTAAAATCGTGCTCAAGTAGACCCAAAAAAACACGCCAAGGTCGAGTAATATCAAAAGAAGTAAATTTAGGAATTTGTAAAATGCACTGGATCAAGCTATTAAGGCGAGAAAGTTTATTTTAATTCAGTCACCAAATTAATGTTCTCAAACATTGTGAACAAATACAATTGTAGATATTAGTATTTAATATTTTAATAAACTATTTCAATAAATTGATGAACACATTCAATCACAATACAATTTTAGAAATTAAATTATATTTAACGCAAACATTAAACATTTAACTGTCAATGTTAAACATTATTCAGTTTTTATTATGATTTTCTTATTTAATTATTTTCATATAATCATTTTTTATTTTTTATTCAGAGCAATTATTTTATTTCATGGCTTCAACATTGTTTACAAATCAAATTAGATCATTTAATGATGATATTTCACTTGATCCATCATTTAACTAAAATTGAATATGATGTTCAATTGTATGGCTTAAGCAATCATAAATAAAAATATTAACCATGTTTAAAATTATACATTGCTAGCGGTTGAATAAGATGTAAATATATTTATAATAAAAATATTGCACTAAAAATATTGTACATAAAATTTTTTTTTGATTTTTATCGTTAAAAAAATTAGCAAGATATTTACTGTATTATTTTTTATCCATATTTATAAAAACAACTTTTGACTATCTAATTAAATAGAAAAGTTTAAAATATAAAATCAAACTCATCTTTTAAAGTGTTTGCTTGTCACGATTAAATAAGAACAATTTGATTCTGAATGAAAGATCTGTGAAATTGATCATCTATGATTGTCATGCATGACAATTGTTTGGTCAAATACACACTTGTCAGCCGATAAGAAATGCAAAATACATAGCAATCAAATAAAATACAAAACAATGATGATAAAGATGATCGTGCTCAAACATCAAAGTAAAAAACAAATAAATAAAGGGAGAAAAATAGAAAACAAACAAATAGAAAAACAAAATAGAAAAGTATTCAGTTTGTATAATAAGAGGATAATAAGGTAATAAATGGCCTGAATAATGAAGCAAAAGTTAAATGGCCTACACAGTGTAACGCAGTATGAGTGCATAATACAAGACAGAAATAATGACTGACAGGAACAGGTGACTGATTGAAAAGAGGCCTGACCAGGTGGACACGGGTTTTCTCAACAGTCTGTTTATTTAAGAGTGGGATGTAAAGTTTGACACTAGTTTAAGACATTGAGTAGACATTTAAACCAATAACTAGGATAAAAAAATAAGATGAAAGCCAAAATAGAAGAGATGATAATATTGCGGGTATAAGTCAGCATGAAAAAAGGGTGCAACCTTGTCAGCAAACAATCGTGTTTAAACAGAAACACCGATTGCACCAGACATCGGCCATTCTTCGCCTATTGTGACTTGTTACCTGGTTTACAATGGCATATAATCAAGCCATCAATGGAACGCAATACACATGTCAAATGCTGTTGTACTTTGTCTGCTTTATTTACAAACTATTCATGTTGTTTGTGTTTTAATCATTTTGTTCATTCTTTTCATTTGTTTTTGCTATTTAGATTTGTTTTTTTTCATTTTTTCATCATTTTTTTTCTTTTCTTCATCTATTATTTTGAGTTTTCATTCAACTTTGCTTTCAATTTCACCTTTTGCCAATTTTTATTTTGTTTTGTTTTACTTCTAACTGTTTAAAGACAAAAATTGACTTAATTTTTAACTGAAAATAATGACGGAAATAAATTTCAATACTAGTTTGATATTAATCAAGCTGATTTGATTTAAATTTGATTCAATTTTTGACAGTGTTGCAAGTTTTGTTAAAATTTTAACTTGTTTTTCGCTTGTTAGTCATTTAATAATGTATACAATTTAGTTTTCTAAATTTTGCCCAGGATTGTTAAATTAGTTTTGCCTTATTCAGATGTATAAAACGCAATAAATAATAACAAATAATAATAAATAATAACGAATAATAATAGATAATAATAAATAAAAATAAATAAGTAACAGAGTTATTTTCTAACTTATTTAAACAATGCGACACTTGTTTTGAGTTAAGGTGAAAATGTATTCAATTAAATTTAAACATCCTTTTTTTTGACAAGGTTAAACACAAGTTAATTACAATTTTTAACAAGCCATTGTCAATTTGAATTGACTATTTTAGAGCACAATGAATTAGGCGTCGTTTTGTATTGCAAATAAAAATCAATTTAAAATGAATTTGTAAATAGATATTTTTTTTAATTTTACTAAATAAAAACAGTTTATCTTTATAATTTAATAAAAATTAATCCTTTTGTTATAAATGAAATATACAATTTATTTGAAAAAATTTAGATTAAAAAGTCTATTACAATAAAGATAAATTTTTACTGTAAAATATGTGTACAGATGACCAAAGTACTTGATTTGTAAAGGCGGGAACTATTAAAACTAAAGGCATTAAGATGTGTGTTTTGTTATATTTTAAATTATTTTTAATTTTTAATTCTAAATTATGTCTTTATTAAAAAATAAAAATTTAAATGCTTATTTGTTTATTTTTTTTTTTTTATTGCTTTTTTTATTTTAAAAATTTAAGACTATTTAAAAAAAAATTAATTTAATAAATTCACAAATAATGGAACAAGGAAATAATCAAATTTTTATGTTAAAGTTGATTAAAATAATTCATTAAATGCGTAACAAGTCGGACATGTTGCTTTACAAAAATGCGATTATTTTAACAAAATGCAAACTAATGAATCTAAATTAAATTAATAACAAAATACTTTAACCAAGTAAATCAACACTTGGTGTGATTATTTAGATTAATGGTAATTTTATACAAAAATGATTACATTATTATAAATTTTAAATATTAAAACAAATTGATTAATAAATTAAAACTTTAGAATTTAAAATTGGCTAAGTAATTTTTTTTTCATTTTTTTTAAATAAAAATTTCAATGATAATTTTTTTTAAATTAATTATTAAACCAAAAAAAAAGTGGAAGACAAAATTAACCAATTAAATTAAATAATAAAATATTAAATTTTAAGGTATAAGCTATAGTGTTTAGTACAACGATGACATCATTATTGAGTTAAAAAAAAATTGATTTTAATGTATTAATTTTAAAAAAATTAAGATGATATAAAAATAAATACAAAAAAAAACATTATACAAAAAAAAATGAAAAGAATTATCTGCATTTGAAGTGCTAAGTTTATTTGCTGGAGCAATTCGCATCGGCAACAGTGGGCGGTAACTTATGCCATGTTTGAGACGCATTTTGATCTGATCCATTAGATTGCATTGCATCAACTGAATTAAAAAATCGTGAGATATTTTCATTGAATTGAGCTTGAGCTGAATCAGTACAATTCAATTGATCTATACTAGATCTAAAACCTGCCAAACTTGTACTATTCACTTGATTGCATTCATTTTTCAATAATAAGTCACTTTTGCCGTCGACTAATTGATTGCTAGAACTGCAATTAGTTTGATTGGTTGAACCATTGGTAACATTTGGAGTGTTTAATTTACCATTGACTTTCAAACTATCTTGACTAGTTTGGCTGAATACACTGGATGCCGGCGAACGACAATTCGCACCTACGTCTTGTTCTTCTTCTTCTTCATCAACTGCGCCTACACTATCTGCACTGTTTCTAGAAGCGCGATTTTGAGGTGAACAAGGCAATTTAGATGGACTATTAAGTAAATTATCTACACTGTACCCAGAATGAGCATTAGGCAGAACTGCCGTTATAGTATTGGCTTGTAAATTGGTTGTGGCAGCATTAACCAGAGATGGATTTACAGAGGGATTTAGAGCAGTAGCATCTAATCCTGCAGTAAGAGCATTAAAATTGGGCGCATTAGTAGCAGCTAAATGCTGTTGCATACTATAAAATAAATTCATCGAGTCATTCATTTGATTATTGCCAGTTACATTACTGAACTGAGCTTTTAAAATATCAACATAGTCGTTTGACAATCGACTTGCATTCAGAGCAAACTGGGCTTGTTGCTGAGCTTGTTGTTGAGCTTGATGATGGACTTGTTGTTGTTGAGTCTGTTGTTGAACTTGATGTTGAACCTGTTGTTGTTGTTGAGCTTGTTGTTGTTGTAGTTGATGCTGGAACTGTTCATAATACTGAGCAAGTCCAAGATTCTTAAGAAGAGCTGGATGTTGAATTCCAGAAATCATTGCAGGTGACATATTAGTTAAACTAGAATTATTAATATTAGCTGCTGCAGCAGCAGCAGCAGCAGCAGCAGCAGCAGCAGCAACATTGGCTGCAGACATAGAAGATGCATTAGTCAAATGAGCAGCAAAATTTGGAAACGGAAAACTAGGTGCATTAAAAGTGGACAAATTTTTTGGCTTGCGGCGAGGTTTGTATTTATAATCTGGATATTTGTGCATATGCAGAGTTCGCAATTTCTTTGCTTCTTCAATAAATGGCCTTTTTTCATATTCTTTAAGTAATTTCCATTCGTTGCCAAGTCTCTTTGAAATTTCGGAATTGTGCATCTTTGGATTTTCAAGAGCTATTTTACGCCTTTGAGCTCGCGACCAAACCATAAAGGCGTTCATTGGACGTTTTACATGATTGTCTTGTAAACTATATTCTGATGAAGTCGTATTTTGTAATTGTAGTTGATTATTAGTCAGGTTCAAGTCATAAGGAGAATGTCTGGCATTTGTCTGTCCATTTAGTAAACGGTTTTGTTGCTGCACTTGTTGCTGTTGCTGATGCGCTTGTTGTTGTTGCATATGTTGCAAATGTTGCAGTTGCAAGTGTTGTGCTGTATTAAAACACTGTAAATCCGTCGCATTTGAACTTAACATTTTAACTTTTGTTTCGACACTTATTCTCCTATAAATTTTTCTTTAAAATTTTTATTAAAAGTTCAAATCTAAGACTTCAGATAATTTACTCAATTTTTGGTTGTGACTATAAGTAGTAAGCATAAGCAAGTTTTTTTTTTTTACAAAATTGGTTTGGATATAATTATTGCATTATTTAGTCACTTGAATTTCGCTTACAAAAATATTACTTTCATTCACAATTAAATAACTTTTTGCAAATGTTGTCTGTGTAAACGATAAACTATCACTTTAAATTATTATTTGAACTTATAAACACTATTCATAATTGAGCACGTGTTTAATTAATAAAATAGTCTTTATTCGCATTAATTAAAAACTAAAAAAATGTTAATTAAATGAAAAGTAGATTAAAATATTATATTATTTTATATTATAATTGTGACCGGACATAAACAGGAAATGGACAGAAAAATTCGCCAAGCTGCAAATAAAATCATTTGACGAAGATGTTGGCTGTCTGGGTGCTTGGCATGCTGTGAACACTTGATACAAACGATAACTGATCAAACACACGGGCTACTGACAAGTAAACAGGGCCTGCCAATCCAACGCCACTGAATTGCGCAGGTGGGCCGGAGCAGAACTTTAAGCCGGGCCTACCTGCTGTAACTCCGGTTCTGCCCTAGTGCGGCCCAATAACGAACAACAGTAATCATTTTGGTTAAATTTCAACCAAACATCTTAAAGTTCAATTAATAAGACAGACTAGATTTGAGACAATCGTGCATAACCAGAAAAGGATTACGTCGGATTAACTAGTTTAAAAGATTATATTCAACTAAATATATCAATAATAGATAATGGTTAGTTAAACAAACATAGTTTGACTTGTTCTGAGGTTAGCTTATAAAAATATAGATTTCCACAATTTAGTCGCCATGTTTAACGCATCTTACTATCCGCATGATCCGGCGCATCCATATTAATGTTTTTTTGGCTATTTTACACGCATCTAGGTGGAAATCAATTTGCATTGAATTGCGCACAATCTCCATGTTACTTTCACTTTTAAAACTAAATTATTATTTACTAGTTTTAATTCTTGCCTAAAATTCATTTTTAGGTCTTAAGAAAAAATTTGTTTGTTTATTATCATTTTTTTTGTTTTCATTATTTTTGTTTTCAGATTTTTCTTAAACTTTAAATAACTTTCTTAACATCAGCATGTAATCTTTAAATTTTTATTTTTTTGGTTTTTAAATTTTTAACTTAAGAATAAAATACTTTGTTTTTTTAAATAATTTTTGATTTGATCTAATTTAATTGAAATTTTGGTCAATTTAAGATTCATTTTTCCAATATTCAAGTTTTTTTTTTATATTTAAAAATTTTATTATTTTTTATTTTCTTCCTTTTTTATGCAAACAAATCATAATTAGTTCATTTAGATTTATTATTATTATTTTTTTATTTCTATAAAGGATTTTCAATTGTGGACATATTTTCCGCTTATTTGAACAATATATTTTTCATTTTAAACTAATTGTACAGTATTCATTGCAACATTTTCAGTATTTGTTATTGAGTATTTTACTATTTTAAAAATAAAATATTTTATAAAAGAATCACAATAAAAATCACAAAGTTAAAAAAAATGGGCAATTGTGAAGTTTATTTTTTTTTTTAATGATATAAAATGAAATATTAATTTCTAAATCAAGTTTAAATGACTAATAAGCATAAAATTTTTAAATAAAATAAAACTTGAAGAAAAGCTTTAATAGATGTAAACATATTAACAATCAAATTGATGAGAAGAAATTCATATTTAAATTTTGTTCAAGCAAATTCAATGTTGAAAAATTAGCATTCAAAGAGAAAAATCAAAATAAAGCAAAAAAAAAAAAAATAAAAAAGTCGAAAAAAAAAGCTGAAGAAGTAACAAGTGAAAAATAAGTAGTAAATATAATTGAATTTAGGCAAAACAATTGGCAATGCGAAATTGACAATAAGCTTGAAAATATGCTTTGATATCGATAAAAAATAAAGTAAAAAATTAAATTTAAACTGTGAAAACCACGAAAGCAATTGAAATGTACACACACACATATATATATAAATGTTTATACATGAATATTCATATAAACGCATATATCTTTATAAAACACATAAAACACAAATAAGTGTATTAAAATAAAAATACGAAAAAAAAAATAAAATAATAGAAAAATAAAATGAAAGCGGCAATTGAAAAATGCTTGGCTCTGGTATTCAGAAGTAATCATCATTAAAGCAAAATGAGTAAGCGCGGTTGCAGCATCTTTTCTAAACATTCCATAAGTTTTGCTTTGATCAGGCATTGGGCTATCAACAGCTGTATAATAAAAGCCAACTAGAATAGGCGCCTGTTTAAACTAATTTCGATTTTCAATCGCCAGCTGTTTTCGATGCATCTTAAATTATTAGTAAATTTTCTTTAAATTTTACTAGAAAAAAGCCGCCTACACATCTAAAAGCTGATTTCTAGCCTTTGTCTACTTATATTTGCCTTTTTAAAAGGCCATTGCTGACCATTGATCATCACAAAAGTGTCTAAAAACTTGTTACAATTGCTTTCTTTAATGGGCCTCATTAAACAGGTAAGAATAGTTTTTATTTGGCCTGTATCCATTTCAATGCTAATTTTTTCTCTTAATCATTTTTTTTTATACAATTTTCAGATTGTTACACACGTCTTAATATTCTACATTCATCATTACAATATTAGTTTTATTAACATTTATTTTTATTAAACTTTATATTCAATTTTGTTAAACTATTTTCTAATTGTTTTCAAAAAAAATTTTCCAATTTTTCTAAACGTTATGTTTTAATTATAAATTTGGATTACAATTTGTCACAATTTTATAAGCTGTGTGTTGAAAATAATTTTTATTTTAATCAAAAATATTATTCATTCTAAATAAGTTTAGAATGCAATGTTTAAGCAAAAAATATTGACAAACATAAACTTTAAACTAATATTAATCTAACCGCCAGTTAATAAAAAAACTTAAACCACTATTATATAATTTTTTTTGTAAAAATTTCAATAAGAATTTCACTAATAATTTAAACTATTTAAACAAAAACTTGGTTTGTTTATTTTTGTTATATTAACATTGTATATTAGTATTGTGTATAAGAATTGCAAATAAAAAATGTATAAGTATTGTATTTCTGAATAATTTCAATCTTCACCGCATTTATTCTTGAATTTACACATACCTTTGCTTGCGGTGCATATTGCAGATGGTTATAGATGAGATTGATGAGTTGATCATGGCCATTATAAATTTGACCGCAATGTATGGTAATTCAGCATAAACTATATACATCATTATAAATGTATTCATTATTTTATCATTATATTGCAAACCTATTTTGCTACTGTTTTGCCAAAATTGTTTATTTCAATTGCTTATTTTCATCTTAAAGACTCTTTCTTTTTTTCGGTTTTTTTATTTGTATAGTTTTCTAACAATTGTTCGCATTGATGTTTATACTCGACGTTTGCCATAACACAGATGCAGTTCTCAATAATTTTGAATAGCTGAGTCAATTGTGACTGACAATAATGCACAATTGGCCCGGCTACTGTTTAATGACTAGTGCAATAGACTCAAACTTGTCTATTAGCTAATGGGTCTATTGTACGATGTTACTATCATGGTCTTGTTATTATTGGCCTCACTCATCGTTTTATTCAATGTTTAAACTTTTCTTTACAAGGTGTTTTCAGTGCTTGAACAGCCCACATTCTCAACGCCATTTCCTATATTAGGCTATTCACTAGTAACTATAGGTCTATTCAATTCTTTTGTTTTCTTTCTTGTCTTTTTAAGCTTTTTCTTACTTTTAAATAAAGTTGTTTTAATTGATTAACAAATTAACTTGTTAAATAAATAAAAAAAATTTTTTTTTAACTTTTTTATTAATTTTAACTATTTAAAATCTATATATAATAAAAAAATCAAAGCATTAAAATTAAATTAAGTTTAATAATTTAATTTTATATAAAAAATTTAAAATAATTAAAATAATGAAAAAAAAAAATAATTACTTATATATTTTAAATAAAGTAGAAGTACTAAATTTAATATCTAAATTAAAATTATATAATAGAACTTTTAATTAATTATTAATATTTGTTTTTTAATTCAATATTTTTAATAATTGACTATGTTTAATATATAAACTAAAAAATAAATGAATACTATTGATTTGTTGTCACTTGCATTAATATATATATTTTATCTTTTTAATCCTCTATTATTTAAGATACAAATAAGCAAATATTTAGACCAAACACCCCCGTCGGGTTTGATTGCGTAAAAATTACTGTTAAGATTTAATGGTTGCAATTAAATATTTGTAACTCATTTGAAAACCATTAATGATTTATTATTTATTTCTTTATTTTATTATGTGATGACTATTTTCTGGTCTTGATTAGCTATTCTCAATATTATTTCAAAGCGGATTAATTCGTTTTTTTTTATGTTTTTGATCTCTGTGAAACCAATTTTAGCTTATTTAGTATTTTTTATGCTCCCTTTCAATAATATACTTATTGCATACAAATCTGTAAATGTATGTATTTGATTTGTATGTTGATAGAAAAACACAATAGTTTTTGCTTAAAAAGAGTGTGACTTAGGTCAATTGTGACCTGTATATCAAAGACAAAGTTTATCTGTTTGTACAAATAAAATGCAATTTTATCTATTTAAAATGTCCATTACAAAAACATACGTATATTGTATCATAGCTTATTGTTTGCAATTACCGTGTTTGCTTTTGTCATTTGTTAAATGTGAATTAAAAAACACTTAAATTTAATTGCATTTTTTTTATTTTAGTTCTTAAAATATAATCATTTAATTTTTTTTTTATATTTAGGTTTAATTCATTTTATTTTTTAAAAAAATGTTTAAATAATAAAAAATTTTAAAGAAAAGTGTTAAAAGTATATTAGTTTAGAATTCATTTATTTATAATCATTTTTTTATAAGCAAAAATTTTTTAAAATGTTAAAAAAATTTGGCGAGTGCGTATTAACGAATTTTTAAACAAATTCAAATTAATTTGATTTATATTTATTGTTTATATTTATTTTGTTACTAAAGAATGATAACTAAAATCAATTTTTAACTGGCTCTTTTTTAAATTTTTATCGAATGTTGTTTATTTATCCTTTTTTTACGTACACGTGTGCATTTACAAAAATGATCATTGAATAAAAAATCCTTTAAGTCTGTTTTTGGTCAGATGAAGCTTAAATTTATACAATTGTTAATTGACCATTTGTTCAAACAAATGTTAAACAGAGCCACGTGTTAAAATTTGATTTGTTTGTTAGATCAAAATATACATGAAAAGCTAACATTTATGTTGCCTTCTCTTTTTCATCACTTTCATTCAAATTTTTATACTTAATTTAAAATTTTTTTTTTTTTGACCGTTCTTGTAATTATTTTTGTTTAAAAATTTCAAATTTAGCCAAAAAAAATTGTTAGGTAAAAGTTTATTTGAAAAAAAACTTGAAATTACTTTAAAAAACCAAATTTCAACCGTTATTGTAAAAATAGACAGGTGAACCTAAAGACTAAATAATTATTTTGTCAAGCTGGACTCCAATTGAGATGTATTTTAAGACCTATAATACTGCAATATCAAGTTAGGCAAATTTTTGAGGGGCAAAATAAAAATCTTGAATGTAGCCTATAACAAAAAGATGAAATAAATGCCCGCCAAAAAAACAACAAAACCCTTGACAAGGCAATACAAAAACTTAAATAGAATACATTGAAATGGTTCTCAAAATTCTTTATTTATTTTTGCTCCTGATTTTATTCAGCACATATTTCGCACTGTTCAGGATTTGCGGCACGATCAATATTGCTAATGATGGGACAGGGCGGTTTGGGGAGTCTATATTAGGACATCAATTGTGAACCACTGATAATCACAATAGCAACAGTGAAATGCCATTACAGCACACTTTTGGCAACTGATGTGTTTCTTAATTTGGGTTTGCATCCATTGATAGTATTGGTGCAAAATTGGCAGGCCATAATGGTTGCTTTATAAATAACAACATCTTTGCCGTTTCTTTTATTGGATGTAAAAAGATAACAACTTTTGCGCATCTTACAATTCTTTTTTTTTCTTCAAATTTCTTATTTTGGCATTCTTCTTCTATTTTTGCTTTAGTTTTCTTTTAAATTTTTGATTTGTTTTCTTGTTTGCTCATTTTTTCACTTCACCTCTATCATTTGCTTCGGTATTTTTAGTTATTATTTTTATTTATTTTAGCAATATTTTTTCTTTAATTTTTTTATTTATTTTGATTGAGAATAATTCACATGTTTTAAATAGAATGCTGAATTTATTGATTAAATGATTTTCTTAATTGAACTATTCTTTGCTTGGGTTCATTGAGCACAGAGTTCTCATGTGAATGATATATCTTCATATTTATTTGTATTTATAATGTTTTTTCGCTTTGATCAACCATGTTTTTTTTTCTATTTTCATTTGCTTTTTCATCTTATATTTCAAACTTGAATTTAAAATTGGTTTGATTGAATTATTTTAAATCTTTTTAAACATAAAATAAGAAAATTGAAAACTAAAAATTATTTTAAGTTTTTTTAAACATATTTTTTTATACTAATGCACACTTATATTTATTTTTACTCGTCTTCTCAATTATTCTACTGTGGTTCTTATTTTCATGGGCATTTAAAGATTATTTATTATATTTATTTTTTATGCATTTTATTGCAGTATTTTAAATTTTACAATAAATAGCCTATAAATAAAATTCTAACAAAAAACATTTTGAATTGATTAAATTTTTTTTTATAATTAATAAGCTCTAAAGCAATTAACTAAATAATATAAATTGAGTTGATTGATAACAAAAAAATAAATAGTCTAACATTGGTTGCAAACTCAATCAAAAAATTTAAAATTAAAAACACTAAGTATGTGTATGCATTATAAAATATTAACAAATTTATTAAAATATTAAAAACATGAAATTTTTATCATTAAAAAATATAAGAATCTTACAATCATATTTGAATAAAAGTATGTTTTTTAGAAATCTTGAATTCAGTTGATTATTTGTGGTCAGCTATGACTAAACACACGTCTACAATTTATCGCCTATAGTTAGTCCTTATTTACGCTTGTTGTTCGTTTCCTTTTATAATAAAAAGATCACAATTTACGATTTTGATTTCTCGACTTTCTCAACTTCCCGCTTTATTGCACATCTTTAGACCGATCATTCAAAATAACCGGAACTTGTTGGCCATTTATCTTTTCAAACTGACCACATTAAAACTAACCACATACATCCAATCACCAATCAAAGGTGACCGCTAGGTGTTTACGCTTTTTATTAATAGCCTTAGTTTCAAATTTAATGTGTAAAATACATTTTGAATTGCTCAGTTTTAGATTTAGTTTCTCACACAAGCCCGTTCACATGAATTTTTCATCTAATCATAACTATTGTCATCTTCAATAAAATAAAGATGAAAAAAATAAACAATTTTATGCTCAATTGAAACAAACTAAAATTGCTAAACATTTGTTAAAATTGATTACCTGCTGTTTGCTTTTGACATCGTTTATTCTTATAAACAGTCTATTATCAATTTCTCAATTGGACGCATCTATTTACCTATTTAATTTATTTGTATCGGTATTTTTAGTTTCTAGCTTAACAAAATCAAAATTGCTCGACAATCGGCTTATTAAAATCGGCTAACCAGCAGCAAGTGCATAAAAATTATTATGAAAAAATTAGCAAACTAGAAGATGCTCTTACACAATGAATGATGAAAATAAATTTAGTTGTCTAACTACATGTTTGGTCAGATTGTCATTTTTTCCGCCTGCCGGTCGAAAATTGGTTTAAATGCGACAAATTTCCGGTGCCCATGATTTGACCAACTTATATGCCCACCCTCTGGAAACTTAATATAACTATAGCTGATGGTGCATGTATTTATTTATTTTAAACTTGAAATAACAGAACTACATACCCTTTTGTATGTACTTGAAGCTAATGCCAGAAGGCCTTGGGAAAGTAAAAAATTTAAACAAAATCACCATTGATACAATACCATGTAATCTTATCCCGCCATTAGTTTGACCGCTGGTCAGTGGCCTGACATTGTCAAACTTATAGCCCATCTGTTCAAGTTTTACTGACCATTTACACTGATGCATACAATATAGACAATATGGCAAGTAAAATAAAAAAAAAAAATGCAATAAAAAAATAAATTAAATTAAATCATTTAACTAGATTATGGGCAAATGTTTGTTAATGTGTTATTTAGTCCACTTCCAGTTTAAAACTTGAGCAAGTACTTTTAAAATAAGATTTATTTTCGCACTTTTTTTTACAATTCAATGAATTACTATAGATACTATTTTAAAAAATAGATACTTAAAAAAAAATATTTTCTTTTTATTCTGAACTAGTTATTTGGTTGTATTTTAATTTAGATAAGTTTTCTAGTAAAATTAAAGTTAAATTTTAATAGCAGTTCAATTGCAAGTTTAATTTAATAGGCAGGTTTTCATTTAGATTTATTTGTATTAAGTAAAACTGAATCGACATTTGATTGAATTGAACAAACATAAAATGTGCTTCTAACGTTAGATTTGTTTAAATAAAAAAGCAAGCCTTGAAATAGCTAATAAATATAATGAATATAAACGAATAAAAAGTGTTAATAAAGTTGACCGACAAGATGAATTATTTAAATAAAAAAAAATTTAAGTTGTTTTTAGATTGCCTTAAATGTGTGAAAAAAGGTGCTTATTTTGGAATACATGTCAAAAATGACAGGTGTTTTTAGTAAAGAAAAAATTTTTAATATCTAAAAATACAAAGTAAAAATTTGTTAAGTTTGATGACCACAGTTTGAACATTTTATTTTAATTAATTTGTTTTACTAAATTAATTTTATGCAAATTTAATTCAATTCAATTTTGATTTAGCTGTTTATGCTTTTATTACAAATCCAATAGTAGCTATAATCTGTTCTTGAATCGCTTTGTTTACAAATGGGCTTGATACTTAGTCAAAACAAGTTCATCTTCAACACTTTATTACTACTTTAATATGTTAAACTTTTTTTACGCTTTTTTAACATATTTTTCAATTGTTTTTATTTTTTTTTATTTAAATTTCAACTAATTTTTTTATCAAATAATTCAAGTTAATTTCAAATTTAATATTAACTTATTTCTCATGTTTGCTCTTCTATTTATTACTTGATTGGCGATCAAGTTTATAATTTTAATTTTTTTTTACTTATTAACTTTCTAAATTTAGTTTTTTTTTTTTAGAATATTTAAATAATAAAAAAAAATAGTACAATAATTTAGAAGTTGTATATAGCTTTGATATTAAATTATTATTATTGTAATTATTTTTTTGATTGCAGAATTTTTGAAAAAATTCTGGTTTTTTATAAATAGTTAAAAAATTTTAAATAAAATTATTAACACATAAATAAAAACAGAATCAATTTATTAACATTTTCTATCATTGCCATTTATGCAAAATCTTCAAGTTAGTCATTTTTTGAAAAGTTCTCATCTTGACATGGATAAGTAAAAGTCAAAAACTGACTGCACTAGTAAATATGATGAACATGATTTGCATTTAAATGAATACAATTATTATTTTTTTTGTATTAATACATTGAAAAAATACAATGTTTACTATTATAATTAAACTCTATTCAACACTATTGTTATTTTTTTTTTTAATTTTTCTTATCTGGTATTTTTTTTTAATTTTACTTACATTTTTGTTTTATTTTAACATATTATGTTTACTAACTTTTTATTGTGTTTATATTCTTTTATCTTTTTGTTATTTTTTATTAAGATTATTTTTTTATGGATTTTGGATTATTTGAATGTTGAACTAGGCCTACAATCATAATGATCAACAGTGTTAGATTATGTGTGCTAAAAATGAAACTATTCGAATAAAACATTGTGTTAGCGATTGAAGAAAAATGGCGCGAAAATAAGTGGAAATTGTATGAATAAGTTTGAATAGTTTGAATGCGTTAAATTATATAAATACTTAAGAAATATAATATATACTGTAAATTTTGTTAAAATAATAATATAACATTGTTTACATGCCATGAAAAATTGCAAAAAAAATTAAAATTAATTATTATTAAATTAATATATTTTTAATATATTATTTATATTAATTAAAAAAAAAAAAATGTCAAATACTTATTTTTTTTTGTTTTAAAATTATTTCTTTTTTTCTATTGCCATTTACTTCTACAAGACTTTTCAATGCAAAGTACTGTAAAATAAAAAAAAAGTTAATATTTAATTTAAAAAAAAAAATAATAGATCATAATAAAATATTATTTTGAAATTATAAAATATTTTGAAATATATTAAAATATTAAGTTTGTTTAAAATTATTATTCTAAATGTTTTATAAATTAAAAAAATAATAATGGGAACAATAAAGTGTCATTTTTACAAATAATTAATATTTTAAGTAATATATAGTTATTTATACACATATTAATTTAAAAATTAATTTTAATAATTTTATAATAATAAATAAATATTTTTAAGTTATTAAAAAAATTAAACAGAAAAAAAATAACAAAATAGTAATTTAAAATTAAAAAAAATTAATTTATATTAAAACAAAAAAAAACTTTATAAATCGTTTAAATATTAATTTATTTGATAAATTAAAAAAAAATTTATTTTCAGGAAATAAAAACACATTTTTTTATTTTAAAATATAAAATTACTTATATTAAATTTTTTAAAAAAATTATATTTAACAAAAACATAATTAAAATAAAAATATATTTAAAAATTAATGTTTAAACAATTTTTTTTTTATACTCAAAGTGTAGATTTTGATTACATCATGTGCTGTAAATAAATTTAGTAAGATTTAAATTTTTCAGGTAATTTATATATTTTAACTATAGACATTTTGCACAATATATTGTTTATAGTTAATTAATAAAAGTAGCATTATGCAATATCAATGATATAAATCAGTAGTTTGTCGAGTGATTAAACAGTCAAGTGGTTCTGTTTATTGAAGTTTTACTTTAAGTTTATGAATAAATTTTCATATAAATTACCTTCATCTGTTTTATTTTTTAGTATTTTTTATTTTATTCAAATTAATTTATTTACTTACTGTGTTTATTTTTTTCTATATTTTCTTTATTTTCATTTATTTCAATTTACTTTCGTTTAAGTTTTTTACATTAAATTTATTCGTTTCAATTTTATTTAATACAAAAATGTTCTCTTATTTACCAATCAACATATTGTACATTTTTTATATAAAAATAATATTATTATCACTTAAAGTTAATAAAAAATAACAGTAAAAAAAAATTAAAATATGATAATTTTTATTTATTTATTTTTCACTTAATTCAATTTTCAGTTTTCAATTTTAAGCCAAACGCTTCTTATATACCTGTTTTTAAAAAGTAAAATTTTTTATAAAATGTAAATTATTATTATTAAATTATATTTGGTTTTAATCACAAGTTTGTTTTTATACTATTTTTTAATATAAAATTAGTTAATTTAAAGCATTTTATTTAGTTTATAAATATTTAGTTTAAATTAATTTAAATTTTTTAATTAATCAATAATTTAAATTTTTTTTTAATTTAAATTTTTTTTTTAATCAAAAGCTTATGGATTACAAGACGAAAAAATGTTTTTGCTGAGTTCCTGTGGTCTCGTGTCGGAAGTATTGACAAGCAGAGAAGCTTACAAAAATACATTTGAACAAAAAAAAGAAAACTGAATAAAAAAGTAAAATAAATAAAAACTAAATCAGCATACAATTGTATAAAATAGTTTAAAAAAAAAAAAAATGAAAATAAGCATAGTAGGAAACGAATAGAAAAATCAAAATAAAGAAATAAAAAATATTAAATGCAAAAACATGTCAAATAAGAATTTAAAATGAAAACATTGGTGGCGAATTATTTTCATATTTCGTATCAATTTAAGGTGTAATAGTGAGTAAAATAAACAAACATTGCATCAGTCAATTTGTGACTTGTTTTTGAGCATCGATGGTTCGATAGTGGGCCAACTCTTTGCTATCAGTGTCAAAGACAGCCAACAGGCCCTGTACTTTGCTAGTATCAAAACGGCTGCCCATTCAAACCTGTAATTGAAAAAAATGAGAAATCCATTAATTTTTCCGGGTTCTGTTGCGGGCTAGATAAACGGTGGCCGGAAGTGAGGGTGGTACTGATTCAAAGGAAATTAAAACAAACAGAAACTTTGATAGAATTTGTTTGCTTAGTTTGTTTCTCTTTTCTTTAGCTGTTTCCAACTTTATTTTGGTTTATTTTTTTTACAATTTAAATATATCTTTTTAGTTTTTATTAAAATTACTTTTTTATATTTATTCTTACTTTATATTTCATTGTTTTTTAATTTTCATATTTTTAAATGTCTTTATAATTTTTAAATTTAAAAATTACTTAAATAATGTCTTTAAAAAAAATAATTTCTTTTAATACTACTTCCGTTTTTTTTTTGTTTTTATATTTTATTTATTATTACTTTAAATTTTTTTTAGCTAAAATAATATATTAAAAATCAATGTTTTTTTTACAATATTTGCTTGTATATTAAAACTTATACTAGTTTTTTCTAGTTATATTATATTTAAATTAATTCTTTTCTTATTTTTTTATTATATTTTGCATTAAAAAAATTATTTTTAACATTGTTTATATATTTTTTTTCAATATTTTTAATTAAATTATTTTTTTTTAATAATTTATATAATTATTAAAGTTTTTATTTTTTATCTGTTTTTATAATTTGTATTCTTAATTAAAGTTATTTTTATTTGCATAGAATTTCATCGTTTTTTTTTCGTAACATATAACAGATTTGATTTAATATGACAAGTTAATAAAAAAAATTATTTTTAGAACCGGAACATGTTGAACACAAAAAAATAACAAAAATTTGTTATTTTAAGTAGAAGACAAATTAAAAAAAAAAAAAATTAGTAAATCAAACACTTTGATTTAGATATAAAACTGTGGGTGAAGCCGAATAAAAAATGTATTAAACTACGGTAAATCAAATTAAATATAATATAAAAGTTTACATAAACAAATGATGAAACATATTTGAATTACTTTAGATGAATACAATTGAAATAAAGACAAACTGATGACGAATAATAAAAGCATCTTATTCAAAAAAAGGTGAAACTTACTTGCAATAAATATATAAAAAAATAATAAAAAAAAACATGTTAAAATGAAAAGAAAAAAGGTAGATTAAAATAAAAAAATAATAAATTTAAAGCTAAGTTAAAAATTAAGTTCAAAAAGATTGGACGTGAAAAGTGAAAATATAAAAAAATTTAAATAAAAAAGTTTATTTCATTAATACTTGTGGTGATGCACCTTGCATTGTTCGTTTATCTACTCGCAAACACGGTTTTTAACCAAGGCCAAAGAAATTGATAAATATTATAAAAATAACTAAAATACATTACAATAAGTTTGAAAATAAAAGCAAAATAAAAATGAAATAAAAAGCAAAATAATAAGCACAATAGGCCACAATAGAACACAATAGGCCAGATTGTGTTAGCACAATAATAAAATTCAAAACAACAAACTCAAAAAATATATACAAATATGTATCAAAAGCTTAAGTTTATTAGGCAAACTAAAAACATTAAACATATATAACTGTAAAGTATTAAAAGCTTAGATCAAAACAAAAGCTCAATAGTGAAAAATACTCTTTGATAGGCGTAAAAATGTATTCAAAAAAAAAAAAATAAATAAAATTAATCATAAAACTTTTAGCACATTTAAATGAATATAAAAAAATATAAGATGAAGAAAAAAGATAATAAATAAAAAATTATAAAAGACGTAAAAATAAATTATATAAATTTACTGAATAAAGTAATCAGTCAAAAAAAAAATTACTGTTATTTTTAAAAATTTATATATCTTTGTTTAATTAAATTTTAAAATTATACCACTTTAAAATTTAAAATAAATGCAAATAATTTTAAAAAAATACTAATGATTTATTTTAATTAAATAAATCAAAAATAATTAAAAATATATTTTTAATTAGAGTATTATAATAATAAAAAAATATTTATAAGATTATATTTTAGTCTAAAAATGTAATTTAAATAAATTACTATATGTTTAAAAAAACTACTCTATGAGTTTTTAAGAAACTATTAAAAAGATTTATTTATTTATTTTTTTGTAAATACTTTTAATAAAAAAAAAAAAAATAATAAAAAAAATAGAATAATTTTATTTTAATTCTTAAATTACATGTAAAAATTCCATCAGTTATTAGATTAAACTAAAAAATAATTTAAAAAAACTGTACCTAAATTTATTATTATTTTTATTTATACAATTTCAATTTTCTACATTGTAAAATAAATGTATTTCAAAAAAAAAATTTCTTTGCATAATTTTTATTACGTTATAATTTAAAAAAAAAAAAAATAATAAATATTGTATTTTTTGAATTGATTTATAAAAAAAATAAAACTTTCGATACCTTTTATATTTTTTTTCAATACCAAATTTATTCTTTATTAATAATTATCAATTAAATTATTTAATAATTATATAAGTGTTTATTAATTTGCTTAAAAATAAAAATAAATAAAAAATTAAATAATTAGCTTAAAAAATAATTTTTTTAAAAAAGAAACATGATGTAAAAAAAATAAAAATATCTAATAAAATTTAAATTAAAATGCTTTAATTTGTCAATAATGATTTAGATATTTAACACAATGGTCTATGTTTTTGACATATTTTGTAATTTGTATAGAAAATTTAAATACATAAAAAAATTGATAAAATTATTTTTATTAAAAATTCAATAGACAAATTACTTAAAAATGTGTAAAACATTTTAAAATTTTTTAAAATTTAAATATTAACTTGTTTTTTGGTTTTAAATAACTTTTGTATTAAAAAAAATTGTTAAAATTATACGAAAAAAAAATTTCAAAAATTAAGATTTCAAAATAATAAAAAAGTCGCTAAATAAACCGAAACAATAATATAATAAAAAAAAAAAATGGTCAAATTTAGTAACTGGTGTAAGACATTTTATTTAACATTGGTAAACATAAGGCACAAAAATGGTAGAAAAGTAAAGAAATAAAAATTTAAAAAAAATATGTTATTTTAAAAAAATATTTTAAATCAATTAATTTTTTTTAAGTTGTTTTATAAAATAATTTTATATTTAAAATAGTTATTTATTTTTTAAAACAAATATTTAAATTAAAAATGTTTAATAAAAATTTTATATATTTAAATTAATTTAATAGATTAAAAATAATTATTATTTAAATTAATAATTAAAATTTCAAAAATCAAATATTTTATTTTATAAAATGATAAAATAATAGAATTTTAAAATAATATTTATTTTTAAAAAACATTATAGAACAAAGAAAAAGTTAGTTTTATTTAATTTAATATAAAATACATTTTAAAACTTAACTATACTTTAATTAAATAAAAAAAGAAGAAGATTTAATTAAAGTAAGAAAGCTTAATAGTTAATTTTAAATTTTTATAAAAAATTTAATTTTAATGTTATTTTAACTTTTTTTATTATTTCATATAATTTATTTAATATTGATAATTTAAAAGTAAATTTAAACATTAAAGAAACAATAGATAAATTAAAAACTATTTAAAAAAAAATTAAAATAGTTAAAAACAAAATTAAAAATTGTATCTATAAAGTAAATACAAAGAAAAAATACAAAAAAAAAATCAAATCAAACCAATATATAATAAATATTGATGCATTTGAATAGCTGGAAATAGTAATAAAGGAGTTTCTGCGCAAGTTTAAAATGTTTATTTTTTTTAAACATCAATTAATTTCTTGATGCTGACACAATGTCAAAACTGATGAAGACAGACTAAAGAATGAAGATTACAATTACCAGTGAAATCAATAAGCAAAAACACATAACGAAAAAAACCTTTTTTAATAGTAAACTTGTGTCATGTAAACATTTATTATGTCAACAAAAGACCAAATAGATCTCATATATTTATGACTATATTATGGTCTTTGCATGTCGACTGATCAATGACAATCGCATAACATTGCATGCAATTAGAGCATCTTGTTAGTTTCAATAGAATAGATCTTAATATTTGATATTTGTTCTAAGACCACAAAAATAAGAAATCAGTAAATATTTTAGACAATATGCACAAAATACAAGATAACGACACAAATATACAAAATTTATTTATATGGTTACAATTTTGTTTTATTCAAACCAACCATCACTAGTTAACCTAATCAAATCGATCAGTAGTCCTTTATCAATTATATATTAGAAAAGATGAACATTACCGCGCCCACAAAATTATTGAATAAGCCAATCAGGCCGCACAAATAAGGCGGTGTAAGTTTGTTGAGTTCGACGAATTGTCCAATGACAGAACTAGACCAGGCCCAAAACATTGCGCGTTAGTCTGATGCGCATTGACCTAATCTTGTTTTGACTAGTTTATTTCTAGTCCATCATCATTGTCATCATTATTGTTTTTTTTTTCATCTTGCTCATCTTTCGAATCTTTAGCTCAACCATGCTAAAACAAGCAAGTTAAAATAAAGCAAAAACAAGTATTTTAAGAAGAAAAAGGAGGGAAAGCAATTTTTTGTCTGGCCTGATTGGCCTGTATATGGTGCAATGGTCCAATAGTGGCCCAATAAGGATGTTTGTTTGGTTGGCCAAATGTGTTATGTTCAGCCTCCACTTTTCTTCTCTTTAACTTCTTTCTAACCTTTCTTCTGCCTCTTTCGGCCTCTTTTGGCTATTCCACACCTTTGCCCATCCACCAGTGTTTCACTGTTCAGCTTTCAATGCGCATTGGTTTTGCCTTTCACTTTTGTCTCTGTCTGACTTTGTTTTCTTCGTTTTCATCAGTTTCTATCTATTTTCATCATTTTCTTATTTATTTGTCTTCAAATGTTTTTCACCTGATGTTTGTGTGTTTGTTCTTTGTAAAAATATATAATATGCTTTTTACACGTGTTTAATAAGTAATTATTTAAAATTTTAAACTATAAATTTGATATTAAAATTAAATCGCTTAAATGGTTTATTATATTTTAAAATCCGTTAAAAATTTCAAACTAAATTTTTTTAATTTAGTTTGATTTCCAATTTATTTGTATTTTTTATTCAAAATATTTTTTAAATTCAACAAAAATAAACGAGTTGGTGTTGTGCTATATTTTAATTCTATTTAATAAATCCGTGATTTTTTTTTGTTTGAAAATTATCATTAATTTTGTTATCTATTTTATATTAAAAAAATTCGATTTTATATTTAAGTTAAATTTAATTTAAATTATTGCTTTTTCACAACAGTAAAATCATAAGTAAAGTTATTATATCTCTATTTATTTTTAAATGTTATTTTTAAATTTTTACTTCAATTAATAGTAAATAAATTTAGCAATTGTATTATATAAATTGCTCAATGACAAGTTTAAAAATGTGTTTAATTATCAAATATTTAAAAAATTTTAATTATAATAGCAGTTATTTGTATTAAAGTTTTAAAAATAAATATTATCAATAAATATTATTAAAAAAAGTGACAGAAAAACTAAAAGATAAAAAATGAAAAAAATTCAATGCAACAATTTGCATTGATTTACATATAAATTTGTGCTTCATTTATAATAAATAGTGATTTTAACAAAAAATCAAAAAAATTATTTTTAATTGTTAAAATTATGTACATTATTTTTTTTATTGAAATATGAAAATATGGTGTTTAAATATATACTAAATTTATAATTATTACAAATGTTAAAAAAGCTTTAAAATATCAATAATTGTTAAATTGTATACTAATATAAATTTTTTAATATATTTACATCTATATACAATTATAATTACCATAGGTGATATAAATAAAAATAATTGTGAATATTCATTTTTTTAAATGCATTCAAGTGATGTACAGGTAATAAACAATTTTTAATCTTGATTAAAGTTTACTTTATGCTTGAATAAATTTGATTTTTAAATGATTTTTTTTTTACAATCTAATTCAATTTTATGGATGATTGATTATGCAATTTTGACAATTTTTTTAATCTTTTCATTTACTTTAGTCAGCAATCATTTTATCTCTTTACTTAATTAACTTTACAATATTTGTTTTTTACTTAATTGTTTGTTGCAAAAAATTAATAATTTTTTTTCTTTTGTCTTATTTTAAGTTTATTTAAAGCATGTTAAAAAATTAATTTAGTCATATTATTCTGAAACTAAATTTTTAAGGTTTACTTAAATGTTTTTATATTAATCTCAAACTATTTAAAAATTTTATTTATTAAAGACAAAAAAAAAACAATAAAAATATTAACAAATAAATTGTTTTAAGATAATTATACAGCGGTTGCATCAAACAATTTCTGCTTATCAGCAATGTTTGCAAACAGCGGCTGGTAATTGTCCGGCGCAATTTAATAGTAAAAAAATAATCTAAATTGATTACAGTTTTAATTTTTTAAATATCATCAACTTAAATAAACAAATCGAATTAAGAAAAAAAAAAATAAAAAATAATAAAATTAAAAATAAACTAAAATTTATTAATAAACGATTTTAATTTATTGATTTGCATTGAAATAAAAAGCAAGTATTAATAAATTTATGTCAATTATGCTATTTAGTTTAATCCATTAATTAACAATAAGCAGTGATCAAAAATAGATTAATACTAGCTCATTGAAAAAATGATTTCCAAACAAAAAATCAATCAAATCAACCGCAAATTGATTGCGGCAAGCACTTTAGCAAAAATATCTTATATTCATCTTAAGATTAGTTAATTAAATACCAACTTAATCCAAGTAAATTTTAATTAAAAATATAAGTAAGATATTTTGTTATTTAATTTAATTATAAAATTCAAATAAATCTAAAAAAAAATATTTTAAATAGTAAAATTTTTCTAATATTTTTTATTGAATTTATTAAATTTACATAATTTTTTTTTCCAAGACATTAAATTACATCAAACAAGGCAATAAATGTGCAATTGTATTTAAATTAAAACTAATTTGAATTTCCCGGATCTAAGTCTATAAAAAAAAAATTTGTTGAATAGTTTTTTAAATTGGAAATAAAGGTAAGAATTTTTTTATTTTATTTTTAACAATAATACAATTTAATATGTAAAAAAAATAAAATATTTCTTCAAAAACTAAATTATTTTAAATTTAAACAAATAAAAATGAAGCTTTGATTTATCAATCAGTTTTTTTAACTTCCTATGCATAAAAAAAGGTTTAACATCTATTTTCTTATCAGTTTTGTTAATTTACATATTTATTACATATTTTAATATATAATAATATACATTATTGAAAATTTTCTTGAAATTAAACTAATCTTAAAAATAACTAAGTCAAGATGAAACATTTACATTACAGTCATTTAAGAAATCAATGATAATAAAGAGAGGAAAATAAAGAAATTGAAAAAATAGTTTAGTAAATATAAATAATTAAAATAATAAGTTAAAATAAAACAGATTGAAGAAAAAAACCGACTAGATTTCAATGACTTGGAAATAAGAGAAAATCAAGTGAGAAAGAATAGGCGGAGTTCAAAAAAAGAAAAACCTAAGACAGGTAAATGACTAAAACTATGCAAATAGATAAAGAAAATACTTTGTTTGAAAATAAAAAAAAATACTTTAATATTCAATCACTAATTGCTTAAAAGCACATTAAGATTATAGATAAAAATGTAAAATAAATATAAATAATAAAAAAACAAGTAAAGATTGAAAAAAAAGTACAAACATAAAATATGAAAAAATAAATAAATGATGACAAATTATAGATTTTTTAAAAAAAGTAAATAAATAAAATAATAAAATCTAAATTAAAACAATTAATTCTCTAAATTACCTGTTTGAATAATATTTAAAAAAATAACAATTTATTAAATTTATACATTATTAAATAAATCCTATAATTGAATAAAAAATTTTAATAAACGTTATTTTTAACATTTGAATGGTAAAATGGCTATTTATCATCTAATTTTGATGAAAAATTTTTTAAATTTACAATTGCAAAAAATACAAAAAAAATATTTAAAGTGAAATATAATATTAAAATTATTATTTAAATAGTGTTTTTAGTTTTGTCACATGTGATCTTCTATGATTGGCTGATTGAATTTCATTAGCTTGATTTTTAATTTTGATTAAAGTAAATTAATGTTCTACTTTGAACACAGCTTAACTCTGCTCAAAGTATAATTATTTGGAAAACATTGACAAGATAAGATGAGCAAATTATGATGCTTAACCCGCGCTCATAATTTGCGATTGATTCTAATTAACTCTGATCACAAGTGAATCGTGTAAATTTTTCTAACTCATTTTTTTAAGTTTTGTACATGTGATTTGTTGTTGCATTTTATGTCAGCTATTCATTCAACAAGTGATGATCAAAAAGATATGAATTTCAAAAATAAAAACTTTGTAATTAAAATAAGTTTAAAATAGCTTAAATAAATGTAAAATGTGCAAAATAATCAATTGAAATAAATTGTTTGTTTGAAATAGGAAAAATATTTTTTGTTATTATTAATAAATATTAAAAAGATAGGCAATTTTAGAATCTATAACCATGTTAAGCGATTCGATGAGTTTATTTTTTTAAAAACAACGCAAGCAAAAGTCGACAGCTAAAACAAATATTAAGATGCGCAAATTATTAATCTTAAGAACTAAAATAAAAACTGCTTTTTTTTTTAAAAAAAAAGACTTTGGAAAATACTTTAAGATTTTTTTTTTATTCACCTATTTAAAAATTTCTATTAAAAGAACAATTAATTAAGATTAAAAAAATCTTTTTTGAATTTCCTTGAAGAAAACGTGAATAATAATATAAATACATTACATAGGTTAGATAATTAATTTTTTTACATTGATTTTTGATTATATATTAAAGTTTTTCCATTTTAACTTAAAACAAGAAACGCACTTTATTTTATCTTTTTCATTGCCTATATATTTCTTTATTTTTAATAATTTTTCTAATTATTTTGGTTAAAAGTTTTATCAATTTAACGTAACTATTTAAATTTAAATAGTATTATGGCTATATTAATGAGAAATATATTATATTAAAACAAGGCAAAAATAATAAACAATTTTTTCAATTTAAAAGAAACTAATCTAATTTAATTAAGAAGTGTTTGTAATTGTTCACATCAGACAATGCAAAAAAGGAGTTGTTCTCTTCTTTTTTTTTTTAAACTTAAACAACACTTGCTTTGCTAATAAATGATTTGTTTTATAAGTAATTGCATTAGCTGATTAAAATTTGATTTCTTTTTGATTTCGGTTTGATTAGAATTTGTTTAATTTTGTTTTTACCTTTTTTAACTTAAAACCACTTAAACCACTTATAACTTCTTAACTTGTTAAAGCTCTCTTACTACATTCTTATTAGTGAGTTGTATATATTGTGTTTGTATATCTTTAGTATAAATGTATTGTTATAATTGTGTTCTTTATTTTTTTTTTTATTTGCTATTAATTTACTTATTTTATTAAAATTGATTTATTTTCTTGAAATCAAATAGCACCTTGTTAAATTTAAACAGAGCAAAAAATTATTAGCTATATGCACACATATTGTGAATATAATAAACGTAATAAATGTAATTTAATAAAAAAAAATAAATAAGAAATTTATAATTGAGTGTAAAGAAAAAATATACACAATGTGCAAATAGAAAACTCAAGTATTATAAAAACAATTTCTTGTGTTTCATATAAGTGAATAAAAAAATAAAAATTCATAAAAAAAGTGATGGAAAATAAATATATTGAATAATAAAAAAAAACAAAAAAGAAAAGACAAAAAAAAAAAGAAATGAATATTAATGTGGCAATATAAATGCTAGAGTAAATACTGTATCATCTAACTGGTTCAAATATATTAGATGTGATTGTGTGGTGTTTTAAGAGTGAGAGTTTATCGATTATAATCGTAATTCGATTTAATATCACAATCGAATGACTTTGTATACTCTTACAAACCAATTATTTATAAAAAAAAAAAATACTTTCAGTTACTTAATCTAGGTGAGAGCGAAAATTCATCACTTGGGTTTTTCATCTTAAATTTTTTTTTTTTTTATTAAAAATTGATTTTTTTATTCACATTTTAAACATCAATTCTTTGACCACAGTTTGGCCTCAATGTTTTTTTGTGAGAAAACAAAAAAAAACTGTGAACTCATCACACTATAATTATACGCTTTTGTGAACACATAATTTCCGTATTTATTTTGACAAAAACATTTTGCCTGCAATTGGACGCAATTGTCTTTAATTGAATCAGCACCCTGATAAACTATTATTAAATGCAGGTGTGAATCAATCAAAACAATTTTAAATCAAGCAAAAAAAATAGAATCAAAATCATCTAAAATTTTTATATTCAATTTAAAATAATTATTTTCAATAAAATTTTTATTAATAAGTTCATCTTTTTACATCAACATAGTTTCATACAACAAAATGACAATGACTAGCATCAGCAACAGGTAATTTTTTTGAATATTTACATATTTATTTTTGTGCTATATTATTTATGAATTTGATGATCTTTTTTTATTTTTTGGAAGTTATTTTTAATGTTTGAAAAATTAATTTTATTTAAAATTGATTAGATTAATATTAACTAAAATTTAACTGACAAAATGATAAAAAAAAAATTGATTTTAGATTAAATTATTAATTTTAACAAAAAAAAAACTGAAAAAAAAAAAATTAATTATATAACAATAGCAATATAAACAGGTTAAAGAGCATTACTTTAAGAGGCTGTTTTTTTTTTTTATTGGTATAAATTTGATTAGTTGCAAAAGTTGCCTTGATTATGCATCTACACCTAAGTGCTTCAACTATGATCTTTTTAATTTAGTGCAGTTTACTCATTTAATTAACAATCAATCTTATCAAACACTTTATTTACTGATTATTCTGATGCTTTTCTATTTTTTTATTTAATTTTTTCATTTGTTTTATTAATTTTTTTTTTTTTTTAATAACTTTTTTTTTAAATAATTTTATTCATTTGTAAAAAAAAATTTGGGATATATATTTTTTTATATAAAAACTTAATTTTTGGAATACAATTTATGAATTCAATTTATAGCAACAACGCTAATTTAATGAAAATCTCAAATTTTGATCATGTAAAACGTCCTATGAATGCATTCATGGTGTGGTCGAGAGGTCAAAGACGCAAAATGGCTCAAGAAAATCCTAGAATGCATAATTCAGAAATATCAAAAAGACTTGGCGCTGAATGGAAATTATTAAAAGAATATGAAAAACGTCCATTTATTGATGAAGCTAAGCGTTTGCGTACAATGCACATGAAGCAATATCCAGATTATAAATATAAACCAAGACGAAAGCCAAAAAATGCATCTGCAACAAATTCGACTTCATCTAATTCAACTGGATGTTTGAATGGAACAAATGTAACTAGTGGATTTAATACGCAAAACTTATTACAAATGAGCAGTAATCATCCATTAACTAACGGATTAAATTTTAATGGATTAAGAGATTTTTCAAGCCCAATGTTTGCAGGACTGACACCGGCTCAAATGGGACAAGCAACAGCTGCGGTTGCTGCAGTAGCAGCCGCAAGCAATGGATCGCAAACTTCTTCTTGTGGTTCTAATGCTTATAGCACTATAAACCCTTTATCAAAATTAAATTTAGAACATTTTAATGCTTTAAATGGTTCTCAATTTAATAGTCAATTAATGCCTAGTTCTTTATTTAACCCAGCACTTTATCCACAGCAACTACTTGGCTGCGATTATTTAGCCAAAAGTCAAAGTTCAAGTTTAAATATGAGCACCAGTACTAGTTCATCTTCACTTGGTTCTTCTTCAAATGGAACTATTAATTTATCTCCATCAGGCAATCCAAATTTATTACAATTAACAGGAAACACAAACGACAACTATTTAGCCGCCATCCATCATCAATTTCTTTTGTCTCAACAAAATCATTCCCAATCTCACGTGTCTAGCTCAAATCATCAAAACGCACTGAATCTTTATTCACAAATGTTACCACCTCCAATAAATTTTTACTCATCTGCATTGACTCAAAATCAATCTGATCAACCAAACAATTTATTATCAGATAAATCAAGCACAGTCAATAAACATAACAGTCCATTATCAGTTCATAATTTAGTTAGAAAACGTCCAGCTGAAAATGATGATGAACAAACTGAAGACGATTGTGATCTAAACTTAAATACAAAACGCGCATTTGCCAGTTCTCCAGCTAGTTCAGTGCATAGTGAGTTTAGTAATGCTAGTGTGACAGCAATAGAATTAAAACAACTGAAAACCTGTGAAGACAAGTTAAATAATAGTGATCAATTGTCAGATGTAGATGATAATAATAATGCTAATATGCAAAAGCGAAGTCAAAGCGTGTGTAGTAACCAGGCTAATGAATCAATAACTGCAACAGAACACAGCAATCAAACCGAAAATAGTCAAACTCCAATTGATAATGAATCCGTTGAACATAGCAGACCTAATAGTCAAACAGATAGTCGACCATCTAGTCAACCGATTGGTCATTCAAGCAACTTAATTAGCCAATCTATTAATCAACCTATTAGTCCACCATTATTTGCAAGTGGATCATTAAATCGTCTACCCAATTCTGCAGATACTGCGGCAATGTTTAGCTCCATGCAAAGATTTTTTCAACAATTGCCAGTTATGGCACCCACATTACAAAATTCTTATGGAATAGCACCCACAACACAAACTCCGGTTGGAAATACTTCTACTGTTGCTGCATCTGCTGCTTCTACAGCCAACTTTCTTGAAATGTATTCCCAACTGTTGCTTAAACAACAACAATTTGATTTCGCTAAAAATCCCTTACTTTCATAAAGTTAAAAAATTAAATGCAAGTTTGCTAAAAAAAAAACAAAATCAAGAAAAAAAAATAAAAACAAAAAAACTAAAAAAAAAATGTTTACAAAATTTCTATTTATAATTTCGCTTCTTTTTTTCTTTACTTTGTACCATAAAACATATTACACAGTATTTGATTAATTTACTAATAATCGCAATATATATAAAATAATCATCAGTTGCACAAGTGGTCACTCTGGTCAAAAATCGCATAATATATTTTAAAAATAAAAAAAAATTATTACGATAAAATAGAGTAATTTATTCTGGTTTGTAAGTTAAAAAAATACGAAAATCTATAGATAAGAAAAAAAATCAGCTATACTAAAAATGACTTAATTCATAAAATGATTTTTTTTTTTTAATTATTATTTTAAACAAACGTTAAATATAAATAACTTGTAAAGTTTTGAAAAAATCATATAACTATTTAACTAATTTCAATCTACCTTTTTCTTTAATTTTAAAATAATAGAATAAAAATTTGTAATTTAAAACTTAATTTTAATTGCACAAATTTTTTATTGTACATAAAAAACAAATAAATCTTATTATCATTTTTAAAAAGTAACATTTGTGCATACATAAAAATACAAAGCTCATTATTAATTTTTTTTCGTTTTTTCAAAAAAAAAATTTTGATTATAAGTTTTTGATTTTCGACTAAAAGATGCTCATATTTAATTTTGTATTTAAATTTAAATCGTGAGAATATGGGATAAATAAGAGTAATTACATCATTTAACATCAAAAAAGATTGGATCATTTTAATTGCATAGAATTTGTTTTAACAGTTACGAATTCTGAATGCGAATTAAAAAAAAAAAATCATGTACATTAAACAGAATTAAATTTATTGCACTTAAATATATAAATTTATATTTATATATATATATGTTTAAACTTTCATGTATACATTTATATGTGAAAATTATTAAATAAAAAATTAATAAAAAAACTAGAAAAATTAAATAAATCATTTTATTTCAAATTTATGTAAGTATAAACTAAATAGTTTTTGATTAATTTCAATTAATATAAATTAATTAAAATCAAACACCCTCTATTGTAAAAATGATTGCCTTATTTTTTGTTTGATTTTTTTTATTAATTTTGTGTATTTTTATAATTTTACTTATTTTTTATTGATTTAATTTTTATTATATATTAAAATAAAGTTTTTTTATTGAAAGAAAAAATGAAAAAAAAGCACATAAATAATATATCTAAACAATTGAAGTAGATAAACGTTTGTTTAACGAATTTGAAATAACACATTTTCAATAAAAAAATCTAGAAAAAAAATTGATTAATCAATTGATGTTTAGGTCATTTTTTTTATTTACAATTGAGCATTATAAAAAGACAATTTAATTGTGGCAATTTTAATTGATTTACAATGGTTTTTATTTCAAGTAATGTTCACACGATTTGTTTTGAAACTAATTTTTTACTTAAATTTTTTAAATTTAATTAAATTTTTTTTTTATATTTTAATATTTTACTTTTAATATGTTTTTGTTTTCAACTTTGATAAAAAGTATAAATAAAATAATCGAAAGGATAATAAAACTACTATGGAACAGGTAAGAAGTGTGACTTTTCCATAGCTTTGCTTTAAAGCTAAAAAATATTTGTTAAATACGCTTTCATCACTTGAATAAGCTTTCTTTGTCTATTAGACTAAATCCAAACTTAGGTTAGCTATCCCATCTAATTGTAGTTATCAGTTAACCGCTTTTTAAAAAATGATACACAAGTAATAATTAATATTATTTTTCTATCTTTTTTCAGCTGTTATATGGATAAATTCGTTTGACTTTCTTTTCATTGTGTTTTAGTTTTTATTTAATTTTCATTTAACTTTGTATTAAAAAAAACTAACAACAAAATAAATTGCACTTTTTATTTATTTTCAAAAAGTTTTTTTTACCTGAAACGTTTAAAATAAAATATTTTTCTCACTTTTGCGATTTTCTACTTGGATTGCTTCTGATGGCTTAATTGTGAGTCTAGAACAATAAGTAAAAATGTGTTTAACATTGGCATCAATTCAATCGCTTTGAAATGAACGAAAAATAGGTGAAAAAAAGGCAAAACATCAAACGAAATAGATCAAAAAAGACAAAAAGCACAATTTGTTCTAATACTGTTTGGGAAATTATTTGTGTGCACTTGTGGCTTTATAACAAAGATATAAAACGATGTGTTTTTTGCTCATTAAACACAATTCAGCTTACAATTTCAATCACAATTAAGCGCACAATTAAGCACACAATTAAGCGCACAATTAAATCCGTAATTAAATATACAATTAGACACAGTATTTAAAAATGGTTAATAAAGTTAAAAAATTAATATTTTTTTATTTATTTATATAAATAATATTTATAATAATAAAATTAATAAAAAATAAAAAAAAGATTTGGTTGTGTAAATATGATTAAAATATATATAAATAATTTTTTGTTTTATATAAACTTTTAATATAAAAAAATTGTATTTATAACTTGAATATTTTTAAATATTTTTTAGTATTAAATAATATTTTTGCTATTTCTAATTAAATTTAATTAATAAATAAACTTGATAATAATTCAATGGCACTCTTTTAAAACAATTATTTTTTTTATTCATTTAAACAAGACTACTTTGAATTATCAAATAAGTCAGGTATTTTTCATTATTTTATTAAAATAAATAATAATATTTAATTGTGTTGACATGGTAAAGTATAAAAAAATAACTTTGCATGTGTGTTAACTAATTTAATTGTCAACATTTTAGATCTCATTCAACTGCCAAAAATTGTATGAATCTTTGAATTTTTAAAAAAATTTTTAACATTAAATTTACTTAATTTTTTTTTATCCACATATTTTTTCCAAAGATTAAACAATAACTTCAACTTTTTTTTTAAATAATTATTTTAATTTTCATAGCATTAAATTTGAATTTTATTAATAAGTTTTATTGACCAAGACAATTAACTGTTTTAAAAAAATGTAATAAAAAAAATGGCTCATTTGTCATCCAATACAATGCTATTATCAATTTATGTTGTTCAAAACATTTTACATAGACATTCCTTTACCAAATTGCTTAATATTTGTTTTCTTATACGTTTACTTGACACAATTCTTTTTTAGCGTCAATTTGACAATACTTGCTTGACCATTTTGAATTTAAAAAGTTAAAAAAGAAAAGATGTTCATAAAGAACATCTACTTTAGCCATCAATTGCAGATCACTTGTTCCACTAGATGTGGATGGAAACAGTAGAAAAGAAAAAATTGTAAACAGAACTAATGTTTTAGAAAAATAAGAAAAGAAAAATAAGGATGAAATAAAAAACGAAATAATAAAACGAGTAAACATATTGTTCAATTTGAATGTTTGATGCCATTTTCAAATGATGAACACGCGTTGCAATAGCACGCGTGTATTGCGCTTTTTAGCTCGTTTTTCATCAGTTTAAACTTTTTATATTATTTCTTGCTTTTTTTATCAATTTTTTTTTAAATATTTTTTTGTTTCTTTTTATATCACCTTTATTATTCTTTTTTATATTAGAATTTGTTTTTAGCAAAATGAAAAAAAAGTTTAATAAAAGTAGATAGAAAAGTATATTTTGTTGTGTTTCATATTGAAATTTATTTTTCTATTCAAATTTTTTATAATTTTTTTTTATAAATTTCTTAATAAATTTTTATTTATCTTAATATTTTTTTTTTTTAAATTTAATTTTGATTTTGTTATTTAATTAATAAATATTCAAAAAATATAAATTTTAAATTAAATTAATAAAAAATTCAAATATTAACTTAATTTTAAATTTTGTTAAATTATTTTTTATTCACTTTTTAGTTATTTGTAGTAATTATAAAATTTTTCAAAAAACATTGCTTATAAAAAACATTCATAAATAAAAACTATAAATAAATATAAAAAAAAATCAAATTTCAAATTATAAAACTCTAATTTTTTACAGTTAAATACTTAAAAATTAATCCTATTTTACTTAAAAAAACATACTTTATCGATAAAAGTAATTGAATAAACACTAAAATAACAAATTATTCAACTTGAGATTTTCAGTCAATTAAATATTAAAATTAAAACTATTTATAAGCGTTTATATTATTACATAAATTATTTTTTTTTATTATTTTTAAATTATATTTTTTAATACCAAGTTTAATTTTTTTTTTTTTATTCAATGTTTAAAATTAAAAGAGTTATAAAAATATATTTAGTTTCAATTTTCATGACAAAAAAAAAGACAAATAATAAAAAAAATTCAATATATTTGCTTTAAAAGATTTAAATTAAAATAAAAAATAAATTTCAATCAATATGATTTATAAATTTATAAAAATTAATTTTTTTTTTACTTAAATTTTTAACATATTTTAAACCTTTCAAGTCTATTTTAAATAAAAAAAAATATATATATATATTTTTTTGAATTCTTCATCTTCAATTGATGAAATGATTAATGATGGCAAAATTTTTTTTAAAAACTAAATAAATAAATAAAATTTGTTTTTATATTTGTTACATTAGTAAAAACGATAAAAAGTTTTTTTCAATTTAAAAAAAAAATTACAATATGTACATGAACATGTTGCAAAATGATGATCCCAGGTGATCTAATGTTTACTTATATTTTTTTAAACAGTGTTCACACATCTGAACCTAAATCAGTCGTCAAGTATCCTTGACTTATTTGTGTATTTTAAAATTTTTTGGATTCACGAACAATAAACAAATTTTAATTTTAAAAATTTATTAATCTTAATTCGATTCAAAATCTTCTTGATCTTACAATTAGTTTGCCACACGTTTAATTTTTTACATTTTCAATCAAATCTCAATTAGATTTATTAATTAAACCACAGCGGGTGCATGTTGATTATCATTATAAACGCCTTCTAGCAACCAAAAAATCAACATCTTGATAAGAGATTAAATTAATTTTTCAAACAAAAATCAATTGTGCGTTGAAACAGTGGTTTTTCTAGTCAGCTATTTATTCAATGCAAGAAATTGGTAATCACAAAAATTATATTTTTTTCTTTTAAATTGTTTTAAGTATATCCATTTATAAGAAGAACTAACGTTTTTATAATAAACACACTTTTTTTAATGTTAAAGTTTTTTTTTTATTATGACAGATAAAAATCGCAATCGATAGCAATGCAAAGATATTGTAAAATATCGTTTTTTTTCAGCACGATTTTTAACTAGAAAAAATTGATGTTTTTTTTTTTTTAATTTTGTACTAATTTTAACTATGCATAAAAAATATAAATTGAAAAAAAACAATTTTAGAAAAAAAACTCAATTTTTTTGGTATTTTATAAAATGAAATTTGCGACGGACAAAAAAAAAGTAATTGAACAAGACAAATTTTATTAAAGATGAAGGTAAATTAAAAAAAGACAAATGATTAAAAATAATATAAGTGATGAAAAATGAATAAAAAAATGACAAAAAAGAAAATGAAAAAAATGGAACAAAATCATGTTTAAATGTTTAAAATGTAAATGATGACCTTGCCATTAGAAAAAGCAAAAAAGTAAAGATTAATATTTCAATTTGATGAACGGAACCAGAATTAAACGTGTTTTTATAAACGGGTCAGATAAATTGTAGATATCGAAAAATAGACAACAAAAATAAATGTTACAATGAATAAATTGAATATATTTGCATTAGAATCAATTGTGACTAAAGGTAAAAATTGAATTAAAATACTCAATCTAAAAATTTGACGTTTGCAATAGTATCAAATGTTAAATTGGTTCACGTGTCCAGTGAGAATTAAAAGGTCAAAGTGTGTCCAGTTTAACTTTTTGCAAAACTAAATTCAAGATTAATATACACAAAAACTTTAAGTTTAAACGCCTACACATTGGCACATAAAGTTTTGACAAGAGCCAATGATGATTGTAAACAAGTCAAGTGCAAAGCCCTAACTTGATGAAGAAATCAAAAAAAAAATGGTCAATAAAATAGAAAGCTGATTTAAGTATTTTATATTGAGAACTATCAAAGGTTTCTGCTTTTTAAACATAATTGAAAATTTTAGATAAAATTTTATAAATTTGATACATTTTGAACAATTGTATCCGGTAAATCACGCCCGTTCCATTGCAATCAATTTCAACACTTTTAGAAAAACCACTTTTAAAGCTAAAATTGTGCACACATTTAAATGCAAAATAACATAAGCATTGATCTTTTCATTGACAGCATTAATTTCTAACTCAGTTTTCTCACTTTGACCATTTTGCCTAAAATCTATTATTGCCTGTAACTTTGCAAATAAACCAAATCAAATAAACCAGAAAAAAAATCCTAATAAATAATAATAAAATAGAAAAAATAAAGAGAAAAATCAAAAAAAAAAAGCATAAACTGAAAACATTTATCATTTACATAATAATGGGACTAGCACTTTTGCTATTTCAACACTATTTTAACCATAACAAATGCATAACTAGACATGATGGTTAGACACCGTATTTATTATGCATAGCTTGATTCAATTATTGTCGTGATTAGTTTGATAAAAAAAAGTCCACAATTTACTATTAAGAATCACAATTGTTGCAATCAAAAACCACAATTGAATATGACAATTGAAGGTTACAATTAAATAATACAACCAAAAGTGACAATGAAAAAGATATACTAGACAACTTGTCAAGCACAAGTCTGTGACAGGTAAATCTTGATTACATGTTTGAAAAACATATAACATAAACACATAACTCTTTTTTTGATATAATTTAAGTAAATTTAAATTACTTAATTTAAATAGACTAAATTAAATCATATTCTTCCAAACATTATGGATTTATATTTAATTTATAAATTTATAGTTAACGAATGCAAATATAAATTTACATGATAAACAGATATTATAAACTGTAAACATCTGTTGTCAGTTGTTATTTATCAAAATATTTAAATATGTTTATTATTTTTGACATAAATGTCACAATTGAACTATAATAAAATATTTTGATTCTTTTTAAATAAAATCTCAAGAGAATACAACATAAAAAAAAATTTTAAACCGGAAATTCCAAATTTAAAACTGGAGAATTTACCCGTTAGAATATAATAACCTGCTAATGATTAAATACATACCAACTCAAGTTATATATAAGAATCAATAATATCAAAAACAATTAATAAATTTAAATTATTTAAAATCAATAATTAATTTTATACCAGTTATTCCCAATAAAAAAGTGCATATAAAAATAAGTAAATGATTTAAAAATTAAAATTACGTGCAATTTAGTCAAAACGACAAAATTAAAATAAAAAAGATTCAACAAAAATTCATTTATTTTGTATGATTTGTTTAAATTAAAAGCAATAAATTGTATCAAAAAAAGTTTTAATCATAAACAATTGGCTAATAAAAATAGATGCAAACACATTTAAATCAAAGTAACAAAATTTAAAAACGTACACAAGAAAAATATTGTAATAGTAATATTGAAGAATAACAGTGATGAGTAACAGTTTTTCTGATTTCGGACTTTGAAATTTATAAATAAAAGTATTGTGTACTTTACGTCTGAAATTGATACTTGAACCAATGAAAAACAGATGGAATGCAAATGGCTTTTTACAATACTTGAACGACTAAATGCTTCGAAACAGAGGTGTTAAGCTTAAATGTAAACATAAATAGTCTGTGGTAGATGAAATAAAATTAAAAAATGATAAACTTAACTATGTCTGTCACCAGCATTTCATTGTATGTGTTTGATAGGTGAACATTTGCATTGCATCAATTTTTAGCTTCTTTATAGCTATATGGAAAATAAACATTATTTTAAATATGATAGTTTACACTGTCCAGTTTAAGTAACAAACCAATGAAAATTTAAACTTGCCATTGGCTACAATTGAAATTGATTATGCCAATTAAAACCAATAGGCAGAAATGTAAAAAAAAATTATTGTAAAAAGTTTAAAATTTTTAAATCCGGCCACATGTCAATGTCTATTCAATTTTAACGCGTGTCTATCGTTTACCTGCATTTATTTAAATCACTTCTAAAGATTATGATCAACTAATCAAATACTACTTCTTATTGTGTTTGTTTTATTTTAAAAAATTTACCTTGAGAAGTGTTTTTAAAGTATTTTTTTAAAACTAAATCATTAATATATTTGTTAATAAACAATCAATTCTAAAATTAATGTATAAGTTTCAATTGATTTTATACAAACTTCTTATTTTTTTTTTTTTTAGTTAAATCTTAATCGTGATAAATTTCATTACAAATGAAATTAACTGCCTTAAAATTTGCTTAAAGCTAAACTAAATTTAAGAAGATGAATTGAAAGAATGCAAATGCAATTTTTTAAAACAACAGCTTAAACAATATAAATTATTTAATAGTATATAAATACTAAAATAAATTTAAAATATTTAGAGAACAAATATGTTGACAAGTAATATTAAAATAAGATGATATGTTCATAAAAAATATGTGTTTACTTTGAGTCAGTATTTGCCCAGTCATTAGACTTATGGTGATTGGTCATTTAGTTATCATCTAGTCAACCAATAAAATGGCATCGACCTGTCGCAAGAAGTGATCTTTTCAATTACAAATCCATTTTTTTTACTCATTTTATTTTGCTTCAATGTCCATCTTTAAAATTGCTTATCAAGTTAGGCACACATTTTAAGCTTAAAAGTCAAATTTTTGTTTAGTTGAATAAGTGTTAAAAATGTCTCATGCTACATTGGTTTTGATATGAAGTATGTTATTGCCTATAATCAAACAATCTTATTACAATGTCTTTCATGGTTTTCTGTTATAGTGCTAGTTTTAATAATCAGTTTTTTTTCAACATTGTTTCACTTAATATTTAAATGTTATATACTTAATTTCCATATCAAAAAGATTTCATTTATTTATTTTTATTTATTTTTTAATCTAAGTCTCTTATTTTAATTCAAAAATAGAAATTACCATCTTTATTAAATTGATTTTTTGCACAAATTCATTAGTACAATGTAAACATCATTAATATTTTTTTAAGGCTTTTTTTTGCATCTGTTTCGAAATTTTAGCAATTTAAAAGAAAAAAAACTATTTTGAAATTTCTAAATTATTAGTAAATATAATTAAAGCAAACTTTTTAAAAATTTTTATATAAATTGCTGTTTTATTTTTTATAAAAAAGATAAAATTTGTAATTTAATTACAAATTTTTCAACAATGTAAATGAATAATAATTTAATAGTCTTAAATTTGAAAATTATCATTTAAAAAATAAATAATACTTACTAAAATTAATTTTAAAATATATTAAATACATAAATAATTAAATATGAAATTAAATTAGTAATCATAATTTTTAAATATAGTTAATAGTAAATAAATATAAATAAATAATTTTATAATTATAATTAACATATAAATATATTAAGTTTAATTTTTTATCTTTATAATTTGGTTTTTTAAAAATAAAGTTGCTAAGTTAAATTAATAATTAAATTTATATTGAATAAAAATCAATTAAATAAACTAAATAATTAAGATCAATTATTAAAAAAATTAATTTTTAAATAATACATTAGAATTAAGTTAAATTTATAATTAATAAATATTTCTCAAGGTTAAATTTAACATTAATGTTGTCTTCAAACTATTAAGGATTTTATCTTATTTTGTATCACAATTCAATCAAAAAAAAAAATTTAATTTTTAAAAAAATTTTAAATCTAGATTAGTTTTTAGTTTGTATTAAAAAAAAAAATTGTTTAAAAGTAATTTAAAAGGTAATTTGTATTCATTTTGGAGACAATTGCTAATTACTAATGTTTGTTAAACATCTGCAAACCATAAAAAAAGAAGTAAAAAAAAAATTATATATATGTAAAAAGATAGGTTAAATGAGTTGATATCTACGAGTACTTGTTTTAAAGAATTAAAAAATGATTTTTTTTTGCTTTCTTTAAAAAACGATTCTTAGATAAAAATTATAATATTAAAATCATTTAATTATTTTTGCCTTTGATTAGGTTCTATAGACTTTAGTGAGAAAACAAGTAAAAGTAAATGAGTAACAAATTTTATTTATAGTAAAAGCTAAAGAGTTAGTAATGTTTTTATCATATCAGAACAAACGGCCTAACCTAACTTAACTTCCGGTTTCAAAGTCAGTTAATAATGAAACTCATTTATCACTTAATTTAACCACATAAGCGCAATCTGCCCATTTACTTTGTCATTATGAGTAAAGTTTTTGAAATTTTTCTTTTAAATATTTTTTTATCAAATTTATTATTTTATTATTCTTCCCTATTTTATTCAATGTTTAGTTTTATCTTCAAATTTTAATATAAAGATTTTATTTCAAGTTTTATCTTCTATTTAATCTTCACAAACCCTAGTAGATCACGTGTATGTATTCAATTTCTATCATTGTATCTTGCTAAACATTGATGCCGTTAAAAAACTTAATGCCAAAAAGTTAATTTTTTTAATTCCTTTTTTTTCTTAAACGTTTTAGTCATTTTCTCGTGATACTTCTTTTTGATCGTATTTCTTTAAATAAGCTTAATTAAGTAAATCTAATCTTTTTTTTTATATTTAAATTTCATCAGTTGAACTAATGATGATTCGATTTAAAAAAATGTTTACATCAAATTAAATGATAATGAGTTATAGAAAAAAGGACAATTGAATGAATATTATAATTTTAATACATCATATAAATAAAATCAATTGTTATAACAAACAAATTTCATATTAAGTTTGTTAGAAACACCTGGGATTTTATATAATTTAAGTAATATTTATTTTTTTTTTAAAATAAAAAAAAACATTTTTAATTTATAATTTATTTATTGATTTAATAAAAATATCAAACTAAATTAAAAATTAGCAAAAAAAAAGATATAAGAGAATTTCCGAAAATGGATAAAACAAAATTTGACATAAATTGATTAAGGTAAAATAATGAATAAAAGTTGACACAAAAATACAAATATAAAATGTAAGGATTGAACTAACTTCAATCAAACATAAAAATGTAGAAATTGATTAAAATGCAAATTAGCAGATTACTAAGTAAACATAAAATGCTTAAAAGGCTTGAACTGACGCTATTTAAATAAACAGAAATTTAGCGCCAGATTTAATTTTGAACATTTATAAATAAAAAGTAAACAATTAAAATTGAAATTACCGCATAATAATGCTTTTTCGATCGAATCAGTAAATCTTATTTTTTTACTTCTGGTCAAAAAGGCTTATTATGTATGTTTTATTTTTAAAATACTATCATCAGCTTTTGACTTTTGTCTACTTATAACAAATTAGACAATAAATCAAATTAAACATATGCTTGTTAAATGGACATCAACAACGATGTTGTGTTGACCACTTAATTTTGTTTGATTATTTGTATTTAAAGCAAATAGTAAAGAGCGTGTCCAGTAAAAGATCAATGCCGGAAGACTTTTTTGTCCTGTTCTAATGGTCAGAATAAATTCGATATACAATCGACCACAATTCAAAGTCAAAACGCTATTTTGGCTTAATGATAAGCATGCAAATAAATGAATGTTTCAGAAAATAATAAAAATGCACAACATTTGATGTATAATAGTGGAAAAAATATTTAAAAGCTTTTCTTGTTTTGTGATTAGAAAAAGCGATACAAAATCTGAACAATTTTAAGATGTCAAAAAAACTGAATCCAAGAGGCGCGATTTCGTTTGCGCAGAAGAATCGGAAATATTGTTGAACAAACAAAAAAGACTACATGGCAAAATAAAATTGCCAAAAAAAAAACAAGCAAAAAAGATTGAAGATGCAAAGAAAAAGAGGAAGAGAAATTAAAAAATGATAAAATCCTTGTTAAATATTTAACTTGTCCCCGGGTCATTCGACAAAGCTTACAATAGCTAAAGCAAAATTGTGGAAGTTTTCAGAAGATGACGTGAATACAAGTTGTCTTTGCAAAAGAGTTTTCTTCATGATGGCTTCAAATGTGGATTGCAATAAAGGTCAATTTTGACTTTTGCAACATTGTTTTGTCAAGTCGGTCGCATTCACAGTAATGCGTATTTAAAACGGCGAAGATGTGCAAATTTTAGAGGTGCAGAAAAAATAACAAATTAAAAAACAACTTGATTTGTGAGGTCTAAATCACGCGTTCGAAAGCTAACCAAACCTGTTATTGACAAACTAATGGCATTTCATCTTAAGATCAATTGAGAAATTTGTTGTCGAAAATCATCTTTATAATGCAGAAGCCATGTGGCAAACAATAGACTTTGGTTGCAATTGTGAATATGTACAGACAAGTGTTAAATGTCGCAAACAACACGCTCATATTAGAAACATGTAATGGAATTGAATAGGCGTAACAATTTTGACAAATACAAAACTATTGGCTGATCATTTCTATGGCAGACGATTTGTTTCATTTAAAGCACGTCAGTTCGACCTTTTATGACAAGTGTAGCACACAATGGTTTGTAATTTTATTTCTTTGCCGTGTATGCAAAGAATCGAAGCTGATGCTTGCCAGTGTACAAGCATAGGGAAGCAAGGGTGAGAAAACGGGCAAACAGGAAAGTGAGAGGGGAACAGAACTGAAAGAACAGAGTGATAGAGAAAGAAGAGTAAAGAAAATGAGAAAAGACGGAGATAGACCAAAAAATATTAATACTAAAAGCAGAATATTCATCTTGTGCCATGGCCGGCAGCATCTAGGCTTGTCTACAGAACAGGCGTGTGTTTAAGCGTCAACTGTGGTAAAGCTAGTCTGATCCTGTAAATTACCAGCGGCAATCCTTATTCATTCAGTTTTTTCTAGTGTCCGGCCACTTGAACATAATTCGCTTTCACACTATTTTCATACCATTTTCATCTTTTAATATTATCTTATAATTTTATTCCCTATTTCTTTTTTCATGCTTATTCTTGTATTCTATCTTATTCTTAGAATATTTTATTCTTGTTGTAATTTTATTTTTTTTATAAATCAATCATTAACCATGAATCCTTATCTAGAAACCCTTACCATTAATTCTTAATATTAATCCTCATTCTTCTATCTCTCTACATTCTTTCTCCTTCTTCTAATCTTTCCTTTGATTTTAAACTTAATCAACCTTTTTGCTTTTTTATTATTTTCACTAAATATTTTTGCTTATCTTTTAATCTTAATTTTTTTTTATACTTATCCATTTTTCTTGACCAGCTAGTTTGCAATACTAGTGTTTAATGACGGAATGGATGACAGTACTTGTTATGACTGAACAGTTTACCAATTGAGCAGACCAGGAGCCATAAAAATGTATATTAATTCCGCTGAAATTTTATTGCGCTTGCTTTCACAATAACTATTCCATTCAATAACTCAATGGAGTTTACAACACATTCCACAATGAGTTCACCAACTTTTTCAATGGTTTTTTGTTTGATTTGAAAGATGGGCGTATTAATCTAGATTCAGCCTGATGCTGTGCGAACAGCCTTAGGCATCAAGGCTTCTGTTCGACGCAAATTAAAATCAAATAAAAACCACGGAACTCGGCTTGAACACCAAACTTGAAAGGTCTTTTTTTAATGAACAGCCCAAAATCCTAAAGGCCAAATTCAATAAATGAAACAGTATCAAAAACCAGCAACCTGTATTAAGACAAAATAGTAAATGTAAATTGAAAAACACCTAAATTTCTATTTGTGGTCTAAAATTGATTATTTTTTAATTATTGCTACTTAATTAAATACTTTTTTTTTGTTAATTGGCTTTTAAATGTTTATTTAAATTAAAATTTTAAAATATTATATTCTAAATACAAAATGTTTTAATCATTTTTTATCAGACTCTGTTTTATTTCTTATAAATAATTTAAAACAATTTTTTTGAAAATTAATTTTTTAATTAATATAAATAATAATTTATAAAAAGAAAATAAAAAAATTTAATATTAAACTATATAAATTATTTTTAAAATAATTTATTTAATTTTTATAATTTAACTTAAAACTAACAAAATACAAAAGCAATAAAAGAGTATAAAAAAAAAAAAGAAAAAAATAAATTAAAATTGTTGGTACATCTATAAATTAAGCTGACATGTTTATATATATAGATTTATCAAGCTATTCACATTTATTATTAGTATAAATTAACTTAAAAACTATAATTTTTTTATTGTTTAAAGTATTTTAAATTTTTTGTTAATTAAATAATTTATTTAAGTTATTCTTAAAATAATATTAAAATTTATTTTATATTTTATAAAATATTTTTTTTAAAAAACTTTTATATTTATACTTATTTAATTAAATTGATAACTAGTTTAAAAAATTTATTAAAAATTAAATAACTTTTATTATAAATTATCATAATTTAAAAATTAAGATATCATTATTAATATAACATATTAGTTTAGAAAATTTTAAATTAAGTAAATTAGTTTAATTAATAACTTTTTTACTATATTTTTTATTTGTAAATTATTGTTTATAATTATATTAAAAATGTTGATTTTTTTATTGATTTTTCTAGTTATTAAAACTTTTTCTAATTTAATAAAAATGATATAAAAATATATATATACATATTTAATTAAAGATTTCAAAAATATTATTCAATATTTAATCACCAAAATTTTTTTGATTTAATGTTTTAAAATAAATTTTAAATAAAAATTGTATTATAAGTTAAAATAAGCAAAGTTATTTAAAATAATATTTACATATTTAATTTTTTTGTCTAACAGATTAACATGGACTATTAAAATAATAGTTTTGTTTGCTATTTAAATAGACAAAATAACATAAATTAACTAAGAATGTTTTTTACCATTTATAGATACAAGTTAGTTTTGAATTTAATTTAACAAACTATGAATTGATTTTATGCTTGAATAAGCTATTTAAATAGACTTTATTGAACCATCGTATCCCAGACAATCTGAAAAAATGCTTGACAATAGCAAGATTACTAAAAAAGTGCAAATGTTGTCAAATTGTTACAAGGTTAAAAAAGTCAATGTAAATTAAATAAACAAAAAAAAAAACAACAAACTATTATAACCTTGACTAAACTATTTAACCAAATATTTGACCACTTGAATTTTTCCGGTGTTTGGCACAATTGTAAAAATTAAATTTCAAAATAAGTGACTGTCCGCATGACCACATAAGTATGATTGTATAAAAAAGCACTTCAAGAGAATAAATGATCTCACAATTGGCAAATTTCCATAGTTTACTTTTAAAGACTAGCAACAGCTGGGCCAATCTGCAACAAAGTGATGAGAACAATTTTGAACCAGATGAGCTCTTTATCTGCGTCACCTGTTCAAGTGTCACTTCAAAAGATACACCTCAAATGATTCAATTTAGTGACTGATTTTTTGCAAGTTTAACTTAAATTATAACCAATTTATTTTTGTGTTTAAACATTGTTAGCAATTGTGAAAATTTAAATAAACTAGACTTTACCAACATCATAAGTTTTTATCAATTTTTTAGCTTTTTCACTTCTTACATAATTTATACTAGTGATAAATTCAAGTTGTGTTTAAAAAATACTTGAATATTTATTGCACAATTATACAAAAAAAAAATCCAAAAAAGTTATATTTTTTTTTTTTTAATTTGTATATATATTTTTATTTAACTATCGAAATTAAATAATAGTATAATAGAATAATAAAATAATTTTAATAATTTTTTTTTCTAACTCAAAATATATTTAAACTTTTTACAGCTTTAAATAAATATTTTTATAATAAAAATGTAATTTTAATTTTATCTAAAAAATTTATTAATAATTTAAAGCTAAATTTAAAGAATTAATTTAAAAAATAAAAATAATTTCAATTAAAAAATTTTTTAAGTGAAATAAATTAAAATAAAAAACACATTGCTTTTAAATGTTAATTTTTTTTTTTGAAATTCATAAGTAATTAAAAACAGAAAGGTCTTATCTTTAACTAAAGTTAAGAACTTAGAAATTAGTTTAGATTCAACAAATCAAATAAGTCAAATAAGTCTGTTTAATAAATTTTTAAATGTAATTAATGGAAAAAAAACTTAAATTACAAGTTGATAATTTGTTAATTGAAAAAACAAGTTTTTATGAAAATTTTTCATTTGTTTCTAATTAAAAAATAGTAAATTATTAATTTAAATCTAATTTTTTTTTTTAAATTTTTTAAATTTATTATACTGTTAATATATAAATAATATATATATTTTTATATAAATTTTTTTAAAATGAAAGAACAAAATAATATGAATAAATTAGAAATAAATGAAAGTTAAATGATAAAAAAATATTTATATAGCCAAAGCAAATAATAAAAAACAAAACAAATCATTAATTTTTTAAATTAAAATTTAGAAATCGATATATAAAGCAAAAAAAAAAAAAATAATAAAATAAAAAAAATTAATATAAATAAAATAAATGAAAATTTCACACATTGATTTAAATTTCGGCTATTCGGAAATTAGTTGCCAAAATAGTTTATGAAAAACACATTTAAATAAAATGCATTCTAATGAAGCGCTTATTTTACTAGTAAATTTAGATTATACTGGTTTATTCTCTAATGAGGGTTCATCAATTTTGTCTAAGATCATTTCCGTTTTGACAGTCATATTCAATTTAAAAATAACCTTCTTTATTTTAAATGGAAAACATTATATAAATAAAAATTCAAAATGATATTAGTTGATTGAGCTTAAATTTCAAAACGGAAGTTAAATTTAACTTTAGTCAACTAATACATAAAAAAGGCTAAAAAAACACAATGTTTTGTATAAAAAATATGGACATTTTTATATGTACTTTAAATAAATGTTTTGCATAATTTTTGATTTAAATATAGTTATTTGATTTTGTTTCTAAATATTGAACTGCTTAAAATTTAAGAAACTTGTGAAAATAGACTAAAAAGTATTAATGCTTTGAAGTATTAATAAATAAATTATAATTAAGATGTTATTAATAACTAACTATAAATTACGTAAGCTTTGTGTGAACAGTAATTGGATTATTTGAGCAGTAAATAATTTGTTTATTCCCAATATGTTTACAATGGATTTAAAACGAATTCAAGCATTATGGTAGCAAATGCATTACAAAACAGCCTGGTATTAACAATTTTCGAAAGTACATCGCTAATTTTTGCCAAAGTTTGTTTTGTAAGAGTGCAATTATAAGAACTATTAAAAGAGATAAATACAAATGAAACAAGTTAGATATGAACTGTTTTGAATTATGAAAATATGAATGTGTACAATAGAAGCTTTGAAACGAAGAACGACTAGATTTTTAGCGAATTGAAGCATGTTGCTTGAGTTCGACAGAAGTGAAATCGATAGGAAAGTCGATGACAGAAATTGGCGAGTTCACCACAGGTGAGTGTATCTTAATCTGTCTAATGTGAGTGTCTCTTCCATTTTGGTGGTTGGAAAGAATGGCGATCTGAATGAGAAAAGCTCGGTGCTGAGTCTTGTTGTCTTTAAGAGGAATAATGACCCAGCCATTGGGTTCATTAAGTTCCATGAGTTCTACTTCTTGCAAATCCTGAAAGTGATTACCGACCCGAATGGAGATTCTGTTGGGAGTGTAGGACTCGTCCAGCTTGTAGTCGGCATAAATGCAAACGTTTTCAATTAGCATTTTCTTTTTAAATTGAATGTTGACTAGATGCGGCTGAGGTCCATCCGATTGCCAATAGGTTTCCAAACTGTTGTCCCTTAGCTGATCCACGCCGAAACCTGCAAATGTTTGACAAAGAAGCAATTAGTTAAATAATTATGATTATGAAAGACTGCCAGAACGACAATGAGCAATCTGTTTAAATGTCAACCCTTGATGACGTACCTGGTTTGCAAGATGACAGTGACCATACACCTAAAGCCCCCACTTCTCTTAAAGCATTCTTTTCATTTTTGATTGGATCCATATCCGCCTTGATTATCTTGTCATGAGAAGCCATGTCTAGCTTTTGGCTGATGTTCTGTTTTGCTGACATTGAACTGTTCCGATGTCTTGCAAGCACTGTTTGCAAGAAATTGGTGACAAAGTTTATGAATAGCGCACAGCTATTTATACGCCAAAGCGCAAAATTTGCCAATTCAAAAGTTTTGTTTGCTTTAGAACCAGGCAAGATCTTGTCAGTTTCTTAATCAATCTTAATTAGTCTCAAAGGCTTTGCAATCCTTTCTTACTCATTTCTTGTGTTCGACTCACCTTTAATCATCTCGTCCACTTTTCATGGTGTTCGCTTTTTCTTCGGCTCTGATTGGCCGCGCTTCCATAGTTCAACCTTTGTACATTCAATCTACGCTCAATTACTAATTATGTTTTTTCACTTCTTAGACAATTCAAACCAATTCAACTTCATTCCTTAACTTTTTCTCTCACTCTCACACATGCTTCGCATGTATGGCGTGTGTCAAAACTCAATATTTATGTTTGTAATTGGGAAAATTTGCAAATCATCGGCAACTTAGACAATGAAAAGAAAACTCAAGTCTATTGAACAATCTCCGCCACAAGATACCATGGCTAGTAAAGATGAAAATTCATCTGATAAAACTCACCATTCTTCTTCCGACTCTGTCCAGGTTAAGCGATCTGACAATTTGCAATTCTGGAAAAATCAAGTTCAGCAACTGGAACAACGTCAGAATTTACTCGTCTCAAGAAACCAACAGCAAAATAAACAAATAATGTGTGAAATATTGGCCACAAAAGAAGAAAATCTTAAATTACAAAATCATAATCAAAAGCTGCAAGAACTTGTAGATGCGTCAGTCAACTTAAAACAAATGTTGGAACAAGCTGGAATTGAAGTCGATAACTAACGTCTACCAATAAAAAGTGACTAAAAATGGATTGAAAAAATAAAGTCAATATTCAGGCAAAATTTTCGTATTCAAGTTTTATCACTTTTCTATCAAAGAAATTAGAATACAAACATTAAATTTTTAATTGCTTATTTCATTACTTACTGAATTTTACCTATAGTTATTAGCTTTAAATGATGAAAATATAAACATCCAAAACTAGTTTTAGTTTACAAAATAAAATATGGTTAGCTATCTAAGTGTAAAAAGTTTTTTCTTTTATTTCTTGGATTTGCACGGTTAAACACTACCTATTAATTCTGCTTTTTTTGTTTTGGCTTTATTTTTGACTGATTTAAAAAAAAAAAATATTCAAATTAATTTTTGTAAATATATGTTTAATATTGAAGAGTTTAAATTAGATAATTTGGATTATTTTTTCATTCAATATTAAAACGAAGAGCATTTTTAAACTTGTGTAAATTTAAAATGTTTAAAATTTTTGTTAAAACTTTTTTTATTTCTATGTTAGCTAATTTATGTAATTGTTATTTTTTAAATGATGAACAAATTATAAAATTGTTAAATAATGATACTTTTCTTCAAAAAATATATCTACCACGGCTTAATGAATCAATTCAAATTTTGAATTTAATAATTCAAAATTCTAAACAAATTTCACCTATTTGTTTGAAACATTTAATTTACATGAAATATGGTTTAGAAAAAAAAGAAAGTTGGGCTTTAAAATGTTTGTTAATTTATTTAAGTTTAATATAATCTTAATTAAAAGATCTTTTTTAACTAGTTTACGAATCAAGTGCTCAAGGAAAAGCTGGTCGTTTTTCTGGTTACACAGCGGATTTAGGAAATTTCGATCAATGTGTAAACATTTTACCTGAAAATGTGCCCTCAGGTCAATTTGGAGGACAATATTGTGGACTTTCAATACTCAGTTCAGAATATAATCACTTTTTTAAAACTAACAAGAAACAAATTGAAAAAATGTATAATGGTTTGAGTGAAAGAAACAAACGTTTTGTTAAATATAGTTTTGGAACATATTTTGGCGTTTGTATTCCATCTTCATGCAAAATAAACCAGTTAGTATCAACAATAAATAAAGGTATTTATCAATTTTATATTTAAACTATTTAAATTTAAAAAACTTTTATTTTTTTTTTTTTTAATCTAGAATCTAAATCAATAAATATTAGTGTAATGTCTCCAATTATATGTTCTAAATATCAATCTACAGAACGAGACCCTAAATATAGTGGAATGGAGTTTATTTCTTTGTAAGTTTAAGAAAAACTTTTTTGATTAAAAGTAATATTTTTATTCCAATTTTGATTTTTAGTTTTTTTATGTATTTCTTTATTGCTATGACTGTAATTGGTTCTTTTGTAAAAAAAGGTTTTTGGAATTTATTTTCTTTTCAATATAATCATGCTAATTTAACAAAACCTTTAAAAAATGAAAATTCAGAATCAAGTCAAATAATACATGGAATCAAATTTCTTTATATAATTTTATCTATATCAGGCCATTGCTGGTATATTATATTTGCATTGGCCCCATCTCTATATGGTAATAAAAAAGTTGTAAAAAAAATAAAAACTAATTTGTAATAAACAATTTTAGGAGGCATTAAACAGTTTGATATTGGCAATATTGGTGGACTAGTATTAAGAGAATTTTCTGCCGGCAGCATGTATTTACCTGATGTGATGATATTTTTAAGGTAAAAAAGTTATTTTTTATTTTTTTTTTAATATATTAATTTTTATAATTTTTACAGTGCTTACTTAACAATGTATACATGGTATCCAATTATTAAAGCTAAAAAAAATAAACTTAGTTTTTTTAAATATGCGTCTTTAAGATGGTTAAGGTAAATATTAAAAAAAATTCTGCATTTTAATTTTTTACTTTTATATTACAGAACTACGCCATTAGTTATCACTGTTTATCTATTAGGATATGTTTGGCCAAGATTAGGAACAGGACCATTTTTTAATGAAATTGCTGAAATACAAAAAGCAAATTGTAAATCAAATTTTTGGAAAAATTTACTTTATTTTAATAATTATGACCGAGCTTTAGATATCGTAAGTTACTAATGATTAATTAATTAATAACTTATTTAATTTAAAACTTTACAGTGTATGATTCAAACATGGTATATAAGTGCAGATTTTCAACTTTATATTTTACATTATTTTTTATTAATATGGTTAATTAAAAAACCAGCAATTGGTTTACGTATTGCTTTTATTCAAATCACTTTACCGATTTTATATACATTCTATACAACTTATATGAATGATTTACCTGCATATTTAAGAATTGGAGATGTGACTATGTAAGTAAAAGTCATTTAACTTTATATAAAAAAAAAAAATACTTGTTTATAATAAAAATTTTCAAAATTAAATTATAAATTTTATAAGATTAAAACTTAATGTTTTTTAAAAAAAAAGTTAAATAAAAAATTAAATTTTTTTATCAACTTTTTTGAATTAATGTTGCTTTTTATTTAGGGCCAATATAATTGATACTGAAACTCAATATTTTTTTACACACATACATTCAACAGTTTATTCATTAGGCTTGATTTGTGGATGGCTTACCGTGACTAATAGATACTATAATTTTACAGTATGATATTAATTTAAAATAATATTTATTTAACTAATTTCAATTTTTTTAATTAGAATTTTACTTTTAAATTAATTTGGATTTTAAGTATTATGACTTCTTTTTCAGCTTTACTAATTCCTTATTTATTTAATCAAAATATTATTGGAAAATCAAAATTATTATTAGCCATTTGGGCATCCTTAAGTAGAACAATACTAATGGCTGTATTTTTCTGGGGATTATACACAATTTCGTTTGGAAAAAATAGTAAAGATTTTTTTATATAAATTTTAATTTAACTTGATTATTTATTAAAATGGATAATTATATATTTTTTTTAATCTAAATAGAAATATTATTAAAAATTTTTTATAAACCATTCATGGTCCCATACTCCAGAATGGCTTTTTCTACTGTTATGGCTCAATTTATTTATTTCAATTATATGCTTGGTTCTAAACGAGAAGTTTTACAATTTACAGGATTTGATCAGGTAATTTAAAAATGAAAATGAATTAATTAAATTAATAATAAATATTTTATATTTATAATTTAATTTTTTAGATTAAAGAAGCTATTGTAGCAATATTTGTTTGTACAGTACTTGGGTATTTCGTATTTATATTTTTTGAAGGACCTATCATAAATTTATTATTTAAATTATTTGGAAAAGAAAAAAGAGAAAATATTGTTTCAAATTTGACTGAAAGTAAATCTATTAATACAATAAACAAAAACGATGATAAAGTGAACAGTCATGACATGATGGATGAAAATAATAATTCTGAAGAAAAAGACTCAACTTTAAGTTATCATGAAAATCAAAAAAAAAAACTTTAGAAACTTCATTTTTTAACATATTAAAATTTTTGTACAAAAATAAACTTTTGTAATGTATATATATTCTAAATTATTAAATCTTAATTTATTTGTTTTCTTGACAAATAAACTTCTGTGAGGCTCGAATTCTAATTTTTTTGGCCATATCTCTACTAAGTGAAGCAACCATTGAAGAAAAAAAGCTATTTTCATTTCTTAATAAAATATGAGGACTATCAAATTCAGCTATTTTACCATTATCAAGAACTAAGATTTTATCAGATTCTTCTATTGTATTGAGTCTATGAGCTATTGTGATAACTGTACATTTTTCAAATACAGTTCCAATTGTGCTTTGTATTAATGTATCAGTTCTATAAAATAAATTTATATTAGATTTTTTTGAAAAATTTAAAATGAAAAAATTTACTTTAAATCAACGTTAGCAGTTGCTTCATCAAGTATAAGAATTTTATTTCTTCTAAGAATTGCTCTTGCTAAGCAGATTAATTGTCTTTGTCCAACTGAAAACATTTTTCCACCGTCAGAAAATTCTGTACTTAATCCTGCAGGAGTGCTGTTTACAAAATCTTTTAATTGAACTTCTTGTAAAACTTTCCAAATTTGTTCATCATCATATTCGTTAAATGGATCTAAATTTTCTCTAATTGAATTAGAAAACAAAACAGGTTCTTGTGGTATGATTGCAATATTTTTTCTTAAATCATGCAAACCAATTAATTTAGTATCTACATGATCAATAAAAATACTTCCAGTATAATCATTTAATCTAAATAATGCTGCTGTAATTGAACTTTTACCAGCTCCAGTTCTACCCACAATCCCAATTTTTTCTCCACCTTTAATTTGAAAACTAATATTTTTTAATGCATAATTAGGATTTACTGTAATGTCTTGAATATCAAGAGATTCATCAAGATTTTGATATGATAATGAAACGTTTATAAATTCAATTTCACCTTGATTTGGCCAATTTTCAATAGGTGTATTTAAACCAATCAAAGTATCAAGATCTCCTTCTGGCTTTAAATGACTATATTCATCTACTCTTTCTACCGAAGTAATTTGTGTTTGAGTTTCTGTCAATTGTCTCATACCCCATTGAAAATCTCCAGACAAATTAATAGCTGATGTAATGCCTAAAGCTACTAAACTTGAATTAACTGAATCTAAGCCTAAAGACAAACTAATAGTGACAGTAGCGATAAAAAATGAGCAAATAAAATCTAAAACCATTCCGAACCACCTAGATGATGATAGAAATGCAAACCAAGCTGCTGAATGACAATCTTGCCTTGTATTATACAATGCTTCAAAAGTATGTTCAACTTTAAATGCCCTTATAGTTACTAAACCTTGAATTGAAGTAACTAAATGAGTAAAAACTGGACTTCTTGTTACTCCTTCTAAAAGTTTTACGTTTCTTGCAGTATTGGCATATAACTTATAAACAATTAAAAAAACCATCAATAAGAAAATAGTAGGTATTAAAATAGTTACATTGAGATAACAAATCAAGATTACCGAACCAACATTCATAATTAAAATTGAAAAAGCGTCGTAAATAGTGGTTGGCAAAATATCATCAATAATACCTATGTCTCTAGAACATCGGTTTAATAAAATTCCAATAGAATTATTTTCAAAAAAATGCATTGGAGCTTTGACTAAACAATTAAATAAATTATCATGTAATTTGATTGATGCTGACATGCACATATGAAAAAAACTAAGTGTTCTCACTACAGAACAAGTGCAAATAGCCAAAATTATAGCTGAATATATAAGTAAATTATTAGAAGTATCACTAAAAACAAACCAACATTCTTCAGTAGTATTTTCATGTTGATAAATTTCAGACCAACAAGAAAGCCAATAATCTGTTCCAGTATAAATTAATTGAGTTAAAATAAAACTAATTACTACAATTGGGACCATTCCATACTTGTTACCTGCTGATAAATAAACCCAAAAACCTTTTCTAGCATTATTACTTTTATAAAAGTTTTCTGAAGAAAACATTTGTTGATTTTCTTCATTTGTATCATCTGCATCATCATCATAATTTACTTCTAAAAAATGAGGCATAATATCACTTATTCTAGATGATTGTCTTCGCATAGAAATTCGTCTTCCAATACGATTTAATTGAGGTGTACCTGGTAACGATTCAGTTTCACTTGATGCTATTACACTAGAAATATTAAAATTTATGTTTGAATCTTCGTTAGCTAAATTGGAAGTTTGATGAAATTTTAAAAAATCTGTTCCTTGACTTAATATTGCTGTATAATTTCCTTGTGACAAAATTTGTCCATCTTTAAGTAACAAAATCTTATCAGCAGACTTAACGAATTGAATTTGATGCGTTACCAATATAACAATTTTGTTTTTTAAATAATCTTTAATACATTTATCAAAAATATGATTGGCTACTGAAATGTCTACTGCACTTAATGGATCATCTAATAAATAAATATCTGCATCATGATAAATTGCTCTAGCTAAATTAACTCTTGCTTTTTGTCCTCCACTTAAACTATCACCTCTTTCATTAATAAATGTTCGATCTCCATATGGCATTTGTTCAATATCTTTTTTTAATGCACAAGCATTTATTACCTTTTTATATTTTTGCAAATTAAACGGTTTTCCAAAAATGATATTTTCTCTAATAGTACCAGGAAATGTCCATGCTTGTTGAGATGCATATGATGTTATTCCGTTAGTAATCAATTTACCAGAATTTATTGATAATTCTCTTAATATTGAAAGCAACAAAGAAGATTTTCCTGATCCTACTGTTCCAATTACTGCCATAAATTCACCTTCTTTAATATTAAAGTCTATGTTTTTTAATGTATTTATATTATTTGTCCATCCCGTACTTAAATTAATTGCAGTAACTTCGGGATTTTCAAATTGATTTTCTTTGTTATTGTCATCATTTTTATCATTTGATTGCACATCTTTTTCTTCAAGCAATAAAAATGATTGAATACGTTTAATAGAAATATAAGCTTCTGCTCCACAAGATACACCATAGGGTAAATATAAAGTGACACCTGTTCGCAATTGGTTTATAAAACATAAACAAGTGAATACAACACTTGCTGATAGACTTCCATTATTAAGTACATTAAGCACTAAAATAACGTAAACTATAACTTTTGATGAAATAAAATAGATTCCTAAATTGATACCTTTTAAAATAGCACTTTTTCTTATTACATTTACCTCGTTTCTTCTAGTTTTACCCACTAGAAAAGCAAATGGTTTTTCCCATGCATACATTTTAATTATTTTCATAGCATCAAGAAATTCATTAGTTTTCTTAACTCGTTCATCAGTTAAAGCTGCCGTTTTAACTCGCAATTTTAAAAAAGAATTTCCTATTAAAGCTTGAAAAGGAATATACAAAAAAAGTAGCAAAATACCAGCTAAACTAGCATAACCAAAAAGAGGCCACAAATTGTACATTACAATAATAATTTGTATCGGACCCAAAAATACAAATTGTAAATGAATAAAACTTAAATCAAAACGATTTACATCGTTTGATAATAAATTTACTATTTGTCCAATTGTAGTTTTGGCCAATGCCGATTGAGACAATTTAAGTGATTTTCTATAAATCATGTTACAACAAGCTATTCTTACATCCATTCCCATTTTAGATGTATGGAAATAATAATAGTGTTGAAGAATTACATAAGCTAATTGTGTTGCAATTATTCCTGCAATAAATAATTTTCATTTTAATAGATTTCATTGAATTAAATATTTCATAAAATGTGTAGCTTATTAATTTTTAATCTAAGTTGTAAATATTGATTTATCTTACCGCCCGCATTGTAATAAACACTTTTAATTAATTCTGGTTTAGTGGATAACATTGATAAACTGGCGCATAACCATTTCAAGCATAGTATTTCTAATACTTGAATACCACATTCCTGTTTTACATAACAGTTATGAAATTACGAATTGTAAGAAAACATGAAGAAATGGTCATAATTTCAAATTCATAATAGTAATATTAAGTAAAATAGTGGTCAATTGATGATAAAAAAATGATACAACTGATGAAAACTTACAAAAATAAAAGCTACGATTCCTAACCAAAAGTAAAACCAACCAAAAACTTTGCACAAAGCCAGAACTAAACTGGGATTTTTTTTTTTTAATTCGATGTTCCATTTTCTTTAATAAACAATTAAATTATTGAATTGCGTTAATTTATAATTATAAACACACCTTTCTAGTTTTTCACCTAATGTTTTAGAAACTGAATTATTTGGTGGTAAAAACAAATCATGCACTTTTAAATCTTTTTTGTAATTAGATACATAAAATTTCCACATCCATCTGAAATATAAAAAACATTATGATAAATGTAAAAAAAAAATTGATTTTAAAACAAGTATTAATTACGTATATGTATATTTGGACAAAAAACTAGCATTATCAAACGCATTTGGCTTATACACATTAAATTCAGGTTTAGACATGATGCAAAATTTTGTGAAAGCACAAATGCTGCTGCTTTTGTCTTTTTGACCTACTCAATGAAAAAAAATTTATAAATTGTTTTTAATTAAACTAATTCATTTTTATCTTTTGCATATTTTTTCAAAGAAATGCTTGTTTTAAGAATGATGTTTGCTTTTAAAACAACTAAAACTAGATTGTCAAAGCATTTTAATTAAAACAAAAAACAAGAACAACCATTAAATTTAATATAATAAAGAAAATGTACTTTAATATTTAACAGCTTTTGAGATAATATCGTTTAAAATAAAAATCAGATAATTATTTATCTAACGTTATTTTAATAGTTAATATGATAATCATTTGTTTTTTTTTATAATTTGTTTTACATAAATGATTAGAAAAAAAAGTAAAATTAATAGAAACTATATTTCTTTTTCAAAAATATAAATTAAATCAAAATATTTATTTGTGAAATATTATTTAATAAAATTTTATGTGCGAAAGAAAGAATTTTATTTAAAAAAATAAAATGTGAAAAAATCTGTTTTTTATTTTTAGATTAAAGTTTTTTTCTTTTATAAAAACAAATAAATGGATAAATTAATTAGTTTAAGAAGCAAAATTATTTTTTTTAACCGCAGAAATGCATCAATTGTTTATCAAGAAGATATCAAACGTTTTAGTTGTAATGAATATTTAGAACGATTTCTTGTAGAATATGATGATGATGAGATTTTGGCATTTAATAAAATTATTAAATGCTTAAAATGGAGATTTAAAAATCAAATTAATCATCTTAAACCAACTGATTTTCCAATTGAATTTCACAATATTCAATTTATTCATAAGCATTTAAATGACAAAAATAATGTACAAATAATTTATTTTAATTGGACAAAATATAAGCAACAAAAAAGTATACGTAAATACTGGAAAAAGTTTTTTATATATTATTTAGAATATTTAGAAAGAACAAGAGTTGGAAACAGAGGTTGGTCAATCGTGCATTATATCGATAAATTTTCTATTTATAAATTAGATTTGAATTTAATTTTTTATTTAATTAAAGTAATTTGTAAATACTATCCTCAATCACTAGAATATTTCATTTTTGTACAAAAATCAAAATCACTAATGAATAAAAAGATTTGGATTAAACTAATAAGAAAAAAGTTTCCTAAAAGTTATAAAAAAATGGTAAAATTAGTTGATTTTTCTTCAGCGTCTAAAATAATTGGCATGGAAAATCTTCCAAATTATACATTTCAACAAAATCAAACTAAATGTGAAATATTAGAAACAGAAATTGGTGCATTTAATTTTGTAACTTTTGGCGAATTTGCTAAAAAAATGAATATAAAGCAAGCTCATGCGCGAAAGTTTATCAATTATTATAATCATGTTGTGTTTAACAGAAATAAAAATGCGAATTAGGTGAATAAATCAAATGAAAAGGTGTTAAATAAAGTTAAGAAGTGAAAAAAAAATCGAAAGCAAACTTTGTGAAGTTTATCTAGTTTCATATTTAAAAATTTAATAATTTTTTAAATATACGCGCGATAAATTTGTAAACACAAAAAAGCTTTGTTCAATGTGGCAGTGTGTTCCACATATGAAGACAGGCAATTCGACTTATATATAACCAAATCTGGCTGAATCAGACAACCTCAGTGGCTGGCTGTAGCATAAGTTGTAACTAAGAGTGGTTTTAAGAAAGTTTCTTCTTGTAAATTTACTTGTTGCGTTGCAAAGTTTAGCCCGGAACATGTCTCATACAGAACTAATGCGCCGAAACAAGCATGCCGGAAGTTGGTACGAAAGCTGCGGTATTTAAAATTAGTTAATTATTTAATTCAAACTAATTAAGACTATGTTTTTATTTAGGCAAAGTGCTGGATTCCCAATTAGCCAACTGGTTAAGCAAGGCAGGAAACCGTAATGTGGTCCCTCCTAGAGCTTTAATCGCACCGTAAGTGACCCATAAACTAAGTATGACAACTGATGAACAAGTGATTTTATGTTGACAGACATGCAGGATACCAGCACTGTGGAGCTTGTGGAGCGTTTGCCTACAATGAAGTCGTGCCTTCGCTAGTGTATAAAATTTGTCTAACCCAATGAAAAGTGAATAAAAGTTGACTTTTTGTAGGAAAAGAATTTTCATCTTTGGTCCCTCTCACCACGTTTCTTTAGATGGCTGTGCCCTTTCCTCAACCGACATCTATCAAACTCCTTTGTACAATTTAAAAATAGACAAGCAGATTTACCATGAGTTACACCAGACCAAACAGTTTCAAGAGATGAGCTTGAAAACCGATGAAAATGAGCACAGCATTGAAATGCATTTGCCTTACATTGCCAAAGTGATGTTTGGACAGGACTTCACAATTGTTCCCATTTTGGTTGGTTCTCTAAACACTAGGCGAGAAGAATTGTATGGCAAAATTTTCAGCAAATACCTGGCAGACGAACATAACTTGTTTGTCATTTCGTCCGACTTTTGTCATTGGGGCTCTAGATTTCAGTACCAATTTTACGAAAAAACTTGGGGCAGTATATCCGAGTCAATTCAGAAACTGGATGAAAAAGCAATGGAAGTAATTGAGAAAATAAAACCGGCCGAATTCAGAAGCTATTTGGAGAGATATGGCAACACGATTTGCGGCAGAAACCCGATTCTTTTGATGTTGAATGCAGCCAACACACTAAAACATGAACATCCCGAACTTAAGATGCAGCTGCGTTTCTTAAACTATGCTCAATCTAGCAAGTGCAGGTCATGGAGTGACTCGTCCGTAAGTTACGCTTCGGCAAGCCTGACAATACAGCAGCCAAGTGATTGAAAGTCGATTCGGATATGGATTTGTTAAACCAATTTTTCATGTTTTTATTGAGTTTGAAATAAAATTGAGAATAACTTTACTAATTCACATTTGTCTTGAAATTTATTCTAATCCTGGTTCAGTGTGATGCAATCGGTTTTGCAACTAAGTTTAGTAAAAATTTGCCAACGCAATAAGACTCTTTTTTTTAGTTAAGTTTCTTTACTTGATCAAATTCTTTCTCTTGGTTAGATTCCTTTACTTTTTCAGGTTCCTTCTTCCAAGTTAGATTTTTTTTCAAAGTTAGGCTTTTTTTCTTAGTAAGATTTTTTTTTAAATTTTCTTACACGGTTTATGAAAAGGGCAAAGATGGGCATAGATGTAAGCTAGTATCTGTGGTCTGTTTGTGGTTTATCAAAAAGCAATGGACCAACTGGCTTAAACATAATTTATATGCAGGCAGCAGATGCTCCATATGTAACATGTGACCAACATCCGGAACATTGAGCAGATGCTTGTCTACATGTGTCTGTAATGGTTTGATTGCAGCTGATACTGATCCACATGGCATCAGCTGTTGAATTGGTCACGCAGTTCTCCTTTCCAGACCAGTTGTGCTGAGGGTTGAACATCTTCACAAATGCCGATTAAACTTAACTTGATTTAAACAATTTGCAAGCAACGTTCGACTCATCGAAGCTACCCAATCAGACGAAATGACAAAATCTTTTGCTTAAAGATTTGCCAAATGCAAGATATTCCAATCATCTGCTGTACACTTGTGTATTTATTGCTGACACTCCAAATTCAAAGTGGAAGAAAAACTAAAAACTGAAATAGTTTGAAAACGCAAATTATAAACAATTACACAAATCTTTATTATAATTCGTTTTCATAAAGATTAATTTAATTGTCTACTAAGTTTACACACTATGCAAGCTTTCTTAGATAAACTCGCAAAATTCGCAAGAAGTTTAAACCAAGGTTTACTGAAGACGTCCGACTCAAGTCAATCAAGTCATTTTAGTAACATTTGGTTAATAATAGCAAAGGCAAATTAAAATTGATTAGCACACGTGCACTCAAGGTAGGAGGGTTTGTTTACTTTTGCTTTGCTTTAGGTTGTCTTCAATGGGCAGGTAAATGGTTTGCGTGCGTACGCTCTGATTAAAGGCCATTCATGAGCCCATTCACAAACCTTATTGATGTTGTTCATAAAGCAAGTGAAGAATATAAGAATAGCCAACTTTGCTGCAATCGGGGTACCCAAGGTAAAAACAGCTTGCTTCAACTAGCCAACTTCAACCAGTCAAGGTGCATTTTAAGCAGTTCAACTATTTTTGCTATTGTAGCAAAATTTTGGACCAGGCCTATTCACAATCTTTGCAACAACATACAACATGCTGAGCCTCAGCGTGAACAAACCGACGCTTGTTTGGACCTAATTCTCGCGACTGTTCGGCGCCAAATTGGCTAGTAAAGCTACTTTAAACCGACCAATTTTAGCGATTTGTGTTCTCTTGATACTTTGAGCAGGAAATCATCAGCAGGAAGTGAAACGAGCAAATAGCTAGTTTTTAAGAAACGCTTATAAAAAAAACTGTTGTTTCAACTGTCAATTAAGATTGTCACAATGGTTTCTTATTTAAAGCGTGCCACTTATTCTTCGTTTCACACCTGATTTCAATCGATTTTAAGCAGCCAACATTTGCTTGTCGAATGGACTAGCAGTTGGTTATTGGGCATCTGCTTCTAATTGCCTGTTCAAATCAACAATCGGAAATCAGCTTTTGATCTGGTTTGCACTAACAAAGCATCAAAGTCCAGGTGCAAAATTATTTACTTAGTTATTTTGTTTTACTAGATTTTTTATGCTTCAGATGAAATAAATTATGATTTTTTGAAGACTTTAATGTGTGGGATGTTGTTTCGCATGAGGTGCTATAAGTTTTTAGTTTGGTTATTTTTAATCATTAATATAGATAGTTGTTTTCAATATTTGATTGTTTTTATATTTTTTTTTGTTTTATCATGCATCTGGTATTTATCTGAAAAAAATTTGAACAAAATTAATTGATTTATATCTTGCTAAATTTGGCGGCAAAATCGCTTTTCATTTAAAATTAATTTTATTTTAATTTACATTTTAATTTTTTTTTTTTTTAGCGTCATTTAAATTTGTTTATTTGAATTATTTATTTTAATAATTAGTTTTCTTGATTCATTATATAAATATAATAAAATTAATAATTGTTTTTATTTAAATCAATTTTTATTTTCTTTTTATAAATATAAATATTTAAATTTGAGGGCAAACATGATTAAAAATTAATTAGATAAAAACAGATTAATAACTTTATCTAAATAATAAAGATTTAAAAAAAAAATAAAGGCAAATTTTTTATTTAAAAATTAAAAATATTATTTAAACAGTTTAGTAACATTAAAGTAATTTGCTAAATTTAAAGATATAAAAACATTGATACATTTTAAGCCAAATGCAAATATGAATAGTGATAATTGACTGCAAGGGTAAATAAGAAGTAAAACAGTTTCACCATTGAGTTAACATTAAAACGAACACCGCTGGGTCCAATCTACCGGTTAACTATACTAACCACATATTTACATGCTTTTCTTTTAAGCTTCAGTTTACTTAAAAAAGTTTACTTAGATACATTTTTAAATCATCTTATTAAAAAGAAGTGTCTTTTACCAAGCGGTTAATTTGCTATTAAATAATATTAAGTAATATTAAGCAAAACCTTGACAATAATTGTTTATTTAATTTTTTTTTTTATTATAAAAATATTAATTTTAATAAAATTTTTTTTTTTTTTTTTCATTTATTGAAAAAGACTTAGTTAATAATTTTTTTAAATTATTAAAACTATTGAGCTAAAGATAATTTCTAATTAAAATCAAATAAATATTCAATTTAGCTGATTCAAATGCTTCAAACGAGAAAAAAGTAAAAAAAAATTTTTAGTTTATTTATTTTGTTATTTTTCAATGTTTTTTGTAATTGTAAAAAAATTGATTTTTTTTTTTACAAAAATAAATTATATAGATATTAAGTAAATTATCACAGCTTTACACCCGTGTTTTTAATTTTCCAATATAATAAACGTTTATAAATTTTAAAATTAAGCTAATATGATCAAATTATAGAATCTATGTAATTATTAAATATCTTTGTGTTTGGTTGGTGGTCTTTTAAATAAAATTTAGGATCAAAGACCACACACACACACACACACACACACACATTCGCAGATGGGTTAAACAGATTTTCTAAAACTACAATACATTTTGCTACTTTTATTTCTCTTTCCTGTCATTTTGGCAAAATTTTTTTTTTTTTGATTTTTACTTTGTCTAAATTTGATCTGTTTCTGACTGCTTTCTGTTCTTTATTTAACATTTTTCCTATCTCAGTTAGTAATAGAGTAAGTATCAAAAGGCAAGCCACACTTTAAAGGTGCCCATGGCTACACTAATTGAGAAAACTGCATTCTATAAGCCCATTGAGCAAATTCATTGAACAAATTCAACAACTTGGTTTAGATTTTTATTCAATATGTTCATATAAAACTAAAAAACTTTTAGACTATTCATTTTTGAAATAAACTGAAAAAAAATATACAAAATAAATAATAAAAATTCCTTAAAGTGTTTTTTATTCAAATTATAAACACTTGTGTTTTACCTGTTTGAATACATTGTTTGATAAAATCTAGTATTTGATACTTATTTTGGCTGTTTTATCTGTTTTAACTAATTGATTTGTGCTTAAAAAGTAATTAAGTTTTACATTTTATTTTAAAATTAAAATTATGAAAACAAATAAAAATAATTTTTTTTTTAATAAAACCTAATTTCGCAATTTTTGCATTTTAAACTATTTAATCAATTAAGGCAAATTAAATCAAGCTATTATTTCTATTATAAAGTTTAAAATAGTTTTTAACATGGCATTTTTATTGCATTTGTACACTACCAATAGTAATTGAATAATAAAGTGTTTTTTGAATGGTTTGTTGATTTAATTGCTTAGGACTGAAAAATGGATTTAAAAAAAGATGGTTTAAAGATAACTGATTTGGAACAATTGATTGTAAAACAATTGTAATGGCCTATTTATTGGCAAACTTACCTATTCTAGCTAGGTTTGGACTAGCAAAAGCTAAGAGACGCAGCTGTAGAGCAAAGCTTTGATCATCACAGCTTGATCTTCCAACTGTGAACACGCCCAACAGGTAAGAAAGCAAAGAAAGGAGAAAATGCCCGGATGACAAGTTATCTGATCTTCTAAGCAATCTGATTTGGCTGTGAGTTAGAGCAAAGTTGGTGTTTAACTGCAACTTCCTGCAGTACAAAAGTCCCAACTGCTTTTAACCCATTCAGACCAGATCTGATAAAATTGTAAGCTTGTGCATATTGAAGCTGATTTTTGTTTTAGTAGAAACCTGACAGAACAGACACAAGTTAAGATAAGGATGGCAACTGGTAGAGACTATAAGAGAGAAATTGAACGGCCTGTCGATTGTGGCCCAATGCCCATGAACATAATAACTAATAATACTAATAATTAATAAAAGCAATAATTAATAAAAGCAATAACTAATAAAGGCAATAATTAATAAAGGCAATAACTAATAAGCCAGAACACGTGTCTCAGAGATGCGGAAGCAGCGGGCGTCCTGAACAGATGCGTTCAAGGCAACAGCCGGCCCCAACCAGCCCCAGTCAGCTGTTCAGTGCCAGACTCCACTGTTTGCATCAGCTTTCCAAGGCCGGTTCGTCCGTGGGAAATAGCGCAGTAGTGCCACCTGTCGGTTATCGTAACTTGCACACGTGGGCAAGATCAACAAAAGCACTTTTGATCCACAGTTAAAGCGATCTGAATACTGCGTGTGAAGATTTACTGTTTGCAGGTGTGTCTTGTTGACCTTGTCTTGCCCTTCAGACAAAGGTTCGCACACTATTGCAAAAACAAATGTCTCAGTTGAACAACGGAAGCTTTGAATGCAAGGAGAATCAAGTATAAGAAAATTTAAATCTATGAAAAATTAGAATATCAAGAATTAAGTGTTTGAAGAATTAAATGTAAAAAAAATTTCATGTAAAGATAAATAAATATAAGGATATCCTGATACTAATTTAAACCTAATCTAACCTAACCTAACCTAAACTGACCTAACCTAATCTGACCTAACCTAATCTGACCTAACCTAATCTGACCTAACCTAATCTGACCTAACCTAATCTGACCTAACCTAATCTGACCTAACCTAAACCGACTCTAAAAAAAAAAACACAAACCTAACCTAAACACAAACGCTAAAATATCAGTGCCCTGTGATTGCAATAGTCTGTTCCAAATTCGGAAAAGATATGGCAACAGCTGTTTAAAGAACACAAGTGTGATGTGGGTGAAGCATTGCACTTGAACATAGCCTAGCATTGGTCATGCGCTCCACTTTAGAACAGGTGTGCCACGATAGGTGTGTCACATTAGGACACCAGCCACTGAACCACACTGTGAACAAGGCCAAAAGTCCAAACAAGTCATTCTTCTGACAAACTAATTCCATGCTTCTGAATGAATGGCCAAACGTGACTTGATTGGTTTTCAACTATTGTCATTTCAATTGACAGCCATTAGCTAAAAAATACGACTTTATGAAATATTAATTTTGTTTTTCTAATCAAAACTAATCAAAAATTTTATCATCTATTTTAATGACTTTAGCTGATTTTTTTAGATGATTGCACGCAGCTGATCTTTTACGCCAGTTGACTGTGCCAGCTGGTTTTTACACATTTTTACAATGTTTTTGTACTTTTTTTTAAAGTTCATCACATGACGTTTGATCTCTTACTTGATCTAGCATCATTTTGTTTTTTCTCAAAAGAAGAAAAAACAAAATTATACACACTTTTTCAGCTATGTTACTTGTTAAACAAACAGCTTTTTCAACAATCTGCTTCTCAAACATTCTATTTCTAAATCAGTCTACTTCTTGAACAATCTAGTCAAATTAGGCCGTTCGGCACCAGTTTAAATGCAAAAACAGGTGCAAAAGATGAATATTTGATGACAAAAGTTTGAACCAATTAGGAAAGATCTTTGGCCAAGTGTAACAAAAGCGTAAAATAATTTAAGTGTTTAATATTAAACGTCTGTTGAAACAGTTGATCAAGCAACGGGTAGTACTGATGAAGGGCCAGTTTGATCATCTGCATCACTGGTTTAGAACAGATGTTTTTCATGTTTTAAAATCTGTGTTCACTTAAATGATTTTGTTTTGCAAACTTGACTAAATAAAGCCTTAAAATAGCTTATCAAAATAGACAAATTACATTTAAATATCTAGTTAATTAATAAAGAATAAGTTAATTAAATTAAAATTGAAAAAAGGCTTTCATTTGATTTGACAGTTTTGCAGCAACTGTTATCTTTAGATTTGCGCTGTTGGCTGTAAAAGTGTTTGGTGCACTTGTTCTAAATAGAGCGTTGGCAAGATAGTTTTTTATAAGACAGAAAACACCAAGACAAGAGCAGCAAACGCAGAGCCGTACTTTGGTTAGCTGCAACTGTTGATCGAGTCGGACAAAAAGAGACTGCAAACGTTTAAGATTGTCAAGTTTTAAGTTTGCAGACAAAACAAGTTGTTAGTCCAAAAAAAAAAACCGGAAGTGATGATGTAAACGAGTGGGCGCTTAAATGTTATTGCCGGCTACATTTGACTCAGTTTTGAATGAGCAGCTTGTTCACAAGCGTGATGATGTACAGGTGCGATCAATTAGCAGCAGCTGGCCAGCAATCGTCAACAGCTCACGTCAGTTGGCAACAGGTGGACAAACTAGACCTTTGTATCAGCAGCTGATTTAGCATCACTTGTAACAGCATGTCTAGATCACAACTGGAAACAATGGCAGCAAAACAGTATAATTTAAACATTGAAAGTGAAACATTGAAAGTGAAACGTTGGGAATGAAACATTGCCAGCAAAACAAGCTGCAAATGTGATTAAACATCACAATCGAAGGCAACCATTAATAGGTTGAATACTGTTGCAACAATTTGCCAAACAGCGCAGCATAAAGCAACAGCTGTGATTTTAGAGTCTTTTTAGATTAAGGCTGTAATAAATCGGTTGTCTTAAGAAAGGCTTGCTTTTAACTGGTGGGCCTACACAGCTGTGTTGCAAAGCACACAGGTGTGCTTTTTTATTAGTGCAAAACTTGACCAAGGTCAAGATGAGAGTATTAGATACGAATAAATTGGTTAAGATGTTTGCCAATCATGCAAGAAGCAAAGGCTTACTTTACTAGTTTTACTATCTAACTCTATCTGTGTAGCATTGCTTATAGCTCATTCATATAGCTTATTTATAGTAGCTCATTCATTGTGGCTCATTCATTGTGGCTCATTCATTGTGGCTCATTCATTGTGGCTCATTCATTGTAGTTGATTTATTTAAGTTTAATCATAGTAGCTCATTGATCTTGTCTCATTTATAGAATCATATTAACTGTACCACATTAACTGTACCACATTAACTGTACCACATTCACTGGACCACATTCACTGGACCACATTCACTGGACCACATTCACTGGACCACATTCACTAGACCGCATTCATTGTACCACATTCACTAGACCGCATTCATTGTACCATATTCACTGTAGATTTGTTTCCGTTTTTGCTTAATTGTAGTGATCTAAGATTTCACCATCAAGCTGAAAATAATTTTAGACATTTGCATCCAGAATAAGATAGTCTCTATATGAGCTTACTATTTTTATGAGCTTTATTACTAACAATGTGATAAAGTATTTTGTTGCAAATCTAAATCCAAGCATTTGTGCAAGGATGGTTATTGTCTACTCCTAATGGTGTTTTTACAGACTTATTGTAAGCAGCGCAATTTGTGCAATGAATCTAGTAAAGTTTGAGAAAGACCAAAGCTGACTTGCTGGCTGCCATAATATTGAGAAACATTGTTAATCTGTTTTGAGCTTGGGTTGTAGTCAGATTTCGATTTAGACTCGTGTCTTATTTAAAGCAACGACACAACCAAGAAGGGAATAAGAAGAGGAATAAGAAGAGCGAATACTGAAAAAGCGTGAAAGTGTTGTTTCTTAAGACGGTCAACAACAAGTGAACAAACCTAAAACTGTCACCTTTTCAAATGGCCAATGTGAAATTAGGAGAGTTGATTAAAAATGGGCGTGTTCGACTGTAAAAAGTGGCCGTGGCCAGTCTGCTAAAGACAGGTGTTGTTTGCTTTGCATAAGCTACGAAGGGTGACGAGGGGCGTGTGAAACACAAATATTGAGCACGCTTTGGCTTCTGGGGCGGAACGCACTGCAGTAGTTGGAGCGTGCGCAAAAGTGACACAAACAGAGATGCGCATGCGCTTTCAAAGGGTCCGGTTGGCGTATAAATAGCCTGCAAATGCCGCCGTTGTACTTACTTTGTCCAGCGCACTCTTCGCCGCACGACCCGTGATCAATCTGTGTTTGCCGTGTGTGATCCCCCTTTGCTAGCTAAGCCGCGCAGCCGCAGTCTGTCGGACCCGCTTTGAACTGCGCACCCTGTTTGCGCGCATCTCCGCAATATATGCGCGTGCTGACCACTGCAGCCTTCTTAAAGGAGTTCCAGAGCATCTTAAAGCTTGTTCCTCTGTCTGTCTGTTTTTCTTCTGCCTGTTCTCTGTCTACCTGTTTTCTTGTTCAGCTCAACCAGTGAGTGTGTGCGTTGTTTCCGGCTGGTGTTTGTAGGAATCTGTTTGTTTAGTTCGGGTTGCAAGTTGGGCTTCATATTTTAGCTTGTGTTAATCTGCAAGTCTGTGCTAATCCGTCACTTTGTGTTATTCTGCAAGTCCGTTTCAACCTACAAGTTCGTATCATCTTGAAAGATTTAGCTTTAGAAGGTGCGATTAAGAAGATCTGGTTTAGAAGGTCTGATTTAGAAGGTCTGATTTAGAAGGTCCAATTTTAAAAGGTCTGATTTAGAAGATCCAATTTTAAAAGGTCTGATTTAGAAGGTCCAATTTTAAAAGGTCTGATTTAGAAGGTCCAATTTTAAAAGGTCTGATTTAGAAGGTCCAATTTTAAAAGGTCCGATTTCAGAAGGTCCAATTTTAAAAGGTCCGATTTCAGAAGGTCCAATCTTAGAAGATTCAATTCCTGAACATCCAATTTTAGAACATCCAATTTTAGAACATCCAATTTTAGAACATCCAATTTTAGAACATCCAATCTTAGGACGTCCAACCTCAGAACATACATTCTTAAAACAACTAATCCCAGAACACCTAATCCTAGAACATTGAATCTGACTACAACCAATCTTAAAACCACCAATCTTACAACTTCTAATATTAAAACATCCAATCTTAAAACATCCAATCTTACAGCCTAATCCAGTCACAAACAAGCACGCATACAAACTCACTCTATTGACGCACTAGCAACTGTTTAGGCTGTCTATATAGTTTGTTCAAACCTTATATAGCGGTTCGATCTCGCCAATAGCACGCACAGTTTGCCCAAACAAAAAAGCTTGTAAGCCTAGCTCTAGCTGTTCGCATCCAACCAACATCTCTGGCCAGTTTTATCTGTTCCATGTGAGTTTGACCTTGACAGACCTTCGTCTTCCTTGTCTCATCAGTCATCAACATGATCCAGCTAGACCAAGAAGAAGCTCAAGTGCTGAAAAAGTTGCAGCAAATTGTGCCCACCATTCCTAAAGACGGCAAAATGAGCAATCTGGATATCATCGAGAATGTGATCAACTACATCATGATCTTAGAGGAGGAGTTGGAAAAGGAACCCAATAGTCAAATTGCCCACAGCACGTCCACCTTGCTGCAGGAGTGTTCCCACATTCTTCAAAACTCCAATCTACAGAGCAAAACCATCTGAACCATCTGCAACTGTTGCCAACTGGTTCTTACGCCCACTTTGACCTTATCTCGATGCTCACATCGTCTGGTCGGACACCTTGTCAATTTATTTCGCTTTACTCTTCTCCGATTCTTTAACGAGTATCAATTATTCATCTGCATTACCCTTTTCATCCAATTCATCATTTTGTACATAACTAAAGATTTATTCAATTCAACATTTCTATTGGTAACAATGGCTGAAGCGATTCTGTCTCTTCATCTGTGTAGAATTTATATATATTTTTAATTTTCACACATGTATATTAATTACCGATACATAAGTAGCAAAAATGCTTCGCGAATCTATCAATAAAAGCTCATGTAAATTGTGAACAGTGCAGTCTTTTTTCTCACTCAGCTCTACATGTTATGTTTATTGCTGCATATTATGTTGTTTGCAAAAGGCAGGTAAGTTTCATGCAGCCACCAAATGTATCCATTGTTTATCGACTTCAAGTTAAACAAACTTTTGTTTTCTCTGGCAAAATTGCAATAAAATCTGTCTTTTTGGTTAGATCAACAAATTATCTTTATTTTCTACTCAATTATTTTAAAGATCCTTTTATTGTTTTTAAATCTTCCAAGTCATTTTTTACAAGCGTCAGCAAATGCTGAATACCTTGTTGCTCTTGATTTAGGTGTGATTGCACCTTTTCCATCAAAGCTTCGTCAATAGCAAAATTGGGCGATACCTGCTTTTGACTTTGCATATGACGAAGTTTACAAATTAATTCATTTAAACATCCTTTATATTTAGTTGGAGCATTCAATTCGTTTTGCAAAGCCATCAATTTTATCCTTAATTCATCTTCTTCTGCAATTATGGGAAATCCTTTTTTTCGCTTTATTTCTTGCCAGACCATAGTTTTTAAAACTCGATTTCCAAGCTCTGCATTATGTCTTTTGCATTCCTCTAATTTAGCTCTCATTAAAGCTACATCTCTTTCTAAATTTAAAATATCATCAAAAATTATTTGCAATCTTAACCTTTGCTGTTCAGTTTCTTGTACTTGAAATTTAAACCTAGAATTAAGTGCCGAAAAACCAATAAATGGTACAGGAATAAACTTTTTTGGATCAGGATTCTCCTTTTTGGCCTGTTCCCAAAGCGCTGGTTCTAAACCAAATGGCGGATTTTTAAGATATTCTTCAATCTCCTGCTTTGATGGTGGTTGTAATGGAACCAATTGAATAAAAGTATTTACAAATGCATGACTTAATTGCTGCTTTATATGTTGTTGATTCAAAAAACTGACCAATTGGAATGCAGGTAATTTTTTATTTGTGTTCGTATCCACCACTGAAATGCACAATAAAGCTTTATTGTCTGGTAAAGGCTTAGAATTTTCTACTTTTACATTAAAATTCATCCCAAACATGGTTTTCAAATTGGCTTCATATTGCAGAATCGCAGTATTAAGTTGCTGCTCACCATTTTCCATCTTTACTAATACTCCAAATTTATTCTCATCTTCATCCTAATTATTAAAATAGACATTTAGAAAAAAAATTTTAAAAAATAAACGCGTTAAAAACAAAAACATACTGATGCGGGTTTAATTTCAGAATAACCAATTGATTTAAATTTATGTTGAATTTGATTTTGATTAAATTCAACTGGCGGAGTGTTCACAGCATAAAAACCTTTGCCAAAGCCCCAAAAAGCTTGTAGTTTGTTGAATTCACCTAAAATTCTGTCACGTTCATCGTTAAAAAGCCTTGGTAAAAATGTGTTTGGATCAATCTCTTTTGATTGTTCTATTTGAACTTGATTGTTGGCATTGTTCTGCTGCTGTAAATTGGTTTGTGTGGGTTGTTGAAGATTTGTGCCAAAGGTGAATTGATTAGTCGTAATTGGTTTGGTGCCAAATAAATTAGTACCAGTTGAAAATGCAGTATTTGTATTAGAACCCAAATTTAAACAAGATCCAAAAGTATTGGAAGGTTTAAAAGTAGTATTAGTTTGACCAGCATTAGTGTTCAGCCCAAAACCAGTGGTCAATCCCGTACCTCCAGTCGTAGTTAATCCTGTTGTGCCTAATCCAGTGGTGTTCAAACCAGTGGTATTGAAACCTGTATTAGGTCTAAATGTGTTGTTTGCGAGTGTGGTAGCAACCTGTACTGATCCAAATGTATTGGTCGCTCCACTAGTTCCAAACAAATTAGTACCAGTTCCAGTGCCGAAAGTGTTGCCTGTATTTTGTACTCCAAAAGTGTTGGTTGTGTTTTGAGCACCAAAAGCATTATTTGTATTGGTAGCTGGACCAAATGTGTTAGTGGATAAATTGCTTGTTAGTCCAGTTCCAAAGGTATTTGTGGTTCCAAAAGCTGGTGTTTGATTTGTGTTAGAGGAACCAAAATTGAAATTCATTTTTGCAAACTTTCTTATTTTGCTTTGTACAAATCAAATCTAATTATAGATGAAGTTGTACGCAAAATAATTTTAAAATTATGTTTAATAAATCTAAATCAAAATAACTTAAAAATATAAAATAACTTAATAACAGTCAATCCACTGTATCAACACTAACATGTGATAATAGCGCCAAAAATGTAAAAATAACTTTGTTTTTGAAAAGCTATTTTAAAAGCAACTTTAAAAGGCGTCAAATTCAATTTAAAGTAAAAAAAGTGAATTCACTGAGAAAAAATTTTTAAAAATACAAGCCTAGAGCTTGTGTCCTGTCACGATACAAGGTTTTTTACAAGATTCATCTTTCCTGAAGCTTGTATTTTTCAAAAATACAAGCCTAGAGCTTGGGTCCTGTCACGATACAAGGTTTTTTACAAGATTCATTTAAGGGGCTTTTTACACAGAAAATTCTGTATAAATAGATCATATTCTCTTGCTCCATCTATAAATTTTTTTTACCCTTTAAAATTACGATGGTCAAAAGACTCCTTTTTAATTTTAGATTAGATTAATTAAAAAAACTTGTTATAATTCATCTTTATTAATTTTTAATAATTTTTACTAGTTTTTAATCATTTTTAATAATTTTTATTAATTTTATAAAAAAAATGTAATAAATACAAAACTTGATAAAAAAAAAATTAAAATAAAAAAGAAATGTTAAGTCCCTTGATCTAGGTTCACCTCCAGTTATGACCAACCAACTATCGCCATTCGGTGACATTAGGATTGAGAGAAACCTTTTTCTTTCTCCCTGCTTCGGCAAATTTTACCAAAACTTTTTTAGTCAAAAGTTTCCAAAAATGAAAAATAATATTGGTAAGTACACATAATAAAAAAAAAGTTTATAAAATTAAAGTTTGTTACCTCTTTAAAGTTTGCTACCTCTCCTCCTCTATCACCGACTCTTAAAAATGAGTATCTCTCCATAGTTCTAGCAACAATCAAGCTGGTCACGTTTCGAGGCACCTTATCCGAATAGTGCTTTTTTAAATGGTCAAAAAGACCATTCACTACAATCTTGTAGTGATGTCTTTTTAATAAAGCACTATTGGTAGGCAGTTCGAAAACTGGGATCGTAAATTTAAAAGGCTCTTAATTTGTTTCAACTGGTTCTTCTGATGTCTGTTGAACGTTGAAGATATTTAAAAATTTATTAGTCAACCTAGTATTAAATTCTTGAATTATTTCAGGGGACCTTCCATATGAAATCCTCTTGGCATCTTCGAAGCTTTTCCTAAAAAAAAAATTATTAAAAAATATACAACTTAAACTTTATACGAACCCATGAAGATTTCATAAAAGAATAACATTTCCTTTTCGTATAAGAATTTATGTAATTTTGCATCCTCCATGATCTATTGTTAAATTTAATTAATATATTTCAATTATTAATATCTACTTACTTTTTTCTTTAATTTTATAATTTGTGATCTATATTGTGTCTATATTTGTAATTTGTGAACTTGTATTCCCGACTTTACAATAAAGAATAAAGAAAAAAAGAATTTTACAATTGAAAGTGATTTCCAACATTTTTTTCAACCAATTAAAATCCATGCAACTTTTACATTTACCTAATTTGAGTAGATACAAATAAATTTGTTTTTCATATTTATTGTTATCTTAGTGTAATTTAATGTTTAATACATTATTATGGCATAGTTTAAGATTCGATTACATAAATCATAAAAGTTAAATTGAAATAATTTAACTTAAAAATTGACTGGTAAAAACAATACTTGACATTCAACATGTTTTATTGAGATTAGTTTTGTTTTAATCTTAACTTATTTTTGTTTTTTTGATTAAATAACTAAGAAAAAATAGTTCATTGTAAAGAGTTCACCTGAAAAACAATGATCAGTAAGAATTTTGCAAGTGAAAATTTTAACTTTGAAATTTTATACTTGTAAGATTTTTGGATAATAAAGAAAAGTTCTAAATTCGTTATCTTTATGTGGTTATTTCTGAAGATTCTTAATAACAATTAAGCAACACCTCACGATCACTTTAAAACCATCCATCGTCCGTGTTTTTATTTTCTAAATTGAGTAGTAGAATAAAAAATTTACCACACATTATAAATTAACAATGTTTTCAATAACCTGTTGCTTCTTAGTTATTTATCGCTATTCTGTTCTTTTAGATCATTTAAAGAAAAATCATTTTATAAGAAAAGATATGAAATCAACTTGTGTTTTTGAAAATTGTCCACTAAGTGAAAAAGTTTTTGATTCTTACAAGTCATATCTTTCGCATCACTTATATAAGTATCATAGAAGGGAATATTTAAGTTTAAAAGAAAATGATAAACTATATAATTATGATTCTCTTTATTATAAAGGTTTTTTAACTAGATTAAGTGAAGAAGAAATTTTAAACTTAGATTTAGGTTATACATCTCAATCATTAAATCCTAATCAAGTTTTCGAATGGAAACTTAGAAAAGTTTAGAAATGGAAAGTAATATTGATGTAGAAGATACAAATATGGAATTTGAATTGCAAGATGAAAATTTAAATGAAGATTCAGATGATGACGCACAAGATGATTATTTAGAAATGAATGATGAAATTAATTTTGTTTTAGAATATTCAAAAATTATTGAAGATCCTGAAGAAAAAGAAGTTTACAATTTTTGTAAAGATTTAAATGAACTTAAAGTAAAAACCAAAATAACCGAATCAGCTTTTAAAGAAGTTACAACTTTTATAGCTGAAAAAATGTATAAAATAGTTTTAAACTCGATAAAAAATCCTTCTTCTTTTTCTAATGAAGGAAAAGATTTAAATAAAAAAATTGTAAAAATTTGTAAATCAAGTTATTTAAGAAGAAAATATCTTAAAGAATTCACAAATAGTCCTGATTTTGAAAAAGTGAATAAAACAACAAGAAATAAAGTAAGTTAATCGTTTTTAATTAAGTAATTTTATTTATTAATTTTTTTTTTTTTAGTTAGGAGAAATGTCTACTCTCAAATTTTGCTATTATCCGATCGAAAAATTGATAAAAAGATTTTTATCAAATAATCAAATAATGGAGTTAATTAAAAAAGATGAAAATTATACATCTGAAAATAATAATTTTTATTGGAGTTTTATAAAGATGGAGATAAATATAAACAACAAATTGATCCTACAACTTATTACAATTTAAGGATGGAACTTTATGTGGATGACTTTACAGTTACAGATTCAATTTCACCAAGTTCATCAAAATTGAAAAGCTATGGAGTTTATTTTTTATTAAATAACTTACCATATCATCTACAATCTAAAAGAATGGATTTATTCGTTTTGATGTTTGTCAAAAAAACAATGGTGAATGAATTTGGTTTTAAAGAAATTTTAAGCGATTTTATCGAAAAATGTTTCAATTTAGTAGAGGTATAGATTTAGGATTTTCTAAGCCTGTAAGGTTATATATCACCAATGTAATAGGCGATAACTTGGTTCTTAATGAATTGGCAGGCATAACTACATGTTTTAGAAGTGACGCTTGTAGATATTGTTCTAATGAATTCTATATCTGAACCTAGAAATTTAGATCAAAGTTGTTTTAAAGAGCTTTGTGGAGACAGTAAAATTTTTGCTTCAGATATTTTTCATAATTTAAATTAAGGGGTTATTTCTAAAATCATGGTCCCATTAATTAAAAAATTTTATAAACAAAATGAATATTTTAAACGATGCAATTAAACGTTATCCATGGAAAAATGGATATGTAAAACTAAATGAACCATTTAAAAAAATTATTGGAACTGGTTCTCAGGTAATTTATAAAAAAATTAATTTTAATTATTTTTTATTAATATTTTTTTTTTTAGATATTAGAATTTTTCTTTGCATTTAGTGTAATTGATTCCAAAATTGATCGACAATCTGATTATTGGAAATGTTACATATTACTAAGAAAAATTTATAATATTATAAGTTTAACTAAGGTTGCTCGATCTAAATTAACGTATTTTGATACTTTAGTTTCTAATTTTTTAAACTTAGTTTTTAAAACTTATAAAAAAAAAAATTGTGAAAGAAAAACAATAACTTTCAAAATGCATAATCTCAAGCATTATTCTGAGCACATAAAAAATTTTGGACCTATTACAAGATTTTCTTCACTTAGATTTGAACGTGTTCATCAAACGTTCAAACAACAAGTAAGATTGTCTATGAATAGAATTAATATTGAGTTTAGTTTAATACAATTTTACGAAAGTTACTGGTGTTCTAAAATTTTTTCCACATGTGATTATGTTGGAATAATTGAAGAATATAATTCAAGTAACCTATCTGAGTTATCAGCAAATAAGTTGGATATTTTAAAAATTTTTTTTCAGATCACAGAATTCACTGAAAATTTGATTCAATTACAAAAAATTAACTATAATTCAATTGATTATGAAATAACTGATATGTTTGTAATTTCAATCGGTAATCAATATCAATTACCAAAATTTGTCAAAATTATTGATATATTTATTTATGAAAGCAAAATTTGTATGATTGCTTCAAAGATCAAAACAGTTGAATTAAATGTTAATTTTTTTGCATTTGAAATCAAACAAGATGAAGGAATAGAAATTCTTGATCCACGTGAATTAATTTTTTTAAAAAAGTTGTTCCAATTAAAATAGCAACAGGACATGATGATTCATTTTATGTATCCAATACTTTCCATGCTTAACTGTATTTTAAAATGCTTAATAAATTTTTGTTTTTTAAAACTAAATTATTATTTATTTTATTTATTGAAACCAAAATTATAATCCCTCCTACAATTAAATAATAAGGCGTGTTTTTTAAATGTTTACTAAAATTGAACCGAAAACAGTGTCACCTAGCCTTAAAACGGGACCAAAAATCAAATTATTACGTCAAATTTATATAAACGCTATCTACAATTTAAAAAAAAAAGTGTTTTTTTTCCTGAAGCTTGTATTTTTCAAAAATACAAGCATGTAGAAAACACTTTTTTCTCAGTGTATATATATATATATAATTTTTATTTTTTTGTTAATCATTTATAGTTTAAGTTTGAAGGAATTATATTTAAATATATAGTTTAAAATTATAATTTATAATTAAGTTTTTTTTTTAATAAAATATTTGATGTATATGCTTAGTAAACAATGATGATCATAAAAAAAATAAATTATTTTAATGCTTTAAATTTATTTGTATATTGATGATAAATGATAATATTAAAAATAATGCACAAACAGCAAAGTTTAAATTAAAATTTATAATTAAAGATGTAAATTATGGAATAAGCAAAAAAATACTAAAGCATAAAAAATGAATATATTGTCATAAACTCATTTATGATTAACGATTAAAAATTATTTTTTGAAAAAGTTCTTTATTGTTAAGCAATAAATTCATTATTAATAAATTGAATCAGTTGGATTTATGTTGTTTAAAATTTAAAATAATTTTACCTTATTTGCCTTTATAAGAGGTTATAAAATTTAAAAAGATGACTTTTATGGGATGTTATTGTTAAAATTTTTTTTTTTTACATAATAAATGAATATTTATTTAAAATTAAAATAGGATATTTTAAAATAAAATTATTAACGTTTTTTATTTTATTTATTTTTTTTTTTTTCAAAAATTAAAATTAATCAAATTTATTTACGAAAAAATTATTATTAATGTAATAAAATCTTAAAATAACTAAATGTTTGTAAAACAATCTTATCAAGTGTAATCTAAAATAAAAAAATCACTTATTAGTTCAAAAACTCTTTTTATATTAAAAATAGTTGTAAAATGTTTTATTTTATAATAAAATAATAAACCTATTTTATTTAAATGACAATTATTTTAATACTAATATATCTAATGAAATTAAAATTTTTCTTTATTAGTATTAACTATATATTTATTTTAAACCATTATTTAATTATAATTTAATTTTTTTTTTTTTTGATATAATTTTGAATTAAATTATAAAATCAATTAGTTAATTTTTCAAATTTTGCTTATTATTTATTTTTTTTTAATTTTTTAATTAACTTAATGAAATATTTGTATTATATAATAATTAAATTTAGTTATAAATATAGTTTTTTTTTATATTAAATATTATTCATGATTTAATAAATTTTTCCACTGTTATTTGTTTTTATTTTTAATAGGTTTCTTAACCTAAATTTATTTTATTTTTTGATTATTTTTTTTATTTTGACTTTTTAGTGTATTATTTTAATTATTTTTCATTTTAATTGTTTATAATTTATTTTTTAATTTAATAGTAATAATAGTAACATCTTAAAAAAATTTTAATTAATTTATTTTTCATCTAAAATAAAAAATTTGAAGGAAACATTAATTTAGTGAATGTTGGGATAAAAAATTTTAATATATTTAAACACCTTGATTCATAATTTTTTGAACTTATTAATTATCTTTTTTTTCAAAAATAGTTATTTAGGAAAAATTATTATCATTAAAATTTTTTATAAAAAAAAAAAATAATCAAGGTTATTAAGATTAATTTATTTTAAAAATAATTTAAACTAAATTTTAATAATAAAATGTAATAAACTCTTGATTTTATTTAAAAATTTTATTTTTTAAAATTCAACTTTAGTAACTAAGTTAATAATTGAAAATAAAAAAATTTAATTAATAAATAAAAAAAATTTTTTTTTTCTATTTTAAATGGTTAAACATTTTTATTAATATTTATTATTAATTAATTTATTAATAATAATCATCTTAATTCTTCTTTTTTTCTAATTTTTATTTAATAAGTGAAAATAAAATAAATTTATTTTGATAGTGTATTTTAATCAAATTACTATTTATTTTTTTATAATTATTAATGTTTTGTTACGTAGTCAATTTAATTAATCAAATTAAATGACAAGTGCACAATTTTAATGATGCTTCACTAAATGATAAAATGAAAATAAACTTTAGCTAATTTCTTTGTAATTATTGCAATTGTTTTTATTTAAATTAAGTGTTTATTTAAAATAAAAAAATGAATTTAAAAAACTGATAAATTTTGCTTTAATAATGGAACTTTCAAAAACTATAACTATCTGTATTTATTATATTTTAAATTATTACACATTAATTATCTACAATTTGTGGCTAATAATTGACGCAATTTTTTTTTTTAAAAACATTAAAATAATCAAATTTATTTGTCTAAATGATTATTGGTAATTTTAAATTTTTATTAGTAACAAGATTAATTTCCGTTTTAATATTATTTAAAAATATTTTAAATGTATTGTGTAAGAAATATTAAATGATTATGGATAAATGGTAAAATATTATTTTTATTAAATTTTTTGTTTTAAAACCAATTTTTTATTTTATTATTTACGATAAATTATAAAAATTTAATAAATTAAAACATTTTATATAAAACTAATAAATAATCTTATTTTTTTAAGATTTTTATATTTAATATTTAAATTTAAAAATATAAAATTATAAATTTTATTTAATTGAATTTTTAATTATCTAACATGATATTATAAATTAAATATTTTAAATTTTGTTTTAAAATAATTTATTTTAATGGACTATGAATTATGCAAAGATTCTAAAGTTTTATTAAAATTTTAACATGAAAATATTTATTTATTATAATTTATTTAAGTTAAGAAAAATTTTTATAAAATATTTTTTAAATTAAAATTTTGTTAAATTTAAAAAAAAAATTATTTTTCAAGATGTTAGTATATTTGAAAATAAATTTTATGCATTAATAATTGTAAATTAAATCATTAAAAAAAATATTTCTGTAATTTAAATAATTTTATTACTTATATTTTATACAAATCGGTATTAAAATTTAGAGTTATTTAATTTTATTGTCGGATTACAAAGTGAAAAGCAAAATTAATAAAATATGCTAGTTTTAATAAAATTAAATTATATAAACGCAATCATTTTTTATATATGGGTCGATTTTGGATTTTTACATAATTTTATTAACAATATATAATTATAATTAGAAATAAAAATTAAAAACTTAAATAAATACAAATAAAATAGACTTAAATGGTTTAATAAAAAAAATTTAATAGTAAAGAAAATGTACTATTAACTAAACAATCAACTGAACATTCAGCTAAAAAAACGACTAAACAATCAAATTAGTAATCAACTTGGTAAATCATTAGAGTAATTTTTAATAAATTTACTTTGACTAAAATTTACACGTTAACTACGCTATACGGGATCTTTGCACTGATCTGTTCCAATGTAGTAAAAATAAACAACGCCACTGTCTAATTTTTATTCTTTCTATAAACATTGTAGCTATAAAAGTTTTAAAAAAATTATTCTCTCTCATCAAACCTAGATTTTTTGCATACTAGTGGAGATCATATTTTATTGATCTTTAGTTTTAATAGTTAATAAGAATTTTTTTTTTTAAAGTATTTATTTATTTTTATTTTTTTTACAGGTAAATTTACGATAAAAATTTGTAAACTGTTTTTGTAGTTATTGCTTTTAAGATAAGTTTTAATTTATAGCTGATAACTTTGTTATTGTATTTGACACAACTTGATACCAAAAGTTTGTTAAAATGCTTATTGTAAAAAATGGTTCATTTTCAATAACTAAATATTTATATAAAGATAACTTTGATATTTTTAATAAGGTTTTCGAATCGGCTATTAGATATTTAAAAATTAAAGTAATTTTTTTTTTGCAATATTTAAACTGTTTTAAAATAAAATAATTGAATCAAAATATAAATTTAAACTGACAAGTTTATTTCAATTTGTAAGTTAAATATTTTTATTCTTAATTGACTATCGTATAAGCCTTAAACAATGTGTTAAACAGTGAAAAAGTAATTTTTTTTTTGTATGATACATATTAGTTTTTTATTATTTTTTTTTTTTTAGTTTTAAAATTTAGAAAAAAAAATTTTTAAAAATGAGTAAGTTTTTTTTTGTTTTAAAAAAAAAATTATATATGAAACAAACGATATTAAGATATATATTTTGTATTGAAAGAAACACCTGAGCAAATTAAATTTTTAGTTTAGTTTTTTTGCTTTAAATACATGTTAAACTTGGTTAATTTATGTAATTTGTAATTTTTTTTCAGTTATAAGTGGTTTTTTATTTATTCCAGTAATTTAGATTTAAATTATATTTTTTTTTTGCTTCTTTTTCTTATAACTAAATTTTTATTAAATTGTAAATAAAATTTCAAAAAATTAAGTCTAATATAAAAAAAAATTAATTTAATGTAATTCTACTCCTGTGATGTTTTATAATTTTTTTTTATAGCTAATGTAATTTAAATATTTATAAAAAATACTTTTCATTTAATTTTAATTAATTTTTTATAGTAATTAAGTGTATTTTTTTTTATTATATTTGTTTCTAAAAACTAAGATTATAAATATTATTTGTTGTTTTAAAAAATTAAATTAAATTTTTTATAAAAATAAATTTATTTATAAATATCAATATTTAAATATAGCAAAATAAAAAATTATTTAAAATATAATATTTATAATTAAAATTTTTCGCCAATTATTTATACATTTTTTTTAATTCTATTTTTATAAATATTAGTCTTTTTAATTTTTGTAAATTAAGAACTAATTAAAAGTGTGAAAATAAATTATATGCTGTAAACTAAAAAAATAGCAAATATTTGTTTCAATTATTCATTGCTTAAATTAGTAATTAGTTATTTGAAACATTTTAATTTGCAATAAAAATTAATATAAAAAAGCAAAATTTTATTAAACTTTTTCAAAGTTTAAATTGTAACTTTTTATTTTAATTAATTTAATTAATATTTTAATAAAAATTCAAATAAAATAAATAAGAATTACATACAACTAAAATTATTTAATTTTCATTTTAGTAAAATTTTGTTTAATAATTTTATTTCATATAATTTATTAAATAATTCAGAAATTATATTATTTTATATATTATTTCGCTAATTCTTTATTTTTGTTTTTTTTTTTTTATTTCAGTGAATTTTAATTTTTGAATTTAAATGCCAACTAAATCTTTTAATTCCATATGTTGTGGTATTGCACTAATTATGTGCACCATAAAAATATCTGTACATGCTTGGCAAATGTATACAATCAACTCAATTACACAAAAACCGTCGACATATTTGTCTTATGATTTATTTTTAGGACATACAGAAGAAACAATTACTATTAGACCTAATTTTGATTATCCAGAATATGAATATGACTATGAAGATGATAATTCAAATAACGTAATCTACTCAGCTCAAAAAAATAGTAAAACATTTTATTAATTTATTTAATTTTATACTTTATTAATTTAATGAATTTTTTTTAATTTATTTATTTATTTTTTTTTTTGGTTCACTTGTTGCTTTAAAAATTTTTTTTTTTTTTAAGCTAAGGAGACCGAATTTTTTTCATATAATAGTAAGTTTAAATTTTTATGTATAAAAATATTTTTATATTTTTTATTAGACTTTTGTTAAATTATACTTATTTATAGTTTAAATAGTTTTAACACATGTTATAAATTTATTAATGTTAAAAATCAATTTAAAAAAAAAAAATACAAAAACAATTTACTTATTTTAGAAATAATTAAATTTTATTTGTCCTTTAAATAATAATTTCTAAATTTTATCATTGATTTTTTAAGTTAAAAATATTTTGGTGATCTAAATATATATTTCATTGAAATATAGTTTATAGTATTTTTTTTTTGGTTTCTCTAAAATTGTTTCCTTTTAAATTTTATTTTTGTTTTTTAAAATTAGATCAGTCTAATTGGGGCGGAAGTTGCAATGGAATAAATCAATCTCCAATTAACATTAATACTCAGCATACACAAACATCACCACACTTAAAACTTGATTTAGGTTCTCAGTATGCTGAAGACTTAGATGAAGTTACTTTAAAAAATTTAGGACACACAGGTTTAATATTTTTTAATATTTATATTATTTAAATTTATATTATAAAATTAATTTTTATTTTCATTAAGTGGCTATTGAATTAACTGAACACCAAAAACCAATTTTGACTGGTGCCGCAGTAAATTTTGATTTATTTAAGTTAGCTCAAATACATTTTCATTGGGGTAGGAATAATTCTGTTGGATCGGAACATGCAATTGATGGAAAAAAATATTCGTTAGAAGTTAATATTGATAAAAATTTTTATTTAAATTAATTTTAATAAATTTTTTTATTAAAGATGCACATGGTTCATTCAAATATGAAATATTCTACAGTTTTAGAGGCTTTAAAAGAAGATGATGGAATAGTTGTTCTTGCTGTATTTTTCGAGGTAAATCAAAAAAATAATATAATTAATTAATAAATTTTTATAATTTTTTTAAAAAAACTAATTTTAAATGTTTTCTAAATTATCTTATTATTTATTTTTATTTTTCTAAGGAATCTCCTTTTCAATCAAATGAACTTAAATCAATTATTTCTCATTTTGACAAAGTTCGTTGTAAAGGGCAATCATTTAAGATAAAAAATATGAAAAATTTAATTAGTTTATTACCTAAAAAAGTATTCCGAATATTTCATTATTTTGGTTCATTAACAACTCCACCATGTACGCCTAAAATTAATTGGTTTTTAATTGAAAACCCTATAAAAATATCTAGTGCACAGGTAAATTTATAATGATATATTTAATAATTTAAAATTTAGAAAAATATATTTTGTTTAATTTTGATTGATTTTTTTTTTTATTAGCTAAAAAAATTTAGAAATTTATATGAAGATGAAAAATGTCAAAAAAGAATTTTGGAAAATTGGCGTAACTTACAAAATATAGATAATCGTTATGTAACAAGATCGATTCTTTTTTAAAATTATTTTATCATTATCTGTTTTATTTATGCAATCTTAAAATATATTGTGTAAATTTAAATAAATAGTTTTATAGATATATAAATAAAATGTATATTTTGCATGTATATACAAATTAAAAAGAAAATGTAGAAAGTTTTATTAGAAATTTTAGTTAAAATATCTTTTTTATAAAATTCAATAAAATTTTTTTGATTTTTATTTATTATTTATATATATTAATATATATTTATTTATTATATTAATATCAAATAAGTATAAACTAAAAAAAATAATAAAAGAATAAAATAAACAAATAAAAGTATTTGAATATAGATTTTATTTATAAATTAATTTATATATCACATATTTTTATTACATTTGTTTACTTATTAATTAATATGTATAATTAACTAAATTAAATAATTTAATTTTTTGTTTAATATCAATTATTTTAAATTAGCCCCACCTTAGATAGAAATTAAATACTTATTTATTACATTTGATTTTTAAATTTATTATTTAAATATGTGAATACACTATTGGCATTATTTAAGCTCATTGAATAAAAAATGTTATAATTGTATAAAAGAATGAAAGGCACATAATTAATATAATTTACATTTTAACTATTTTTTTTGAATTTTTAGTTTATATTTGTAAAAAAATTTATACACGTTTTAATTGTTAAATACGTTTTAAATTTTAAATTAATTATTAATATTATAATAAAATTATTACTTAAATTTACTTAATTAAAATGTTTTAAATTAGTTTAAAAAAATTGATTTAAAATAAATTTTTTATACGTCTAATGATAATTTGCAATTCTAATAAAAAATTTTAGTTTTTAAATAAAAAAATGTAAATAATTTAATTTTTTAAGAAGTTATTTAATTGATTTTTTAAATAAAATTCAAGTTCATTTTTATGTTTTTGAAAATGTTAATTGTTAATAAAGTTTAATTTTATTTTTTTGTTAGTTAAAAACAAGTAAATGTTTTAAACTTTTTTACTTCAAATAAATATCAAAATAAAATTGTATTTTTTCTATTTATATTTAAAAATTGAGTCGTTAGTAAGTCAATTATTTAAAATTTAAAAATTTGAAAAATAATAAATTTAAACTAATTTACAGTTTAGTTATGTATATTAATAAAAACTAATTTTTCTTTATTATTTTTTTAATTATTCACTGATCATGCATTCGAATTTACAATTTTTTAATAGAAAAAATGAATAATTAATAGAAATATGTATAATTTTAATGAATTATTTTTTGTTTTTATCTTTTTTAATAATTCAAATATTATTATCAATAAAGTTTTTTTTATAAATTGTTTTACTAGAAGCTTAAAAAATAATTGGTAATAATTGGTCTTTTAAACTTAAATTATAAAAAATAAAAATTAAGAAAAAATATAAAAAAGAACACAAAATTTTATTTTTTTATGCATTAATATTGAATTACTTGAATTTTATAAATTGAGTTTTATTTAAAACTTTTTATCAATTAGTTAAAACTTAATTTGTTTAGCGTAATTAATTGCTCATCAAACTTTTTACAAAAGTAGAAGTTAAGTTACAATTTGAATAAAAAAATTTTATAATCAGATCTTTATGAATATTTAAACACAAGTAATTATTGAACTAAAAAAAAAAAAAAGTGCATTTAAAATAAGTTTAAATTAAAATTAATTTTGAAACCAGTTAATGTGAAAAAATAGAACTTAAACCAGATGGAGCTAAAATGTATTTAGTAAACCAATTCGTTTTATTTAAATCGGTAGTTTTATCGCAACCAGATAAAGTAGTAGGGTGTAAATCGGAACTGATATTAATACTGATTTGATCAGTTTCAATTGGAAGTTTACTTTTAATTACTGTAGATTGAGAGTTGTTTTTTGAACAAGATAAACTATCTTGAGCAAACGCTGAATCTAGTTCTGATGAACTTAAACTACTGCCTGTACAATCTTCTGTGTTTGTATCTTTTGTACAGCAGCAATTGCAGCACATCACACAAGGAGCTGCAACTAAAAAAAGAGGTGATGCTAGCAACAAAAGTAATCCAAAACCTGCAAAAATGCCTACAACTTGAGCTCTGTGCCACATTACACTTGCTCTAGAATGGCCTAATTTATTTTTGCATGGTCCATCGTCATAATGTCGCAATAAAAAGTCCTCCTAAAAAATAAGATTGTTAGAAAGATGCTTTTAATAAATAAAAAAGAAAGGACTAACCTGTAAACTTTTCATACAAAACCAACAAAATACGTGTTTGCATTTTTGGCACATCATTTGTGCACATCCCATATCCCTTTCAATAAAAATAGTACAATTGGGACATCTTTTAATATTTTCATTTATCTTGAAACTTCCGTTCACATTACGACTGAGAAGTAAACTTAGACTTTCATCTTCGCTTTGACTTTGACATGGAAGACTTGGGTGGTACGGACGTTTGCAATGTAAGCAAAAAGTGTGGCCACATTTTTCGCAATGAACGCAAATCCTTTTTAGATCTGTTAATTTAGAAGCTGAATTCAAATCTGAAATCACACCTTTTTCTAAGTGCATATTATCGGCTAAAATGGTTACGGTGGAGCCGTTACCGGAATCGCAGCAGATGCTAGATTTGCGTTCTATTGTGTTAGTTTTCTTTACATAACAAATGCTATTGCAATCAGGTGATGGGCACCAGACCCGATTGGGATCCATGAGCACTTCGAAATCAAGACGATACTTTTGGTACAAATCAAAAATCGACTTGTCTACAATTGACTGAATTTGAATGGCGCTAATCCTATTGTGATCAGGTGCACACGGACAATCGTTTGAAGGACAGCTAATGTGTAGGACATTAATAGTGTTTTCTTTGATATTGATTTCAAGATATTGCTTAAGACAAGAGTTGCAAAAGCCACAGCCGCATTGCAGGCGGATGAACTGGGTAGAACCCGAACAGGTAAGACATAGTGAACAGAAATACAGAGATCTGGATAGCGAGTCACTGGTGTTGATCGAACAACTGTTCTGAATGGACGGTTGTTTGGTTATAGGTAAAGCATTTATTTGATCGAGTTGTTCAGTTCCTAAAGAACCGGGTTTACGCCACTTGCAATTTTCAGGCACATTGGGTTGTGATTTTGAGGTGCATAACTTAAGCTTGCTTGTGGAGAGGGCAGAAGCACCTTGAGCGAATACCAAGCTGTATATGGAACTGGTAGTGGGCAAGCTCAGTCTTTGTAAATGGTTTGCATGTCTTTTGGACCTGCTTTGCAACAAAGAGGAGTCCAAGTTATCAGTCCAAGTTTGTTGTTGATCATTTGCAGGTGGACTAGATCTATTCAAAACATGTTTGCTTGTCCAATTGCGAAACAAATTATGCAATGACTGGACACTGCAATAAGTGGAAGATTTGGGCAACGAATTCAGGTTTGACTTGATTGACGAATTACGCAAATTGTATTTGGAAGTCACTTGATTTTTATCCAAATGGTTAATAATAAATGTGCTGCTCATTAAATTACATTTAGACACATTTAAGTTGCCAGCAGTACTTTCTAATAAACTGTCTTCAAAGTTAGTAGGTGACATCTGCTGATCGAGCGAACAACCAATATTCACTTGGTTTACAATCGGGTTTTTACATGCTGATTGCACTGCGTTAAATGATTTCTTTTCTTCCATTACCATTTTTCAATACCAATTTAACCAGCTTTTTAATTTTATATTATTCTTTCACACTATTACAATATTAATTATTGCTCAAATTCGCTCGTTCAATTATTGAAATCTAAGTATATGGATCATGTAAAACAATTCCAAAGACTATTTAAAGCACAATCAAACCAGTTATTGTGAGCTAAAAACAAATTTATATTTTTCAATTTAACTAGATCAATTTATTCACCAATTTTCTTAGTATGTGTAATGATTTTTTATTTTAAACGCAATGTCTGTCTCTCAAGACCTAATATCCATCGTCCTTGAGCAATTTTTCTGTACAAAAATTTAAAAAAATTCAATTAGAAAACAAATTATTTTATATTTAATTTAAAATTTTAATAAACTAAATTTTAATAGAATTAACTTTATATTAACATCTCATTTTTACAACCAAATTGATAAACTATTATTTTATTAAAATTAAAAAAAAAAAAATATTTATTTTATGCTAAATTCACATTGCATGTGAAAAATCATATTTACACTCAATTGATTTTTCGATTGCAATATGACATTTATAATAAAAAATTTTGAAAACCATAATAGTTTTGTCTCAAAAACACAAATAAACTCTCTAAAATTTATTAAGTTATAAGTTTAAAAAAGTAAATAAATGTAAACAAATTATTAAATTTTATTAAAAAACTTATGTACTTGTCAATATATTAAACTAAACGCCGAAATATTTTTCTTTAGCTGTTTAAAAAAAATATTCATATATTTTTTATAATTTTTTATTTTTAAATAAAAATTATTTACTTTTAACTGTTTTAATAAAAATTAGTTTTACGCTCAATCAAAAATAGTATTCATTTTCACAAATTTAAATTAATATGGTTTAATGTAATGAATAAATGATAATTTTAAATATTTTTCTTAGCTTTTTCTTTTAACTAAGTATAAGCTATCTATTTAATACTTTAAAAGCTTATAAATTTTAATGTTTTTACATTAAAAACTAATAAATTTATCGTTTATAATTTTTTTTTCTTTTTTTTGTTTTATTTTGATCCATTAGTGAATATTGATTTTAATTATTTAATTTTTTTTTTTATTTAGTTAATTTAATTTTTTTTTAAATTAAAATCAATTTTATACTTGATGTTTATATATATATATATTTTATTATTAATATTAACATTTATATTAATATTAAATCAGTAATCATTATTATTAGAAAATAAAAATTGACACTTATTTTTTAAAGTTAAAAAACTAATAAATTAAAAAAAAATATTTATTTTGTAAATTTAAAATAGTTTAGTTTAAATAAAAATGATAAATGAATTTAATAATAAAATAATAAAATAATGAAATATTGACTTTTTTAAATTGAAAGAACAAAAAAAAATTGCTAAAAGAAAAATGATCGTGAGTAAGATAAAATAATTTTAAAAAAATTTTAAATGATATCGAGTTTTAGCAATAAGTCTTTTTTTATCTAAGCCTAACTAATTTTCATTTTTTTATCATTTTAAACTTGATTTTATTTTTAAGTGATAAACAACAGATTAGTTAATTTTTTTCTAAAATAACTAATACTAATTTTAGCTACAAAGTAGTTCAAAAGTAAGCTACATTAAAATTTAAATCTTATTTTTACACTTGAAAACTTTTACGATTGATTTAAAATTTTACACACAAGTTACCAAACTGCTTGTAACTTCAAAATGTTTACCTCAAACAAAATATTTTTTATATTAGTTGTTTTTGTATGATTTAGTTGGTAAAAATAAAATAAATGTAAATCCGTTTAAGATCTATGATTTCATGATTTTTTTTTTTAAAATTACATATATTCAAGAAATTTTTAACTTTGAATTAAATCTAGACTAAACATTTGTCTATTCAAAATTAAAAAAAAAAAACAAAAAAACAAATTTAAATCATTCAAATTGTAACCACTATTTGTTCCATTTTTTATGCAATTTTCATAGAAATTATTTTTATTTAGTTTTCAAACTTGTCCTTGTCACATGTTGTTTTATTTTATCTATTTTTTTTAGTTTTTAAGTCTAGGATTAAAACTGAATTTTTAGATCTGGCCTAAATAAGTAAATTGAAATCATTTTTCAAAATAAAAGCTAAATTTTTTGGAAAAAAACATCAGGCGCTTGATTCGATTTAAATTTTAGATCTTTTTTTTTTCTACTGATTAACTATTTAGAAATAAAAAACTATATACTTATATTTATTTTGCGTTGGATTGTGTTAAAAATAAGTAATGATGGCAAAATTAAGAGGGGAAAACAAAAAAATTGCTTTAAAAAAACTTTATAAATCAAGCATGGTATGTTTTTTCAAGCATGAATAGTTTTTATTGTAAAATATAGTTCAATTTACTTTATTATGATTTGTTTTAAAAGTTTGAGCAATTTTAGATTTTATAATAAATTATCAATTTAATCGCAGATCAAGGTTTAATCGATTTTTAAAAAATCAAATTTGTTTATTGCACAAAATATCTAAAAACTTCCTGCTTAAAAATTTTAAAATAGTAAATTGTATTTTCGTTTTATTAAAACTATGTCAAATTTTTTTTTTATTTCAAATATTGTCTTCAACATTATAATCTAAATTTATTAACTTTAAAAAATATTTGAAAATTTAAACTTTTAAGTAATTAATTTAATCAATACATTTTTTTATTAAATTTTAATATTTATTTAATTTTTTTTTCAAATTCAATTTAAATATTAAGTTTTAAAAAAATTAATTTTAATTTTTTTTATCACAATTATTTTGAAATTAAATTTAAAATATTTATGAGAAAAAAAATGTATAAAATTTATTTTGATTTTTAATGATCTAGTAAATATCAATTATTTAATTTAATTTTTATCAATTTTTTTCTAATATTTTTTTTTTATAGATTAAGCTTATTGCGGAAATAACTATTTTTGATTTACCTACAGACACGCAAATTTAATACAAAGACTATGTTGTATTGGCTTAGGATTGTAATTAGATGTGTTAATGGCGTGCAGCCAAAAATCACAATTCAATAATCACGCACCATCTTGGTCAGCTATTTTGATCAAAAACAGAATTGCATAAAATTATGATTGAAATAATAAGAATAACAAGAAAAAAATGGCGTAAATTAGACAGGATTTGGTTCTGATTAAAGCAATTATTAACAACAAATTGCACAAACAGGTGATTTTAGTAAGATTTTAACGATTGTTTGTAGAAATTTACTATAAAAGTTTTGTTGAATAAATCAAATTTGTAAGTTGGTCAGCTAACTGTTAACTAACTAATGGGCGCATTCTTTAAACACTAAAAAAAATAGCAAATTTATATGTAAAAATAAATTTGCTTAATTTGCACAATAAAAATTTAACTTAAATCAAATAAATAGTACAAGTATTTAATTTGTTAAAAATATAGTGATCTTTTGTTGATTTTTTTTTGCTTTTTGTTGGTTCAAAGACAATTTCCAAGCTGAACAAGTTCCGGACTGCGTAAGGTAAAACTAGACAGACAACTTCCGGTCTAGGTTCAGTAATCTAAAGATGTGCTTTTAGTACTCAGTCAAACACATACATAAATTTATGAAAAAACTCATTAAGTTTTAGAAATCAAGTCGCTTGGGAAATGTAAATATTAAAACCACAATTAATTCTTTATCTTGTTATTTTTATAAAATTTTCACTTAAACAAAATTCAAAACTAACTAGGTTTAATTGTGATTACAAAAATACATAAAAAATTAATAAACAAAAAATTTAAAAAAAAAATCAATTCGCAAATATCAAAAAAAAAATTGCTAATTAATTTAATTTAAATTAAAAAATATAAAATTTAATTAAAAAAAACTTCAAAACCAAAAAAATGAGTTTTAAATATTTAAAAAATTTAAACTAATATTTAATAAAAAAGTAATTTATTTTTAAAATAAAATTAGAAAATATATATTTTTATACTAATTTGTTTATAATAATAAAAAAAAATCATATAAAAATAATTTTTTAATATTATTGGAAAATAAAAAATTTAAGTAAAAACAAATTTCAAAAAAATTTCAAAATAATATTTAGATTTTTAAGATAACTTAAATTTCAAAATTTATAAAAAAAATTATTACTATTTAAAGTACCAAAAAATTCAAATTGAAATTGTATACAATTGTTTTTAAATTAAGTAAAATTAAAAAAAAATTAAGTAAGTAAAAATTTAAATAATTTTTTTTTAAACAAATTATGACTCAAATTATTTTTTTTGATGAAAAATTTAAAAAAAAATAAATAAATTGAAATACAAACAACACTTTTGACATTTTTTACAAATAATATACAAAAAACTAAATATTTGAAAGAAAAGACACTAATGTAACTTTTATAACACAATTATAAGTTTATTCTATTAAAAAATAAAATAAAATATATAAATATTTATATTTTTAGACTTTCAAATTGAATTTTTGAATATACAAATCTAAACTAACAAATTAGTTTTTTAAACTAACTGTTTCAGGTCAAAAAATACAGGCTTATTTGACTCAAAAAATTTTATTTAAAAAAAAATAGAAAAAACATTAAATTTTTTTTGTAAGGTAATTTTTCTAAATTAGAATTTTTCAATTTTGATTTAAGTAAAAATAACTACCTACTACTTATCAGTAAAACATATGCATCAGCGCAAGATATGCTTCAAATGTTTTCTAACTCAATTAGTATTTTGATTAGTAACAAGATACCAAAAAAGTAAAGTTAAAAAAGTTGCCGATGCAGAACAATTAAGAAAATTTATTCAAAGAAAAACGCATCATTTAATTTTTTTTTTATCCAAATAAAACATATTCTTTTATTAATTAATAGTTATTGTATTAAGATATTAAAAATTAAATTAATATGAACAAGAAACTTGATTCATATATGCAAAAATAAATTAAAAGCAAAACAATTTACAAGATTCCAAAAATGATTATAGGATTAATGGATAAAAATGCAAAAAAAAACTATCTAAACTAAAAATGAAATGTGATCAAAATATCATGGGAACATGTTTAGTTTGATGATGTAAAACAGTTCAAACATAAACACAATGGATTTTTTTAGTTTGAGTTGATGTATTTGCAAATCGTTTTGAACAAAGCAATAGAAATATAGCTGACTAGACTGGATTACAAACTTAGAGTTATGTTTCTGTATTTGAAAACAAATAATCATGCCTAGTAATATCAATGTGGTAAACATTGTGGCCAATAGTTGAAATGTTGAATTATTGATTTTTATTTAGCTTAGCAAAACTATTCAAATAAAAAAGGTAAAATTTAAAAACACATAATTTCAATGCTTAAGTTTTTCAAAAGTTAAAAACAAAATTTAACTTGTATTTTGTTGCAACATTAATTACAAGTAATTTATCAGTGAAAAGATTGCATGTTAAAGCAACTAAACCAAGTAAAAATGCTTGCTTTGCAATGAAATCAAATTGCAGCATCGGTTTCAAATAAACTGATCGATGGTCGAATGTGGTTAAATGCAGGCCATAATTACCAAAATCGTTTGCGCCATAATCTGGTATCGTTTGTTTTTATTATCTAAATTTTTGGTTAAATAATTACCTGTGTATTTGATTTGGTTCATTGAACAGTTGAATTAATTGCAATCAGTTAAATCTACTTTTTTTATTTTACCGCAACAAAATTAAAAAAAAAGTTTGGTTAAATAAAATAACTAAAAAAAAATGTATTTTAAATTTTGTTTAACGAAATCTTTATATTTTTATAAAACAAAAATAATTTTAATTAATAAATATTTAGAATTTAAAAATAATATATTTTTTTAATTGTTTTAATTCTATTAAGTTTATAAACTTTTTTTTTAGAAAATATATTAATTAGCAACAAGTTCAATTTTTTTTAATTACTCTATACTTTAATTAATTTAAACACAATGTTTAAAAATTAATAATTTTTATTAAATAGTACTAATTATTGTTAAAATATATAAATATATATTTTTTTTTTGTTAATTAAACATTATTCATATTTATATTTTTTATATTTTTTATATTTCTCATATATTTTATATTTTTTATATTTTTTATATTTTTTATATATAATATTTTTATAATGCTGATAATTTAGATGTTTGCAAATGAAAGCCATTTTTATTTAGGTAAATCAAAAAATATACAACATTATATTCTTAATGTAAAATTTTCAATTTAGCGCTAATGCTTTGTAATTATAACGTCTGAATGAAAGTAACCAGTTCAGTAAAAAAAAAAAAAAATAAAAAAAAACATTGACAACTAACCAAGTTCAAATTGAAAATAATAGAGCAAATAGACACTATAAGCAAATTGAGTTTAGCTAGAAGGAATGCATTAAGAAACTAAAAATCACACAATAAAAATGTTAAATTTATAAAAAAAATAATTAGGCTTTGTATATATATTTTAAAAAAATTGATGTATAATTTTTTAAGATGTTTAAATTTACTTAAAAAAATATATTTTTTAGTTGCTTTTAACATTTTTAAATTATTTAATAAAGTTTTTATTTTAAAAAATATAAAATTAATAAATTATTATTATTTTTTTTTTTTAATATAAATTTATTTCTAATAATAAAAATATAAATTAAAAAATTTGAAATATTTTGAGTTATTAAAATTTGAAAAAAATAGATATATTGACACTTGATTATTATCGTTAACAAGAAAAAAATAATATTTCCCCCCTGAAAAAACACTTTGTTGCAATACACTTGTACAATATCAAAATGCTTTTACTTATTGAATAAATTGAACATTATGCCTTTTAATGTTTAATATTTTTTAAAGCAAAAAAAAAACGAATCTAAAAACATTGGAAAATTAAATATAAGATTTTTTTGAAAATTTTACACAATTTATAATAACAAATCAACCACAATTTGAAGAAATCATTTGATGACAAAAAAATTCAAAATAGATTGAAAACAAGTTATACAAAAACTTATATTCAATTATTAGATGATTTTTTATTGATTGTATACTATATTTTTATCAAAACTAAAGTCTTCATAGTATCAAAATGTCAAATATAAGATATATAATTTTTGCTTTTTTCTATTCAAACAGCTTTCTTTTCATTGCACATCAATATTGTTGTGATTAAATTTCAAAAAGTTTTTTTTTAAATTATCAAAAATTTTTATTTATTTAATTTTACAATAATTAAAAATAAAGTCAAGATAAAATTTTAATTTAATTTAAAAAATAATTAACTAATAAATATTAGTTAATATAAAATGGCAATAATATTTTTTTTTATAAAAAATAAAATACAAAACAATTAAGTTTTAAAATAAATTTTAAAAATAAATGAAGTATTTTAAATCAATGCAAATTTATCGGTTTTCAATATGTTATTAAATTAGGTCCAAATAAATAATTAATAACATTTTAATCAAAGATTGAATTTTGTATTTAAAAAACTAATTTAAGAAACGCATTAATTGTTTTTTTAACACTAAAATTACTATAAACAACTGTTAATAAAATTAACTTAAATAATTTCTAAACAAATTTAAATCAATTAAAATAATTATATTTTTTTATTAACATTCAAAAATACAAACATCAAAGTTAAAAAAAAAATTATATAAGATAAAAAATTTTCTAATAAAATAAAATTATAGAAGTATTTTTGTTAAAAAAATAGCCAAAGTATATAAAATTCAAAGTTGAAAAATACTTGATTTTGTTGTTAATCTGCGGTTTTCAAAAAAAAAAAAATAATATAATGTTAAAATCTAAAATAAAACTTTTTATAAAAAAAAAAAACAACAACTAATGATTGCAATCAGTGTTAAACAACAAATTCACAAACTTGTTTTATTTTTTTTTTGTTTTTTTTTCTAAAACGCCCATATTTTGAAAAATAATAAACAACGACAAAAGAAACAAGTTTACGAACAAAAAAAAATTTAAACCAAAAAATTGGACATTTAAATAGCTAAAATGTAATCAAAACAAAACAACAACAATAAAAAAAGTTGAAAACGTTTCTTTAGATAATAATCAGCGTGATCGGGCTAACTTTTAGGTTTTAAACATTGATAGTAAAAAAATAAGTTAAAATTAAGTTGAAAAATTAACCAAAAGATATAAACAAAAAAAGAAAGTATAAATTATATATACAAAAACACAAATAAGATGAAAAAACAAAATTTTATAGTTAATAAGTAGATTAAAGTAAAATATAAAATAAAAATTAATCTGAACTCCTTAAAATCTTAGAAAAAAAAAACAATTAAAAAAGTAAATTGTATAAAAAAATTAATTGTGACTTTTGTTAAGTTTATTTATTAAAATTTGACAAGTTTCTAAATAAAAAAATACTAAACTTTGTGCATAATCTTATTAGTAATCTGAAATTGAGCTGATGTTTACCGATATCACACTTATTTTACTAATTTTAAGACATGGATTTAGTTGGCCTTTTTTATCTTATATATTCCGCTTAAAATGGTTTAAATTAGGTTGTGTCAAAAAAGTTTAACCTTTGTAAGATGTCTTCAAAAAAAAGCTTATTCTTCTAAAGAATTTTGCTTACTAAAGTTAAATGATAAAAAGATAGTCATCAAGCTATTAAAATAATAAACTTACACAAAACACTAAATTAGCTTCAGTTACTTTTATGTGCACTATAATGCATTATATAAAAAAATGATTACTATAATTCTTTTCATCTTTAATTTTATATTATTTTAACTAATTCTGTTTTACTTTAAATAAAAATTAAAGTTCCTTATTGATTTTTTTTATAATACATTTCTTTATATTAATTTTTTTAGTTTAATATATAAATTTAAATTAATCAATAAAATCAATAAAATAAAAAATAAATTAAATGCATTATATTTAAAAATTAAAATAAAAAAACAAAATATTGTGTATTTAAAAATATTTTAATTAATTTATATATAATTTAAAAAATTAATTTATAATTTTTATATAAACCTTAAAAAAACAAATTAATTTAATCAAACAAAATATTAGAATTTTAATTAAAATATATATTATAAAATATAATGATAGGTATATTTTAAACTAAAATTTGATTGTAAAATAACATTAAAATTATTAATTTATAATATTAATAATATTTTAAAAATATTAAAAATATGCATGCGTGTTTTTCCATAAAATTAGACATTTATTTACAAAATTTTATATTGTTGTTTAATAATAGATTAAAACAAGTCTTTAACAAGAATTTAAATATGTATGTCCTTGTAAAAAATAAAAAAATGCATATAAATTAAAAACAAGTTGATTTCAAAATATTTTAAAAATTAAATTTAAAAATAACTAAAAACTTAATTCTTTATTTTAATCTTGAGTTAAATTTATGAAATATTAAATTATATTTGTCAACAAAATTTTTTAATATATAAAAAATTCAACATATTTAATAGTAATTATATATTTTTTTATTTTATAAAAAACAAAGCTTAAATATTTTAAATTTTGATAAAAAATATAAATGGTTTAATAAAAAAATTTATCGAGATTAATTAATTATTTAAAAAATTTCATTTTTTTAAAAATTTTTTTTATTGTAAATTTATTTTAATTTATTTAATTTAAATATAAATAATTTATTAATTGTTTATTTAAAATTATAATAATTGCAAATCACAATTAAAAAATTTAATAACTAATTTTAATAATTTTACAAATTATAAATAAATTTGTATGTTTCTTAATTTTTATTTATTTTTATGTAACAATAAAATTAAAAAAAAAAACTAAAAAAAAAAACAAATAAAAAACATAGATTTTACATTAAGATAAATATGTTTTTTTTTTAAATTAATAAAAATAAATATACTTAAAAATTTTTAAATTAGAAATAAAATCCATTAGGTGAATCACAATTTACCAAACTTTAATTTTTTTGTTAACTTTTATTAGTAAAATAGTAAGAGTGTTTTGTTTAAAATCAACAAATCTAATGAAAAAACAACACAAGTCATAATGAGGAGACAAAATAAGTTGAACATGATCAAGAAAAATTAGAAATTTTTTTTAGAAATCAAGAATATTATTTTAACAACATTAAAGTTTATCGATTATTTCTAACCACATTTATCAAAATAAATACAAATATTACAAAATTTATTTTGACATATTTTCAAAAAATACTTTAAATCTTTAACAATATCTAATAAAATATTATATTAAATGTTAAAATAATAAGTTTTTAAAAAATTATATATAATAATTTAACACTAATAAAAAAAAAACAATAATTTATTTTATATAATAATAAATTATATTATTTTTAATAATAATTAATTTGCTTTTTATCTTAAAAATCAATAAGTTTAAAACAATATGTCAATAAGATAAAATATTCAACATAGAATTACAATTTAAAAATGAATTCCAAAACTGCCTAAATTCAACATGAAAAAAAAAAATAGAAAGTAGTGTTGTTATCGTTTGTCTTTTTCGCGGTTTTTTTTTTTGGCTGATTAGTGATAACATAGTTTATACATATGGTTTTTACTGATAGAAAAAAGAGTGTCTAGTAAATGTAATCCACTCATCATTTATCATTTTTGATGCATGCAAAACAAGTTATTTTATATTTTTTCTTTACTTACAAATTTAAAATCTAAAAGTACAGTAGTATTTACTATAGTATAGCTAATTATTTCCTAAAGGCTAAATAAAAATAGTTTAACTTTTAAAAATTTTAGTTTTAATTTTGACCAAACAAAAAAAAAATATAATTTGAAACTCTTTCAATAAACAATTTGTGTATCTGTTTTATTAATTTATTTATTTATTTCGTTTTTATAAAGTTCATTAATCAATTTGAAAACACAAGCAATATTTTTGCCATTAAACGTAGACAACTTAAAAAAAAAAAATAAGAAAACAGTTAAATGGCTTAAAAAGTGTTAAAATAAAATATTAAAAGCTAATGTTAATGATAATGTTTAAAAAATTAAAAACAAAAAACTAGTGTAGAAACAAATTGTAGCAATGTAAATAAATTATAAGTTGACAAAATATTCATAAAAGACTAATAGTTATTGAAACTGTCAAAATTTAACCGGCCTAAAAACAGTTTAAATTATAAATGTTTTTAACAATAATATTAATGTTATAAAATAAAATAAAAAATATTTTACTTTTAAAAAAAAATATGGTGAGATTGTGTTATTTGTGGTCTACTTTAAAAAATGTAAAATACACAGATGCAATGGAAATTTTAGCTATTGTAATCTAATCAAGCAAAGGTCAATATTTAATAGATGCATACTTGTGAATAAAAAATTTAAAATTAATATATAATTTAAAAAATAAGTTAATAATTTGTAAATTTTAACGTAAAAATATCAAAAAAAAAAATAATATTTTATACTTATGTTATATACGCAACTATCAATATTTTCAATATTTTTAATAATTCAAATAATTCAAATACTTATTTTTTAAACGTAAATAAACATTATTAGTTTGATTTTTAATTAATATTAATTTTAAATTAATTTTGAAATTTGCGGAATGTTGATAATAAAATTAAAACTTTTTTTTAACAATCATATATCATTTAGATACAATTTTAAAAATCAATCTAAGATACTATAATTTGAGCAATTATTTTTAAGTAAGAATAATATACATAAAAACAATTGTTTACAAAAACAAAATATAAATAACAGAATGTAATTTTTTAAAAAATAATTTTAGATTAAATGTATTATTGTAAATTATATTTAAAATGTATTTAAAATCAGTAAATTTTGTAAGCAAACCTTATAAAGATAATGTAAAATAAACAATTTTGACACTAAAGATAGTAACTTTTAATTGATGTAAGATAAAAATTTAACACTATCAATATAAAAATAATAAAAAATAAAATACTTTTTTTAATCATTAACTAAAAAACTATGTTAATTTAAAACGTTACATTTTAAAAATTAAGATTAAAAAAAAATCAAGTTTAAAAAACGCAAATTAACAAAGTTAAAAAGATCAGATAAAAATGTAAAAAAAAATGACAAGCCAAGAATATCTTTTCATTTGCTTTTTTAATTAACCTTAATTATAAAAAATAAATAATTACAATAACCCATTAACAGAGGATGAACGGAGAAAAGACATTGAAATCAAAACCTGATGACTCAGATACAAAATAGTTTGCCACAGCAACTTTAAACAAGGAATATATGCTGAAATACTCTTAGGGAGATGTTTTGACAAAAGATTTGCACACAAGGTTATCAACCAGTTAAAAAAAGAACAGTCTTATTTTGCTGATATGCACAGACTACAGTTATGGGAAAAGTATTTGATTATAAGAGACAAGATAACAATGTTTGTACATAGCTTATGTTGACATATAAAAAAAAACTTAATATAGTAAAAGTGAGGTTTTGAAATTGAAAGTAGGATTAAATAAAAAGTTATATTAAATATATTAAATGCATATGAAAACATACAAATGCATATATTAAGCATTGTGCTCGCACGTTTAAGCTAATGTATAACATGTGGAAAAATACATGCTTAGCTTTGAATATTATTTAGTAATTGCAAAGTACACAGCACATTTTCGTAGTAAGCAGCTAATGGATTAAGATTAAATTTAATTCAAAACCAAATGTGGGATAAAGATGATTAGTTAAAAAAAATGACTCACCATTAAATGTGTATTGAAATAAAAATAGAAAAGTGTGCAAACTTTGTCGGTCGATTCACAATGTGACTAAATCACTTTTGACATTGTGCTGCAATTGAATACAATTAAAGTTAGCTGTTAAAGTAACAAAAACGCCGTTTCTTAGCAAATTGTAAGTTTTTTTAAGACAGTTGTTTGTTCATTTTTCTTTTTTCACTCCACTTTTGACACGTAAAAATTTTTTTAAAAATATTTTTTTAAAATTTTTTAAACTATGTTTTGCTAAATCATAATTATTTTGATTAAAATTAAAAAATACAAACTAAACAATAACAGCAGCAACAAAAAGCGTGTCATTTAAGAAAAGGATAAATATGAAATTAAATTAAAGTTACAAAATGGGTTCAATAAACTGCTACCAGTTTGCCATTATTCAATAAGTGTTTAGACACACTTGAACAAGATTTAAATGAATACCTGTAAATATAATCCTCCCACAAGCAAAAGTTTTGATTTATAAGACCGGTTAATGTAAAAATAAAACAAGTGCTTTTTTGAGAAGTTACACATGAAATAATCTGCTTGAAAAAACTGTGAACATAAAACAAGCATAATTTGGGTAGAAATAAACAAAAAATTACCAATCATAATGAATTGATGCTGGTCACAAGAATGGGAAGTTAGCTTGATCTTTGCCATACATGGCAGATTAGGACAATGGTTGCACAAAGTTTAGCGGAAGTTTAAACAAGAAAAAAATTTTGATTGAAAGAAGAGAGTAAATAAACAAACAAAACAGATAAGTACATTGTTATTAGCGTTGAGCTATTTGGTCAGTTCCGGCTTACAATTGACGATTTTAAATGATAATCAACAACACAAACATGGCGAAATTAATTGTTAAACAACAGCAAGAAACAAGTACTGAATCGCAGTGCAATTTGAAAGAGAAGAAAAAAGGATGATTGAATGATTGAGTGATAAGCAAGTTTGAGAGAAAGGAGAACAACTTGATTTAAAAATGATGAAATTTGTTTGAACTGTTTTGCTTGACAAATCGTTAGTTAGACAATTCACGTGTTAATCAAGCGACCAAAACAGACAAAAATTGATTGATTTGAAAAGTGTTTACTAATGAACTCGGAATCAATTAAGACAGAGGCAAGGAGAATAGCAACGTAAGTTGTTAGACGCAAGAAAGAGAAGATCAATTAAGTTTCACAATTAAGAAATCAGACAATTAAGAAATCAGACAATTAAGAAATCAGACAATTAAGAAATCAGACAATTAAGAAATCAGACAATGGAAAAGCGATGGCGAACAGAAGTGCCTAAGAACTGGCCCAACGAACGCGATCGCGTTCTTAAACACACTAAACCACACGCTGTGTCGACTTGAAGAAAAGTTCGCACTAGCGTAAACAAGGCCAAAGCGCATGCGAATCTGCTTTGACACAGCGCACTTTCAGGTCCAGTTCACTCGTTCGATACTGGTCGATAGTTTTATCAAATCGCATCAATTGCCTGTTTATGAATTTCTGATGTTTCTTATTTTACCTACTTCCGGTCTATCTTGTTTTCATGGCCCAGAAAATTGCGCTGTTGTGCGATGTCTGCAAATTAGACGCTTTTCAAATTACACTTGTTTGAATTCTATGCATTTTTGGTCGTAAAAGCTTGCTTTCACACGTTGTTTCCAACCAAATCGGAATGTCTGATTTCCATAATTAACACAAGCAGTAAAAGATTAATGCTACCTCAGGCAGATATCAATATCAACTGCAAATGACAACTAATTTGCCCAAATCTTTTCACTATTTTTCACTACTTTTTATATGACCATCTTAAACCATATAACATATAAACATTGCTGAGCATCTTTTACTTAACCTTCGAACTTCTCAACTCTTTCAACTTAACTTAATACTTTTTTAATTTAATTTGACTCTTCTTTACAACCTAACCACTCAATCTTAAGCTACTCATTAGCATTTAAAAATTTTAACGCAATTTTAAACAACACAAATATATATTTAAAACAGGTAGTTTTTACACATTTTTCATTCAACGTCGTCAATAATTAATTCTCGCCTTGTTGTTTGTATGTTGTTTGACTATACGGCCAATTTCGCCAATCATATTTACTGCATCCATTCTTCATTTTTTCTTGCCGCTTTTTTTTAACTGGCTAAATTGTCAACATAGGCAACAAAATTTAGCCACAGGCATACATCTAAAGCTTTATTATTGTAATTTTTTGTTTTGCACTTTTCTTAAATGTCGTTCCTGCAATAAACAAAATGCTACATTTAACTACTTTGTCTTTGTTTGCATCTAAAGCTTCTTTTTCCATTTAAGCACTCTACTTTTGTGCATTTTTTTAGACTTTTATAGTTTCTTATTACATTTTTTTACTGTTAGCACATAATTTTACACATTTTTATACATCTTAATGCTACACAATGCAGTTTCATGCATTTCAATGGATTCTTATCAACATCTTTATTTCTCAATTTCAATCTTTCTTCGTTTCACAGCATTTCAACAAATCTTATTATGTTTTCAAGTGTCCTATTGCCTATTTTACTATATGTTTAAACTTTAAAAAAATTTTCTCTTAAAATGACTTGCCAACAATTTATTTGACAATAAATTCAATTTTACTATAATTTGTCAATATAAAATTAAAAAAGTTTAATGATTGTAATAAAATTATATTTGAATTTAGATTGTCTAAATTTCACTGCATTAAACTTTTATTTCTATTCTTTTTTCTTTCAACTTTTAATCAAATTTTTTTAAAAAATTATTAATTTTTATAGTATTTTTTTTTATATTGTCATTTTTTAATTCATTTATTTATAAATTATAAAATATTTAAATCTTTTTTTTAAATTATTAAATATAAAATATAATTCTATTTCATTTTTACTAAATTTTACTAATTTTACTAATTTTTATATTAACATTCAAATCAAATTTTTTTTTTTTAATTTTAATAATAATAAAATTAAAATAATAAATTCATATTAATTATACAATTATAAAATAGAATAAATTAAATTTAAATAAACAAATATAATAGATTTTTTATTTTATTAAAAACAATAGTTGTTTAATATTTAATTATAAAAAAGTTAATTATTTTAATTTTTTAGCGTTATTTTTTAAAAATTAATTTTTTATTTTTAATTTCAACAAGAATATTTTTTTTTAATATTAAAACAATAAACTATTTAATATAATTTGAAAATTTATTATGCAACATTTAAAAAAACTAAAGAAATATTTTAATTTTTTTATTGAAATATAAGTAAAATTAACAGATCAAAAATGTAAGTCATTTTAAATATAGATAGAGCTAATAAGTTGCAACCGGGCATAGGTAATGTTTGTAAACTTGCCTCAGGTAAATAGTTTTAAAAAATAAAAGCTGCTTTATTAAAATGCCGATTGTAACGAGCCTCTGGCAAAAAGCTAGTACAAGTTTGATTTAGCTAGTCATTGTATGAAATTCAATATTAGCCAATGACAATAAGATATAGTATATTAGCACCATATTTACTGTTTAAAAATTTTGCACATGTTTGTTGTTGTCTATCGAGATAAAGGAGGTTAGTTTTAATATAGAATTTATTTTTATGTTTTGATGCAAATCTCCGAGGAATTTGCATTTTTATCAGGTGAATGTCTTCTTCTTTTGATATTTTAAATGTTTATCTGTAATTCAAGTTTGAAATTTTTTTTTAATTTTTTGTTTTTAGTTTATTTTGTTTTTTTAATAAACTTGTTCATCTTATGTGTAACCTTAATAAATTGATTTTTTTTTCACATTTATATTAAAAAAAGAAAATAATATTAAAAAATTAATATTATATAAGAAAAAAGATAAAAATTATTTTTTATAATTTAAAATCAAAAATTTACAAATCAAAGTAAAAATAAAGCATGATGGAATTTTACTTTGCGACATTTATTTTATTGAAATCAAATTAAAACTGAAATTTTAAAATTAATTAAAGAAGGCAGATTAATTTGATATTAAAAACTTAAATGTTATCTTTATTCTCAAAACTTTCCTTTTAACTGATTTTTTTTCTCATTTAGAAATTGCCTTTAACTGTTGACAATTTATCAGCTGTCTTGGTAACTTAACAACTCAAACGCTGTTTCACTATCAACTCATGTTTTCTTATAATGACAGTATGAGATAAACTGTGTTGATATTTTACAAACGTCTACGATAGACTTACTTATGTCTTAACTATGACTCAAGATTTTACTCTTATTTAGCCTTATGTTTATGACTTTCCTTAAGATTTTTAGTGTAGTTTTGTCTCATGTTTTGTTTGATATAAACTTTTGTTTAACTTATTCTTTCAAATATTCCGCTTTAATTTAATTAAAAAATATAAATTTAAGGATTCATATCTCACATAAATAAATTAATATTAAAGTTTTCAAATAAATACAAAAATGAAAATTAGAAAAAAATTGTTGTTTTTTAAATTTAATTTTTTTTATTATTTAAATATTTAATATTTTTTAAATATTTTTAAAATTTATCAAAAAATAGATAACTTTAATTAAATAATATTTAAATTAAGTTAAACAAAGTAATATAGTTGTGTAATAAATAATTGTACACTAACCTGTTTATTCTAGAAAAATAATGATTTTTATTAAATAAATTACTGGTTTAGGTCTTAAAATTTAGAAAAAGTTATAAATAAAAAATAATTAATAATACTAGAAATTGGATTATTTACATTACTTTTATAAACAAAGGTTTTAAATACAAGTAAGCGTAATAGATAATATTACCTTATAGATTATTCAAGTGATTAATTTTATTTGAGTCCTAGTAAGTTTATTTAATCAAGTATACAGATTAAATAATAAATAGACAATAATTTTGGCCTAAAGCATTTTGTAACGCCATTAGTTTAGTGGCAGATTTGAATAGAATCATGTAAAATTTGTTGTATTAGATATAAACAATTAACAGAAAATACCGTTAAAATAGTAAAAACAAAGATCTTAAATTTAATGTGTAACATGAGTTGAATACCAAACTTACGACTAAATAAAGTATAATTCTGAAAATAGGGAAACTCTCTGTCATTTTTAAAATAAAAGAAATAGAAAATAATATACAGTTAAGTTTTATAATTATGTAATAACTTATATTTTATATAATAAAGAAAGCTTTCTTCATTTTTAGTAGTTTTTTATTTTAAGTGTGGTAAAGTATAATAAACTAAATTTTAATTTAGTCATTATAAAATTTTAATCACATCAATTGATAAATAATAATAAAAAAAAACATTTTTTGCAATATTTTAATATATTAATAAAAGTTAATTTAATTTATTTTTTGTATACTTTTAAAAATATTATTTTTTTTTAAATTTAAAAAAGAATTTTTCAAGTCATAAAATTTGTAAATTAAATTATTTTAATTTTTTATAATTTAGATTTAACTGAAATTTTAAAAACTGTATAATTTTAAATACTTAATTCATTCTTACATTTTTTTTTCAAATAATTTATCTAATGTTTTTAATAATTTATCTAATATTTTAAATTAAAATTTTAATTTAATTTATTTTTAATTTAAAAGAAATATTAGAAAATATAAAAAAATAAAATATTTTTTTATTATATATTTTATAAAAATATTTTATATTTAAATTATTAATTATTTAAAAATTTAATTAAAAAAAAAAATATTTTTCAAAATTTTGATATAAATATAATAAAATATTTTAATATTATATAGAAATTTTAAAAAAATAAAAAAAATTTTTTTTTCAAAATCAAAAAAACAAAAAATATATTTTTATTAAATTAAATAAACTAGAAAAATTAAACAATAATTTTATTTAATGTTTTTAGATATGATTTACTAATTTTCTAATATTTATTTTACTTTAAGTATAATAATTTAATTATCTTTATAATCAATAATAACTACGAATAAGAAAATGTAAAAAACTAAATTTTATTTTAATAAAATATTTTAATCAATTATTTTATTTTTATTTTTAGCAAATCTATGATATTTGTTTATTATATTTGTTTAAAGTATTATTTTGCCTATTAAATTAAAATTATTGTTACAATTATTATTTTTTTAAATATTTAAAACAATACTAATTAAATCAAAATTAGTCTAAATAAATTATTCCATTTATTTTTAATTGGTATTAGTTTTATTTAAATATTTAAAGTTTAAATTTATATTTATTCTAATAAACTGTAAATAATTTTTTTTAATTTAATAGTATTTAACATAAAAACATCCTTGAAAGAATACCATAAAATACAAAAAAAAAATGATGATAAATTATGACTCAAGTGCATCGTTAACATACTTGAAAAGCAAAATAAACATTTAACTTTATTTAAACCTATTTCTATAAGGTAATAGACACATGCTGAACATAAATATTTTCTTAAACGAGTCTATTCAAATAAAAAATCAAGTTTATTCTTTAATAAAATGCTTAGAGATATGTCTAAATAGACAGAAATTAAATAAGTTGAAAAAAAAACAAATATAATATATAAAACATAAAAAAAGTCTAAATCGACTAAATGCAAACTTAAAAGACAAAAATCTTAAATATTTTGACGAGCAAAAGTTAAGGTTTGAGAATTTTAACAAAAGAAATATATTCTTTTTAGGTACTAAATAAGAATGTTGGTCATTAGTTATTCATTGTATTTTTAAGTCTTATTAAAAAATCTAGTTTAATTAAAGTCACATTGTTCATTATTTATTTTATTTACCTCTTTTAAATGAAAAAAAAAGAAATATATATTAAAAACAGCGTTTTCCAATTTAAAAGTTTTAGTTTGATTTTAATTTACAAAATAAAAAAGTTTTAATAATGTTTATGAAAGTTTTATAAATTTTTTTTAAATACTAAGATGTTTTAATTATTAAAATAGTTTAAAAAAAATTAGCTAATTAATTTTCCAAATTTATAAATATTGAATTTATAAATATAATAATGTTTAAACTTGAATAAAAAAAATTATTTGTTTAAATAGTTTTTGAATTAAAAAAACATATTAATATCAATTGTAACTTTTTTTTTTTTTATTTAGTAAAATAAAAAAATTAATATTTTAAGCAAAATAAAAATCATTAATAAATTTAACAATAATCAATTTTTTGAAAACAAACTTAAAAGATATAAACTGTCAAATAATCAAATCATTAGTATTTAAATATTTGATTTTAATTTTAAAGCTATTTATAACAGTCTAAATTTTGATTCATTTCTTATATTTTTTTTTTTCGTAATTTAGTAATATCAATTGCTATGGTTATTGTATTTTTTAAAAATATTGCAAAAATTTGTTTTCTGTCAATTTCAATTTTTTTTATTTTAACTTCTGATTTTGTTTATTCTTCTATTCCATTTCTACTGATTTTTTTATTTTAAGTTTTATTAGTTTATTAGTTTCTATTTATTAACATTACGGTCAGCGTTTTAGATTTTTTTTCAATTTTAGAAAAAATAAAAGTTAGATAAATTGTAAATATTTTAAAGAAAAATGTGCAATATTTTTTTTAAAAAAATTAGATTAATTTTTGTTAAGTTTTAAATTTTAAATTTAAACTAGTGACAGTTTTTTTTTTCTTAATAATATTAAAATTAAATTTAAGTCAAAAAAATTTTAAAAGTAAAAAAATGTTATTTACTATTTAATATTAATTATAATAAAAATTTTACATAATAATGTAACATATAAATTAATATGTTTAAAATAAAAAAAAAACAGATAATTGCTATATTGACAATGAATAATTTATATAATTAATTAAAATTTTATTTAATTATTAAAAGCATAAAACGTTATTTAAAATTAAACTATTTTTTAAATTTTAATAATTTTTAAATATGCAATAAAAAAAAATTATTTTTTATTTTTTTTAAAAATCTTTTTATTTTGCAATTAATATTTATACTAATTTTTTTTAAGTATTAATCAAATCAAAAATAGTTTTAACTTAAAAAAAAGTTAATATTAAATTTCAAAATAATTTTATAAAAAAAATTGATTATCTTAAAATAATAAATAAAAATTAAATTAATTTTTAACTTGATTTTTATAATTATTATTTTTTTTTTACTAAATTTTGGCATGCTGTAAACTATTTTTCACATTTTATTTTCAAATTAACCTTGAATAAAAGCTAACTTTTATATTAACGAATATCTGATGATCCAAACGTACATCCGATTCAAGCCAAAAATTATTGATAAATAGATTTAATCATCAGTGAATCATTATATTCATTTGTTTAAAACAAGAAAATGCACAATAAAATTATGACAATACATTGAATGCTTTAGAAACGATTGTAAATAAAAAAAGAAAAGAAAAACAAATTTAATTATGTTTAACTTCATCAATCTTTTTTATTTAAGATTATTGTCAATAATTAGTCTGGAAACAAAACTAATTTTTTCTTGTGAATAATTTGAAACCAAAGTAAGCAGCAAAATATCTTTCATAGTAGCAACATTTTAATTTCTTATTTTCTGTTTTATCCAATTTTTTTTCAACTTACTAGAAATCAGTTTAAAGATCAAATTGCTTAGGCCACAAGACGTCTTTAAGAAATTAAACTTATTGCATTGGAACAGCTATTTAAGTTAAAAATAAAATCCATTATCTTTTGATTGCAAAGAGTTCACTGATCCGCGGATTGAAAAGTTTAAAACTTTGTACATAACTCAACCGCAAATACATTAAAGCTACAATTTTACACTATTACTCTAAACTTACATCTATTGATTCAATGCGTTACAATCAAATATAAAAACAAATTTGTAAACAGTATTGAAATTGAAATTGTAAGTTAAACTATAAAGTTTAAAGAATTATTTTAAAATATAAGATAAAATAAGTAATCATTTTGCAAAAACTAAATTTTTTATATTAAATTATAATTAATATTTTTTGTTTATTATTTGATCAGAATATACATTTATCTTTTAAAGTTATGTAAATAAATTAATAATTATTTTTTTTAGTATTTTATTTTAAATAAAAAAATTGTTTTTAAATTAATATTAAATATTGAAATAAGATAAAAAAAAAGGTTTACTTTTTTTCAAAAAAATAATATGAAATTTAGGTAAAATATAAATTAGAAGTAGTTGTGTGAAATATATTATTTAATTGTAAACGAAAACAATTAACTACTATTCACACAATTTAATCATATATGTCTTTGTTCTTAATTAAATTTGTCATTTCCGAAAGTTTGTGGCGCCACCAAACTGTAATTAAACCATACAATACTTGTTCCGGTTTTCTTTGATTTTGTTTGTTTTTAACTTCTAAACCTGGTCAAAAATTTGGCTCTAGGGTGATAAAAAATTTGCTTACAAAAACTGAATCAAAATGGGTCTAAATCAACTGTATTGGCCTAACATACTTTAATATGCTAAGCACGCAATCCTAGCCGCAAACCAAAGCACACAAATTTTACTGAACAAATCAATGATTGGTTAATTGTGCGATAAATTGTTCATTTTTGACCTTAACGTGTGACTTTGCAATGAGTAAAATGTCAAACAATTTGAAACATAAAATAAAAAATTTACGGCTCATTTGTACAAAATAAATTTGGCCAGGTCAATTGTTTTCAAATGAAGTTCTCTTTCTTGCGATTAGTTTTTATTTGAAATTTTTTTTTTAGTATTTTATTTATTTTTTTTGCATTTTAAATAATTAATTCACTTTAAAAAAAAAAATTATCCATCCATTAATTTGATCAAATTAAATTTTATTATTATGCAAACTTTTAAGTAAATTAAGCTATCAAACTGCTATCAATTACACATAACATTAATTAAATACTCATCTAACGATTTGTTAATAAAAAATTTATCAATTTTAATTAAAAATATAAACTTGAACTTATAAATAGTTATTAAAATTTAAAAAAATTATAATTTTAAAAAAATAAAAGAAATTTTAATTTATAAAAAAATAATTAATTTTTTAATAAATGATTTTTAACATTATTATTAAAATTTTTTTAAAAATTTAATGATTAACTCAGTAATTTTTTTGAATTTAAAATTTAATTAAGAATTTTATACTAAAACGTACAGAATATATAATATTTTCTTATATAAAAAATAAATATATAATCAACAGAATTAGCACAGATTTTAATTTGTTTAAAGTTTTAATTTTATTTAAAAAAAAGTTAGCGGTTAAAATTTAATTTAACTTAAAATAAATATAAATTTAATTTTATATAAAAAAAAACTTGAGTATAATTTCACTAAATAATGAAAAAGTAAATTTTGGAATAATTTTAGAGTAATTTTAAATCTATCTTCTTAAGTTTATAATTTTAAAGTTCAATTTTCCATTCAGTATCCAGCTGAATTTCAGTATTATACTTAACATTTTTATCCAAAGGTTCAATACCACGATTGATTTTATGAGTTATGGTTTTCGGTACCATTTGTATGCAATCGATGATAGGACAAACTGAATAACATAAAGCACAACCAGTGCATTCATCTGTTACATGAGGTAAATGGGTGTGTTTGTCAAATGTGATTGCTTGATAACCAGAATCATTGCAAGTCATATAGCATTTTCCACAGTTAATGCACATAGACTATTTAAAATCAAATTTTAAATCAAAATTGATCAATTTATCCGAGAATTTATTATCCAGAATTCGATTAGTTACCATTTATTTAATCAAATTATGTACCGATTAAAAAAAATAAGAAAATAAAAATAAATGTTAAAATTTTAAATAAATTTTGAAGCTAAAAGCATTAATTTAAAATTTTTTTTTTTGTATTAGTTAAATGAAATTTGTTGGTAAAAAAATAAACTTGCCTCGTCAATGGCAGCTACGACTTGCTGTTTTACATCTAATTCAGTATAATTTACAATTTTGTTTAGACTAGATCCTTTTAATTGTTCTAAGCTAGGCACATTAGCTAATGTATTGTATTCATGACGAGTCCATTCATCACAAGCTTGTTTTAGTTGTTCATCACTAATTGGACCTTGTTTTTGTTTTAATTGATGCACAAATTCTTCTTTTTGACGTAAATATTTTCCAAAATTAGGTAATTTTTGTCCCAATTGATAAACAGGCTTGCCTTTTTGGTGTGGTAGGGTTGGTGGAGATTGTCCTTGCCATCCAGCTGTTGCCGGATGTACCATTAAATAAAGTGCAGCTTTTAAACCAATTTTATAATCTTCAATAACTGTAAAATCTTGATTTTGTACTGCTGAACAAATTTGCATAAGACCAGCACCTGCTTGAAGAAATTGCATAGCTACATGTGCCGAATCGATTCCACCAGTAGCCATAACCGGATAATTGGGCATTTTACGTGAAATTAATGAGACAGCTCTTAAAGCCACTGGTTTTAATAACTGGCCTGACATTCCACCATAAGTTGTTTTACTTGCGTTTCCGACACCGGGCCAAGGATTACCTTTAGCTGGTCTTAAACTCATTAATCCACTTAAAGTATTAGTGGCAGTAACTCCATCTGCACCACCGGCTTTTGCAGCTTGAGCTAATGCTAGAATATCAGTAGCATTAGAAGTAAGTTTAATAAAAAATGGTATTTTAACAGCTTTACGCAACCATTTACAAATTTGTTCAATTAATTTTGGATCTTGTCCACACGCAAGTCCAAACCCTTTTTCAGCAACACCATGTGGACAACTTAGATTTAGTTCTAACATATCTGCACCTGCTGCTTCTGTTTTTTGGGCTAATTCAGTCCAATCTTGTTCATTAAATGTGCACATAATTGAAGCAATAATCACTTTAGTTGGAAAATCTTCTTTCAACTTTTTGATACTTTGCAACCAATAATTAAGAGTTTTTTCACTAACTACTTCAATGTTAAGATAAGAAGCCAAACCAGGCCCATAATGAGGCCCAAAAGTTTCACCGCGAATTATTCTAGGCGAAATATTTGTAACCAAATCTTTTTCTAGAGTATAAGTTTTTGTTACTACAAATCCCCAACCAGCCTCAAATGCTCTTCTAATCATAGGAGCACTAGTAGTAGGCGGAGCAGATGCTAAACCAAATGGGTTTTCAAATTTAATTCCACAAAATTCCGTACTGATGTCTACTTTGTCTATTTCTGTATAAAACAATGGTAAATTTACTTGTTCTGGTACTTGATTACCATGTTTACTCTATTTAAAAATAAAAAAAAATAAACATTAAAGATAAAATTTATGCAATAAATTTTCAATATTAACAAATTCTACTTTGATTTTATATTTTTTAATGTTAAAATTTTTTTATTTAAAACATTTTGTTTAAATTTACTTAAACATTAACAATTATTTTTGATAATAATTAATTTTTAAATTAATATTTTTAAAAAATATATGAAAAACATAAAAAATAACTTTTAAAGCAAAAAAATATGTTAAATGCAAATAAATTTTTTTCAAATGTTATAAATCTGTCAATGTTTTTAAAAATTATTGCAAAAATATCAAATTGAAAAAACTAGATTATTTTTTAATTTGAACCAGTAAATGAAACGTTAAATAAATAAAATTCTTAAGTTAAAGGTTTAGGTTTAATTATAAAACAAAATTGATTAAACTGCTTACTTGTAAATAACTATGAATACTCCAAGCTGCAGTTTTACCATCATTAACAGCTTCAACTGTTGTATCTGCTAAACCGGCAACGTCACCTCCAGCGAAAATCCATTCACATTTGGTTTGACCAGTTTTTAGGTCTAAATCAATGTTCCCCCATTTATTTAATTCAAGCGGACTTAAACCTTCTACAAGTTGTCTATCATTTATAGTCGAACCAAATGCGGAAATCACAAAATTTGCTTTCAAACTAGTTTCTTGTTCAGGATCCTCTGTACAAACACCGTTTTCATCTACTTCCGTGCGTACAAATAATACTTTGGTTATTTTATCTATAACAAGTGATAAAAAAAATTATTAATATATAATTGATGTAGCTTTTAGTTAGATTAATTGAAAAAAATTTACACACAAAATATCTTAAGTTTATCAATTAAAATAACAAAATTAATTAATTAAAATTATAATAATTATTAATAAAAATTTGTTTTTTTTAATCTAAATGAATTTTAAATTTAAAATAAACTTTTTTAATTAAAATGGCCTATTATTTTATAAATACGTATATTAAATATATTTTTAAATTTAAGTTTTATTCTTAAAAAATATTTTAAGAATTTAAAAAATAATTTTGTAATTAAAAAAAATTTAAAATTTAAAAATATAAAAAATTTTAAATTTTATAATTTAAATTTTCTTTTACTAAAAATAGGTTAAAAAATTTATGTTAAAATAAAAAAAAAAAAAAAGTTTATTTAATTTGTAAAAAAAAATTAATTTATGATTAGTGTTAATTGATTTGTTAATAAGAAAATTCGAATACTATTAACATCAAATCATATAAAATGTTTTTTAAGTTTAAAAAAATCTTACTTTGTTCATTAACTATAATTTTTTTAATTGATAAAAAAGGAATAAATTCACATTTTTCTTCTTTAGCTAATTCCATTTCTTCAGGCACAGCTCTGACATTAGTGAATCCTCTACGGAAAACAACATATACTCGTTTAGCGCCACATCTCAAAGCTGAAGTAGCACAATCAAAAGCTGTATCACCGGCCCCAAGGACAATTACATTTCCGGACAAAGCGGGTAATCTATTTTTGACATCTTGTTTACAACTACATAAACCTGGTTTACTGCCTTTGGCTACTTGCGGCAAAAAATCTTTTGAGGTGTAAAAACCTGAATCTTGATCTAATCCTTCAAAAATGCTTAGTTTTTTAGGTTCAGGTAAACCTATACCAACAAATAAAGCTTCATATTCTTGATGCAAACTTTTTAATGAAAAATCTTTGCCTAACTGCTGGTTATATTCTACTTTTACTCCAAGATCTAGCATCAATTTTAATTCAAACTGAATCACCTGATAAGGCAGTCGATATTGTGGAATCTCAGATGAACTCAATCCACCTGGGAAATCACATTTTTCAAATATTGTAATATCATCATAGCCAAGACGTGCTAGAAATGTCGCACAACTTATTGAAGCTGGTCCACAGCCTGTAAGACAAAATTAAAAATGTTGCTTTTATTTTTTTTTATCTTAAAATTATTTTTAAACTAAAACTAGTTAAATTCAATTTTATTTTAATTAAATATTTGATTAAAAAATTCTAAATTTAATTAAAAATTTAATATTTAAAATTTAATTCAGATTTTATAATTATTATAAATTTAATTGAAATAATTAGATTAACTTATTTTTATTTTTTAATTGTTTTTTAAATTAAAATTTTACTTGCCCACTAAAGCAATTTTGCTATGATACGATTTATGAAGTTCATTTTTAGATGGTAAATAAGGTGGGCGAATTTGTTTTATGTCCATTTGTCGAAAAATCTTTAGTTTGAAAAAAATATAAGTAATTAAATTTAAAATTTATAATAAAAATATTTTTTTAAACAAACTTAATAAAATCTTACATCAGTAGCAAATTGTTGTAATCCACCTGTAATTAAATTTTTTAATCTATTAATAACATTTTTATTTTAATTTTTAATTACTTAGTTACCAATATTAATTGGTCCTTCTTCAGTTGCATATAAATTACAACTTCCAACACATAAATCTGATGTTGGACAAACCATTCCACAAGTTAATCCTAATGGATTATCACTAAATATCATTTTTGCAGCTCCATAATAATTCTTTTGTTTAAATTACAATTATAAAAGTTATAAAAAATTAAAAATAGTACTTACTTTATTACTAATCATTTGAATAAAAGTTTTTATGTCTAAAGAAGTAGGACAAGATTTTTGACAGGGGGCATCCGCACATTTTAAACATCTTGTTGCTTCTCTTAAAGCACCTCTTTCACTTAATGTTGAATGTTTAATATCATCAAAATTATTTTGAAGTGAATCACAAGACTATTTTTATTCAAATAAAAATATTTTAATTTTCAACAATTCATTTTTTATTATGATTTACAAATTACATACTTTACAATTTTTATCTGCATTTCTTTTCCAATGAAGTTTATTTTTTTTTGTTTCAATACTAGGAGTAACTATTGTTGAAAATCTTACTTTAGGATTAAGATCCAAAATGTTCTATAAACAAATATAATCATTATATAATATAATATAGAAAATTAATTTAAATCAATAAAATCAACCTCAATGTCTGGAGCATCTTTAGTCAAAAACTTTTTAGAACCCATTATTGATCAATTAATTTTTTTAAATTATAAGTTTAAAACAAATTAAATAATATTTTTAATTATTTATAATTATTTTTTTAATCAAAATATAGATTAAATTATATTTGTATTGAAGTTTAAAAAAATTCAATAAATTTTTTTTTTTAACTTAAAAAGAAAAATTTTTAATGTAAAACTAATTTAGATAGGCCTAAAATAATATTCTATAAGTATTCACAATTAGCGTTTTTATTTACACATTTTATACTAATTAATTAAAAAAGTTGTAAAAACTAAAAGCAAAAATAAATTAACGAATATCATTCAATTTAAATTAAGTTTTTTTTTACTGCTAAACGTTTGTAATGTTTTTCAAAATGAAATCTAATTAAACAAATTTATATATAAGCATATCATATCAATGAACTAAAATTAAAATATATGCATATCAATTTGCATATATAAATTTATATTAAAAAAAATGCATTTTTAATTAATTATATAGATAAAAGGCGTGTGTTTACAACTTACTTTATGTATGTAAATCAAAACAATTTAAATTGTATATAATTCAAATATTTATTATAAATCTTGCATTTTGAAAATCAAAATAATATATAAAAATTAATTTTAAAAAAATAATAATATAAATAAATAATTTTTCACGAGTTAACTATATAAATAAGTTTCGAAATACATTAAAGTAAAGTGATTTTTATTCGTCCTAATCATTTATTTTCTGGTTTGCATGATTAAGTTTAACTTGATTTTGTGCAAACGATTAAGAGTAAACATTTAAACTAATTATTACTAAGTGCTGATGTGACGAACAATTAGGCAAATAATTTTACGGAATTATATCAAGTTAAAAAAAATTGTTATGAATAATAACATAAATAATTTAAATAATATAAACAATAATTTTTAATAATTTAAATTATTTCAATATTAATATATTTGTAAATATATTTATATATAAGAAATTAGAACCTAAAACTTGTGGTGGAAAATATAAACATTTTATCTAAAGCAAGCAAAGCAAAAAAATTTAACAATTATTAAACTAAAAAACTTAATTTTTTTTAATAAAATTTCAAAATATTTTTTTTTTAAATAAAAAATAATTTTGCAATTTTATTTTTATAATTTTAATTAAAAAAAAAAAAATTTCCAAAAAAAATTTTAATTTTTGATAAAATTTATTGAATTATTTTAAAATTATTATAAAATAAAAATAAATTTAGCTTTATTTCATTAAATTTTAAATTTATAATGATACATGTCATTGGCATTAACATTAAATTAAAAAATATAATTTTTGTTTCGCAATGGAAACTAACCATAATCAATAAAGTTAATCTAGATAATTAGTCATAAAGTGCATTTTTATAAAAATTAGTTATTATTCCAAAGGTCGCCTAATATTCAAAAATAAAAATGTATATTTTTCAATTTAAACTATTTAAAATTTATAATTTTATTAATAAATAAAAAATAAATAAATTATTTTAATTTCTATTAAAATTAGTTAAAATCCATTAATCTTAAAAATTTTAAAATAGTTAATAAAAATATGAGTGGTTAATTGTAACGATTCATAAACTAATCTTTTTTATCATCGGTTTGTCAAAGTTTGAATACTTTGTTTGATAATTTTTTGTTAGTAGATAAACAAAAACAAGTATGTTGGCTATGATAAAAATGGTTTAATAAATTTAACATTTGACAATAATAAGATCATGAATGAGGTGTTTTTCACTTGGGTAATGATGCAATGATAATCATTGGCCATGAACATTGGTTCTGCTTACGAGCGTGAACATCATCATCAATAGATTTTATTTATCTCTAAACAAACCAGATTAGGTCAAGCTTGATCAGACTAGAACAAGTTAAAACAGGGTTGATTCGTGATCTGAATATAAAATGACCGCTATCACTGGCTATTTATTGAAAATACTAAGTTTTTGCATTCGTTTAAAAATTGGTTAGAACGTTTTTTCTTTTATCTGTATATTTATTTTTTTTTTTTTTACAGCCTGTTGTTTAAAGAAATATAAGCTCAGTTGCAATTATGGCCTAATCTCACCACATACTTATGGCAAACGTGTAAAATAGAACTTAAAATAAATTATGTGAAAATGTTTTTAATTTCCAAACATTTCAAACCTCTTTTTGTAATATTTTGAAAGTCAAAACAGTATTAAGTTTTAGCACAATGTGTTTAATTCAAAAAGGTATATCTGTAAACATTTCATAAATTTTTAATAAACAGTTTGCTGTAATCATCTAGGGCTATTTTTTTTACTTGTCAAAACTCTTGACTAGTATTTTGATCTGTTTAAAATTGTTTCTTGTCTTTGAAATTGTATTACATTCAGATTAAATTTGAGAAGCTCTAAACTTATATAAAAATTATATACATAATAAATTTAACGACAAAAAAGAAATCGCAAAATTATTTAACTTTGAATTATTTAGTAGAAATATAATATTTATTAAATAAATAATAAATAAAAGTTAAATATTTTTTATTAGTTTAATATTTTTTATCTTTAAAGTTTTTATATCTTTAAAATTTGTTTTAATTAGTTTTATCAATATTAATTATATATTTTAAACTACCTCAAACAATAAATTGTTTAAACAAAATATACATTTAATAATTTTTATCATTTCAACATATCTAATAAATATAGCTACTATAATTTAATTGTGTTTATAAAAAAATATTTTTAATTAAATAAACAAATTAAACAAAATAGTAAAAAAAAATTTTTTCTTTTTTGAATTTTTAAAAAAACAATTAATATTAAAATTTAATTTATATAAGAATTTTATTTTAACTAAATTTTTTTTTTAGTTTGTATTTTTTATATCTAGCAAATTTAAATCTATTAAATTTCAATTTTTATTTATTTAAATAATTATTTTATTATTAAATTAATTTATAATTTTTATAAAAAAGTTAATTTTTAAATTGGATTAATAATTTTTTATCTTTTGGATTATTATACATATTTTTATTAAATTTAAAGTATACGATTTATTTTTAATAATAGCATTATATAAAAATTAAGTTTTTTAATAAAAATTTTTAAAATAATTAATATTAGACTTAAACGATAAAGTAAGTTTTATTATAGTTTTAAGTTAAAAAATTTTTTTTTATTTATAAATTTTAAAAAAACTAAGAAGATTTTGTAATGATAAATTTGATTTTAAAAATATAAATTAATAAATTAATTATAAAAATTATTTAGATATTATAAGTTTATATAAAAATTTATTAAATTTATGTTAAAAAAATAATTTTTTAATTTTAATTTTGATTCAAATTTTAAAATTAAAATGTCTTAATTGTTTAAAATATTTTTTTTAGCATAATAAGAAAAACTTTAGAAAAAAAAAAATTTTTAATTAAATTGTTTTTTAAAATAAAAATTATTTTTTTAAATTATTATGATATAATTTAACTTGATTTTTATGTAAAATTCAAAAACAAATTTTGGTAATTTTATATTAATAAAATAATTTTACCATTAACTAATTATAAAATTATTTGTTTATTTTTATAAATTAAGTTGCTAAGCTACATTTTAATACAAAAATTTATCTTTATATTTGAATTTAGATTTGATTTCACTTTTTAAGTTAAAACTAATAATCTAGACAAACGTATATTTTTTTTATTTTGATAATAATTTATTATGGATTTAATTTTATATTTGTTAATGTAATTTAAAATTTTATTTTTTTTAAAATTTATTATAAATTTATCTTAAAAATCTTATTATAAAACAAATTTTTTTTTTAACTTTATAATTATTATATATATATATATTAGTATAAACTAAGTAAATATACAAAATAATTATAAAATACTAAAAATGAATATATATCAATTTAATTTTTTTTACTACTAAAATATTTAAACAAATTATTTTAAAATATCATGCAAATTAATTTTAAAATTAAATTTATAAATAAATATAAATAAACTGAAAATATAAATTGAAAATATCATATATTATCATACATTAAGATATTATATAGTATTATAAATTATTTAAAACAATATATTTTACTTTAGAAAAATTGATTATTTAATTTAATTATTAATTATTAAGTTTTTTATGGTAAAAAAAAAACCTGTTGAAATATTTAAAAATACTTGTTTAAATCTGTTTAATTTTTTTTTTAATAAATTATTAGTTGATGTAGAACGGAAAACTACTATTAACCTCTAAGACTTAAGTAAAGCCCTAACGTATCAAAATGCTAAAAGGACAGTAAAGAATAGAAAGGGTACAGGTACTGCAGACCTTACCCTGTAATCTTAAAACCTTTTAAATTTGTCATAAAGAAAAGATCAGGAGAGACACGTTGATGTCACATTATATATCTAGAAGTAAAGGTTGGTGTAAACCTGACGAAAGTCTCCGTAAACTTATTACAATATTAAAAGGGACAACGATAGAAGTGTAACTATCGGTCATTAATTGGTCAATTCACTGATACCCTTTTGTAGGTTAGGCAGCGTGATAGTAGATGTATCATTATTAAAAGCCCTTTAAAAGAAACACAGACAGGTTTCGAAAGACAGTATAATTTATGCTCAGCTAGGAAATTATTCTTGTGTATAGCATTTCATTCTATTAAATAAAAGGGATAAAATCCTCCTTCTTAGTTCCTTAATTTCTTTACTAAAAATTAAGTATCTGCAACACAGTTAATTTATTACTCAATTATTTTTATTTTTTAATTGGTTAATGATTTTTTTTATATTTTTATTAATTAAATAACATCAAAAGTATATTCATATGTTTTTAATATAAATTTGTATTTAAACTTTAATAAGCTTGTCTTTTATTTTTTATTTACTGAATTGAAAATTTTCTCAAACTATATATAATGGTCCAAATAACTTTAAACGTGATTCACTTGATGTTTTACTATGTGACAAGGTTTTTTTGACTTAGCAAATCCATGTATCTTGTATTTGAATCCTACTCGTACATTTTGTTCATACATCTTTTTATAAGCCTTTTTGAAAGTTTTTTGAGCTGATTATTTTTTGTTGATGAGGTTTGCTTACTGGTATTTATTTATTTTTTTTTTAGCCTTGTGGTTTTTTAAAATTTTTTGTTCTAAATCGCAGCAATTATACTAGATTTGTCTGTTTTTTTTTTAAAAAAAAAAAAAAAATAAAAAAAAAAGACTAAAAAAATACTGATGGTCATTGTTATCAAATTTTTTAAATATTTTTGTGAAAGAATGCAGAACATTTTTTTTTAACACTGTTTCAATTATTTTTGGGAAAAATATTCTTCTTTTATTTATTTTTAACACCAGTTTTTGTTTGATAATTATTAGAAGTATGATGAAAACAAAAATTAACAGATTTAGATACTAATGATCTGCAATTAAATAGCGAAAATCTATCATAATTAACCAAGTTGGATTCAAATTCAGAAATCAATTGTATTTTAACATGCCTATTGTTTTTCAATTCAGATACAATTTGAATTAAACGTAAACTACAATTCATCATTGGTAATAACGCTAAAAAAATTTTACAAAAATATATATAGTTAAAATATTATAAAAATAATTAAAAATATTTAAGAAATTGAAAACTTTCTAAAAAATAATTAATCAACTTAAATTGTAAATAATTTATTATAATTAAAATTGATGTTAAATATTAATCAATATTGTATATTGAATTATTATGTATTTAGTCAAGTTTGCTTTATTTTTACGTCACTTACATAAACAAAAACTAAAAAGATAAATTACAATATATTGAAACCAACGCATTATACTTAATTATTATTATACTTATGTCAATCTAAAATCAGACAATCTTAAACTTTATTTGATAAGTTCAAATACCAATTTTGATTTTTCTTATTTTGCAATTAGATTTTTACTAAAAAAAAAATTATACTATTAATAATCAAAAGTTAAACACTATGGTCACTAAGCAAGTTGGATTGAAAAGAAACACAAATGAAACGAAAATTTGTGTAGTTTATAAAAAAAATTATAAGTTATATAAGAAGTTGATTGTTTTCGTTTGGTTCAGTTGAAACTTAATGCTATATTCCGTTGGCATTAACATATTTGGATTTACATTTAAAATTCATTTTATTAATTTTTTCATTAATTTTAGTTAAATTTTTAGTTAAAATTTTAATATTATTTAAGAACCAAACATTTTTTTTAAAGTTTAATTTATTAATTCAAACTTAAATCGTAATTATTTTTTAGTTCAAATTTTGGTTTGATTTATTTTGATTATACTAATTTATTGAAGTAATTTTAATAAAATTATACGTATAAACTATTGATTTCATTTTTACTTATTTTTATTCACAATTATTTTCTAACTTTTGTTTCCATTTTAATTTTGTTCTAAATTGTTTTTTCACATTTAATAGCATTGTAGTTTTTATACAGTTTAAATCTGCTTGTTACTACTTGCAAATTATTGGATTATTTAATGGAAATCATTGGCTTTTTTATATTGAACTATACTATCCATCCCTTAATTATAAAAATCTATAAATTATAAATAAGAAAATACAAAAAAATATAAAAAAAAAACTTAATATATTATGTTACATCCAATAAAAAAGTAAATAAGTTTAAAAAAAATTATCTAATTTTAAAAAAATATTATAAACTAAATTAATTGATACATATATTTTTTATAAAAAATTAAAATAAATTTTATAATTTATAAAATTAATTAAAAAAAAAATAAAAAAAAACATATTACTTTTTGATTTATTAACAAAAAAATTGAATATTTATTAAAGAATGTTTATTAAAAAATAAATAAGGTATAAATTAACATAATAAAATTTTATTTAAAACTTATAATTTAAATAAATTAAAATTATTAAGTATTTTTTATTTAAAATAGATTTAATGAATTTTTACCATTGATTTAAATTTTAAAGCTATTGTTTATTGATGTCAATATTCAAATGTTTAATTGTGATAAATTTTAACTATAATTATAAAATAGCATATTGAACTTATAACTTAAATTTAAAATAATTTAAAAAAAATATATTTAGTTAAAATAATATTTGATAAATGAATAATGATTTAAAAAATAAATTGTAAGATTTAATTTTATATAATAAATAACAAAAATTGATTAAAAATAATAAAAAGCAAAATGATCAATATTTTGATAATTTTTTAATTTTTTTAATATTAATTTTGTCTTACAATAATAAATTAAAAATTAAAAAAATAATAATAGAAAAACAAAAAATAAAAAGCTATAAATCATTATTTATCTTTATAATTTAACTATCTATTTAACATAAATAAACAAGCAATAATAATGCATAGTTGTATTTTACTATTATAAATATTTTTGTACATATATTTATTTTTACAAATAAGTTTTTAATTTATAACTAATATAATTTTTAAAAAATTAATACTAAATAAATTTTTTACAAAAACAAAATTCATAAAATTCAAAATTTATTCTATTTTTCTAAATAACAATGTTTTATAAAAAAATATATTCTTTATTTAAATATTTTTATTAAAACATAAATAAAGCAATCGTTGTTTAATTAATAGCTTTATTTTACTTTGTTTATTGCAATTTTAATTTAGTAAGAAAAAAATGGCTAAATAACGGACAAAAAAACAATTAGAAAACTTATAAAAAAAGATAAAAAACTAAAATTGCATTAATTTAACACAATATAAAAGTAATAGAAATTAAAATTGAAAATAATGTTATAGCAGAAAACAAACCTTTGCCTTGAAAACGTTTTCAACATTTGTTTTAATATTTTTTTTACTTAAACAATTATGATCTTAATTAAAAATGATTTTTAGTGTTCGAATTATGTCAATTGAAGGTTTGCAACCAGGCTCCTCCGTTTTTTTAGTGATTAAACTTCGAAGTAAAAAAATTTTAATTTAATTTACATTTTTAAATTTTTGAAATTAATTAAATTTGTATCTTAATTTTCATCTAATTATAATATATAATTATAATTCTATTTGATCTATTTGAAGAAAATTCATTTAGCAGTCCTGTAATGTGTATACAAAGTAAAAATCATTTAATAAATAAAGTAAGTTTACTGTTTAAATTTTTTTGTTTTAAATATATAAAAAACATTTGTTTTCAGAATTTGATTTGGCGTAGTGATAAAGATATACAAGCTGATGACATTCTTACAATTCAATTATATAAATATAATAAATTTTTTTTAAACACGTAAATATATTTTATTTAAATTAGTTTTAATTAATAAAATGTTTAATTTGATGTTCACAAAAAAAATAATAACTTTATGTTAATAATTTAAAATTAATAATAAAAAATAAATTTTAAAGAACACTCAAATAATTATTAAAAATTTGAATTATTCTTATCGTTAATAAATATTAACAATATTTTATTTTTATATTAAAATCAACGTTTTTTAAAAAAAAACGCCTTTATTCGATAAATATAAAATGCGTTTTGTAGATAATAATTATTTTAATATTTGTTTTTCCGTATTTATTAAATAAAAATTAAAATATTTTTTTTATATTAATTGTTTAATTTAACTAGGCATCTGGCTTGCCATAATATTTTGATGGAAAATTATGCACCTGAAAGAATCTATTCAATTTACCAATTATTAAACAGCCAACATAAAGTTCATTTAGAACTATATTATGAAAATACTGAAAAAGAAATAGAAGTGCTTTATAATCAATTACATAATAATAAATTTTGGAGGTAATTATTTTAATTATTTTATTCATTTTTTTTTAGCTAATTTATGTTATTAAATATTAAGTTTATGTTCTGTCTTAATAAGGTTAATTTAGATGATTCAAATTCAATTTTTACAACTATCAATTAATTTTTTATTGTGATTTTTTGTAACTAAATTAAACTTCATAATTTACTTATTTTTTTACTTTTTTTTTTTATTTAGTTTTTCATTTGATCCAAAATTATTTCAAGAAGCTATTGTATCTAATGATGAAGTCTTTAACTCAAGTTCTTCATCTTTTACGCAAAATTTAAATTTCACAAAAGAAAAGTATAAAAAAAAAACTTCTTATGGAACTTATGTATTAAAGTAAAATTAAAAAATATATATTTATTTTAAAATATTAATAAAATTAGAAAAATTAAAGTTTATGTTCAAAAAATAACTTTTAAATTTAATCCATATTAAACTAATTATGAAATTTATGTAAATCCTAGTTAAATTTAAACGACCAATTTATATAATATCTAGTTTTTTATATTACTTTAAATTTATATTTGAACTAACTTTAGAATGATTGATTTGAGCGCAATTCATAAACAATTATTTTATTTTATTTTTTAATCAATAATAAATTAATATTCAAAAAATTAAAAAATTTTAAACATTTAACTATTTTAAAAATTATTAAATATTATATTAGAAATTCTATATTAGATATTAGAATTTAATATTAGAGTTTTATTAAACTAATTTTTATAATTTAAATTTCTAATTAAATTAAATATATGATGTTAAAACTACAATTATTAAAAATATTCCTAACAAATAAAAGAAAACATAAATAATCAAAATATTACAAATGTGACAAATGAACTTTATGTAATTACTCAAAAAAAAAATTGTAAATATTATTAATTTTCAATATATTTTTATTAAAATTTTTTGCAAAATTAAATTTATCATTTTAAAAGTCAAATTTTTAAAAATTTTGGTAATTTTTTATTAATTCGATGCAGCTAATTGTTGTAATTAGAGCTAACTCCAAGTTACAATGACTTTCAACGAGTTTTTTATGGCTTTCATTCAAGTCACGTTTGTAGATGTTTGCGAATTTTACTCTGACCTGGTCAAGTTAAAAGTTTGAACCTGGTCTAGGCTCAAATGATTTAAAGTTTAACACTTATCGAGACTGCTCTGTGTACGTGTGTGGTCTAACTCAGATGAAATGTACGAGTTTTAATGCATTAAAACAGACCTAAACACAATTTAGTACTCAGGTCACTGTTCTAGAACTTTGCACAATCAAACATGCTTTTTGTAACTACTTTTCATTATTATTTATTATTAATATTTTTTAATATTTATGTTTATATTTTTTTTTTTCTCATGTATTTTTTTAAACACATTATTTTCTCAATTTGATGTTTACACGTAAATCGTTTTCATTGTAAGAAGTTGCAATAGGTTTAAATCTCTAGTTCACAAAAACCGCCTTTTTAAAAGCTAAAGGTTAATGATTTTTTTTTATTAAATTTAATTTTTTAAACTTTATAAAATGCTTAAAAATATTTATTCAATATAAAAAATAAAAAATTTAAATTTTTAAAATTATCAATATATTTATTTAATTTTCTATTAATTTATTTTTGTAATTAAACTTTTTTTTTAAAATTAGTTTATTTTTAAATTTTATCTTTTATCTCCTAAATTTAATTTTAATATTAAGATTGAAAATTAAATTAAATTATTTTAAAATATACTTTAAATTTTATTATTATGTTATTAAATTAAATTGTTTAAATTTAAAATTAATTTTAATGTATATAATGGTTTATATTAAAATAAAATAATTTTTCAATAAAATTTGTCAAGTTTTTTTAAGATAAAACTAATTTTATTTTATTTAACAGTTAATCAAAAAAAATTTTAAAATCAAATTTTATCGAACTATAGATTAATGTTTTTATTAGAAGTTTTAAAAAATTTATTTCTTATTTTATTTTAGACTTCAACGATTTGTTTTTACTGTTAAACCATTAAAAAAAAATTATTCTTTTTTAAACTAATGTTTAAAACTTTTAATAAATAACTTTGCAACTATAAAAAAAAATAATTTCTAGAAAAATTAAAAAAAATTTTGACTATTTTTGTAAATCTAATAAAATATTAAAATTGTCTTAGTTTAAAAGCATTGATCCATAAATTAGCAAAATAAAACTATTTTTATTTTTTTAAATTATCAATAATTACATCATTAAGCAAATTCGATTAAAATACAAAAAACAGATAAAATTATATTATAAAATTTAAACTTTTTTTTAAATTTTAATGCATTACTCAAAAAAAAAAATAATAAATAAAATAAAAAAAAAAAACAAAAAAATGTACGAATATACTCCTTAAACTTATATAAAATTAAAAAAAAAATCAAAAAATTAATTTAAATATATAAAAAAAAAAATTAATTTTAGATTTAGCTTTGTTTAAAAATTAATTATATTATTTCAAAAATTAATTTATCAAATAAAAAATTAAAAAAAAATTTGAAAAAAAAAACATAAATAAATTTTTATTAAACATATTAAGCTAATTTGTTTTTCATTTTCAACTGTTCAAATTATTTGCCAATGAAAACGTGTTAACGTTGTCAAAATTAGTTTACTAATGTCAATATTATTTTATAACATAATGGATATTATTTGAATAATAAATTTTTAATATTTTGATTTTTTTTTTTAACTTTGCATCAAATATTTTCTTATTTAATTTCAATTTCAAATTGTATTTTTTTTTTTGAAAAAAATATTTAAAAAAAAAATTATAAAAAATACTGACACAATTTGAAAATAAATATTTTATATTTAAATATTTAAAATATATTTTGCGTTTTGATTTTTTAAGTAATTTTATACTATAAACATAAAATTATTATTCACTTAAGATAAATGAACAAATAAAACTAATAAAAAAAGTAATAATAAAAATATGAAATAATAATTCACTTGCTATTTGCATTTATCAGCTTAAATAAAACCACAAGAGATTTGTTTTATTTCTTATGTAACAAAAAAATCTTTCAAGTTTTGTATCAGTAAATTACAGATGTTTTGATATTAAAATAGCTGACCATCTAAAACCATATCTTCTGCCAATCAAATAATTTATAGGAGTGTGCTCATTAATAAAAGGGGTCTTATTGGTTGTGTTTTTGCATATATGAGTCATTTTTGTAGTAAAATGTTAATAGCTTCAAGTTTCAAATAGTAAACTATTTTTGTCTAATTTTCATTATATTGAATTTTTTTTAACTTTTTTTTTATTTTTATTTTTTTATCATCATAATTATATTATATAAATAAAATATAATTATGATATGAAAAAAATATAACTATTATAGAAGCTTCACTACAACATTGTATGAACCCAATTCAATTTTCTAGTTATATTTTTTATTATTAATTTGATTGAGTTTGAAATTTTGTGATTTTTTGTAATCTTAAACGTTGTCTTTGATTTGATTACTAGTTTTTTTATTCATTTTCTAATCTGTCAGGTGTAATTTCAGCAAAATAAATTTTCATTATCTTTTGCAAAACTAAATCTAACATGCTTAATATGTATGTTGGCTTATTTTGTAGGACATTAATTTTAGTTGGAATAAACAATTAAAGTCAAGATATTTATCAATTTACTTTGTATGTGTTTATTGGTAAGTAAACAAATTGTGAAAAACTAATAAAATCAAAGATATTGAAAATGCTAATAGAGAAGGAAAACTAATAAAAACGCAAGTGAACATATAATGAATAAAGAAAACTCAGTATACCAATCAATACAACCATTATCCACAACTTCTTAGGGGCTAAACTACTTTATAAAACAGATTGAAATGTACACAAAAAATGTCTTGTTCTAATGTTATTATCTCAAGTGGTTAGTAAATCAAAATTAAGTTTTTTGAACACTAATGTTTAATTTTCATTAGGTCATTACATTTAATGTGCTGTTTTATTTTGATGAAATTTAATACTTTAATAATCTAAGTCATTTATTAAGTTTAAAAATTTGAAAAACCAGCAGATCAGAGTAAGTTGAAGAAATAAAGTTAAAAATGGGTAAAGAGGTTTGAAAGTGGTAAAGACAATTTATATTTCGCCAATATAAGAAATTTGTTTTAAATTATTGACTGAAAATAAATATTGTGTTTAACTTTTTAGCGTTTGAATGAGAATAAAAAAAAATGTATTTAATGTAATTTTGAGATTTATAAACTTGTGCAGCTCAAATAGAGCAATTTGCGAATTTTGAATTTGGCGCTTTTTTAGCAGAAGCTGTCAAGAACTGACTTTAAATAAAAACAACTTAACTAGTTAGTTTGGTAATAGTTTGATACAAAAAATTGCGATGATAAATAAAAAGACATTGGAAATGGTCTAAACATTTTAAATGTTTTTTAAAGTGTGTGATTTGTGTGAAATGAATGAACCATAATACTTTATTCCTATCACGTTTGCGTCAATTTATTAAACTGGCTATTTTGTGCGCATGCAAATTTATTTTAATCTAGTTGGATTTTTGGTAATTTTTTTATTTTTCTCAACCAAGAGTTTAAATCGAGACTTATACCTTAACAGGTTTTTCTAAGTAGTTTACTTGGCTAAGTGCCTTTTAAATCTTTATTATCAGTAATTTTAAATTTCTTCCTATCAGTCGATCAAGCTTTAGGTGAATTTCTTAAAGACAATTCCATTTTTTAATTCGCTTTTTTAAGGTCATAATGGAATATCAAGCTGAAAGAATGAATGCCAGCGAACCTGGGTAACTTTTTTCAATAATGTATATTGCAATCACATTTAAGTTAATCATTTTTTAAACCAGTTCTTTTGCTTACCGAACTTTCCAAGACCGGATACCTCATATTTTAGTAACTGCCATGGATCATTTTCATAGAACGTGGAAATCTTATTTGCAAAATTTTTTTCCACATTTAACTGTTAAACAAATTGCCGAACAAGAATCATTACAAATTGTTGGTAAATTCAGCAAACTTAGATATGAAATCATGACAAATAAACCGTTGCTTACTTTAAGTGATGGAGGATCAGACATGCATATTTGGAATAATAAACTCGAAGATTTTATTGAAAAACACAAAAAAGAACCAACTTATTTTGATTCACCCATGCTTTACACTGAGTGTTATGTATATAGAAGTATAAAAGATATATTCGGTAATACCTGTTATTTCAGAAATTTTGATGTTTTTGATCATATAAAACGTACCGGGTTAATTGAGGCAATAGATGCAACAAAAACATTACTTAATCATTTGTATGAACTTCCGAATAGAATTAATAATAATGAAAACGCTATCGATATAGAGTTTAAAAATTTTTTACAACTTTGTTTATGGGGAAATAAATGTGATTTATCTTTAAAAAGCAGCCATGATGTACTTGAAAATTTTAATTTATTAGAAGATTTAAAAAAAAATAAACATAAAATTTTAGTAAATAAAACGGAAAATATTTTGCAATTTTTTAAAAATTTAAAAAATAAAAAAAATTGTCGAATTGACATTGTTTTAGATAATGCAGGTTTTGAATTAATTGCTGATCTTGTATTTGTTCAAATGCTTACAACTTGTGACTTTTTAAATGAACATGCAATAATTAGATTCTTTCCAAAAGTCATGCCGTGGTTTGTTTCTGATGTATTAGAAAAAGATTTTTATTGGTTATTAAATTATATTGAAAAACAAAATGATCAAATTTTAAAACATTTTGGTTCACATTGGAAGAATTTACTTAAAACTAAAAAATGGCAAATAATAAATAAAGATTTTTGGTCAACACCTTATGAATATTGTGAAATGGAAAAATTTGATAAAGAATTATATCAAGATTTATGTAATTCAGATTTAATTTTATTTAAAGGTGATTTAAATTATCGTAAATTAGTTAGTGATATGGATTGGGATGTAACAACAACATTTGAAAAAGCTTTAAGAGGATTTTTACCAACCAATATTGCAGCATTTAGAACAATAAAATTTAAACCTGTTGTAGATTTAAGTTCAAAAGATATAATAAAAGATTTACCAAATGATTGGAACTATTCAGGAGAATATGCATTAATACATTTTTATAAAAAATAATTTAATAATATAAGAAAGATTTAATTATTGTATCTTAATATTAACCCAGTTGGTGCTGTAATACTAAAAAATATGTATAAAAAAAATGATAAAAAAAAAATGATAATAAAAAATTAAAACTTACCTCTGAACTGAATTTGAACCAATTATTTCTAAAATAAAATATTGAATAGGAATTTTAATATTGTTTGGCATTTCTCTTTTTTCTAATTCACTTTTTAATATTTCATGAAATTTAGATTTTTTAATCATATTTAGTACGCTTTTTTTGCCAAATTCAAACATTTTGAAAAATTCACCACAATTTGGAATTGATACGAGATAAATTCCTACTGTACGATTCATGGCAAGTACTCCTTTTCGAACTAATTCCTTAATATTTACTTCATTAAATAAGTGTTTATCAATTAATTCTTGTTTGCTGATTCGTGGTGAGGTATTTTCTTGTATACATTTCCAAAATTTATCTTTAGAAGTGAAAAACATTTACTTTTAGAATATAATTAATTTAATTATTTTACCAAAAATGGGTCCAGTTATTAATTTTTGTAAATGCTCTTTATATTCTGCCATATCAACTAAAACTAACTCATTACTAGACATAGTTGTGCCCATAACAAAACCTTTTAATATTTTTTTTTGAATAAATTCATCCTAATTTAAAGTTATTAAATTTTTAAATTCAATTAAATTTAAATAAAAACATAAATACTTATTTTTTTTATTGCATACCACAGTTTTATCTACAATAGTTTTATCTGAAATTAATGCATATAGCTGGTGTTTCCAAACAATTGCAGGAAGTTTACCATTAAAATAATTTTTTGGAAACAATTGTTTCAAATAATTTAAAGCGCTTTCCGTACTGTTTTCATCAATTAAAACTGTTTTGATTAAAAAAATATATAATTTAAATATATTAATTTGTAATATAAAATTAAGTAACTTTTATTTAAGATAGTTAATAATTACTTGGTCGAGATGTACGTTGTCTTTTTTGAGTATTTATATCAGTTTCGTTTACTCTTTTATTTTTATTCATTTTTAATTTAATAATAAATCAATAAAATAATTTTAATAAAATTAACAGTTTATTTAATAAACAAATAAATTCTTATTAACCATTTAAACTAATCAGCTGTAATTTGGCGCCGTTTATTAAAATATTTTAAAAATTAATTTTTTTTATTTATCTATTAAAAAAAATTCTAAATATTATTTAATTGAAGAATTACATTTTCTAGAACTTAATATAAGTTTTGTGTTTAAAAGTGATCAAGTTTATATTAATTAAAAAATCAATTAATATGTAAATGAAAAATTACATGGTTTTAAATTTTTGATCTTGCTATTTACGTTAATTATAATGGAAAAAAATACATTTTTTTTTTTAACTTAAATTAAAATACTAGAAAATAATAAAATTTATTTTTCTTTTTATGAATTAAAATGATTAAAAACTTAATTACTCAACAGATGAATAGTATAATTTTAAATTAAAATCTTTGTATGTGTCTAGTTTGAAAGTAATGTACATAGATAATTATTTTTTTGAGTATTTCATAAAAATAACAAAAAAATTAAAAAAATGCTAATTTAGTATAAAGTAAATAAAATTAAAATTTTTAAAAAAGTAATAAAATTTAATAAAAACAAGTTGATATAGTAATTATGATTAAATATAATAAAGATTTTATTTATTATAATTACCTAATCACGAAAAAAATATTTTTTTTTAATTAGTTTTAAAAATTAAAACTTTGTATGAAACTAAAAAACAGATATTAAAAAATATATATATTGAAATTTTTGTAAAAAAAAGATATGTTAAAATTAAATAAAATAACAATCATAAATAAATAATTATTTTAATGTTAACTAAAACAAATAAATAGACATATAAATGTAGACATTTTTCCATATTTTGTCAATTTTTTACATTATAATATAAATAAACATTTTAAACTATGTAAGCTATGGCAAAATCATAAATTTTTGCTTTTGTTTTGAAAATGATAAATTCTGATTAATAGTTGTGGTTTGATTTCTTTATTTCAGTAAACAACAACAATTATGAATTTAATTTTAAAGTAGCAAAAGTGAAAATGAGTAACGTTCTTAAAGCATTAATCAATTTTGCATTATAATTTAAAAACATGAGCATTTGAATCTAAAATAAATTTTAAAAATAGTCTTTATTTTAATCATAGAACATATGTTAAAAGACAAAGCTAAATAATTATATAATAATTAAAAATTATTGATAAATAAAGCTAATTAATAAAGCTAATCACATGAATAGAAACTGAAATTAAGCTAGAAAAAAGCTAAACTTAAACAGAAGCATACAAGAAATTGAATTGTACTGCATATTAACTGTAAATTTTGAAAGTGAGTTATTTGGAATCTAATAATTTGATCAAATTTCTTTTGATTTAAAAATGACTAAGAAAGTAGTTCATTTATCGATGAATGAAAATCATGTATATTAGTGGATAATTTTATGGTTAATTTATTTTGAAATGAAAAATATAAGCCTAAATATGCAATATGAATGAGTTGGCGATTGCAATCTAATGTAACGAAATGAAAAGTTGCAAATTATTCATTGATAATTAGAAAGCATTAAAATGATTTCATTAAATTATTAAATATAAAATTTATGTACACCTAAGTTATTTTAAATAAAATAAGCAGATTATAATAGTGTTTTCATATTTAAGAGTGTAAACTTCTTAACAATCAATTTCACAAAATTCGTGCTTATTGTACTTATCAACAAACAAGAAAAGATAGTTTTTTTTTTTATTTTGATTGAACTTTGATTTCCAGTATATGTATATATAAGAAATTGAACAATTGAGAACAAACGAATACAATAATTTTAATATTAGGGATTAGTCCATATATTTAGAACAAGCCAATTGGTTTCCAGTAAGCTTTTTCCGCTCTTAAACAGTTTTTTTTTTTTAAAACTAGTTAAGGCAAACCAGACTGTTTTGGCAAATGCAACCGTTTGGCAAAAGAAACTGTTTATAAAATAAAACTGTTTATAAAATGAAACTGTTTATAAAATGAACTGTTTTGAAAGAAAACTTTCGGTGAGTGAGATTTTTATTGGCAAAGGTCAAACAACAGGTAAAAGACAAGGTAATACAACGGCCAGAAGATGGCAGAAGAAAAAGGGCCGGCCAATGGGATGTGTCTAACGGCTATTATGAAAGCAAAGACACACGTGAGAAAAAATATTAATTAAAGAGTACAGATGGTGCCACAAAAAAACCCTGTTTTGCTCTTTAAAAGCTTTTTCCAACTATAACGCCCTCTATAATGCAAAAAGTTCAAACAACGGTTTCAATCAAACTAGAGGCGGCAAATTGCTCAATTGCCATCAAGTTAAACATTTTCTCAGCACATTCCAGTTATACACAATTGATAAACACGTAAAACAACAGCTGAAAAACAACAACACAACTAGAAAACAACAACGAAACAACAACGAAACAACAACGAAACAACAACGAAACAAATAAACAACTAAAACAACTAAAACAACTAAAACAACTAAAACAACTAAAACAACTAAAACAACTAAAACAACTAAAACAACTAAAACAACTAAAACATCTAAAACAACTAAAACAACTAAAACATCTAAAACAACTAAAACAACTAAAACATCTAAAACAACTAAAACAACTAAAACAACTAAAACAACTAAAACATCTAAAACAACTAAAACAACTAAAACAACCAAAACAACTAAAACAACCAAAGCAACTAAAACAACTAAAACAACCAAAGCAACTAAAACAACTAAAACAACTAAAACAACCAAAACAACCAAAACAACTAAAACAACAATTCATCAGTACAGTTTATTTTTGTCCAAACTGCTCTTAAACGCGTTCAATTAAATTGTGTGCCAATTTTACTTTAATTGCTCAAATACTAAAAAGTGCGGTAAGATTTAAATTACTCTTTATATTAAATATTGTCTACCTGTCCACAGTTGTTTCAAACTCACTATAAACTCCTCTAAACCTAAACTTAAATCTTAAACCAAACCTTAAACCAAAACCAAAGCCAAATCCAAAATCAAACTAACACCAAATTTAAATTCAAACTTATTTGAAAACGCTTTTTCCAATCACTTTCATTTATACTTGTGAATGTGTTCCGCTTTTTCATTACATCCATTTTGTGACAGATGAGTAAATTATGCCTTTTTTTTTCAGCAAAACAAATATTTAATGTTTGCTGTCTAAAAACTAAGGCTAACAAGTGTGTGTTGTGAAACTTGAACTAATGTACTCTCGTTCTACTTATAATCAAAGGATTTACATTTGGTGCAGGTAAGCTTTATCTAAAATATGAAATATGCTTGTCACATTTTCCAGCATCTTTTCAACACTAACTGAAATGTTTCTTTTAATTAATTCAACCACTATACTCATCTAATTCGCTCAACTTAGTATATTCATTTAAAATACTTAATCAAAAAATTATTTATTTAATAAACACCTAAACATTAATATGAATAAAAGTCACATCAATTTAATTCGTAAGCTTACTTTAAACATCGCTTAATTACTACCTGTGTATTGATTAACCCTGCCTTTACTTTCGTAAAATGATTAGTTTTTTTTGCCGCTTTATTCATCATTTTTTTAATTCAACACTCGCAAGTTTAACAAATTTAATCATCAAACTTAAACCTTAAGATTTCTCTCAAAAATTTAAATGGGTATTAATGATTTTTACAAAAAATCAATAAAAAAATTCAACTTTTTAATTCAACATAAAAATTTATACAAAACGGTCATTCATTTTTTTTCAACCTGTTCAACTCAAATCTTAATCTAAAATACACAGGTGTAATTATATTTTTTATTTGGTAAAAATAATTTATTTTATTTTTTACTTTTTTTATTACAATTGATTTCTATTCTAATCGAATTCCCAATCTATCAATTGCAATTTTAATATGCCAAATTTAGACAATTAATTATTTTTAAAACTCACGCTTTTCATTATTTTGAATGCTTAAACTGAATTATCCATGCTAAATCAAATTTTATAAGTTAAATTATAAAGGGCTCCTTTTATTTATTTAATTTTTTTTTTTATTATAAAATTTCGTCACAAATAAATTTGACTTTAAAGCAGTTCAAATAGCATTATTTATATATTAAATCAAATATTGTATTAAACTAGGATAAGTTTAAAATTTATTTAAACTTATTATTGATGTGTAATCCAAACTTTGTTCATAGTTTTAATTAAGGGCGCCCTAATGTTTCAACAAACCTAACTAAATAAATTTTTTTTTCCTTATTAAAACCAATTTATCACGGTAAATTATTTGTGTACCATTCTAAAATAAATTGTTTTTTACACTTTGTAAATACATTTACCTGCTTTCTATTTATTTTTTTCCGCTTAAAAACAATTTAATTTGATCATTTTTTAACCAATAGTGCAAATTTAAATTAAGATTATTTTTAATTGTTTTTATTTTTTTTAAATGCGTAGTTATAAAAATGCTATTAATATACGATCGCTGATTAATAAATAATTGCACAGATTCACGTTTATAAATGTATTTTTAAATTTTAGTTTATTTCATTATTATCTTTTCTTTTATTAATTTTAATAGGCGTGTTTTACTGATTCAGAGACAAAACATGTGAAATAATAAATTTATTTAATCATTTTTCAAGATTAGTTTTATTAAAAATATATATTTATCACATATTAGCAAAATATGATATTATATTATTTCACCTTGAATTTTTCTTTTATTATATTTACAATGACGTAACAAATTATTTCGAATTTTAATTCTTATTTTGTTGTTTAAGTTTTATTATCTAAATATTTAAAAAAAAATATATATATTTTAAACATTGTGACTAAAATAACAATATTTTAATTTTTCAATTAGTTTTAAAGTAACTTAATAAATATAATATATGCGCAATTAGATTAACACATGTTCATTTATAAATTTCAGTTTAAAATCGAAACAGTATTTTTTTAAGATAAAAATTTTTCTTACATATTTGAAAAGTGTTTTTAGTGAAAGTAATTCAATTTTTTTAATTGAAATTATTTAAATCTTGACATTATAAATTTAGTGTTAACATAATAATAGTGACAATTAAATAAAATTTTTCATATTATTTAAATTGTTTGCATCATTTTTTTTTTTAATTTCTAATTTACTAAATCAACAAACTTTGAATAATTAATTGAATGATTACATTAAATAAACAAAATTTAGATTTTTTAGGTTAATGCACTTTATTTTAATTTAACTTAACTTTAAATGTGAAAGTATATATAAATTTATTTTAATTGGATTAGTTATGAAAATAGTTAATGAAATTTCTAATTTAATTAATTTTGTTTAGATCAAAATTATTTCAATAAAAAATTGTGTAAATATTATTGTTTTATATATATAAAATTATTTATTTAAAAATTTTAATATTTAATTGTGATTTTATTTAAAATTAAATATGTTACGCAATAAAAATGATGAAAAAATATCTAATATAATAATTTAATTTATTTTTAAGTGAATAAAACTTTTTAATTTACATTTAATATTGTCACATTGTATAAATTATAAATTAATTACATTTTTAATTGAATTTAAATTATTGATGTACATTAAATCTTTTGAGTTAATATAATTTTTACATAAAGTGAAATTGTTTTTAGAAATTTTATTCTTAGTTTCTTTAATTAAAATTTTTTTTTTTAATTAAGTGTTAAAAAATAAATAAATTTTTTTATTATCAGTTAAAAAAAAAATTATGTAATTAATTTTAATGAAAATTTTTAAAAATTATTGCTTTGAATTGATCAAAATAATATAACTAAAAATAAAAATGATAAATCAAATATTGTTTAGAAATACAATTATTTATTTATTAAATATATATTAATTATAAATATTTGTAATTTTAATATTATATCGTTTTTTAACTTTATAATTTTTTATGTTTTATTTTTTTGAATGAATTTTAAAAAAAATTTTACTTTCAATATTTTTTTAACTTATATTTTAACGTTTAATTTTAAATTTTTAATTTATTTTTATATTTATATTATTAAAAACAAAATTAATATATTTAATATGAAAAATTTGTTAAGAAAAGTTTAAATAATAAAATACAATTTTTTTTTTCATAAGTTTAAAATTTTATTATTAATCAAAAAATAATAATTAATTAAATTATATATTTAAATATATAATAAATTATATATTTAATTATTCAGATTTTAAATTAAATAAAAGAAGATTTTCTTGTTTATGCTAAATTGACATCTTGACCAAATAAAATAAATCTAATTTACTGTTTGAGCACATTGAACTTAAAAAAAAAAACTTAATTAAATAATAAAAAAATTATGTTTAATAGTAAATATAATTAATTGTTTAATACAATTAAATATGTCAATAATATTTATTTATTAAATTAAATGTCTTATTTAAATATATAATTAAAATATTTTAATTTTAAAAAACAATTGAATGATACTTAAAATGATAAGTAAGGATATTAGACACAATTAAAATAAAATTCAAGGTGTTTTTTATACATTTGTTTACTGTTTTTAAAATTTTAATAAATGTAAATTTTTTTTACATTTATTTTATTTTTGAATAGTGTCATATTATTTACATTAATTAATAAAATTTAAGTTTAATGAATAATATGTTTAATTTTACTTTTTATTTTAAACGTAAGATTATAAATTTAAGTTTTTAAATTAATTTTCTAATTTTAATCTAAATAAAATTATAAAATAATGTTTTTAAGTGCAATTTATTTAATAATTCTTAGACAAGCAATATTGTTAATATAGTAATTTAAAAATGAATAATCAAACAGGTGTAAAAATGAAATAAGGTTGTAAATTTGTAATGCATTGGTTAAACAGATAAACAAGTTTTTCGACAATTTAGAAATAACTAACTTGCAATAAGCTAAGATGCAGTTGTTGATTTTTTATTCATTTGTTCATGTCGTTTACTGTAAAATATATTATCAAATATATCAAATAAAAGAAATGAAAAAAAAATTATAAGCTTTTGTATTAGTTATTTTTTGTAGTTAAATGATATTTATTAAAACTTAAATATTTTATTTATTGTCAATTTAATTTAATTAAATTATTGAATTTATTAATATTTATATATTAAATAAAATTGAAATTTTTTCCTATGTGATTAAATAATATTGATTATTACAAAATGATTAATTTATAAAAAAAAAAAATAATTAATTTTATTTTGTTATAACTTGTGTAAAAAAACTTATTTTTTGATTTAGCTTCCGCAATTCATATTAGGCAAAAACAGTACTATTTATTAAATAATTGATTTATGTTTAATTATTTTTTTAAAAACATAATAAAATAAATAAAATTATAGTGAAATATAATTCAAAAATAATTAAAAAAAATAAAATTACTTAAAGTTAGATTATAAATAATAAAGGTTTGATTATTTTAAATAGATATTATTTAAAAAAATTGTTATACAACTTTGATTAGATAGTTAATTTATGTATTGAGTTATTTCATTAATAAAAACTATATTTGCTTGATGCTTTGTGTAGTTTAACTCAAAGTAAATATTTTGAAATATTTATTTAATTTTATTAAAAATTACATTTTATTTATTTTTTAGTTTAATTTTTCATCTAAATGTTTTTTGAATAATATATTATTAAAATTTAATTGGTTGGGTTTTTTATATAATAAACAATTTAGTTAAAAATATTTTTGTATTATTAGTTTGAATCGATTCTAGATCAAATGTACATCTAATTTTTTTATTTTCATCTGTTTTTAAAATATTAATAAATATTTTAAAATATTTAAATTATTATAAAAATTTTTAAATTTAAATTAGTGTTTTTTTATTATTAGTTATATCGAATATTTTTAATCTTAAATGTTTTGTTTTGTTTAAGTAAAAATTAAAAAAAATTAAATTTTATTTAAATTTTATATATTAATTTTTCTTTTTTCTTTTTTTATTAAAACAGATTAAATACGATTGAATTTAATTTTTGGAAATAAAAAAAGTTTTTTTATTAAATATCAAATCTTGGTTTTAACTATTATTTAAATAACTTGGGATGAAGTTAAATGAGCCAGAAATGATGCTTTATGATTCTGAACCTTGCACAAAATACAGCAATTATAATAATACGATTTCGCTTAATTATAATAATGAATTAAATTGCGATAATTACTCATCAGTTAAATCTTATAAATATATTGAAAAAGTTACATTGATACCTAACTTAAACAGTAATCATCACAATTTAATTCATTTAAATCAAAATTATCACCAGAATGCACATCGTTATGTTCAAAATCCTGTATACTTAAATCAAAACTGCGCATTAAAGTCAAACAATGAAAGGCGTGAAGTTAAAAAAAAATTAATGGACTTGACACAAAAGAAATTAAATACAATCAACTGTGACAATGAATTAAGAAACCAAGTGCTACTTAAGTCAGCGCTGAAAAAAGTTATTGATAATAAAATGATTTGCATCGGTGATGAAAACCTGCTGGAACAGCGTCTATCTAATACCAATTGCAAACAAATTGTAAAACCATCCATGCAAACGGATCATGATGAAAAAATGAATGAAATAATAGATATTTCCCGTATTTTACTTTCTTCACCTAGAAAGCGAAATTTTAAACAAAATAACAATTTAAATAATTGTATTGATTTAGACGAAAAGATTGCTTTAAAAAAACAGAAATTTTACCATTTGGAAAAAACTTTAATTAATCATGAAGAAAATACAATTCCAGTTAAGTTAACTAATTTTAGTCATAGCAATGATGAATATGTTTTAAATAGTTTAACAACTTGTTTTTTTAAATTGAAAACTCAACATTAAATTGAAATTATATAAATCATCAAAAAATTTAAAAAAAAAATAAAAATTTAATTAAGAAATAGTTAAATTTGATATCAAAAATGATTTTAAAGAAGTGATGCAAAAAATAACCGTACTTTTATGTCTATTTTAATATTTGCTTTTAAATTTCTTTGGATTTTATGCCAGTTAATGCATTGAATTTATTTAAGAATCTCTTTTTCATGATTTAATCATCGACTATTGTTTAGACATTATCTATATATAATTAACTAAACAAAAGATGACGACAATTTTTCTTTTATTTTTTAGACAAAAAATTTTATTTTACCAAAGTTTAACTCGAAATTAATATTTGTTTATGTTCAATTAATCAATTGTAAATATTTTTGAACATAAATTTGATATTAATTTGATATATCAGTATTGATATTTAATTTTTTATTTACAATTAACTGTAAATACAAAGTAAATGAAATATTTTTTTAATAAATAAGTCTAGACTTTTAATTTATTAAAAAAATATGAATTTTCATTGTAGAATATTTGTAATTTTACAAAAAAAAAAAAATTATTTTTTTATACTTAAACTTATCAATTTAATAATTGTGGTGGTTATTATAAATATTAAAATTTAATTTTTTTTTTTTTTTTTTTTAATTTACAGTTTTGTTCAATTAATTTTTATTGATCATAAACGACATTTATTAGCTATTAAAATGTAAGCTGTATTTGATTGAAACTAAATTTAATGACAATATTAGTGCAAACAAGAATATTTTTCATTGTGATTGTTTCAAACAAATAAATAGTTTATTGTAAATAATTTTGTATATATTAATACTGTAATTTTTAAATAAATTTGATTAAAAATTTATTCTTGTATAAAAAAATTTTATAAACATCTTATTTTATTTAAATATTATTTGTTTGAAAACATAAAATGAATAAATGGTAAAATTTAATAAAACAATTAATATTTTTTTAAAATCAGATTTTATTTTAAAAAGTTTGATACTCACGATAATGTATGTATATTTAAAATTTTTATTTTAATAATTGAAACTATTTATTTAATTTGTTTTTATTTATTAAATAAAAAAAAAAATTAACTAAACTATTTATTGTACTTTTATTTAAATAATTAATAATTATATTTTAAATACTTTTTAAATTAAATAAAAAATAAATTAAATTATATTAATTAAAAATATTTAAGTTAGTTTAAAGTTAAAGTTTAAAATATTATTTAATTTATAATATAATTAATTTAATTTATGTAATATAATATTAGATGTTAATTTTCTTATTATATAATATTAAATAACAAAAGTTGAAAAAAAATTATGCAATTAAAATTTTTATAAAATGTAACACATAATATAAATACATAACTGGTTAATCAACTCATTTAATTAAAAAAAAAAATCAAAAATATTTTTAAATTTCAATATATCAAGAAAGAAAAAAAAATTAATAATTAATAAATTTGAAAATTTACACTTGGACAAATAAATATTTTTAATTTTTTTAAAAAAATGATTATTATAAGTTTTAAATTAAATTTTTTTTAAAGTAATTATTTTTAAACAAAAAAACAATAAACTAATGTTTACATAGAATACACAGAATAAAAATAGTAACAAAAACTATATTTATCATTAATTAAAATATAAAAAAAAATAATAGTACAAAATACAAATATGCATATTTTTTAATTTAAGTTCTATTAAAAACTTGATGATTTTTAATCAATTTTATTATTTTTATCATTCAAGCTTAGTATATTTAAATATATTTCCTAAAGTTTAATTGATATATAAAAAAGAAAAAAAAAACGTTAAAAAAACTTACAAAATGCAAACTTTTTCAAAAACAATTAGTGCAATATTCATCCTTTGATTAATTATCTTAGATTTATTACTTGGATTTTGCCATTGCGTTAGCTTAATAAAATCAAAGATCAATTAGTTAAACAAGTTGTTTTTAATCTTTTTCAACTATTGAAATTAGTAAAGAGTAAAAATCACGTTTTTTCCACATTTTAATTGTCACATTAAACATGATTTTCTGTTTATTTGAAAAAAATTGAAAAAAATTAGATAATTATCACAATTAATATAACTGATTTAAGTGGTCAAAATTATAAAAATTGATTTAATTGATTTTTTATTAAAACTTAATTTTTATAATATTTTAATTATTTATTTACTAAAAATAATTTTTTAATAATTTTTTTTTTGATACTTTTAAAATTGTTTTTTGATTATTTAATGATACGATATAAAAATTTATTAATGTTAAAGTTAAAATCAAAAATTGAAAAACCATTATCAAATTAAATTTTTTAATTAATTTTAGGATTATTTGGTTTATTATTTAATTAGAATTGAAACAATTTAAAATATATGCTAAATCATTATTTATTATAATCCGATTAAAGTTTTAAATAAAAAATTGTTTGATTGAATATTTAGAAAAAAATATTTCATTAGTGTTTCAAAGTTTATAAGATAAATTGGTAAATACAATGTGCAAAAGTAAAAAAGGTGTATGTAAATATATCTTAATTAGTTATTATAAAAATTACTTTTATATTTTTATTAAATAAAACGTGTGCGTGAACGTTGTTTGACACTTAAGCTATTATTATAGCTATTATTACTAATAATTGACCATCAATGTTGTGACCTAAATGAACAAGACTCCTCCTTTTTTAATCTTTAATAATTAATTGATAAACCTTTAAAATTTATAGATTGTTTGATCAGTAATTTTTTTTAAGTGATTTTCATTAGAATCGCTGCACCTTTTTTAAAATTGAATTTAAATTAAAGAAAATCAATTGATTTGCATATAGTAAAATGCACATGCATAGTGAAATAAAAGACTAGAAAAATTAATGAAAATTATAAGAAGTAGAATGAGATGAAACAGTAGTTTAAGAAATTTTTGAGCTTGGTCAAAAGAGGCAGAAATTAATTGGTGACCAATTGCCATCAAACGTGATTTATAAAGCTGCAATTTTTTCTCAGTCAATCAACCAGGGTAATTAAATGTAAATTAGCTTATCCAGTTGGGATTAGTTAAGGAAGTTGATGATCAGCTAATATCTTTGGCAGGCTAGTGTCACGCCGCCTGTTCTGCAAATTACTGACTTGTTCATAGTTAACGCCTATGTTGTATTGTTCAGCTTGGCGTGGTTTATATGATCGCACACTTTGTTCCCTCAAAAACCAGATAAAGCAAACGTGGAAGCTCACATCATCAACATCATCTATTCCACATCTTCTTTAAGCTTGATTGTTCAGGGTTAAGTTTGAACTCGCTGAATTGGATTGTAGTCAGTTGCCATTTAGCATCGTCCTCAACCACATCTTTTCCAGCAGGTTAGTTAGTTTTAAATTTACGTTTTGTTTCCTGGGTCAGCTTTTGACTGTGTTTTTACTTTTTCTTAATTATACTATCGTGTGTACCTTGCATCTTCAACTTCTGCTTTTTTGTGATTTAATAATTTAATTTTCAAAATGATTGTGATGTTTTTCTGTGCGACACAAAGCAAAGTTACGTGATTTCGTTTTCTAATTTTGTTAATTTTATGTTTAACTACTTTTTCAAGTTCAAACGTGTTTTAATTGAATAATTTGGCTAGTTTTATTTATTTGTAGAATTGTAACTAAAATGAAATTGATTTTTTTAAAATAACATGCTTTTTATATTGAAATTCTTACTAATGTTAAAATGAACGCTGAAATTATTTGATAGGTTATCGAAGCTTTTTGTAATTAAATGTTGTTCTGAATTCATAAATTTAGAATGAATTAAATGTTAAAATTTTTAAATAAAAATTGTTCTTTTTTTCATTTTTGGAATATTATTGATTATTAAACTTTTTAGCTCACAAATATAAAATGCTTTTTTAATGTTTTACTAATTATATAATATTATATTCAATTTTTAATATTTGACTTGTATATATATGCTGAATTTTTAAGAAAAAAATAATGCAAAGTTACTTTTGATTATTTGTAAACAAATTTAAACAAAATTTGTTTAATACTAATTATTGATTTACGTCAAAATACACAAAAAAGGAGTTAAAAAATTTACTGATTGAAATAAGCGATATTTACTGCAAGTAAGCATTTTTATAATCGAAGTGTTGGCAAACTTAAAATGATATTTTGTTAGTAAGCTAATAACTTCAAAATTAAAAGCTGATTTATTGAATTTACAAAGTTAACTAAAAAATTAACTGGAATAAATCAAATGCAAAGTTACTTGGCAGATTTTTTAATATAAACACGAGGAATCAAATATAACTGACTCAATAACTTTTTTGAAATGATGTAACTGTCAAAGTAGAGTCAAGTAGTTTGTCATTCGATGTCAATGAAAGAAATCGTAAGTCATCCTTTGTGGTTTATGACAAATCAGCTAAGACACGCAGGTGATATTCAGGTGTATATTAAATAAAGATAGCAACACTTGTTAAACACATGGCTTTTAGCAGTCGATGAAACTAGATGTTGCAAGTTTAGGAATAACGGAAGCGGATTGCCGATTGGTGCATGCGCTTAATATGAATTTGTCTCATACCATTAATATTCACTTCTGCGCGTTCAGCTTGCGCATTGTTCTTGTGCAAATGCAGGAACAGTTAGTGGTGCTTCTTGATTAAATCTTTGTCTTAATCTTGCTCTCCTTAATCTTGCTTTTCTTAATCTTGCTTTTCTTAATCTTGCTTCTAAGCCTTTTATAGTCTTACATCTCTTTTCGCATCTCTTTTTGGTTGTTGTCTGCAAACCTTCGTTTCCTCAGTCTATTTTCTCGTCCTTTAGTACATGTTGCCGCATTCTGCCACTCCACATTATTCTTCTACACTTCAATTCTACTATTTATACAATTCATTTTATCTATTTTAGTGTTCAAATTTTATTAATCAAGTTTGTGTCTTGTTTAAACTGATTTTCGCAATTAAACCATAGTTCACATAATTTTAATGTGAGTTTAACTCTTTTTTTATAATATCTTTAATATATTTTACGGTTAAAATTTATCATGTAAAACTGCTTTTCAAATCACCTCAATTTTTCAGTTATTTTCTTTCTAATCATTACTTTTTTCGTTTGTTCTTACTGCTGGATTTTATAAGGAAAATATATTTGCTAATTATTTTTGATAAAAAAAAAACTTAAATTTATTTAACGAAATTAACATACATGAAAAAACTCAAATTTTTATATTCATTTTTGTAAAACATTATTATACTTAGCTATTTTTTTTATAATTTTTTCTATCTAATTGTTATACAACAAATTAGTCAATCTAATCTTGAGTCTAAAGTAATTGACGACAAGCTTATGCTTAATCGTCCGATTTACACTTAGTTTTACAATTGAAAATAAAATGTTTAAGTTTTTTAGCTATGATTATATTCATTTTTTATAGTCAAATAAATTTAATGTAATTCTATACGATATATATATTTTAAATACAATGTGCAAAGTTAATTTTATATTAATTCAAATTTTTAATTCACATATTGCCTATTCAAACAAATTTAATCAATTTTTTTTTTTGATTAGAACAGTTTTAAAAAATTAAAAATTGTCCACAATTGAAAAAATTGCGCATTTTTTTTTATTAAATTTATTTGTTTTTAAATAAAATAAACAAATGTTACAATTTTTTTAGGTTGTCCAAGGTCACATTAAGTTTGATCATACAGCGCATTTTGACTGTTTAAAATTCGTTCTACAAAAAAAGACTTGTATTTTTTATTTTTTTGTACTATATATGTGTAACAAAAATCTAACAAAACAAAATTATATATAAAAGCCAAAATTATCTGTCTTTGTGCATAGAGCATTTTTGTTGTTTTGGTTTTATAGTGATTACATGCTGTTTTGTTAATTTTGAACCATATTTTTTAAGAAAAAGTTCATATTAATTTAATAATGAATATCAAATTGAATTTTATTTAAATGAATTTATATTAAGTGACAAGTTTTATAAGATATTTCATATTTTACTAAAAAACTGATGCTTTGTGCACATTTTTTGTTTAAAATAAAAATTTATTTATAAACAATAAAACTTTTTCTTCTTTATATAACTTATCTTTTTTAAAGTGTATAGCTTCTAAAACTAAAACTTTAATTTTTTAAATTTTTAATTTAATTTATAAGTTCTAAAAATTAAATTCTTTTAAAGCCAAGTATTTTAAATTAAAGTTTTTATATTAGTAGTATTTTTTACGAATATTTTAATAGTTTATTTACTTACAAAATAAATTTTTTTTTTAACTATTTATCTAGACAGACTATTAATGATTTCAAAAACATTGAATTTTGCAAAAATTGTTTAATTTTATAATATATTTGAATACATTGTATTAATGATAAAAAATCATAGCAATATTTGCGAATTGATTTTTACAGTATGCATAAAAAACTTTTTAAACAAATTTAACTTTAAACTACGATTTAAAAGCAATTTTGTTTTTTTACACAGACAAACAAGCGCAAAAACAAATCGAAATGGGTTTTTTTTACAATGATGATATAGAAGTTATTGTTCCACATGCATTGATGTATAAGGTAAAAGATTCTTGTCTCAAGAAAAAAAACACAAATGATACAAATGAAGTAAAAGTAAACAAAGAAGATACATTTGTGTTTGATGAAACCTATGAAGGAGATAGTGATGAAGATTATGAATATCGCATTCTTTGGAATATGGTTGCCTACTGGTTAATCACACATGCAATTAGTATTTACGGAATTTATTTGGCTTTTACATCAGCCAAATGGCAAACTAACGTGTGGGCAATTTTCTTGTTTTACACTTGCTTGCTTGGCATTCCTGCAGGTAAACTTAAAAATTTTAAAAATCTTTTTACAAAATTAATAAACATGCTTAATTTAGGTGCTCACCGCCTTTGGTCACATAGATGTTACAAGGCAAACATTCCATTAAAAGCTATTTTGTGCTTGCTATGTTCAGTAGCTGCTTCTGGATCCATCTGGTCATGGGCAGTAATCCACCGTATTCACCATAAATACTCAGACACTAATGCTGATCCTGTTAATTCTAAAAGAGGCTTTTGGTTTTCACACATTACCTGGACCATGCAAACTGCACATCCAAAAGTAGCCGAAAAAGCCAAAAACGTCGATTTTTCAGATCTAGAAGCTGACTGGTTTGTTCGTTTTAATCGAGATAACTACTTTTTTTTAATTATTACTTGTTGTTACTTATTTCCTGCTTTAATTCCCGTTTATTATTGGGGGGAAAATTTTTTTACTGCTTTATTTATTTGTTCTTTTTTAAGACATATAATGCAATTGCATGGAACCTTTGCTATTAATTCATTTGCACACATTTATGGTGACAGACCTTATAATATGAATATTAAACCAACACAAAACTTTTGGGCCAATTTGTACACTTTTGGAGAAGGTTTTCATAACTATCATCATAGTTTTCCACAAGATTATAGAGCATCTGAATTTGGTTGGAGTTGGAATATGACAACTTTCTTTTTGGATTTTATGAAATACATTGGATGGGCATATGATTGTAAAACAGCTAGTACTTTAATTATTGAAAAAACTAAACAAAATAATAAACTTAAGGCAAACGGAATAGCTGATCAAAACGGTAACACTGTAACTAGTTCTGAATCAGATAAAAAATCAAATTAGTTCAAAGTTATAGTTCAGATATTTCACTTAAAAACGTACTTTTGCATTAAATATAATCGAAAATTGATTTTAATTGATTTAAATAAACTTTTTGGATTTATTTTCTTTTGGAATAATTTGTCAGTTTACTCATGATATTTATTTTTACTTCTTTATGCAATGCTTTTTGTTTAAGCACCCCACATTTAATATTGAACATACCAACCCACCCAGCAATGTTAGGAGTAAATTTAAAACTAAATCATTCAATTTAGGTTTATTTAGATACATAGTTATGGTTTAAAATCATTTTTTTGTTCTAATATTTATATATGCTAAGTACTATCTAAACTATCGATTTAATCTAGAATGCATTGTATAATATTTTTGTGAGTGATTATAATATTTTTTTACATCATTTTGTAAATTGTTTTATTAAACAAAGTTTTATTTTTTTTTAAATAAAATTTGCTAGTCGCAATTAAATCATTAAAATTAAACATGCAATATTCTTATTTAATTTACAATTTAAAAATAAAAAATAATTTTAATAAAATATTAATTTATTTTTGATTTTTTTCGAAAAAATGTTAAGTTATAAAAGCACTTTGATTTTAAACTTTGAATTAATTTTAAATCGATTGATACTCATTTAATATTATATAAATTTAAATCATATGAGAATTAAAAATAGGTTGTTTAAATTTGATTATTTTTTATTTGTCATCATTTGTTTGCTTTCAATAAATAAATTTTAGATTACTTATTAAAGACGATTAAAACTTGAAAATAGTATTAAAGTTCAATAAAATTTTAATGTTTTGGCATATAAAATAATTTAATATCTTCTAAATCATATCCCAATAAATTTATTAAATCAACTAAACATAAAATATTCTTTGTAAAAATAATTGTAAGTTTTTTCCAAATTTGTATAAAATAATTTTGACTTTTATCTATTTTAAAAAGAATAAAATATATTTAGATCAAACTTTGTTGCGTCCAAATATATGTAAATTAATATAAAATTAATATTAATTTTGAGTTTAATTAAAAAATAATTAAATTGTTTATTAATAACAATATTAGATGGCAGCTTTTAACTTTTCAAAACTTTTTGCGATTGTAAATAAACGTTAACAGTTGATCAAAGTTGAACATGATTAAATGAAGTGTGCGTGATTTAGGACAACGTGTATAACACGTGAACATCCTCAAACTTTTAAGCCTTTGAAACTAGGATCAGATTAAGTGCCAGGCTCTGGTGTTAGTTCGGATGAGTTGTGATCATCCTGATCCCAGATGCTTTAAATATACATAAAAATTGCTTGTCTATTTTCCCGCCATTAGTCAAACGATTTAATCAAATTTGTAAATTTTTATAAATTTTTTTTATACAATCAGGTTATTTTCTTACTTGTTTAAATTATCAATATAGGTTTTGGTATCAATAATATGATAATTTTATTCAATATATTATTTCTTGTTTAGTTTTTTTCTTAAATTATAAATATTTTTTAAATATATAAATTAAAATTATATTACTACATTCATTGATTTTTAATTTTATTTTAATTCAATTAATCCATTTTTTTTCACAATCATATTCATTTTGTTTATAAGTTTTTATTTTTAATTTTGATGTACTTTAAACTAATATTTATTATATTAATTTAGTTTAATTATTCATTATCTATTTATTTAATTATTTCTTTTTCAATTTTTAATTGCTTATCTTATAATTTGACTTATAATTGATTTTGTCTGAATATATATATATTTTTATTTAATCTCGCATTTAGATGGCAACAAGTCACAATAACGTCATCATCATCTTAGATTGCACACTTCTAAGGGACCTTGTTTAGCATTTGAATATTGTTCGTTACATCTTCAGACATTTAACGATGATTATCTACTATAACTTATTTTAACCCTTTAATTAATGTTAAAATTTTTTATGTTGAAACATTTATCGTAAAGATGCTGTCTAATAATTAAATTATTTTTTGTTTGTAAATTTTTTATTATATTTTTTTTTTATATATATATTTTGTTCGAACAAATTTATAAAATAATCAATTTAATTAATTTAAATATTATAAGTAGATTAAAAACGTATGTTAGTTTTAAAAATAATAATTTTAACTTTAAAAAATAAATTTAACATTTTTTTTTTTGATTTATTCATAAAATATTGACTATTATCGAATTATTAAGGTTATTTTTAATAATTTAGGCATTAAAACTTTATTTTTTATGCAAATTTTCCTTGTTTTTTTTTTAAATTTTTCTCCTTATTTAGTAATGTTTTTACCTGAATCTTAATTTTTTATTTTTTGCTAACTAGCCAGACAGATCCAATATTAGTTTAGAATTCAAATGAGAAATAAATACATTTTAAAAAAGATGTTTAGCTGATGAAGCAAAATATTACAATTAAAATCTAAAAAAAATAATAAAAAACTTAAATTTATAAATTTTAGTGTTAAGCGTGTAAAATTCAATCAAAGATGTAACTGTTTATTGAATTTGCCTAGATCATTAAAAATGTTTTTTTTAGATAAATTAATATTTATTAAAATATTATTTTACAATATTTAAATAGATTTTTGATTAAAATAAAAGTTGTGGGAATATTGACTTTTATGCAAATCCGGATACAATAAAAAAATGTAGATCAATTTTGAAGTGCCTTTTCAGGATTTTAAAATTAAATTTTATTATAAATGTTTTAATTAAAAGTTAACATTAAAGATTTGTTTTTGTTTATGATTGTTTTTAATATTTGTATTAAGATTATTGTTGCTCAGCAGAAAATAAGAACCAATACTATTCATTCGACAGGTGCGCAATGCCTTTAAGTGATCCCTCTAATCACTTAGAATTAATGAACGCATTATTAACTTTTAACTAACCTTGTAAATGTCAAATGTAATTTTTAAATTTTTAGTCAATATAAAATAAAAAAAAATTATTTATTTTTATTTTTTATTTTTTTATAATTATATTTTAGCACAATAAAATACTACAATAAAATATAATTTAACGTCTTTAAAATAAATGGACTTTAGCAACTATAATTTTATTTTTTTAAATTAACGTTTATTTGTATTAACTTATAAATACTTGATCTTGCATTATGTGAAGAAGTAGGCTGTTGCTTATTATAAACATAATTTTTTAATTTATTGCGACTCATTTTTGCATCTGCCAACACTTATAATAATTTATATTTATGGACAATAATTCATTAAATGTCTATGTAACATTATTAAAGATTAAAATTTCCTATCAGACAATGTTTTTGTTTTAGTGCTTACAAAATGCTTTAATAGTCTGATTCATCCGGCTTTTATCTAAGAAATGGTCAAAATGTAGTGGCAAAAAAACTTATAAATAAAGTGAGAAAATCTAATTAACAAATTAACAATACTATTTCACCAACTTTTTGTTTACATAAAAAATTGTTATAACGTAATTGATAAATAATTAATTAAATAAAATTTGACTTAAAAATAATTTAAGTATAATAATTTTAATAATATAATTTGATTTTAAAAAGTAATTTTAAAAATAAAAAAAATTATTTATTTTATTGTTTAATAATTTTTTTTTATTTTTAAATTATTTATTTATTTTTACTGAGTATTAAAATACCAAAAATTTTATTTTCATTATTTTAATAAAAAAAGTTTTTTAAAAAACTAATTAAAATTTTTTTTTTTGATAAAAGAAGATTTTGATGATAAAATAAAATTAATTAAAAATTTCAAGCTTGTTTTTGTTTTTTAACATGTTTATTAATTAATGGAAAACATTGGAATATGTCATTTTTGTTAACCAAAATTGTGATGAAATGTTCGACTTTTAAAAAATAATTAAATATTCAGATTCTTATATATTATAAAAAAAGAATATCTAATTTAAATTATATCTAAATTATTAACAGACTTAGAAAAAGAAAAATAAGTTTTAAAATTGAATATATACTTATTATTAATAAATGTGATGACTAAAGTGAATTGATTAAATACCAGTATTTAAATTATATTATATTAAATTTTTTTGTATAAATTAAACAAATTTTTACATTTTAAGAATTAAAAAAAAATATTTAATTATTAATTTGCTAATTTTATATTATAATTTAAAAATAAATATTAAATTAAAATAAAATTATTGGTATTTTTCTTTAATCAATCTTTTATGCTATTATAATTAATTAAAATGTATAATTAAAAATTTTTATAAACTTGCTAAACTAATTATATTAAAAATATATTAATATAAATTGTTTATTAATTAATATATGATTTTTTTAGTTAAAACATAAAAAAAATTTAAGGTTAATTTGTTTTAAAAATTATTTAATTATACTTAATAAAATAAGAAAATTAAACTGAAATGTATAGTAAACTTTTTAAAAAACAAAATTTAAATCAAAGTTCTACACTGAATACAAGATTATATAAAATAATATTAAAATGTCAAATTCAAAAATAAAATATATTTAAATTAACAAATTAATAAAAATGAACACAACTAAATTAGGAAAATGTGTTATTTTACAATAAAGTCTACATACATTTTTCTAAGTGTTTGTCTACCTTTCTACGTAGATTGAAATTTTTTCATTTTCAAGATTGAAATGTTGTATAAACAAAAATAAGATCATGCGGACAATTAAATAAATTTTCTATAAGATGCCAGGCTTTTATTAAACTATTTATTAATTAGCTAGTTGATTTATTAATTAATTTATTTATTAAAATATGTTAACTGTTTACAATTAATTTGTAATCACTTGACTTATTAATTAACTAATTAATTATCTTTTTTGTCCATTTAATTAATTTGTTTATTAAATTATCCGATTTACTATTAAAAAATTTGTTTGTTAGCTTGCTAGAGATTATTATCTTGATTGGTTAACTTTTTAAATAAATATTTTTTAAACGGTATAATGAACCGTTTATTAAAATAGTTTTTATCAAAATTAAATTACATTTTTGTTAATAAAGATATTTAGCTTTTGTTTGTTTTAGACAATTTAAATTGCTTGTCAAATTAGCTGACTAATTTAAAAACGTGTTTTTTAACTTGTTTTTAAAAACCAATGTGACTATTTAAGAGTCAACTTGGTCAATTAATCTAATTGCGTTTATCTTTGTATTAATAAGTTGTTTATTTTTGAATAAAAGGTTTGTTTCCGATCATCAATAATCTATTTTTATGGAATGCAAAGAATTTAGTCGAGCTTGCAGTTTGATCACTGTTCAAAAGTACCGCCACTAATCTGTCTTTTACTTTCTTGTGTCTTGATGCACCTATTGCGCTATTTTTCATAGTTTTAATCAATCATTTCTTAGTGAAATTTGTTTTTATATTTGATTTTTTTTTTTTAACTTTCTTTGTCCTCTGTAACTTTACTTTTTAATTATAATTTATATCATTTGCGATAAGTATTCAGTTGCTGATTATCTCATTTAATCTTCAAAGGTGAAGCGTGTGCGAACTTTTTTTTTAAGTAAATCATAATACGTAACATTTAAATGCATTTCTTAAAAACCAATTGCAATGAATTGTTTCATTTTTAAGATTTCAACAAGTTTACCGGTTATTTTTACAATTTCAATAGTAAAAATAGTTGCGCCAATTGTATGCAATTCATTTAGACTAGACATCGAGCATCTTTTTCACTTTTTATGTTTATCTTTGCCGCCTCTGCTTCTGCCTCTTTTTTTTAATTATCTATATCTCTTACCGTTTTCTATGTTTGTTTCATTTTTTGCACCTTAATCCAATCAATTACATTTTTTTTCTCAAACCCCTCACAGTACCTTTTACTTAAAACTTTTTATAGCTAAAGATGTAAAAGATGACCAAATTTAAATCTAACTGATAAAAATATTTTTTGCATGGCTTAGCATTTATAAAAGTAGACTAACTTAAAGCACTTTTTAACTAACACTTACGTTTAGGTATTCAGGCTAACTATCTAAACTAAATAAACCAATATTTTAAAATCTATTTAACCATAATATAAAAAAATATACCAGATAATAACTTAACAGTTTTTTTTTTAGTCTATATGCTTTAATAAAGTTATAATTATAATAGACATAATTAAAATTATTTTTTGTTTTTGATAAACAACTTAAAAATTATATTATTCAACAGAATAATGAACAAATCCAGAAGATCAATTTTTTTAAACTTTTTTACTAGATTATTTCATATTATTTATTCAAATATGATTATCTTTATAATTTCAAATAACATTATAAATATTTAAATAATCGATAAATTATTGTTAAAAGTTAAATACTATATTTATTTTTAGATAATCTTTATAAATCAATCAAATATTCCAAATTTTTGCACTCAGTTCGAAAAATCAAGTTTAATTGTAATCCAAACTTTTCTTAGTAGATTTAAAATAATATAGATTACAATAATTTTCATATAATCAATATCTTTTTTTTTTACGTTTATTAAATATTAAAGACAATAATTGTGAAAATACTCTATCTTTAGCAATTATTTTAAAAAATAAAATTATAAACCTAAAAAATATAATTTTTAAAATCTGATGATAGAAAAAAATTCATCATTAAAATAAAAACAAATAATGATGGTAAAATTACCCATCTTCAAATTTTACTTATTTTAACAAATCTTATTATGCAAAAAATCTATTATGACTTTTAGGTCTAAATTTGAATAATTTATATTTAATAAAATGTTGTTAAAATGTATCCAGTTTAAAGAACTCATGTAATAAAAAATGATTGATAATAACTGATGACAGTATTGACCACCTTTTAACAACCACCTGTTTTTCACATGCACTAACTTTTTATTGATAAATACCGTAAACCCTTTTGTAACCACGATAAAGCACCTACTGTAAAGCTATATTATGAACAAGTAATAACTAATTAAAAATTAAGTAATGAAATCAATTCATTTTTAATAAAAACTATATGGACTATACAAAATTAAATATATTTAATTAAAAATAAATATATTTTATTTAAATAATTAGTATTTTAAAATAAATTAATTACAAGAACAATAAATAAAAAATTTTAAAATTAATAATAAAAACTGTTTATTTAAAAATAATTAAATAAAATAATTTGATTATAAACAAGCTTAAAATGTGAAATTATAAAGAAATAAGAGAATAAAAGCATTTAAAATGATCAAATGCAATAAAATATTTATGCTTTTCATTTAATTAAGAAAAAAATACCGATGGAATTCATCAAACCAATTGCACTTCAATTGCACATCAGTTTGGGAAAAACAAATTTCTTATTTGAAACAATATTTGTATTGAATTTTCAAACTTAAAATTAAATTTTTTTTTTTTCATAATTATTTCCAAAATTTTTTTTTTTCTTGCTAATGTTTAAAATATTCAAGCCAAAAATATTTAATAATAAAACAAAAGTTATTTATAATCAATTTAATCCATCAACTAATTTACTAAAACAAATTTACAAAACATTTTTTCAAAAAATGAATGAAGATTAAATAAAAGTTGGATAAATTTATCCAAATTTAAATGTGGTAATAATGTAATAAACATTTTTAAATAAAATTAAGAAAAATAATTTTAGAGTTTTGTGGGTCCATTAAATTTAAACAATTAAAAAAAGTTTGATTATCACATGTATTTGCAACACGTTGCTTTGACTTTAAAATTTCCCAAATATGTAATCTTTAATTATTTAGAATTAACTTAGAATTAACTTAAGAATTTGCAAGTAAATTTGTATATACTTAATTTATCCATATTTATTCAGACGCAAATCAGTAAATCAATCTTTATTTGACTTTTTTATATAATGATCCGTTTGATTTTTTATATAGTTTAGTTAATATAATAAAACAAAGAATAAAATATTTAAAATATAATTTTTTTAAATTTTGAAATTTATATATAAGAAAATAATTTTTTTTACTAAATTTTATGTATTTCATATTTTCTATCATTATAAAAAGATATATCTTTTTTTACAACTTGCATTTTTGAAATTTCTTAATTTAATTTTGGTTATTTCAATTTTCGCCTAATTCAAACATTTTACAGCTAATTTTCCACTATTTACTTTTATTTTTTAGCACTAAATTAATCATATCTTATAATCAAGAAAATTATTGCGAATTACATGCCATTAGTTAACCGAAAGTAAATCTATTTGTTTTTACAGGAAGAAAAACTTTTGAAAAATGGATGCTGAGTTCATCTTTAATTGAAAAAAAAAATTTAATCACTTTTAAATTATGGAAAAATTAAATGTTTTCTTAGTTTTTGATTATGGTAAAATGCGATTTCACATCTTATAGACAATGTTCTAAGTTTGCATGCATATCAAAAGTAATGCAAGTTGAGAGGATGTTCAGACTAGATTATTTATTTAATAGCTAACATTCTTGTATTGCAAGATGAGGTAACTCTAATGGATTTGAATATAGCACACATTAGCGGCGACATTTTCCTGCGGCAATCATTGTAAACAGAGCTTATTCTTGATGTTTTTGCCAGAGTATTTAAGCTGGAACACTTGAATCAGTGCAACTTAGTTAAGTTTGAAAAGGCAAGTCAGCTACTTATAGTTTGTAAATTATTTAAGAAAAAAAGTTCATAATTAAACTAAATACTTTTTAATTTGCATCTTTACTTGCTTTTAAGATTAAGTTTTTAATTGTCTAATCGAATTTTTATTAAATTAATTTGTGTTATCTGTGACAAAAGCTTTTCTCAATATTGTTCACATTGTGTGCTTAATTATTAAAGTCGATTTTTTTTTTATTCAAAATCAAATTTTAATAAAAAGCATTTCGATTTGTCAAACAAAAAAAAATAAACTGTGATTTCGATTGCAAACTTAAGTGAGAAAATTTAGACAAAAATTAGTCAAATATTCAAAACTTAAATTTAAAAATCTTAAATTGCCTTGTAAACAGTTTATTAAATCATGGACAAATTAAGCTTTTTGTTGGTCAACTTGTTCTTTCTACAACTTGCTTTTTCTCAAATAGGTTAGTAAAATTAATTTATTATTATTTTTTTTTTTCATTTTTATTACTTTTTATTGAGTTTAAATTGATTTTGCATAAAAATTAGTTCACATTAACAAAACTGAGAAATTAATCATTTTTTATTTTTTACTCAGGCTTGGCTAAACCAATTGAAGAAGGCCATCAAATCAGAAACGTTATTGGTGTCAATGATGAAAATGCATTTAAATTAGACCATTTAGCCATTTCTTCATCTATCGATCAACCATTGGCAACTTTACTAGATACAAAATCATTAAAAGTATCTAATTTAATCAAAAATCAACTATCAACTTTACATATCAAGCGAGTCATTCGAGCAGCAAAATGTGGTCGGCTTAAGAATTGTCATTAAAATTGGATAACTCCTTAGGATATCTCATCATTTTCATTTTTTTCATAAAAATATAAATGGATTCAACTATCATGCATATATATTAATCATATTCATTAATTCACGTATTTTAATATAAAAATGAACCATCAATTTTATTTATTATATTTTCGTTTAATTCATTGATCATTGAATTTAAAATCCAATTTTTCATTTTATCAGATAAAAATTTTTGCTTTTTATTTCACGAAAAATGATTAAGAATTTTGAACACTTGTTGTATCATCTTTAATTAAAGTGAAAAATTTGATTTATATTAACACATTATGAGCTTATTTTTTTAATCATTAATTTTATAATTTAGAAAGTTAACCTTTTTATTTTATTTAATATTTTTTCATAATTACAATTTTTTTCATTAAATAACTGCAACACACCTCATTAAAATTTGTAACATAAAAAATTTAATTTTTTTTTAGCTTTTTTTTTAAATTTTATATTAAATACTGATATTTTTTCAATCTTGTATACGTACTATATGTAAATGTATTTACACAATATTTCACGTAGTTTTGAATAATTAATTCTTAATTTGAATATTTCTTCAATTCAATTTATTCACAATAGTTTTTTAAGCAATAAATAAGTTTTTTAAATTAAATAATTTTAAGCATTAGAAACAATTTAATGAAAGTTCAAATTTACGATTTTAGAATATAACGTAAAATTTAATTTCAAATTTTAAATAAAAATTATTTTATTATTTTTTATTTAATTTTGTTATTATTTTTTATTTAAAAAATTGATACAATAAATTTTTGTCTTAACTTAAAAAAATGAATTTAATAATATTTTTTTTTTTTAAGTAAATTGCCATGTGCAATTTAAAAACGTGCTATTTTCCAATACAATTATAAATCACTTGAAATTCTTTAAGAATTGACCCGATGTACTTTGGCACAGGAATTAAGATTTATAGAAAAGAATCAATTAAAGCTATACTTATGCATTGAGTGTTTTAAAAAAAAAAATTCCAATTGATTTTAAGACAAAGATATGAAGACAAGAAAATCTGTTAAGAAGCTCAGTTGGCCAAAGTAAGAAATAAAAAAGAAAGAGTTAAAACAGGTAAGCTTATTCTGACACTTAGTCAAACATACAATTGTGATTACGATTAACGTATGCAATGGCGTAAACATATAAGAATGCGATCGATCAGCAATTGGAGCTAAGTTTATTTTAAGGGTTGAATTTGCATCAGGGTTCCATTGCTTTATAATTATGAAAACTTTAAATTACAAAAAAATTTTCTTTTGTTTTTTTTATTTTTGATAGACTGAGGATATTTTTATTATTATACAATATTGTTTTAAAGTACTTAATAAATTATTATTTTTAAATAAAATAGATTTTTTAATATATGCTGACATATTTTTAATCAAAAAGATTCGAACTATTTAAGTTGATTTGATTTTAAATTAATCAAATAAAAAAAAATTAATAAAACTATATTTAAAAAAATTAGTATTAGATTTATTTTTAAAATATATTTATATGATCTATTTTAAATATATGATAGAAAAATTTAGCTACTTAAAAATCTTACGGGTTGAAAAATTAAAAAAAATTTAATTAATATTATCGTTTGCAAATATTTGACATTTAAATAAATTAATTATAAAATTGCTTGTTTTTTATTGATTAAATTCAAGGGAAAATTATATATCAAAAAAGTGTTTATTAATAAAAAATAAAATTTAAAAAAAAAGTTTAAATATAAAATTTATATTATTTAATATTTTAAAAAAAATAATTATATAATAAATTATAATTATAAAAAAATAATAATTTTAACAAATTAAATTACTTTTTTATATGTTAAAAAATATAAATTGAATAGTTTTAAATAAAAAACTTTATAAATTAAAATCAAATATTAAAAACTAATCTTTTTTACTAAACGCATCAACAAGCCAAAAAATGTTTTAATTATGTAATTGATTGCTGAAAATATTCCTTAGTCTATAGTTAACTTATTGAAAAAATAATTGATAAGAATTTATTAATGCTAGCCACTTGATTGGGAGTGAAAGAGTAAATGCAAAAAGAATGAAGAAAGTGAAGTAAAGAAATAGTAAAGTAATAGTTAAAAAAAAAAATAATAATTTAAATGAAAGAGAAAGTAGAAAGAATAGCAAGGTGGAGTTTATTTAAAAAAGGCTTAGGGAAAAACAAGGGGACAAATAAAAGATAGAAACAACAGCACTTGAGTGTAACAAGTGTGAAACTAGACTTTAAATATAATCTAATATATGCTTGAAATAAACTACTTTTGATTAATTTTTTGATTAATTCACAGTTAGCTGTTTGTTTAACTTATTACTGCTTTTTTATAATAATTAAAATTTCAATTAATTAAAAAAAAAATTATAAACTTAGATATTAATTACATAATAAAAAATTACTAAAAATTTGATTTAAAAAAATTAAATACAAAAAATTTCAATCAAATTGCTACTTAGGCTTTAATTTAGTTTAAAATTTTAAATTAAATTAATAATTTTTGAAAAAGTTAAAAAAATATATTTCAAATTGAGCAATAAAATGTATATTTGTTTAAAAAAAAGTTTTTAAATGACAAGGCCAACTTTAAATAAAAAAACACTTCAAACTTAATTAAAAATTCAAATCAACTCATGCACTATGTTCTTTAATTATGCAAACAACTTACTTGACAAAATTTACAATTGTTAACTTTCTTAACTAAACTTTGATCTTTTTACATAAAAAATCAAATAAGACTAAATATAGCTAAAAAAAAAATGAAAGTATATTTTAAGAATGAATAATGCATAAAATAAAACACTTTTTAATTGAAACAAAACCATTGTGTTAAATCGTGTTTTAATCACAGTTAATAAAGTATTTTTATGCAGACAATAAACTAGCTTTATACTATTCAAAACCTAATGCCATCTACATTATAAGATCTTGTCCAGTTCATTTACATTTTATATTAAAAATTACAATTGGATCCATTTTTATAAATTGTAAACTAGTTTTTAATTAACTTATTAGTTTATTAATTTATATTCTTTGTATCTTAAAATTAAATAATGCAATATGTCACATAATATTTTTATATTGATTTTTAATTTTAAATTTACTAAATGCCTAAACTATCACAATTATTAGTAATTTGTATAAAATGTTTTTTTAAATATTTATTTAATACTAATTTTAATAAACTTTTAAAATTATCAAAATAAAGTAATATATTCTTTTTTTAACTTTTACTATAATTAATTTGAAGAATAAGAGTTAAATGATGGTTCCAAATTTTTTTAACATTTTTTGTAAACATATTAATTATATTAAGTGTTTACCGACAAATCAATCGATAAAATTAGCCTAATGCAATAAAAAAATAATTGAAATTGAAGTAGACAGCTCTATAAATAATCAACAATAAAAATACATGCTTTATAAACAAATCCAGGAGAAGAATGATTTTGTCTAGGATAAAATGGTCCATCCAAAGTAGAATGCGCTGAATATTCAAAGTTAATTACAATGTCTATATTTTCATTAACAGTGGCAAAATCAAATAGAAATGATTTGATGAAACATCTTAATTGCATATATGAAGAAAAACATTTACGCGGCAAACCCATTATACATTCTATTACATTTTTAAATATTTCAATTGATAAATAGTTATTATTATCGTTATCAGGATCTACTGTGCGTTCATTTGCAATAGTAAAACAATAGGTACGACTATTATCATATAAATCAATACCTCTAATTAAATGAGCATGGTCAAGTATTTTATAAATAGTTTCATTTTTAACTTTTCCTACAATTGCAATTTTTTTATCCATAAGTAATCCAATATCGATTGCATATTCTATTAAATAATCAATTAGTTCATAAAATAATAGTATTTTTGATTTACTTAAATAATGTTTTAAATATGTTTCATGAATAAAATCTCTAACAATTACCGCGCATTCACTACCTATTATTTTGTATAGTTTTAGACTTTTTGGTAAAATACCATTTTGAAGTTCAAGGTCATTAATTAGAATTTTGTTAATATATTTTTTGATTTCATTCATAGCTAAGCAAAAAGATTCATAGTGGGCATCATTTTCCAAATAAGGATGAGCTTGACTGCTGGTAATTGCCAAAGTAATTTTAGCTTTGTGTTTACTTTCTTCAGCTTGAAATAAAACAAATAAATATTCTAAAATTCCCATTAAATATTCACGAGAATTAGTAAACATATCAAGTTCAATATATAAATTATTTACTCTTGTGGCTAAGTCGTAAAGGCAATTACATAATTGAGATAAATGACTAATGCTAAAAAAAATAATACGAATTGAAAAGTCTGTTAAATTTTTGCACATCTTTATTGGTTCCAGATGAAATTTGGCTCCAATGCCTCGCAAAGTGAGCTTTTTGAACTTATAAGGCATATCCACATCAATATAATTACAATCTAGCTCTTCCAAATTAGGAAAACTTTCGGCATGAGTGAATTCGAAATAAGCTATTACCAAACGTTTAACTGATGCATTGTAAGCCCGAATAGCAAAACGATCAGTATCTTTGATCACTAATTAATTAATTAAATAAAAAATAATTTTATTTAATTAATATTAGGTTTAATTTTTACTTACCTTTTACTTCTAAAGATTCAATGCATGGCAGCATAAATAGTCTTTCAGCTATTGCTTCTGCATCGTGAGCCCTAATTCCAAATACAATTTTCAAATGTTTTACATTTTTCATAAAACGAATTAATGAATATACATTGTTCATATTTCTATAAGAAATAAAATGATTTCTATCTCGATTAAACGTTTTACGTGTTCCTAATTTATTTTCATCTTGAACAATTATTTCAAGTGATTTAACTAAAGTTTCAATTAAATTACAAAAACGTTTATTTGTCAGTGCTATATTAACCAAATCGTCCATATCAAAATATTTAAATAAATGAATTAATGTAAATGTATCTAAATCGTGAATTGTAGTTGAAGTAACCATTTTAATATATTTAATTAAATTCAAATATAAAATATTTTCGTTTTTTTAATTTAATTAATTAAAATTTTAATTAAATTATATTAATTTTTTTTTTATTTTAAAAAATATCTAAAAAAATATTAAAAATGCAAATTTTGTTTAAACTTCTTAAATTATAATAAAAAGTTTTTTTAAATGTTTACACATTTTAAATTAAATATCTTAATTTTAATTTAATTTATCATTATATGTAGTTTTCACTTATTTATGTTTAAAAAATTTTGATAAATACACATCAATTTGAAACAAATTTATAAAAACAATTATTTTTTTTTTTGTTTAAATCGCACAAAACAAATTACGTTTTTTAAAGTATGTTTCACAATTTTAATTAAATCCTTTACTAACCAATTATTTTTTTTGCAAATCTAATTTTGAATTTACAATTTTAAATTTAAAAGTTTCCAATTTTGTCATAACCTAAATGAAAAATATATTCAATATTTTTATTTTGTAATATATTACTAAATTATAAAATTTTAAAATGTTTTAATATTTTTAGTATTTAAATTTTAATTTTATCTAATTTTAATTTATTGAAATGTTTAATGTTAAATATTTTAATTATAAATAAAAATGAATAATAATGATAAATTGTATAAAATGCAGCACATTAACATAACTAGTAATAAAGCTTGTAATAAAAAAGGTGAGAAAAATACAATAAGTGTTAATTGATAATTTTTTTTCAATTTTATTTTTTATTTTTTTTTACCGCTATCAAATTTAAATCAAAAGCATTTTCAATTCTTTAAACTATAAAAAAAAATTCCTTATTCAGCAATTGATAACTTTTTTTTCTTAGAAATTTTAAGATTTTGTGTAAATATCTTAAGTTATTTTATTTCCACAATTTTTGATATAAAACACTCAATTTTTAATCATTATTTAATTTACATTTAACTCAATAACAAAATTGATATTAAATTTAATTGTTGTTCTTGACCAATCGATAAAAATTATTTAAATAACTTTAATTTGTTTGGTTATGTTAATTGCATTAATTATCATTAAAAATTGCAATATTAATAAATTTAAATTCTTCAATCAATTAAGATTGTTATATTAACAACTTATATTTTATTGCATGTATAAAATAAAATTTGTTTCTGTTTTTTTTTTAATTTGCTTAAATTAACTTAATTTTACATTATTTAATTAAATAAAAATATTAAAATTAATATTGTAATTATTTTATAAATAATGTATAAATAAATATAATAAAAACATTTAATTTTGTAATTATATAAAATATTTTATCAATGCAATTTATTTATTATTTTTTGTGAACAACTAAGTTTATAATTAAAAAAAATTATAATTTTAATTAATAAAAATAAATATTTAAATTTAATTTTTAAATAATTATAAATAAAATTATTTATTAATAAACAATAAAAATTAAATTTTATATTATTAAATTATATATTTATTATAAATTATTAAATTTAAATATAATTGTTTTTAAAAAACAACTTTTTTATAAATGAAATAATTAATAAATGAAATAATAAATAATTATAAATAATTTCTTTATTTAATAATATATATAATAAATTTTTAATAAAATTACAATATATATTGTATATAGTGAATAGTGGTTTTTACGTGTAAATTATATAAGTTAATACTTTTTTTATACATTTTAAAATTTTATAATAAAAAAAATTAATTTTTTTTTTAATTTAAAATAGTATAAATAAAATATACATTTTCAAAATAATAAATTAAAATGTAAAATTAGTGTTAATTAGTTTTTAATTAAAAATTTGTGACAAAATAATTTTGTTTTAAGTACTATTTTTTAATAATGATGATAATATTCATAGAAAAGTAAATACTTTTTAAAAAAAAAAAATAAATTTAATCTCTTTTTTCTTTTTTTAATTATTTATTTTTTTCTAATATTAAAACTACTAAATTTAACATTTGTTTTAAATTAATTGAATACAATAAAGTATAATTTTAAAAATATCTTTTATTAAAAATTTAAATTAATTTAAAATATAAAAATTAACAGTATATAAAAATAAAATATCAAAATATTAACATAAAAAATAATAAATTATTAATTTAATATATTTTCTAATTTTATAATAATTTTTTAGACAAGACTAGACAAAAAAAATATATTTAGTAATAGGACGTTGACCGTTACTTTAGTAAAAACTATGAGGCAATGCATAATTTTCCGTCTTGATGGCTTCCTCTCTACATATCTTATCTAATTTACATTCTATGCGATTTCTAAGCTCTTCCTTACGTTTCATACACTCAACATTGATGTCGTTTAATAGTTTGTAGTTAGGATGTTCATTAAATATGCTCCATATACTATTATTAGATTTAAAATTTTTAAGTCTATCAATAATTTCTTGATGTTTACAGGGAATCGAAGCAAACTCGTATTTGCTGTCACTAATTTTAAAATCTTGAAGTATTCTATTGACTATAAATACATCAAGACTTGGTAAAGTTTTTCTTAATATGTTTTTAAATAAATTATAATCTCGATCCCTAAAAGCACGAATTTGGTCTTCAAAAAAATTAATTGATAGTCTAAAACTTATATTAGAATGATGCTTCGATTTAAATTCGTTATGATATTTTAAAAAATTAGTAACAAAGCATAATGTTATCATAGACATATCGAATTCAAATGTAAAGCTTTTTAATTTGGGCAATATTGTACTGTATAATAAACTCAAATTATTGAACACACTTGTTGAATTTATGGAAAAACGAATAGTTAGATGCTTCATATTATGTAAATACTTCATAGATTTTATATGTTCAACTTCTAATATTCCTCTTAATAGCACATGCTCTATATCGCTTTTAACTGTTATATTAAGCAATCTTGTATTAAGGAATTGTACGTTAGGAAAGGCTTGTGCCCATTCATTGTCAAAAACATTTACATTTATTTTTATCACAGAATAATTTTTATATGAAATTGGAATAGTCGGCAAACAATCAACGTCTTTAAAAAATAAATACAATAAGTTTTAGGTAATATATTTTTAATTAATTAATAAACTTACTTTTCATTTCTAAACTTATCACTTTTGGTAGACCACTAATTAAATTAGCAACTTCGTTAATATGGGAATGAAAAGTATTAATAAATACTCGTATTTTTTTAGTATTTGCAAAATACAGTCGAGCCATACGTAAATCTGGAACTGTTAAATTACCACAGTAGCAATTCCCTATTTTTCGATCCAATCTTAATATTTGATATACATTAGCCACGTATATTTCTACTGATGAAATCACTGATTTACCTACTTTCATAAAAAATCTACACGTGTGACTAAAGGCAACTAAATCATTCATAGATACATAATTTAAAATAGCTGCGTAACATTGTGCGTTTAAGTCAAAAATAGTCCTATTCGATTTGTAAAACTTCATTATTAAAAAATATTGAAATAATTTTTATTTTAAAAAATAATTTAAAATTAAGCAAAATTACAAATCTTGAGTTAAATATGGAAAGGTTTCATTGTAAATTTAACTTAAACTCGACTTACAAGTGACCTTTTATACCCTAAATTTTTTCCATTGGAATCATTTTGGAACCTCCTTAAAAAAAACTTAAATCCAATTTTTTTGAAAAATTTAAATTTAAATGTTAGTAAGACAAAAATAAAAATTGTTATTCTACATTTATATTTTTAAAATTTTGCTAGTACGTCAAAATATTTTTTAAAATGATCAAAATAAACTTATTTACCTTAAACCTTTATTTCTATTTACTTTCTAGAAAAATAAATAAATAAACTAAAATAAAAACATTTTTTAAAATTCAAATTTGAACTGATAAGTAAATAATCTTTAACATGTAAAAAAAAAATTTTAAGTTTCAACGTTTATTATAGCTTAACTGACATTTTACAATTTAGGTAGGACATTTACACTTTTTTTTATATATAGGCTGTAAATTTTAAGAAAAAATAAATTTAAATTTGCATTTTTTTTTTTTAAATATTAAAAAAGGATAATTAAATATTTATAATTTTATAATTGTATAAATTAAATTAAATTTTATTTAAAACTATATGTTTGCTTAGCAAAAACTATAATTATTTGTGCATTATTTACCATATAAAAAGTTAGAATTTTTATGTACACTTAATGTTTTTTTAGTTTATATATATAGTTAAAGCCTATAAAGAATGTTAAGATAAGGAAAAAAAAACTTTTAGTTTGTTCTCTTTGGTTCAGGCATATAAAACACTTTCAACAAGTCGTTAATATTTTTTTTTTCAGGAGGTAATGGTGATAAAAATATATATTGTTTTCCAAATTTAGTATTGGCTGATTCTATTAAAGCGTCTAAAGCCATATGTCTTGTCACCATATCCTATTTTTTTTTTTTAAAAAATTCAAAAATTTATATTTTTTAAAAAAATAAAAGCTTACCATAAAAACATCCACTTCATCTAGAATGTTGAAAGGTGTTGTGCAGGAATACCATAAAGATAAAAGAAATGCAATTGTTGAAAAAGATCTTTCACCTCCTGATAATGATCTTGAATCAGTATAAGTCGATGTTAAATTTGTAGATTTAGGATTAACTACAATTTCTAAAGTTTTTTCTTTCTTAATAGTATTTCCAACTCTTTTTTCTTTATGATATATATTCAATGAACCAGTAAAATTCATCATTTTTAAAGCATGAGAAAACCTTTCTGCTGTTTGTCTAGTTAAATTATTTCTAAATGAAATATAAGATGATGAGCGACCCTTAATAGAGTTAGAAAATTCGTCTAAATACATTTCTAAAAACTCTATTTGTTTTTTAATTTTAATAAATCTTTCTTTCAATTTTAAATATTTTGCAGATAAATCTTCTAAATTACCCATTTGTTTTTCAGATTCTTCTAAAAATTGCTTTAATTCATTTATTTCTTTTACTAATTCACTAGGAGATCTGTTCGTATTTATCCGACTTTCTTCACTTTCTTTGGCTTTTTCCGTTGCTTTATTTATATCTGAATCTAATTTAGCGATTTCATTTAAAATTTCAGAATATCTATCTTCAAATTCATCTATCTTTTGATTTAATTTTTCAATATTAGTTTTATATTTATCAATATTGTTATCAAAAGACATAGTTTCTTTTAATAAATTTTCTCGTTCATTTTGCTCTTTATTTATTATATCTTCAAAATGCTTATATTTTTTTTCATTTTCTTTATAAGATTCTTGTATTTCTTCCAATAATTTTTCTTCATTTTCAATTTTTTCTATTAATTCAAGTTTTAATTTTTCATTATTTGCTAATTCTTCTTGAAATATAGTTAATTCAACTGGATTAAATTCAGGTATTTGTCTTAATTGAAAGAGTTTAGCTTCTATATTATTTTTTTTTACTCTAATATTATCAATTGATTTTTCATTATCTTTAAAATTAGCATTCTCAACGGAAAGTTTGGATTCAATTTCTTCTAAAGATTTTTTAGTATTTTCTGAATGTTCTTGTAATTGTTTAAGCTCTTTTTTAATTTCAAAAATAGTTTCTGAAACATCTTCTGCTAAATATCTAGGATTTTTATTAGTATTATTAACATACTGTCTGAAATTACTATTATATGTTTTTGGGTAAAACTGCGTACCTATTTCTGTATATGCTTGAGTGCAATTAATTGGAACTGTTTCTTCATTGATTAATAAACTAGAAGCTTTTTCGTCATTAGGAATAAATAAAGTAGTTTCAACGTTACATTTATCAATTAAAACATTCATTATTACATCTTCTTCAACATCTAAATAGTTATAAAAAGATTGATATTGTTCGCATTTGACTATTTTTTTACTAATGTCATGTCTTTTTTGATATTTTCTACAAATTATCATTGGAATTTTTCCTTTTTGAATAGTATTTTTACATAAAATTCTCAACTTTTTTTCATCATTTATATTATCGCAACAAAATGCAAACATTAAACCTTTTACTAAACATTCGGTGGCTAAAGCAATATTTTTTTCTTTAAGTTTTATATGGCTCCCAATTGGTCCAAGGGGTTTTTTTTTAAAAAAACCATTTTTATATTCTTTATCTATTGCTTGTACTATTCTAGGAACATCAGGTCCAAATTTTTGTAATTTGTTTGTTTTACTTTTTTCTAAATTTGACAATTCATTTTGTTTTTTAAAAATAAGATTTTGAATGTTTTCATTCTTTTTACGAATTTGAATTCGTTCTTCTTTTAAACAATCTATTTTTTTACCGATTTCTTCTAATTTAGATTTTAATTTAGACAAATCTTTGTCTAAAACTATTTTTTCATTTTCTAAATTTTGTATTTCTTCTTCTCTAGCTTCCTTTTCCTCGAAAAGTTGTTTATGTTTCCCCATTTTATGTTTTATATCTTCAATTTTTTTTTCTAATGCATATTTTTCATTCTGTAAATTTCTTTTTTCATCATTCAATTTATTAACGGTAAACTGTTTTTCTGATCTTTTTGATCGGAGCTCATTTAGTTCCTTTTTAAAATTATATTGATTAGTAAATAAATTATTTATGTTATTATCAATTTCTTTTAATTTATCATTGAAATTAAGCTTGGCTTGCTCAATTTCATTTAATTTTTTTTGAAAGCTTTCAATACTTTCTTTAGCTTTGTTTTTTTTTTGCTCACAAGACATTTGATCAATTTCCAATTTTTTTCTGTCTTTTTCCAAGCTAGTGACAGTCGCCCATAAAAGTTCTTTACACAATTTCAAATGTAAAGCTTTTTGTTCGTTAAATTTTGTAAATAAACTAATTTTATGCTCTAGATCTTTTAAATCAATTTCAATTTCTGGTAGGAATTTTTTTTTTTTGTCTAAAATGTCTTTTGCAACTCCACTTTGCTCCATCGCATATGAATAATCTTGTTTTAGTTGTTCCAGATTAGTTGCTTTCATAAAAAATGTGTACTTGTCACGAGGATTTTTAGAGTTTAAAAAGTTTCTACTAACTTCTTGAGAAAGAATACAAATTGGATTATCAATTTGAATATTAAAATAGCGCAGAATATCATTTAATTCTTCTTTCTTGTTAGTTATAGTCTTTCCGGTGTAAGATTTAATATGATAAATACTGACTCCGTCTGATTTTAATATTCTTTCTATAATTATGGAATCTCCATAATCTTCATATTTATAACTAAAATTGAGATTATAGCCATTGTTATTACAAAGTTTTACTGTAACTTTAGCACAATTCTCTCCTTTTTTGATGAAATTAGTTGTGCTTTGACCCCTACTAGCATTGGAAGCACGGCCACCTAAACCAACAACTACGCCGGTCAAAATAGCACTTTTTCCACCTAAATTAAAACAGCATTTTAATAGATATATGAAAATATGAATTAGTGAATCTTACTTCCATTTTTGCCAATAACAAAATTTACTCTTGGACTGAATGTGATTTCAAAATTTTCATGACACATGAAATTTTGTAAAGTAACGGCCTCAATCGTGCCACACTCAGCAATAAATTTATTGTCTTCATTGTTTAAATTTTGATTTTGTTCATTATCACTGACAAAAGACACTTGAGAAGAATTAAATTCTTGTGTATCGTTTGCATTCATATCTATTGTGTCAATATAGCTTAAACTATTTTGATTATCGGCTTCTTCATCTTCGGAATTAGAATGTCGGAATTTTTTACAACTATATTCGGAATCATTTTTTTCTTCATTATCACTTTCATTTAACTCGTATGAATAATTTTTTTTACGTTTAGATTTTGACATTATTATAATTTTTAATTAATAACAAACTTATTTTTAGAAACAAATCAATAATTAATCAAGCAAATTTTAATTTTTATGATTTAAGTTTAATGAAAAATAAATGCGCGGGATAGTAAACAAAACTTTTGAAAAATTACTTTTATCTAGATGGCGCTAACTTTTGTTTGCATTTGTTTTACTTTTATTCTATGTATTATTTTGCAAAATACATAATTAAAATTGCAGAAAAAACAGGTCTTGTTCTAATTCAATACTTTTTATAATTTAATTATTTTGATATTTTAATTATTTTAATATTCTTTTAAAATTAGTTAAAAAAAATAAACAAAAAACAAAAATTTTAAGTATAATTTACTTTTTATTACATATATAAATATTTTTATAAATATGAATTCAATTTCAAAAGAAAAAATGACAATGAACTTTTGCATACGATTTGTACTTTTATCTAAAATAATAAATTTACAAAATTAATTTTTGTTTTGCATTGATAAAAATAATTTTATTACACATATAAATTGTTTAAAACATTGGACTAGTTTACCGCTATTTTAAACTTTCTTTTTGGTCCGAATGAATTTAAAATGTTAATAAACTTAATTTGGACAAATTAATTAGTTTAATTTAATCCATCTGTCAATAGAGTATTCTAGAGCAGACAACCACCTGAAAAATAGAGAGCAGAAAAAATAAATTATTTTAGTAAATGAAACTTTTTCCTAGTTTAGCAAAAATGACAAAAAATAGTGTGATCATATAGTTTACCTTTTTTTATCGATTTCAGAGTCAGCAAGCAATGTGATTTGCTTATGTTGCACATTCATTGGAATCAATTGAATTGAATAAGATCGTTTATTGTCTGTCACACTTTGAACTTTATATCCTTGTAAATAAAACGCACCTACATAATAAAAACAAGGAAAAATATGAATTTAGCAGAAGTAATCAGAAGATAGAAAACGGAGTGCGGGTATTTTACCTAATGCGGAATTAGAAGTAATTTCTAAATAAAAAAACAAACAAGCATCTTTGAGAACAAAATAACACTGTTTGAATTTATTGGTTCTAGAGCAAAGTTTGCCCAAATAGCCGACACAATCCGGCAATTTGATGTGCATTGCATTAAGGTGAATGAATCTTAAGGTGTTTTCTAAGTAGACATTAACTGAACTAATTTGACTAGCAACCATGTTTAGCATTTCAATCCATCGGTTTGCCATAGCTTGTTTTTTGCAGCGGAAAAAGTGTACTATTTTGTCATTTTTGACTCGAAACAGAGCAAAAGTAATGTATTCTTGATTTTTCTCGCAAGGCAAAAATTTTGCGTATAAGCCTTTCAATGAGATAATTCCAAACGGTTCAAGTTCGTCTTTATGACGAGTCCAGTGTAAAGAACCGTCTATTCGTAAATAAAAAAGTCTGAACCTCCATTTGTCTTCTTCTAACAAATTCACATCATCTACTATTGCTCTGGCTTTTCTTAAATATCCAAAATGTAAAATAGTACTTGCATTCCAGTATTCAACTAAACTATATGATTGACTATTGCCACTTAAACTATTTTTTGTAACATCCGTTTCACTTGTTGTTTTACTAGGCTCACTTTCGTCATAGTCAGTATGTTCTTCACTTACGCAGGCCAACAAGGTGTCCGAACGTTCACTAAAACTTTCATTTACTAACTTCACTTGTTTAGCCATCACATTACTGGTATTGATTAATTCTAGTTTTAGTTGAGCACAAGCCGAGTGTGCTAGACGAACAACATCTGAATGAGTGTAATCCAATACATTAACACCATTTATTGTGACAATTATGTCACCCACTTCTAATCCACAATGCTCTGCAGGTGTGTCTATAGCAAGTTAAACAAAACAACTATAATTAATCGAAAAATTTATTAAATTTTTATATAATTTTTTACTTTTTTCAATAGCAGACACTACAACTGGTTTTGAGCCGTGTATTCGAAATCCGAATTCTCCGTTTATTCTGTCAATTGTGATACGCTTTTCAATGGCTAATTTTTCATATTTAGTTTTCATTTAATAATTTAAGAAAAAAAAAATTAATATCATTAAAAGCGAATTGTTTTTAAAAAAATATTATTTACCAAATGTATTATTTAAAATGCGTTTGTACATTTCAATTGAAGCTTTTCGGTGTATCATTCTATGAGTAACAGATTCATAATGTTTTCGGAAATTTTTTTCAGATTCAGCAATAGAAATAACTTGATCTTCATTTTCTTCATCTTCTTCTTTCTTGTTTATAAATTCATCTTTATTTAATTTGTTTGATTTGCTGTCTGTAATAGACAATTCTGTATTGCTAGTTAATTTTTTGATGCTATGTCCCCAAACGGCTAATTCGTCTGGATAAGTAATGTAGAACCAGTTTGCAGCTCTATACGGATCTGCATGTATACCAATATCGGCATCAAATTCTTCTACAACTATTCAATTTAAAAATTATGTTTGACAAATTAATTTTTATTATATAAAAAAAAACTTACTTGGTATATTAGGCACAAAGGTGTGAGGAATTTCAATTTCTAAAATAAATATAAATCATATTACATAAATTTAGCTTGCTCACTTTTTTGTTACTTACTTTTTTGTGAAGAGAATGCTTTTGTTAAATTATTTATAGTATTTGGTAATTCTACATTATTAATTAGACGCTTATTTGGCATAGATGAATGAACCTTTAAAGGCACAGGTGGTTTACAGATTACTACAGAATTTTTCACATTAACAGAATTCATTGGATCAATTAAAGATTGTGGTAAATTTTGAACAACTGCTTTTGATGTACCAGAATTTATTTGGTCAATCAATTTACGTTTGATTATTTGTTGTTGTTGAAGAAGAATTTTTTGTTGATGCAACGCTTGATTTTGATGTTGTAAATGTTCAGAATTTTTACAACAATTTTCACTATTGCAAGTAGTACCAGTACTTGTCGATGTGACACTTGTTAAAGTTATTTTACTTTTTACATCTTCTTCGCTTTGTTGTGTGTGTGAACATTGACTCGAATGGCTACTATTACTTGATTGAGTAAGGCTTATTTGTTTGTCTAAATTTGCGCAACATTTATGATCTGTATCACAGCTGCTACATGTTATACTTTGGGTATAAAGATTACCTGTGCTTTCAGTTTCCGGTGCATCAGTGTCTTGTTCTGGAATTTGTTGTACATAATTTAAATTCAAATTTTTATCCGAATTCAAGCTTGAAAAAGGAGCAGATTCTAGAGCTGGTTCGATTTCGTCATAATTATCTAAACACACTTCTTTTTCTCCTTCAAAAGCACTAGAATTAGAAACAGTTTGAGTATCACTTGTTGCCATAGAGCCAGAATTGTTTTCTTGTAATAAAATATAATTTTGATGCATTTCTTCTTCAATAACTTTACTTTGAGCTGTCATAGCTTTAACATAACTATCATCTGGCGAAATATAGCCAGCAGCATTTTCGCATGAATCACATTTGAGATCTTCGATTGAATATTGATCATGAAATGATTCAGATGCAGTTAATTTACTTTTCTCGGCTTGTGATTTCGTTTTTTCATCTGAAAAGTTAGATCTTAATTCAATTTCAGATACTCCAGCACCAGTGTCAAAAGAATAAGATTTATTTGTCACTTTTTTTTTTAGTGTGTGATTGCCAGTTTGTTGAGTTAATTGCGCAGTAAATGAATCTGGTTGTTTCTCAAATCGATTTAGTAATTCTTTTACACGATTACAAGAACTACTTGGTTTAATCACATTAGCACTGAAACTAGACCAAGCTTGTCCATCCCTACCAGTGTTTCGATACTTTTGATCTGGCATACTAAATGTACTTTGATCTTTTGCCGAAAATACGCCTAAATTGGCCTGCGTGCTCATTCGTTCAAAACTAGCAGTTGTTAGACGCACTAACTGACGCCTTTTATCATCCGATTTCAATGATTCTGTTCCAATTAAATTGGAAGTAGTTACAATATCATTAGATTGCAAACTGTTGCCTGGTTGCTGCAATCCAGCTGCCAAAGAATGAGTTAAGCAAACAGATAATGAATCTTCATCAGCAAAGTCTTGAGAACTTTGTTGTTCTAAAGAAAACATTGCCACATCTTTTTCTGTGGCTTGAGAAGATTCACCGGCTGTATCAGGTGCCATCACTAATGGCTGACCAGCTAGACAATCATGAACATTAGTTTCAACTTGAACTTGCTGAGCAAATTCTACTTCTAAATATTTATTTTCAACTTTTTCTTTCAAATCAAAATCAAGTTTAAAACTATCATTTTGATTGAATTCATTTATATTTTGTTCATCACTTATTTTTAAAACACACTCTTCACTATTACTTTTGTTTAAATTTTTTGCTAAATTGTTGTTGTAGTCTTTGTTTTTCAATCTTTCTTTCATTATGTTGTTGTTTGAACTTAATTCACTTGAGTCTGTACTACTGTCTAGTGCTGACTTCAATTTACTATTATCTAATGTGTCTTTTAGCTTAGAATCAGACAAAATTTCATTGTTTTTTGCATTTTCTGGCAAGTTTTCATTTGTTAACAGCATATGATAAGTAAATTGTGTCGAATTAGTTTGTTGTGAAATCGCACTTGTTTCATCTGCTTTCTTTTCAGTTTTATCATCTTTTCCACTTTCTTCACTTTTTTTACTTGATGTAAAAGTTTTTAAAGCCTCAGTATTAACACTTTGAATTGAATTGTTAAGTTCATTTTTTAAATTGTTTGAATATTGATCAATTTGTTTTTGATTTGTCGGCACTACGCTATCTGACAAAGTTAATCGCATTTGAAGTAGTGGGCCCGGTCCTGTTTGACCAGATGGCAATGGCCAGCTTGCACTTGCCATTTTGATCGTTAAATTTGTATAATCGTTTGAATCATTAAACTGTTCTAAACTAGCTTGTTCAATTCTTTGTTTAATTTGTTTATCATTTTGTAAATCTTCATTAACCTGATTTAAATCCATTGTAAGAAAACTATCACTTGCAGGAGCTTGCATTTCTCCACTAAAATTATTTGATGTACTTGAATAAGCTGTACTAAGTGTGGTGTTATGTTCAAAACCATCAGCACTGGTCATTTCAGCTAGTTCTGATGTAGAAGTATTAATGATATAATTAGATCCCACAGTTGTTGTTATATTTAATGAAGCAAAAGTTGATGCTACTAGTTCTTCTGCAACTTTTGCTGCTGCAGCTAATAAATCCTCTACCGGAATAGAACTACTGTTGGAATCACTGGTTTGGCTTTTTGTACTAAAATTTGAACTTCCGCTTTCATCACTTATTTCACTACTTACATCTTTACTTTTATTGTTTGCCAATGAGATATTGCTAGACAAATGATGGCTTGTCATTTCTTCACTAACTTCGCTAACTGTAGATAATTCTGATGAATGGGTTCGTCTCAAATAAATTCCACTAGCTATTTTTATTAGTTTATCATTATCTTCATCTGTTAATTCCTCGTCATCTTCATCATTTTCTATTAATAATTCATCATTGTTTTTTGTTTGTGTTTTTTCTTTTATATCAAGTTTATTATCAGTTGTTTGAATTATTTTATTCAAGCACATATTTTCGTCTTTATTATAATCACTATCTTTATTGATTAGCCGATTCAAGTCACTTTTATTGTAAGTGCATTCATCATGACTAATTTGCTCAAATTCAAATAATTTTTTGTTTTGCCAAATATTAAAATTGCTTTGTTTATCTAAATATTTATTGGTTTCGCATAAATTGTTACTTTCAATTAAATTTTCTAGACTAATGTCAGATGATTGTTTAGACAAACTAGTAAATTGTTTTGATTCTGTTTGTTTATAATTATTTTCTTTGTTAAACACTTGTTCATTTAAAGTTAAATCATTTTGAGTTTTTGATAAAGCGTTTTTTGTTTCAATAGTATTGAATGAATCACATTTTATTTTACTTATTTCATCCACTTTATTTTTGTTTACAATATCGAATCGGTCTGATGCTACTTTATCATTAGAATCAGATAAATTTGAAACAAAATTATCATCAGATAAATACTCAGCTTGTTTTTCTATACTTAGTCTTCTATCTGACGATAAACTAGTATTGTTTGATCCTAAATTTGCTTCAATCACTGTGTTTAATTCAAAAGAGGATTCACATATAGGTGTACTTAAATCTGTACTTTCAACCGATTCTATATTAGGATTAACGTTAGATAATATTTTTGAATTTTCTAAAATAGATTCTTTAAAATCAGTTAAATTGTCATTTTGACTTAACGAAAACATATCTGATAATTTTTGGGCACTATTTTTAGGTGATAATTCTTTGTTTTCTTTTTTATCATCACATTTTTCTTCTTTTTCAAGTTGATTGATTAAAACTTTACCAATCATTGTACTAGGACTAGATGGAACAGTTCCTGGATTTGAAGAATCAGCCGGTGTTGGGCTCAATTCACTTATTGGACTACAAGAATTTAAAATAGCAGCTTGCAAACTGCCAAAAGAAGAAGCCGCAGTTACATAGGATTCCTTTGAAATTGGTGTTTGGTCTGTAGCAGTGACATAAATTGAACTGCCAATACTTTGCTGTTGATTAAATTCAGTTTGATCCAATTGTTTAACAATGTCCGCATATTCATTATTTGCTTTATTTTCAGTTGCAGTAGTAAGAAACTGTTCTGTTTTCACTATTCCTGTTAAGCATGACTTTTCATCAGAAATTTTATTTGATTGCTGAAGAATTGATAAATGTTCATTATTTTCATTAAATTTTATTTGATCTAAATTTTTTATCAAATGTTTTTCTTTTTCTTTGTACTCTATATGTTTTCTTAAACTAGTTTGATTAATTTGATTAACATGTTTTGGTTGAACTGCGGAAATAGTCAACTGTTTTTTATCTGATGTTACCATGACATTTAATAATTCACTATCCAATTGAAGTTCAGAATTTTCCTGTGTCGAAATTAATGAATTATTATCATGCAATGGAGAAACATCTTGAAATTCTTTTGGTGGACTTAATTTTAAATGATCTGTATTTAAATTATTATCGCATTCATCATTTATTTCATCACTAAATTTATCAGATTCATTTTTTAAATATTTCGAAATCAAATTTGCTTCTTGATATTCATGCTTTTTTAGTTGTTTACCTTGTTCTTTTAAGCTTTGTTGTATTAAATGGTCAACTAATTCATCTTGTAAATTATCATCATAAATTGGCGCATTAAGTAATTGATCTAAAGAATTAGATTTACCATTATTTTGCAATAATTGGAAATCCGTTTTTATTTCATTAAATAAACACGATTCATCATTATCTTGATTAATTTCTTTTTTACTCTTTTCTTTATTTTTTTTATATTGATTATTATTTAAACTATTAACATTTATAATAGATTTATTATGATCGTGATCATAGTAAACTGATGAAGATTTAGTCAAAAAGATTGTTTTTGGATCAATTACTTCACTAAAAGATTTTCTATATATTTTACGTGCATTTTTTAATTTGTTGTTGGAAGAAGAGGATAAACGAAGTCCACTTTCAAGTTGACTTAATTTGTTTAACATGCTTAATTCTTGTAATCTATCTTCACCTGAACCAATCAATCGAGCTCTTTCCGGTTTGATACCAAGAATATGTGCCATTGCCTCATAATTTTCTACCTCATCTAAATCCGATGATTGTTCTGAATTTTCACTTTGATTTTTTATAAAATTAAGATTTTGTGAATAAGTTTGCAAATTATTTTTCATTGATTGTAAAACAAGATTTGAATTTAAATTGTGAGGTGAATTAGAAACGTGATTGTAGTTTTTATGATACTGATGAGTTGATTGTAAAGGGTGATTGAATGTTTGATTATGTGTTAATTGCGAATGATGGTGATGTTGATGAGCTGATTGAGCAGATTTACTTCTATTTAAACGATATTTAGCTCGACATTTTTCCGCCGAACGTGGTGATAATGTGAGATAAGCTGGTAATTCTCTAATATTGTTAGCCTCAAATTGACTAGCTTCCAATTGATTGTAAAAAATATCTAAATTTTTGGAAGTACGAGATTCTAAATAGTAATTTAAATTATCTGTTAATTCAATTGAGTTTAATTGTGAAATATAAGCTTTGGGTAGACGGCTTGAACGAGTATTTTCAAGTGGAACATGAACAGTTTGGTTTGAACTACGACTAGAAGATCTACTTTGATGATGAAAGTTTGTTGAATAATGAATTAATTGATTATCAGTTTGCGTTGCTTGAGTTTTCATTATTGCTCGCCTATGAATAGATCTCAAAGGCGGTTGAGGTGGTTTTATCATAGGTGGATTAAATCCTGTTGAACTTAAACTCGTAGGTAATAGTGGATTAGAAATTAATGGCGGATTTGAAATTGCTCCCATCATAAGTTGTTGAGGATTTAAATGAACTGCACCTAATTGATTAACTGATTGTGGCAATAGTATATGAGCTGAAGTTTGAGCTTTTGGTTGGGTAGATGGTATCAAATTTGTAGTTATTTGTTGAGAAATTGGTTGAACTGATTTCGGAGTCATCATTTGTATTTGTCCATATGACATGTAAGGTAGAAATGTTCCATTGTTTGTTAATGCTGATCCACTATTTACTTCCATCTGACCTATGTTAGCATTGATCAAACGTTCTTCTACCTGTTGATTTTTATCACTGTTTGAATTTGACGTTTGTTGTAGATTTGATGAAATCGTATTGCTTCTTACCAATTCAAAACTAACATGTTTAGTTTTTTGTTGTGAATCATTTAAATCATTGAGTTCATCAACACTTTTGCTTGCTGTATATGATTTCTAAATATTGTCGAAAAAAAAATATTGTTAAAAATTATTAAGTTATGATTTTTTTGGTTTAAGTTTAAATAAAATTTATTTAAAATATTTAACTTTAAAACATAAAAATATTTCAAACCATTGGTGATGTCATTGCTAATGGCCTTGTTCCATAATAAAGTGGATTGGATCGCATTAAAGTTTCGTATTCAAGTTGTTGCTGTTGTAGCTGTTGCAAACTTTGTTGTAACGGTGTAAGAACACTAATTCCTTTTCCTGTCCAATTACTAGTTTTAGATGAGGCTACAGTGCATGTACGTGGACGAAATTGTCTTTTAAAACCAAATTCATCATCGTCATTTGCAAATGCAATTGTTTTACCGTTGTTTGAATAATTAGATTTGTTTGAGTTGTTCATTTGTTTTGAAGTCTGTAAATCACTTGAAGCAATTTTCGCTATGTTCGTTTGACGTTTCATACAAGACAATATAGATAAACTTGGATGACGACAGCCGTGATCAGATGAGGTTTCACTATCATTTGGATCGTTTGTTAGTATTTTCGCATTTAAAACATTATTAAATTGAGCGTCTGTATTTGAGTTTGTTAAATTTGTATTAGTCAAACCAGAATGTCCAAAGTTTAGACTAAGTAAATTGCCTGCACTTAGACAACCAAACAATCGATTCTTAGTTAATTGTTCAAATGCTGCCAATTCTTTTTGATTAATACAATATTGTTCTCGAATATCTTCTTTAGAATACACATTTGCTCCACTTTTCTTATTTAAACGATGGATTGAGCTATTATGTGTTCGATTGCCGGATGTGCGCGACTTACTACGTTGACTTGTTCTCAACATTTCATCATCTGAATCATAATTAATTCGTGAACAATGTTGTGGACTAATGTATAAAATAGGTAAATCGGCCTGATTTTTAAAATTAAAATTAGTTGATGAAATTTTTATATTTAAAAAAATTATTTTATATATTTTTAAACTATTAATTTATTTGAAATTGATTTTACTATAAAATGTAAAATAGACACATACCTGAGTACCAACGTCCACTTGTTCAAATGAAACACTTTGGCGAGTAATCGGACCTTAAATGATAATTTAAAAATCAATAATCGAGTCTTTATTTTTTTTTATATTATTTATAAATTATATTTTTTACAATAAATGTAGCAGTAAATTTAACCTTGCTCATATTTAAATGTGGACGAATTATATTTTTCAAAGAAAATCAAAAAATTAAAAACTTATATATAAAATTTAATAAAATCAACAGAGGACGCTACAAAATAAGGGCGTAAAAAAATATTATTTTTAGATTTTTTACTATGTTAAACCTAAGTTAAAATGAGTTTTATTCACAAAATAAAACTATTGCTTTTTATCTATAATTTAATCTGTAGATAAACTTGATATTTTTTTATTAACTATTAAGCTAAAAGATAGGTTTGTCTGACTATACGCATACTGGTTAGAATCCTAAAGCTTAAATTTTACTAACTTTATTAAACAATCTAAAATTGGTGCAAAAAAAACTGACATTAAAATAGGGCGAGTCTTTATTATGCAGGTGGCTTCAAATTCTAAAATCGAAAAGTTTTAATATTTGAAAAAAAATAAGCTAAATAGTCAATAAGGATTAACTTGATAATAGACTAGTTGATTCTTATTTAAAATAATAATTGTGTGCTAATAAGCTATCATGTTTATCAATTATTTGATGCATATTAATATCTTAAAAAAATCAAATTATTAAATTTTGGTTATTTTGTTTTTATAAATTTCATCGGTCATTAAATTTTTTGATTTATTATTCTGCATATATTAAAAATAATACAAAACAGAAAAATCTTAAATTTTAAAAAATAATTTCTTTAAATTTTTTGTTTTACTTTATAGTGATTCCGATTGTCATCTTAAACATCACTTAAAAAAAAAATTATTTAAATTTTTATTAAAATTTATGATTAAACTAAAATAATTTATTAATATTAAATTTTTTTTATTAATAATGGTTATCAAATAAAAATTTTAATTCTCATTTTTTTTTATCATTATATATTTATGATTAGTTTTATATTCATATTGAATTATTAAAAAAGTTTATTGACATTAATATAATTTTAATTTAGATTATTGTGTAAAGTAGTTATTATATGTTTTTTTTAAATAGGTTAAAAGCTATAGTTATATATTAAATAAAATTATTTTAAATTTAGATTACTCATTTTTTATTATTTTATATTAAAATATTTTTTAAAAATTTTATTATAAAGTTAACTATTTATACAGCAATTAAATTTTGAATTAAAGATAATTTTTTTTAGGTAAATTTATTCATGAATGGTATTAAAAAGAATAACAGTAAAAAAATAAATAAATAAAAAACTAAAATGATTTTTCTAAAAAAAATACAAAATTATTTTAAAATTTTTTAAATTATTATTAAAAAATAATGTTAGAGTATATGCTTATATAATCAAATAGATAGATAAATAGTGACCTTTTTATGATTTGCATAAATGATTCTATGTCTCATTTACTTAAAAAGTCTTAAGAGAAGTTTTAAAATTGAGTAGTGAAATTAGCTGAGAATTCTAACTTAAACAAGGTGTATAGGAAAGTCTTATGATAGATGCGTAAAGACCGAGTTATACTTTCAACTGTAATGTCTGGGATGTAAACCTGTGCTAGCATTAAACTGTTAATCCTGACTTTGACAAAAGATAGCTATGATTACTAGTTAAATCACTATTTAAAGATGTAACCTAAGGTTTTATAACCAAACATTTATGTATGAATATTTTATTTTGCTTAGATTTATTGTCTTATTTGGATAAGTTTACACATTTGTAGATGGAGTATATAAAAGAATAAGAGATGATTGACCTTTACCCTTATAATGTGTACTAGAAAAGCAAAGAAGTCTGAGATTGAAATCGAGACTGATTTAAGAACTTCACTGGAAAAATAAACTTCATTTAAGAAGTATCTTAAAAATTTAAAAAAAAATCCTCATTTTGAGTTTGTGTTAATGTATTTCTTTTAATCTTTAAATAATTTAATTATGCCGAACAGTGTCACAGATCAGAGATCTGAGACCTCATCCATGGCTTCGCAGCCAATTGAACAAATAATTATACAATTTTTGAATTTAATAAAAAAACAAATTTAGCTAAACACAATAAAATTAAAGAATTAATTGATTTTTTACAAATTTACAAAATAAAAAAATATTTATTTGAGTTTTATTTAAAAAAAAAATAGATAATAATTTAATAATAAATATTAAACTACTTATAATGAATTTCGATCACAGTAAACGCGTTATTCAATTGTAATACAAATAATCTTTATCCACAATTAATCCTAAAAACATTTATAAAAAATATTAAATTATTATTGATAAATGTAGTTGAAACTAAAATTAAGATTATCCAATATAAATCAAAGAGTATAACAAAATATAAAAAGAGGCATTGTTAAGGTAACAAATTCAAATTTTAAGTATTTTCAGAGGTAGGCTTCTAGATTTTTTTTTACTGTATAAAATAAAGTCTACAACAATTTATTAATAATTTATATCTATTTAATTATTTTTTTTTGTATTTAGTTAATATTTTAATTTTTATATAGTATTTCAATTTTTCACAAACCATTAAATTAAAATTTTTTTAAATTTTTGATAAATAATTATATTATAAACCATACAGTATCTCATATAAGCAAAGTATTGAATTTGGCCTTAAAAGTTATATAAACATTTAAAAATCAAATACTGCCATAAACAGAAGTTTTAATTAAAAAAAGATAAATAAAAAAGTATTATCTCGTCTACCGTATTAAAGTTTTTAACTTTGTTTAGGTGTTGATATATATAGTGTACTAAGTTATTTATGTAAAATAGTGTTACTTGATCAAATTCTTATTGACAATATAAATTTAAATTGTAATAAAATTGAATAGTGCATGATAAGTATTATGTAAAAAAATAAGATAGTTAAAATTGTAATAGAAATATATCAGAAGAAAAATATAAATTTTATTTAATAAAAATAACACAGATTAACCTAAGTAAGGCAATAAAACCTGAAATGATTCAAATAAAAAGAATCACAAAAAAACAAAAGATTTTAGTTAAAAAATTTTGTAATAAGTTTTAGTTGATATAGTTAGGTGTAAAAATTCATCAATCTCAGTTTCGTTCTTTCAAACAAAATAAGTAAAAACTTTTATTTACAAAAATTTATAAATAAATTATAAATAACAAAGTTTAATAGCAATTTCATATATTTTTTATTTAAATAAAATGTAAATATAAATTTATGAAAAAATATTCAGTGTTCATATTATAATTAAAATTTGATTTTTGAATTAATTTTACATTAGCATTTTTAATTAAGATATTCAAGAAAATAAATACAATAAAAACCATAGATTTAGAATTTTTTTTTTATTTTTACATTAAAAAAATTTGCGTGCATTATGCTTTACGATTTAAAAGCAAGACATTTCCAAACCTTTACAAAAAAAAAAAACATTTTGTTTAGTCTAAATCTTGTAAAGCTACATTATTTACCTAGACATAGCGTGGTTTAGATGATTATCTTACACATGAATATTAATCATAGGATTTAATAATTATCTGTTAAATTTAGAATCAATAAAATTAAAAATAAGTAATTAACATTTATTTTATACGTTATCTCTTATTCAAAGCTACTCAGAAATTAGTCGATTGAGAACTGTTCAAATATAATATACTATGGAATAAATAGAGATAGTTTTAAGTCATCATCTTAATAAAAAAAAAATATAATGCACTTTTGCTTTATAAAGTTTTTTCTAAATTAAATTAATTATAAAAAAAAATGTATACTATTTTAAAATTTTATTTTTAATAAATTAAATATAATTAAACTTATAAAATATATACCACGTATAAATATGTTTTAAATAATTTTATTTATTTATTAATAAATGAAATATCTAAAAATATAATTTGTAAAATGATTTAAAATTATTTTTTATTGTATTTTTTTTTTTTTTAAATAATTTTTTACCATATTTTACTCACATTCAATTTTTTTTTAATTTTTTTTAGTAGCGTATTTTATAAAATAAATATTAAATCTATTTTAATTTCTTGTTCTATCTATGACAATTCAAATAATTTATAAATATAATTTGATTATCAAAAAATAAAATTCTATTATGATTTTTTTATTATTTATAATGAGTTTGCAAATTTAATGTATTTAACGTGATCAACTAATTAAAATATAATAATTTACCACAAATAATTATAAATTTTAATTAATTTATTCAAAATTTAAAAAAAAATATGTTATAAACTAATATTTATTATTATTAATTATTAGAATAAATTCTTCAATACAATCAAGTTGTAACTGCAAAAGTAGAATGAGTTTCTCAATGCAATCAAATTGTAAAGCAAGGAGTCATAGAATTTTTTCATTTAATATTATTTAATAAAAATTATGGATGTTGTAAATATTAAAAATTATTTTATTTTAAATTTAATTTTTTTAAAAAAATAGCTACTAAAACATTTTAGACAATTGTGGGGTTAATCAGACAACTCGTGGTTTTGTGTATTTGTGTGATTAAGTTAGTGTAGTCTTGGCATTTAAAACATCAAATTATACATTATGAAGTAAATAGTGAGCAATCAAGCTTTAATTAAGAAAATAAAAAAAGTAACTATCTCCGGTAACACTTAAAAATACTTAAAAAGATTTTACTTTAAAAATTAAACCTAAAATTTTTTTTTTTAATACTTATAGCAATTAAAATATTAATAAATTTTCATTTTTTTAATTTATAAAAACAATTTTTTTTTTTGTTAAACAAATTTTTTTTTAAACTATTGTATCAAAAAATAATTTTTTAATATTTTTTTTTTACAATATTAATAATATAAAACCGTACGTTTGTTTAATTTAAATAAATTGAGTAAAAAAAAAATATATAATTTTTATTTTTCATTCGGTAACATTGTCTATGAACCTAAATATAAACTTGTTATTTAACCTTGCAAAAAATATTGAAAATTCATTGTATTCAATTTTACTAGGCCACAGTCATTTTATTATGTGATACATCTTAAGTTTACTTTACTTTCTTTATCTTTTTCATTTTTTCATGTTATTTTTTTTCCGGTTTCCTTTTTAAACATCTATTTTTTTCATTATTATTTGCTTTATCTATCATATTTATTGTCTCTTTATTTGTGCTTTCACTACTTATTTTTTTTTGCTTATTTATTTTACAATTTTATTTATTTATTTTTTTATTTTTTTATTTTACCGTTTACATTTTAAAATATTTTACTTTTTTTAAACTTTTAGTTTTTTTTAAATTTTTTTTATATTTATTTATACTTTTTTATTTATTGTTCTTTAAGTGAAATTTAAACTTTAAAAAAAAAATTTAAATACAAAATAAGACATAAGTATATTATAAAAAATTTATGCACTTTATACAAAAATATATTAAATATACATAAATTATAAAATTAAAGTTTTTATTATTTTTAAAAAACATTTAAATTTTAAAAAAAATTGACCAATATTAACGTTTAAAAATTTTATTTTAAAAATTTAATATTTTAATTTATTAATAAATATTGTTTAAATAAACTGGTAAAAAAAATTTATAATTAAGTTTTTTCTATTTTAAATAATTATCAAAAAAACTTTTAAACAAACATTTTTTTTTTAACAATTGTGTATTCTGATAACAATCATAATAACAATAATTGATAAATTATAATTTTGGTTAATTTTTAAAAAATTTTTAAATTATCCATTTTAATTTTTTTTTTTAACTAATTTTTAATGTTTAAATATATATATAATAGTAATAAATTATACATATATTAAATAAAAAAAATATTGACACGTAAAATGAGTTTTTAAAATTAATTATATTTTTAAATTTATTATTATATATTATATAATATAAAATAGAAATTAAAATTTCAACAATTTATTGCTTTAAATAAATTATTTTTAACATTTAAAATATTAAATATTTCTTTTCAAAATTCGAAATTAATAAAATTTAGAAATTGAAAATTTAGATATTTATAAAGAAAAATTAAAATTTTTAAAGTTAACACTTTTTGTTGGGTTTAAATCAACCGCGACTGAGTATTTGTGGTGATTTTGTAGTGACTTTTTTTAAATCAAATCTTTTAAATTAAATGTTAAAAAAATACAATAGTTATTCAGTATTAATTAATAATTTAAATATAAATTGTCATTATTTAAATCAACACATTTTATAGGTAATATTATGAAAAAAAAGGATTTAAAGGAATAATAAGACAAAACTTTAAATAACATCACTAATAATTTTTTTAATTTATTTTGAAGTTAAACAAGATATATTATCAAATTATTAAACTAATTAAAATAAAAATAAAATACAATTTGTTATAGATACTTGATTTTTTAGTAAAGAATTTAAGAACTGAGAAAAAGGGTTTTATCCCTTTTATTTATTAGAAAGAAATGTTACACACACTAATGCTTTTGCTAACTGAGCGTAAATTCTACTCCCTTTCGGAACCTCTCTGTGTTCTTTTTAAACGGTTTTAATAGTGATATATCTACTATCACACTACCTAACCTTTTAGAGTCTACAAAAGAGTATCAGGGAATTGACTAATTAATGACCGGTAGTTACACTTCTATCGTTGTCCCTTTTAATGTTGTAATAGGTTTACGGAGACTTTCGTTAGGTTTACACCAACTATTACTTCTAGATATATAAGGTGACGTCAACGTGTCTCTCCTGATCTTTTCAGCGTGAACTCTTTTACAATGTAAGGTCTCCAGTACCTGTACCCCTTCTATTCTTTACTGTCCACTTAGCATTTTGATACATTAGGGTTTTACTTAAGTCTTAGGGGTTAATGGTAGTTTTCTGTTCTACATCAAATTTAATTTTATTTAATATCTTATATTTAATTAAAAAAATGTTAAAAATTAAATTTAACAAATTTAAAAATTATTAGAAACAAAATTAAGAAAAAGTATTTATTGCTCAAACTAAAAAAGATAGACTGTGGCTTATTTCACTTAGAACTAACTATACTATTAACACAAAGCTTTTGCTTTAATATTTTCTTAGGTTTAATTATATTTATGTTTAATTATATTAATATATTAATTGTATGCTTAATATATTAAACATGTAGGCTTAGCTATTTTATTCTTAATTCTGAAATAAAATTTAAATAGTTAAACATAAAAGACATATTCTTATTTGACGTATTAAGATAATTGTACTTTACATTGACTTACTTTTATAAGCAAAAAGATTGATTTTTAATTTTTAACTGCAATTCTAGCTGTATTTAAGGGCAAATTATTACAAAATTATACTTTTAGCTTTAATATCATGTCAATTAATATATAGATTGGTCTTTAATCCATATATTTGAATAATGTCTTGATTTAAATCTACCATTTTGTAAATATATTACTTATTATTAAGTTATGATATTTATTTTTAGTAAAAAAAAATTTATTTTTACAATTATGTTTTCTTTATAATTTTCTTGTTTACTACTAATAAATAAATCATTTGTTATTATCTGGAACTCCTTTTAGTCATGAATCTAGACTAAACCAATAGTAAGTCCTTTAATTTTCAGAAAAAATTAAGAGAAATACATGATGATTACTGTTCAGTTATAATTTTAATTAGAAAACTAAAAAACAGTAAAATTTGAAAAAGTATTTCTTATATTTGTTAAATTTATATTTTTAATTTTATAAATATAAATTTTTATTTTTAAAAATTATCAAAAAAAATATCAATAAAAAAAAAAAAAAATAAAAAAAAAAAATAAAAAAAAAAAAATAAAAAAAAAAAATAAAAAAAAAAAAATAAAAAAAAAAAAATTTAACTTTGTGGTGATATTTTAATTATTGCCACCAACAAACTTTTTAGCGCTTATTTGATCTAGTCTAGTTGAAGAAATTAACTTAGGACACAGAATAACTGGTTTAGAACCATTCTTTATTAGTAAATTATTAGAAAAGTAAATGCACAGAACCCATTGTCATTTTGCTACTTACTTAAGATAACGTTATAACTCAATTGGTCTTATTCTTTCGACCTTCGTCTTATCTTTTATTCTTTACTTGCAGAACATTTTATCTGGAACTTATAGATTCTTTTTTTAGTTAGTTAAATAAACTTTTCTTTTACTTTTAACTCTTCATTGTTCATCCATATCATATTAATCTTATTTCTCAGTTTTTCTAGTAACTGTAAATGTTACTAGCTGTTCTTTTACTAGAATCTTCTGTCCTACAAAGAATTCTTTTCCACTTTCACTTAATCTCAATGTTATTCTAGCTATTTGCTCTTATGCTACAGGATTGAGCGATCATATACATTCATAATAGTTTGGTAGCCATTACCAAATCTTAAGATTACCAATTATTTGAGATTACCGAGTTTTTGAGTGAGAATTAAGGCAAAAGTAGTTTTACAACAACTTTAGTTAAATTGAAATTAAATAATTAAAAACATTAAAAAAATTTAATTTATTTAAAACAAAACTCTTTTTACTTAAAATAAAATTTAAATTAAAAATTAAATTTTATGGAAATTTTTTTTAAGTTTAAGTTCTTTAAATAATATAAAGCTAATATAACTTTAATATATATCTTTAAATTTATTTACTAGTTTAATTGACATATTTTAATTATTTGATTTCGTATGAACTTGTTCTTTAACTTGTCCTTAAACTTTATTTTTCTGAGATTTCAAATTTATTATTCTTTATTTGTTACTCAAAAATTTTTTTTTACCTAAATATTAACTTCTTTAATAAGTTTCAAGAATATCACAATTTTAAAAATAACCATGGGCTATGTATTTTCAAATAATAAGGACAATGTATCTTTAACAATAAAATTTTTTTTTTGTCAATTAAATTTTTCGCACTTTTTTTTATTTCCTGATCTTTTCAGATCAATCCTAAACTTTTTAAACTTTAGACATTTTTATATATTTACTTATAGTAATCGTTTCAGACAACATATAAGTTACAGCTTGAAATTTCAAATTTATTGTTTAAAATAATTACATTAAACTAATTTTATATTTAAAATCAATAAATTTTTCTTAGTTGATATTTATAAATAAGGGCCAAATAAATTCAATTTACGTATAATCGTTAAACATTTTTGCATTATAAGAAGATAGAATGTCACATTAAAGAAGGAAAAGAGAAAATTTTTGACAAATATATTAAAATATTGAAATCATAACAGTAATCAAGTAGAACTTAGAAAGTAAAACTTTAAATAAATTTAAAAATAACAAACGTTAACGCTAAAAAACTAATTTTTATAATTACTAAAAAGTTAAAAAAAAAAATATATAGGAGCAAAAAAAGTAGTTCTATTGTATTTTGGCAATATTTCATCATCAGTTGAATATTTTGGTAATAAGAAAAAATTTTAATTAGTTTTATTTTTAAAACATATTAATGCATTTTTTAGTCAACTACATTAAAGAGTGAATTTTATACTGATTGAAAAGATAAAAAAATTTTGATTCAAAACTCAAAGATAATTAAAATAATATTGTTAAGTTACCATAATAATTTTAAATTTAAATAAAAAAAAAAAAATTTAATAGAAAACATTTAAGACCATAGCACATCTTAATTATAAGAATTAAAAACATTATAAGTAAAAATTATTACAAATTATACCTGTACTTGTTCTAAGCAAATGTTTTGATGATAGACAATAGTTTTGTTTTTAGTTACTTATTACTACAACTTAAATTTATCTAATTGATACAGAAGAAATTGGTTAGAAAAAATATTTTATAATAAAAAATTTTTTTTTTTTAATTTTACAGATAGATGTAAACTTACAGAAGCCTGTTTATGGCATGTTAGTTCATAAATTAAATTACTTTAAAGCTAATGGTTATTCACAATTATTTAGAGTTACTATTTGGTGAACTTACCAGCTTTAAAGTCAACAAAAAATATTAGACTTTTCCTACTACTATTTAAAAACTATTTTACAAAAGAATTAATTAATAAGCATCAAACTTAAAAAAAAAAATTTAATGCTAAGTACTTTTTACATGAACTATAGACATATAAACCTTGGCCATTTCTTTCAAATGTTGTATAAACTCATAATAAAAATTTTAAACTAGAGTAATTTTAAGAACAGAAAACAAGGAAATTGTTGTAAACACTATTTTCCGTGCGCAATCTCGCCAAAAAATTTTAAAAATAGTGAAAAAAGAAAATCAAAGAGTAATTGTAACTCATGAAATTTAAATAAATTATTTTTTCTAAGTAAAATAAAAATATTATACTGATTAGTATTTTGACATGATTAATACCGTTTTATTTAATATTATTATATCTATTAAATTTTATTAATAATCAAAATAAAAATAATTTTATAATAAAATTTTTTTTGTATTATGTTTATTTTTTTTTTAAGGTAAATAAGACATTTATTTAAAACTCAAAAAATCTTGCCAAAAAAATAATATTGGTTCTAATTAAATTTAACATTAAAAAAAAGTATTAAAAATATTTTTTATACAGAAGCGTAAGACTATATTAGAATTTTATTATTATTTATTTAAAATGATTTTTTTTCTTTTTAAACATATTTAAAAACAATTAAATTTATTTTGTAATTGATACAAATTTAATTATTGCCTTAAAATTTTTATTTTTTTTATAAATTTAAAAATTATTTTAAAAAAATTATTATTGTAATGTAAATATACCCTAAAAAAAAATTCAATTACTTTTTTTCAAATGTAAATATTTTTGATAACGTACGTGTTAATTTTAATGTATTTCAAAGATTTTATCATTTTTTAAATTTGATTCTAATCATTATATTACTTAAAACAAAAAAAAAATAGTTAAATTAAAATAGTTTATACTTAAAAAAAAAATTAATATTTTTATATTTATATAATTTTTTTTTTTTTAATTTTTAGTACGTTTTAATTTTTGTTGCAATCGTGAACTATTATTAAAAATAAAAAAATTTAAAGTAGTAAATAAAAAAAAAGGGTAAACATGTGAGTATTATTATAACATTTAAAATTAAAATAAATTATTTTTTTTTCACCTAAAAAAGCACTACTTTTTATAAATGATAAAATGCTTTTTAGTAAAATCTTAAAAAATTGAATAATAGTAATTTTTAACAACAATTAAGTATTAAATAAACAATTAAAGTAAAGTGAGGCTTTGATCTATATTAGATTTAATATTATAAGAAATATATATGGTTAAAATTAACAGTTATTAACATATGTGAAAACATTTAATAAACAAAAAAATTAAAATTTTGAAAAATTTTAATAATTTAAAAAGATGTTAAATTTTTTGTATACAAAAAATCCAGCATAAATTGTTGATGTTAATTTTTTTAAATTGTTCATATAAATTTAAATAATTTAAAAACTAAGATTAAGTTTATAAACAGTTAAAATAAAATGAAATTTATAAAATTTTTAATAATTTTAATAATTTAACATATTATATTATTATTAAATTATTGACAAATAATAATTAAATTTAAAAAAAATTGCATTATAAATATTAAAAATTTATATTAAATAGTGTTTATTTTTAATATAAAAAAAAATAAAATTTAAATTTATTCTAAATATAATTTTCTAAATTATAATTTTCTATATAAAAATATTATGATATATCAAAATTTTCTTTTGTCACACCATATTTTTTATTCTGTAACATATCCGTGATTTTTTATACTTAATTCTTTTTAATTAACTTTTTTATAATTTCTTTAAGTGTGCAATTTTTGCTTAAACCAACTGCCTATCAAACTTAAATTAAAATTAAAATACAAAGCAAATTAAAATGAAATTAACTTATAAATTCAATTAAAAAGATTTAAAACTAACAACTAATATAAATATGCTAAGACTTCGATTATAATTATGTAGTTACGTAACCATAATTTACAGGATAGTTTTTTTAATTTAAATTTAGTTTTTAAATCTCAGAACAAAGCGAATAAAATTTCTTCAATACACATCATAAAACAAACCTAATTAACAGATAAAGTGAAATAGATAGTCTGTGAAAGCTTTCAATATCAATAAAAAATAATTATGATACCAATGAACTAAGATAATCACTTATTGATTTTTTAAAAGAATTACAAACTATAAAAATTTAACTGCCCAATAAAACATTTAATATAAAATCAAAACATCTATACACTATATTCTTAAGTAATAATGTACTAATTATTTATATATTTAAACACTTAAAAAAAAAAAAAAAATAAATTTTAGAAAATTATAAATCAATACACATTTTACATGCGCTTAGTAGCTTTTGGTCAATCCTTGGATAAATCTACAATGATGGCCATCATATGAAAATCAAAGAATAAAAACTATTGTCATTATTATTATTGCTAAAGACACTGACTAACTAATTGCTTTACATTTAAAAACAAACTAGAAGGTAAAGGTATTGTTAAAAAAAATATCAAAACAAAAAAGCAGTAAATATCAACAAAAATGACAAAACTATCAAAATAATAAACTTTAACAACTGAAATATACAAGTATGTTGTAGTTAAGTTTGTAACTTAAGTTTAGTTAAGTTGAGCCATGTATCTACCAAAGTTTTTACTAGATTAAATAATAGTTACTTAAAACGTTTCAATAAGCTAAGCATATTGAGAAAAATCTAAGCCGAACGTAGAAATGATAATAACAAGAGCAAGTGATAAATATCCTCCAAAGATATTTTTTTTAACTACTAAGTTATTAAGTTATATGTAGTGGATAGAACCTTTGGATTAATATTTAGTGCTACTCTTTTTTTAAGAATCAAATTTTTTTAATTTAAAGCTTTGAATTAATGTTTGCCTTTGCATTCAGATTTCTCGCAAATTCGGGTAAAACTTTGCTAATAAAAAATCTCGGCATCAATCCTGTTGTTTGTGCTACCTTTTCATTATCATCGTGGGATAAACTTTGTATAATGTAGATTAGTTAGATGAATTTTAAGAAATGTATATGTTGTTATTAAAATTCTTCACAATCAAAAAAAATCTAAATATTGTTTTAAGAAATAAGAGTTTTATGCAAATATTGTTTTTGTCAAACTAAAAATCAAACTAAAAAAATAAATTTATGTATAAATAATTTTTAAGATAAACTAAACTTTCCTTTTATTATACTATACTTACTTATCCTCCAACACATATTTTTAATATATAATAATCAACTCTTTTTTATTAAAACATTATGCTTTTGTTATGTACTACATAAAACAGGCCATATCTCAACAGATTTTAGAGTTAAGTAAGATTTTAGAAAAATTGAAAAAAAAAAATTTAATCAAAGATTAAATTAACAGGAAAAAAGTTTAAATTTAAATGAAAAAAAGTTAAATAGTTAACATAAAAATAAATATTAAAATTAATAATATTCAAGAATTAAAAATTTTTAAATATAAAAAATGGTTTTGTTAAAGCTTAGTTAAATTTATTGGATTGAATATTAAAAACTAAACTAGTTAATATTTTAAAAGTAACCTGGAATTTAAATAATGTTCGATTGGCTGGGATGCCACAGATGAGTCTCGGATCTCTGATCTGTAATACTATTAGGCATTGTCAGAATTATTAATAGAATTAACCACGAACTTAGACACTATAAGTAATCAAATTTTAATTTTTGTGAAATTATCTTGAATTCCTTCTTAAATGAGGTATTTAGCTTAAGTGAAGTCCTCAATTTTGTCTCAATACCAATTCCAGACTTTTCTACTCTTCTATTATAAATTAGAAGGGTAAAGGTCGAAGTTCTCTTATACTTTTATATAATCCGTATACAAATGTGTAAGCTTATTTCAGTTAGAATACTAAGTTTAGGCAAAATCAAATATTCATATATAAAAGTAATTTGGTTACATCTTCAGATAGTGATATAACTAGTAGTTATAGCTATCTATCGTCAAAGTCAGGATTAACAGCCTAGTGCTAGTACAGGTTTACATGCCAGACTTTACAGTTGAAAATACAACTAAGTCTTTACGTATCTACCTACAAGACTATCCTATACACCTTGTTCGAATTAGAATTCTCAGCTAATTTCACTACTCACTTATAAAACTTTTCTTAGGACTTACTAAGTAAATGAGACATAGATTCTTATATACCGACCATAAAAGGATCGCTAAATAATTATCTATTTGGCTTTATAACCATATACTTTAACAAATAAGAATTCAGTGAAAAGAAGTTTAAATGAAGGATACCAAAATCATGTTGATGAACTTAAGATATTTTATAAAGTTTTGAAAGCAATAGGTTTCATAAAGTTTTGAAAGTAATTTTAACGTTGTTGGAATTGACTAAAATACATGATTAATTATTTGAATATTGCTGAAAATTTGTTAAAGCCATTTTAAGATTGCATTGCTGAAAAGTTATAGGGTATGAAAAGTTTATTATTTATATATTAGATTATTATATATAATTAAAAAGATTATTCCAATGTCTTATTAAAAAAAAAAAATTATTAAAGAGTAGCTGTAATGAATTAATTAAAGTTCCAATTGTTAAAATTTCAGAATCAAAACCACAAAGCAAAACACAATCTCGAATTTCAACCAGAATTTACCAATGAATTTACAAGATTATTAAAAATCGAAATAAAATCTAAAAAAAAGTTTTGTAAAAAATTCAACTACAATCTAAGAGATTTATGTGCTAGACAAATATATTATACAAAATGATAAAAAAAAATTTTAAAACTGATCAACTTTATAAAAAAAATATGGAAAGTTAATATAAAAAAAAGGAAATGACAAAAGAAAAAATATTAGAAGCATATTATTTTAATTAGATACTTATACAAATATTCATAACACAAGAAGATTAAATTTGTTACTCAGCATCACAAAGAAAAAAACGTTTTTTAAAAGAGAAACTGTCAAAAATAAAAACTTTTACTCAAAATTTGAAAAAATTATATTAAAACTCAAAATGTTAAAAAGATGAATAATATCAACATTAAACATGTTAATTACAATCTGAAATTTGAAAAAAAATTATCCGTGTATAAATTGATTAAGAATAGACACCAAATCGATTTTTTAACTTGATTATAATCAAAAAATTTATTTAAAAAATTTTAAACAATATATTTTTTTTTATTTAAATAAAAAAACAATTATTTTATTTAATTAAATTTAATTTGTTTTTCTATTTTTAAAAAATATAATTTATAATTAAAAAAATATTAAATGTAATATAAAAAAAGAATATATAATATACCTTTAATCTATAAACAGTCTACTGAATTATATATTACTTGAAAAAGTATTAGAAAAATAATTATTAATTTTGTTTTTGGCAAGGTTATAGAAATAGTTAAAAAGTTAAGATAAATTAAAAATTTTAAATAAGTTTTATTTTTAGTTTATTCACCAATAATTACCATGACGTTTAGCACTTTGATACTCAATCTAAATAGCATTCAACCTTAAAATGACAAATATATAATTTTTGGTTTTATAAAATACATAGTAAAATTATACACATGCGGTGTAGCCTCTAGGCGAACCTTTTATTTTGTAAGGATTATATTGAAATGATGATTGAAACTTTGAAATATTAAAATAAAAAACATAATTTTTTTTTTTGTAATTGTGTTAACAATTGTAAATGATTGCGCATTTTTTTAATTTTTTTTTTTGTAAATATCTTAAGGCTTTACAAAAATGTTTTGTTCTTAATTTGAACTAATGTCGAATTAACTATAGATTTATATATTATAAAAAAAAAACCTTTATTCCAATATAAACTTTTATACATATGCAATTTATATTAACACACCTGAATTAGTAATTTAAAATTTGACCTCAATATATTACAAGGTTTGAAATTATTTTGATTTAGTCAACTTTGGTTTTAGACAATTTTTTATAGTCATTTCTAGTGAATAGAAATAATAAATAAATTAAAAAACAATTTACTTAAATTATAATTTAAAACTATTTATTGTGTTTAATCAACAAAAATGATTTTTTTTATTAAATAAATTAAAAAAAATATTTTAAATATATATTTTTTTTATCTAAATTTTAATATATTAAAATAAAAATTTAATAATTTTGCAAATTTAAAAAAAAAATTAAATAAACAATCTAATCAAGTGATAATCGATTTAAAAAAAAGTAATTTTATGAGATAAATTTTGGATTAAAAATTTATTAGTGATTAAATATTTTAAGTGTAAACTAAAAATTAAATAATTATGTTTAAAAATATAAAAATAATTTTTTCTATACTGCTTATTCTCAATGGTTTGTTTATATTATCATTTTCAAAATTTTTAAAAAAATTTTTATTTAACACTTAATGTTATTTTTTTATTTTAATTAATTTTAATAATTAAAAATTAATTAAATATATTTAAATAATTTATAATTTAAAATTATTGTATATTATATTATTTTTATAAAATTTTTTAAATATTATTTTTTATGATTAAAAGTTTTATAATAGGAAAAAATAAATTAAAGTTTAATAAAAATTTTATTATTAAAAATAATAAAAAATAATATATTTAATGATATATTTAAATTAAAATTATTTTTATTGTATTTATAATAATAAAAATAATTCTAATATTAAATATCTAAAATTTATTAAAAGCATCAAAAAAGTAATTTGTTTAAAAAAATATTTTGATAAAACCTAATAAATATATAAAAAAAATATAATTTAAATTTGATTTAATATATTTTAAAAAAACTGAATATATATTTTTTTAAATTAGACTATAGCTTTTGGGCACAAAAATATCCGCGAATTGATTCAAATAAAATGGCTAATAAAACAACATCAAACTCATCAATAAACCAAGTGTCTAAATTTATTTTACGTCCAGCTGAATTTCAATTAAGCTCTGCTCAATTAAACTTGGTAGAATCTTTGATTTACAATTCTAGTATTAACTCCAATCCTATAAAAATAAACTTAAAATCTGAACAGTCAAATTTATCAAATTTTAAAAAAATTTCTCAAAATTTAAATCAAATCAAACTTGACGAATCTATAGAATCTGAAGCAAAGTTTGAAAAAATTAAAAGTGACAATAACATAACCACCAATTCTAATTCAGTTAATTATTTTTCAAATATAATAAATTTAGAAAAAAATAATTTCAAAATTAACGAGGACTTAAAAATAAAAAAAGAATATAAAAAAAAAACTTTAGGATTTGAAAAAAATGAAAAAAATTTACAAAAAAAAATTAGATTAAAAAAATTTAATTTAAATCGTATGCAAATCGATGCTTATAAAATACAGCATTGTCTAAGTACATTGGATTGTAATCTTAATCTTAACGAACGTTGCTTATTGCCAGAACAAGATGAATCAACTTATTATGACCAGCTTAGTAAAACATCTGATCAACAACCACTGGTATTTTTTTCAAAATACTTGCAACTAATCTTTATCAAAAATGGGCAACTTAATTTTAATTTTTCAAAAAATTTAGATTATCAATATAAATTTAATGAAAAAGTTTCAGAAAATGATACAGAATCATTTGATAGTAGTCATAAAATATATTCACCCGTTTCACAAGCAAGGTGTGGTTGTCCTGCCCCTTCTTTTGCACGAAATTTGAAAAATGGCAAGTGTGAAGTTTTGCGAGCAGTACAATTAACATTTAGAGTCAGGTCTAAATTTAAATTAAATTCAGAAAAATTTCAATTTGATAAAGAATTAAAAAAATCAATATTAAAAAATATATGTGAAGTTGTTAGTGAATCAGATATTTTAATAAATATGATTCACCATTTTCGTTTACTTTCATTAAATTTAGATAAAGAAGATAAATTACAAAGTAATTTAAACAAAATTAAACGTGAATTAAGTAATTTTAATGATTTTGATGCAACTGGTATAATGATGATATTCAGTAGTGAATATAATGAAAAATTTTCTTTACAATTTACAAACGAATATTGCAATACTTTAAATTTAATTAAATTAAAAGTACAAAGAAAATTATTTAATAGCCAAATTAAAAAAATTAAATTAAATCAAACCAACTCATTAAATGCCACTTTAAAATTAAATTTAACAAAAAGACAAATTGAAGTAAATGAAGATATTTTTGATAATTTTACAGATAATTATTTGAATAATTTAAATGTAAATTTAAAACAAGTAAATCCAGAAATTAACCCTTGTACAATGCATTACGTTTTTTTGCAAGAATCAAAATTAAATACAAATTTTAATTTGAATGAACTAAATCAAAAAAATAATGAATTAGCAAATACACGTTTAATTTATTGTGACCACAGTTCTAGAGCATACTGTCAACATATTCCTGAATCTAAAGCTGGATATTCTTGCTCTTGTCATTCTATGTTTACTGATTTAAGTCCTTACCCAGATTATACTCCTGGTGAACAATGTGGTGTAAAATGTCCAGAAAATTATTGTGAAAATAGTGGTTATTGTCACGTTGCTAATTCAGCAGGAGTTCCAGTAGATTATGAAATTGTAGCACAACAGCGATACCTTTCTACAGCCGGACGTTCTATTGTTATAAATGAGCCAGATGATATAACAAATAGTCAAAATCAAAAACATTTAACTTTATTAACTAACATTCAAAAACGAACTTTACAAAGATATTACGCTGCTATTTATAGCGTACAACAAAGATTTTCAGCTTGGCTTGATTTTGATATGATAGCAAAAGATCCATCAGAAACTCAATATGAAAATGATTTAGTTAGTCATAATCATGCAAGTAATTTACAATCAATTAATCGTAGACGAAATATGCATGCTGCACCTGTAAACTTTTATTGTACTTGTCGTAATTGGTTTATAGGTACTCATTGTCAATATCCAGCATTTATAATTTTAATTATTCTTAGTTCATTAGCAGCTATTTTTGCATTGATTACAATTTGCACCTTGACTTTATTGTGCATGCCAAATAATGATAAAAAACGTAAAAATGAATATGTTAAAACAGAAGAAATTATTAGTGATTCATCAGAAAAAAATTATTTAAAGAATGTTGAATATTCAAATGCCGCTTCTACAAATTATTCATTAAAAAATCAAGCACTTGAATCAGCAAACAATTTTAATAAACAACTTTTAAATGAAAATATTAGACCAAATGTAGATGATTGTTTAATAAAAAATTCAATTCAGTCGCATTCGGTTTCTAATATTCCAGTGACTGTAACAAACACGCACACATCAAAATACGAAATTGAAACGGATAATTTACAAAAACTTAAAACCTCAAAATTAAAAGTTCTTTCAGCTACACCAATAACTAAATCTTTTAATACAAAATTAAATCAAGATGGTCGTAAATCAAGTTCTACTCAAACTTTTAATCATGAGCATGAAATATACTCTGATGCTGGTGAATTTAAGATAAGCCCTATTTATGAATATAATGAAGATAATTTTAATGTAAATGTTGTTCCAACAAATTTTGAATATTTATCTGCAGAAAATCTTCAACAAAAAAAAAATGAACAACTATTACTACAACGGTCTAAACAAATGCAAGCAAGTAATCAAATATCAAATAATCAATCAAATTATTTAATTAAAGATAATATTATTACTTGGTTTTAAATAAATATTTAGTAGAATTTATAAATATTTAAATTAATTAAATATCTTTTAATTTTTTCATTAAAACTGTTAAAATAATTTTAATAAAATATTTATTTAAAAGTTAAGCATATATAAAAAAATATTTTTATTTTTATAAAATTCATTAATAAAATTATTATTTACATAAAACAAAATTATTTAAAAAGTATTAAAAATAGAATTTAAATATTAATTATTAAATTTAAATTATTACCAAATTTATTTAATATTATTAAAAGTAGACTTCAATTATGTTAAACTTGATAAATAAGGCAATTAATTAACATTAAAAAAAAAAGAAACAAATTTTAAGAATAAAATAATTAAAGGTTTAAAAAGCTCAAATTATGAATAAAAATGAATTAAAATAAATTAAATTATTATTAATTATCAACATTGATTATTTATTAAATAATTAAATAAAAATATAAAATTTAATAAAAATATATTTTTTAAATATTTTTTGTAAATAAAAAAATAACTATATATCATTATTAATTTATATTATTGCTTAACTTTTATTTATTATTCTATTTAAAATTTAAATAAAATGTTAATAAAAGTTTATTGTCTTATGCAATCTACCTATAAATTAAATGTATTTATTATTATTTATTTTCAACCAAATAATTTTCAAGTTATTGTTGTTTAATTTAAATTAAAAATTATTATAATAAAATATTTAAAATTTTAAAAATTAAAATAAAATAACAAATTATTTATTTAAAACATTTTATAATCAAATTTAATAATTTTATTAAAAATCAATATTGTAGTATTCCGTTACATTGTCTAATTCTATTTGCTCAATAATTTAAAAATGTACTAATTTCCTAAATATTATTTTAAATGTATTAAAACGTTCAATCTTGTAACAAAAGTCCATAAGATCAAGATAATAGTAAGCTTTGAGTACAAGTAGAAGGGACTACTTGTACAACAAGTTACGAAGTTGTTAGGTTAAACTGAATTGGTTCAAAGGCGGAACAAAAGATTTAAATAGAAGTCATAATAGTAATAGAGTTATCTTAAGGGTAAGAGACTGTAGAGTTAATGAAATACGATTTAAAAGTCCCAGATAACAAGACCTGGAGTAAGAATAGATTTGAGTTTAAATATTGAGACCTAAATTAAACTTAAGCAATTAAATGTGTTAAAACCTAATCAACAATATTTAATCAATTAAAAGTCAAGTTTAATTATTCAATAATGAAGATTTCTAAATCTGTTGTTTTATTTGTTTTAAGTTATTATTTAGAACGCTAAAAAAATTTTTGTTCTAAATAAATTTCTACATTGCGAATTTATTAACAGTGGTAAACCTCACAACAATATAAAATAAAAATTACAATTTTAAATAAAATATACATAAAAAAATAAATAATTAAAATGTTTAGATTTTTGTAAAATTTGTAATAAAAAAAATAATTGTAGATAATACAGCAAAATCAATACAAAAACATAAAAAAAATCAAATTTAAGTGTTATATTATAAACATAAAAAAAAAAGAAATGTAAGAAAAAAATGTAAAAAGCTAAATTAAAAAAAAAGAAAGAAATCTTTGTAATTGAAAAAGCAAAATAAGCTGAAATAAACTAGTTAATAGACCAGTATATTGGATTTAGCCAATGATTAAAAATTAAGAAATTAAAAATGAGCCTTCAATTTCTATTGGAAAATTAAGCAAAAATTTTTAGGTTTGAAACAAAAACTAATTTGATAAAAAAATGAAATTATTCTGGTTTGATTTTTGGTTGATTTTTTTTAAGTTTTATTTTTTAAGCTATTTAATAAAAATAATTTAGATATAAGATAAATTAAGTTTAAATAAATTTATATTTTACTAAATTGTTTAAAAATTATAATAGTTTATTTTTAATTTTTTGGTTTTACATTTTTGTAATTTTAAACTAATTTCATTAATTTTTATTAAACTTTATACTTTAATTTAAAAAAAGCTAATATGGATCATTTAACTTTTAGTAATATCACTTCTAATTCTCTACAAGTCAGTTATTATGTACGTTTCTACCTAACTGAAACAGACTTTCCTATTCTGTGCTGATTCAATATAATAATGACTTAGTTTTTTAAACTAAATAGACTTTTTTATTTACACTTTAGTTATTTAAAAAACTTTATGTATTTAATGTGAGATTGATCTTAGATTTTTATAATCTACTTTAGAAGTTTTTCCTGTCATTAGATAATAATAATTAATAATGTAATTTTTTAATCAAAATAAGTTAAGAAATAGTTTTTTGTTATTTTTAAAGCATAACATTAAGTTAAGCATTAAAATTTTTAATGAAAAATCTCATGCTAAAAAAATTTAAACTAATTATATTTTTAAATTATATCAATTCTAATATTTAAATTACTAATAATAAGTAGTAAAAAATATTTTTAAACAAACACGTATTTTTTTTATTTTTTGTACTTGATATAATCCTAATTTAATATTGCATAAAGTTTATTAAAATTAAACTTTAAAAAAAAATTTATTAATAAAATTCGAAATATATAAACTTTTTGATTTGTCAATATTTGCCAGTACTAATCAGTAATATATATTTTTTTAAATTATACAACTTCAATTTCTATAAAAAAGTTATACTCCCATAAATTTATAAAAATTTATCACTAAAATATTAAATAAACATTTTAATTTACAAAAAAATGTAAATAAAATATTATTATAATAAGTTTAAAAATTTAAGCTTTAAAATAAAAATTAAAATTTATAATTAAAAAAATGCTAAAATTATAAAAATTGATTTTAAAAATTATAAAAAATATTTTTTAAATTTTAATAAAAAAAGTGAACAATAACTGAAATAATAAAAATTAAAAAAAAAAAAAAAAATTTTATTTTAACACTGTTAAACAAATTTTCTGTTCTAATTAACAGTTTGTGTGTGAAACATCAGTACTGATTGCATTAAATTTTTTTTATTTTTTGTATAGGTGCTTATTAATGCCTGCACGCATTCCTTAAACTTCAATTTAAATTAAAAGTCTAGACTAATTTAGATACAGTTTATTATATTGATTCACTTGAAATTGTAAAATTCTAATATTACACATGTTATTGTTAATTGTGTTATTTAATTTTTTTAAAATGAAATTATTTTAAATGATTAAAGTTTAAATTTAAAATCAATCAATCAAATATTTTTAACAATAAAAAAAAATTTATATTATAGATATACTTTATATTTCAAAAATCATTTTTCTATATTTTATAATTTCTATTAAAATTTCAATTTTAATATAATTTAATAAACAAAAATTATAAAAAATAACATATTATTAAACTTGTCATAATATTTTTTTAAAAATTAAAAAAAAAATAAAATTATTAACTCAATATTTTATCAAAAAAAAAAGAATAAAATTTTAACGATGTAAAAAAATAAAAAAAATATAAATATAAAATGGATTTAGATTTTGAAACTTAAAGTAACTTTAATCTTATCTTTACACCTATTTAACTATTTAGAATAATTTTTATATATTATTAATTGTTTAAGTAAATAGAAAAAGACCATTAAAAATAAAGTCAATTTTAAAAAAGCGATTTTGTCCAACTTTGTTTAAATTTTTTTAAGGAAGCTACTTCAATATTAAAAATATTCATTTATCTATTTAAAAATGTAAGGCAAAATTGTTTGTTTTTAATTTGTAGTTGTTTTTTAAAATCTCATTGTCTTCAATTTCCATAGTAATTTCATACCATAACTTTAAAAAATATTTAATATTGTAAAATATTATTGGTAGAATCGAGGTCTTTTTAAAACATAATTTGTAAAATAACTAATTTAGATATTTTTTTTATTTAGTTTATACTCTGAATTGTTGTTGAAAAAAAAAACTACTATAATGTATTAAATAAATGTTTGTTTTTAATCAGTATTATTTTTTTTATAATAATTTTAATATTTATGAGTATATAAACAATCGGAAATTATTCTGATTTTAATCAAAATTTTCAAGTTTTATTATTCAATGCGCGTTTATTCAAAACTTGTTCTTTAAAATATTATTTTATTTTTATACCTGTCGAACATTAAAATTAATAAAGCTTACTAGCAAGTAAAATTAACTCTTAAATTTGTTTTTATAGTAAAAAAGAAAACATTCAAAAAACAACAATTTTAAACATTTTTTATATTACTTAAGTTTGTTTTTACAAAGATATTTACTCTAATCAGTTTTAATTTTATTATAAATGTAAATTTATTTCTTATTATAAAATATTTTAAGTTAAAAATAATGTTTTAAGCATAAACAATTAAAAATATTTAAAATAGTTCAATTTGCTTAACTTTGTTTACTTTAATCAATGTCATATAAAAATAAAAATATTTTAAGTTTTTCTTAGCATCTAAATATCAGTGATTATAATTAATAGTTTAATCAAGTTTAAGCACAAGTTTAATTTAATAGCAACAGAAATTAAATTTTTACTAATATATTTTTAAATACATTTTGCTATACTTATTATCAAGATAAATCAAAATACATAATTAAAAAGATCACTAAAAATATAAAATGCTTAAAACATTTTTTTTAATTTTTTGATTATTTTCTTACCATTATTATATATTTTTATATACAAAATAAAAAATAATTTACTATTATTTACTATAATACATTAATAAAAAATATATAAATTGTTATACTTTTTTTAATTTAAATTTGCTATGATTATAATTAAAACTATTTAAAAATAAATTTTTTTAAAATTATTAAAATTTATTATATTATTAAATTATTTAATTAAAAAAATTAATTTTTAAGTTTAAAAATTTTATAAAAAAATTTTTGAAAAAATATATTATTTCTTGTTTCTTACAGTTATTTTTGCTTTATAGTAATTTTAAAATTAAATAAATTATTTTTAGAAATAATAACGGGTGCTAAAAACTAATACTTTTATTTTGTCAATCTATTAATTTTAGTTTTTATTGCAATATTTTTGGCCAATTGATTGTATAAGTAATTATTTAACCTCTCTTCCAATTTTTTATCTATTATAGAAAGGAGATTTACAAATAACCTTTCCTTTAAAAGAATAATATAAAAAATATTTAAAATACATAAACTTTGTTTATAATTTTTGATTTATTATTAGATAAATATAAATCATAAGATACAAAGAAAATCTTTTTAACATTTTGTGCAAATCATCACAACGGGACCCTAATTTCTAAGCGGATTGCTCATAAGTTAACTCTTTAATAATAATAAATTATCAAGATTGAATGCATCCTGCCATTTCAGTATGTTGCTTAATACTGGATTAATCGTCAATATAAATAATTCTGGGTTCAATATTATCCTAAAATCAAAATACATTTTTAAGAGTATTTGTGTTCATAATCATATATGGAAAATATGTACATTGAGAAGTATCTTTCGGGTCAATTAGCTGCTGAATTCATTAGAAAATAATATTAAGACTCACCGTTAAATTTTTATTCTTTCTTTTTACCAAGTCTATCTTGAAGATGATAGACACAAATTAACATCTAAGTAATATTAATTGAAAGACAAATTTAGAACATTATTTGATTTACAAATTATACACTGTTATCAGTAATTATTTTTATAGAATTTCAAAGAAAAAACATATCTTTTCAATAAGAATTAAAATGTTCAACAGTAACCTTTTTAAAAAAAAAAACAAGTTCAATTTAATAAACAGATTTTTAACTACTAATATTTGAATAAAGCTTTAACTAAATCTACGAGAAGAAATTTTAAATTTTTTGGAATTTACTCTGGCTATCAAGTTTCTAGATGCACTACCAAAATTTTGGATTTTTAGTAATACAAAAATGACTTTAATAGCTTTTTCATCACCAACTCAATAAGATTATTTTGAAAAATCTTTGGAATCAATATAAAATAGCAGGCAACCACAACTTTTAAATTAAATAAGACATTAAAAAGTAAACTAACAATTATCTCAAGGTTATTTAGAGTTTAGTTAGCAGTAAATATTTATTATTTATTAAAAAAAAAGTTTATTTATAAAATTTAAAAAAACATAATAGGATATTCTATTATATACACAAAAAAAAATAAAAAATTTTTTTTGGAAGAATCAATCGAAATGTTAATTTATTAATTACAAAGCAATTTGTAATACTAAAGTTTATAACTTTAACATCAAACTTCATTGTAAGTTAATAATGATTAACAAAAAATTATATTTAAGCACATGCAAAAGAATACAAAATGTCCAAGTTGATGATATATATATAAAAAACCTAAAATACACATTACAAAAAAATAAATACTACTAAAATTGGATAAAATAGAAATAAAAAACGAAAATAATTGAATTGTAGAAACCAACAAAAATTATAACAAAAAGAATTATAAAGACAATAAAGCATTAGATGGAAAAAAATTAACAAGCGTACAAATTATTTTTTTTAAAAAATTTCAAATAAATTTTGTTAAAAACACAAAACATTATATCATTTTAATTCTCTTGTTTTTATTCTTAAATTTCACAAAAATTGTTTTTTTTATATTTAGGCTAACAAGTTTTACAGCTAAAAATATACACCTTTAATTATTTTCTAAGATATAAGTTGCTTCATGTATTTATTATCTTCGTCAAACTATTTTTTTACGTAGTTAATGTATTTATTATATTTTCATTTTTTTAACAAATTTAAATATTTTTTATTCTAATTAATTTTAAACATAAAAAAAAAATTTAATTATTATTTATTTAAAAATATAAAAAAAATATTTATATTTAAATAAATTTAACGTAGTTTGTCAAAATGAAAAATGCTTTAATAAATAAATTTTTAATATTTAATTTAATTTAAAAAATCAATAAATAATATTTTATTTTTTCTCATTAATAATAAATTTAATTTAAATATTTTTAATTTTATTAATATTAAATATTTATTTTAAACAATTACAAAATTTTTTTTTTGCGTTTTATTCATTTCTATTTAATTTTGTAAAAATCGGTTATGTCACATATTTAAATTTTATATGTTTCAATTAATATCTATTTATTAAATTTTATTTAGTCTTTTTTTTAAACATAGATTTTAGTTAATTTAATTATTAACATTTTACGTTTTTAAAAATTAAAAAATAATTTTTTATTACTTACTCTTATAAGTATTGCATGTTGATACGTTTTTGACAATAGGATTGACTTCTAAGACCATAATTTATCAAAGTGATGGAATCAGTTCAAAATAAAAAATTAAATTAAAATTTATTAATTTTTTTCTTTTATTATTAATTTGTATTGAATTTTAATTTTATTATGTTTTTCAATAATTTTTTGGAATAATTTTTAATTTTTAATTTATATTTTATAATTTAATTTTATATTTATATATTATTAATAATATTTAAATATATGTATTTTACTTTGTTAATAATTTTAAAAACAAACATTTTAACATTTATATTTTTTTATTTTTAATATTTATGCTTTACAATTTAATTAATCAATTTTAACATTTTATTGTAAAATACAAAAAAAAAAAAAACATTATTTTTATTTAAACTATAAATTTATATTCAAACATTATATAATTCAAATTTTTAAAATTTTTTTATTATATAGTTTTTTAAAGTTAAGTTTTTGAATAAAATTTTTTATTGTCATTTAAAAATAATATATGATTTTATAATTTTTAATTTTTAATAACCGCTAGTTGGACTAAAGAAATTTGAATCTTAGCTAATATTTTTGTTTTATCAATGATATTATTTATACTTATTTTAATCATTGTATAAGTTTGGAAGTTTATAAAAAATAAAAAATTACACAATTTACTATTTTGGCCACAAATTTATTGTTCTAATTATATAATAATTCATATAATTTTTTTTAATAACGGTAAACAATCCTTACTACTAATTTTACATTTAGTCATCAAGTCAAGTCACCTTTACGGTAATTAAAGAATAAGATACAAATTATCTTTATAAATGGCTATTTAGTTGTTAACATACTTAATCGCTTGAAATACATGATCCAAGAAGACACATGATCTGAATTGTCACTCAATCTTGTTTATATCTTTGCTATTACAAAAATTACTCACACTTTTATTAAACTATGCTTTTTATTTGATAAACAACTTATTTATAAATTTAATTTCACATCAAAAAAACAATTGTAAATATTAATAAAAAATATGTTTTGTAGGCTATTACTAATTTTTAATATTATAAACTAAAAATATTCTACTTATATTATTGTTTACAAAATACTTATTTTATTTTAAAAATGGCATTTCAATAAATAAAAAAAAAATACTACTAAAAACACATTTATATCTACTTAATAGATAGTATGTTATATATTAATATATATAAAAATAAAAGTTAAATATACCGTATAATTAAAAATAATAAACAAAAAAAAAAAATACTTATAAATAAAATATTTTTAACAGTATATTAAGTTTTACTTCAAAATGTTATATTTTATAATTTATTATATTTTTCAACATAAACATATTATGATAAAAATAAGTCAAAATGTTTTAACTTAATTTTTGTTTTTTTTAATATATTTAAATATTAAAAATATTTTAAATCTTAAAATATAGTAAAAATTATTAATTAAATTTCTTAACTATTAATAAACAAACCATTTTTTTTGACAATACCATAATTTTTATATTTAAAAAAAATTAAATTAAAGTCTTTTTTAACTTTTATAGCAAATTTTTATATTTTGACATATATTCTATTTTAACAAATATAATTTATTAAAAAGATTGAAAATTTTTATTTTGTAAATTTATGTCAATTTAAATCTATTGTTTTAATTAAAACTAGGCGAATATTTTAAAATCAATTCAAATATTAAAACTTTTTTATTTTATAAAATTTAAGATAAAAGAAAATAATAAAAGTTAATATAATAATGTTTTTGTCCATAAAATTTATGTATGAAAATTTAAGTTTAAAGAATAAATATATCATTTAGATGTTCATTAAAAATAAATTTTTTCATTATTTTTATTTCTACAAAAATACTTTTGTTTCCATTAATTATGTTTTCTCTATAAAAGACATTATTTTGCAACAAAAAACTTTTGAGTGTATTTCAAAACAAATCAAATGTTGGTTATTTTAGTATTTTAAAATTTACTTTTTTAAAAAGTTAAATTTATTTTTTTTTTAAATTAATATTATCCAAGATAAACACAAAGAATGAATTTATACTAAAATTTTAAACCTTTTTTATACAATTTTTTTTAGAAAAAAATTTATTTCATTTTTTTATTAATATAATCAGGAATTAACATATAAAAAAATATTTTATTTTCATTAAATAAAATTCTAAATTTTGATTTTATTTAATCCTTTTTTACAAAAAAAAAAAAAAATAAATGAAACCAACAAAAGTTTTAAATGGTAATTCTATTACAAAATTTATTTTTACAAAATTCTTAAATTTTGCAAATTTTATAATGAATTACTAGCTATGAATAAAATTATTCTATTATAAAAAATGTATAAATATATTGAAAAACTATTAATATTTTCATTTATTTATTCAATAAAGATATTATTGGATATTTAGAAAAATTCTTTTTTGAAACTGTGGTTTGAATAAAAATATCTTCTTTTCTCACCTGATAACTTTTGGTTAAAAATTTTTATGTCATATTTGAATTTTTAAAAATTAAAATTAAATCTCAAAGCTAATATTTAGATTTTTCGAACTATAGCGATTTAGATATTTTTAGAATTATTAATTTTATTTTACTTAGTATTTTTTTTTATATTGGTATCAACATTATGTGCTAAATGTTTTAGATAGGCACAATTTTTTACTTAAATAACTATTAATTTTTTTAGATTCTAACTTTTTTAGACAATTTTGTATAATTTTATGACTTAAATATTACGTTTTTATTTCATAATATTTAATTATTTAATCTTTAAATCTTTATAAAAAATTTTAATTTTTTTTATTATCTTTAAATTAAATTTATTTTTTCGTAAAAAGATTCTTGAAAACATTATTAAACTATTGAATTATAAATTGTTTTTTATAGTGTATATAATTAATTTTTTAATTAATTTTCTAAACTAATAAATAAAAAATCATAATAAACAATATTAAATTTAAAAATTAATTTTTAATTTTTTATTTATATTAAAGTTTGATGCTTAAAAACTCAAAAAAAATACAATAATTTATTTAGCTCAAAAAACTAAAATGTAAGTTTAAATAAGTTTGACATAGGTGTAATAACTTTGAATCAAATTCATTGCATACAATTATTATACAACAGTTATAATGAAAATATAAATGTAGCCTACTATAAAAAGTTTATTAAAATAATATAACTATAGGATAATAAGACTTGCAACAATTTAAATAAATAATTTCTAAAACCGAATCTATTGTTCCAATTTTTGATCATTAAAAAATTCAAGGTTAGTGTGTTTGCTTAGTATGAAAAGCCGTCTTAATAAACAAATTCACTACATTTATAATATGTAATAAGTATGTAAGCAAATTTAACCAAGGATATTTTTTATTTTAAAAATAATTATATTATATAGATATATCATTATTTAACAAAATAAATAAAAAATATATTATACAAGTTAAAATATATTGAAGTATCAATTTGTATATATCAGCATAAAATAGCATAAAAAAAGATTGCTAGTTTTTCATAACATTTTTATAAAAAAAAAATGCTAATAAGTTACAGCTTTTTTCTAAGTTAGTTTTTTTTACTTATTGAGTAAATAAAAAATGTTTTTTTTTTTAAATTGTTTATAATGTCAAAAAAATTAAAAAAAATATGTTTATAAATATGTAATAAATAAAATAGTTACACAAAATTATTTATGATTAATGAATATACTAAATATAAAAGTAAGACCATAACTTTTTTTAAAAACAAAAAGCTAAATTTTAAATTTAATTTTTTTTTAATTTTGTTGATTTACAAGTCTATTTAAATTGTCATAACAAAAATTGTAACATTTTTAAACAATTATTTATTTAAAGCTATTTCCTATCCTAAGTTTTCATTAATTTTTTAATTAAAACTTAACTGCATTTAGATGTTATTAATTAATAAATACAAAAAAAAAAATTAAATCAATTTATAGCAAAATGTAAATAAAAAAAAAGAAGAAATTTTTTGCATAAATTCGAAAAATGTTTCAATTTTTAAAAATTTATATTTATAATTGTAAATGTTTGATTTTAAAATTAAATAAAATATTTAATAAAAATTTATTTTTCAAAAAAACAACTAGAATTTTTATTAAAAAATATTTATTTTTAACACTAAAATATTTTTTGATTAAATTAAAAAAAAAAATTATAATTTAATCATACTTATAAAATATATCAATTATGTATTATTTATTGAAAAAAAATATATTCTAAACTTTTAGAAAAATTCTCAAATTTTAAATAAAAAATAAAATAGGTATAAATATTTTATTATAAAAACAAAAAATTAAAAATTATTTTAATTTTGGAATTTAATATAAATAAAAATCAATTTATTATAAAATAATAGAATGAATAGTTTAGTATATGATTAATAAAATATTTAATAATTCAATAATAAACAATTTTTTAAGGCAAATTACAATCTAAATAACTAACAATAACTAAACTTATTAATAATAAATAAAAAATGTAACAATTATTTTATTTTAATTAATAATTGTTTATTTAAGTCATATAGTGTTGCCTATATTAAAACTAAATGTTTTTGATGGATGTGCTAAAAAAAATCATTTTGATGTTTCAAACATTAAATAGTAATAAAAATTAACAATTAAATAACTAAAATTTATATTTTTATAATAATTTTTTAAGTTAAAAGTTATAAAATATTTAAATAAAAAAAATATTTATATTATAAAAAATTTACTTAAATTTTAAATTTTCACAACAATCAAAAACAGCTGTCTTTGTCAATTTTTCTTAAAAAGACAATTATTTTAATGATTCGATTTAAATTTTAACAAAAGTTTGAATAACATTTTTATTAAAAATAATAACTTTAAGATAAATTTAAAGTTTTGTAATAATACTTTAGTAGCAATTTAAAAAACGGTTTTCAATAAAAACATTTATAAATCTAGCATACTTTTTTTTTATGTTTATAATACACTTAAAATGCAAAAAGTGTGTCACAAATGATCTAATATAATTTTTTTAATATTACCTGTAAAATAAAAGCTATCAAAGTAAAATAAAAAAATTTAAATTTTCATTTTTTTTTTGTGCGATTTAAAACACCTTATATAAATAATTTTAATTGAAATTAATCCATTTTTCGACTATATACTAAACATTATCTATTAAAAATAAATACAATAAAAAAAATAAAATAATAAATTTTCTTTAATTTAAAAAAAAAAAAATTAAATTAAAATAAATTTTAATTAACTTTTTTTTAGTGATTTTATTAACCATATTTATTCAATTTAATCCAATTTTTTTTTTCTTTTTTTTTTAAATTGTAAAGTAGAAATAAATTTTTGATTTCGTTATTTTTAATAAAAAAATTTAAAACTAAAAATTAATTAATTTAATATAAGTTTATTTGTAAAGAAATAAAAAAATAAAAAATAAATTATAAAAATACATAATTTAAAAAACAAAAAAAAAATGTTCTAAAATAAATGGATTATAGTTAAAAAACGTAAAATTTTGCATAAATTAACAGTAAAATATTTAAAAATATAATTCTAAAACATTAATTAAACTTGACACTAATTGTTAATTGCCATAATTAAATGACAAAAACAGGTCAAAAAGCACAACTAATCATATTGTTTTTAAAATATATTAGAATTGTAACCATTTTTTAGTAGAATGAAATTTTTGATTTAACAAAACACTTATTAAATTTAATATTTATTTTTTTTTTAATTTATTTTTATAATATGTAATTTTAATTTTTTTTTTTAATAAATTTTGAAAAAAGAAATCTAACAAAATACTGAAAAAATCGTAATATTAAATTTATTTGTATTGTTTATATTTAAAAAATCTTTAAAATAAATTTATTATCATATTTAGTTATTAACATAAAAACTAACTCCTAATTTAAACGTATTAACATTTACCAAAAACGTAGCCTTAAAGCAAATTTTAAAAAAATTGAACCAAAATTATTTTTTAAGAAACAGCATATTTTTCTAGGAAATAAGACCTAAAGCTTAAATTTAAATAAATTTAGCTTGTTTTTTTTACTTTATTAATTGAAATTTTTATTTTTTAATCAAGAAAAATATTTTGTCAAAATAAATTTAGTCTTATTTAATACAATTAGTTATAATTAACTATTTATCATGTAAATAATGTTAATTGATATGTAAAGATTAGATTGAAAAAATTTAGTAAAAATGTAATTATATTGATCATGATTTAGTTAAATTAAAACTTTTTTAAAATAAAAAATGTAAATATAATTTTTAATAAATTTAATTTTATTATGGTTATTTTAATTATGATATTTAAATTTATAAAAAAAATAAATAAAATTATATTAATATTAGTTTAAATCCTAAATTTATTTTTTATTTACAATAAAAAAATTATTTTTTTTACTTATTCAAAAAAATATTATTATAAAAATAAAAATTAGATATAAAAAATTAAAAATCATTTTAACTATATGATTTGATTTCTTAAAATATAATAATGAAGATTTTTTTAAAAAAGAGAAAAAGGGTTTTAAACAGTGTGTTTATTATTTAGACAAAAAAGAACAAAGAACAGATTACAATAATTGAGATTTAGTCTCTGGGTTAAAAAAACACACTCTAACTCTAATACTTTTAAAGAGCTTCTCACTCACGTTACCTAAATAAAGTTACCATCACGAGTTGCCTATTCTAAGCATTTACATTTAGTACGTTAATTTTAGATATTGGCCGATAAGTCATATCTACCATTTTATTCCTTATGTACCAGCAGATTTATATTTACTATTGTATACAACAATAAATTTACAACTACTGATCTATATTTTACATAATTACTGGAATATCACCTTTATCTTCTTACTGACCATAACATTAACAAAATTTCACTTCTAGATTATTTTACAAGGTCATAAGGCTAATACAAGTAAAAGTCTGCATTACTTCACTTATACCTCCCTTTACTGTGTCTTAGCATTTCTTTTTATCTTAAATAATTAGCTCAAATAATTAAATTATACTACAATAGTAAAAAAAAATTAACAATATGTAAAATGAGAAAAATAAATGATTTACTCTTATGGTTAAAGTTAATTTATTTTTAAACCATAATTTTAAATATTTAAGAAATCAGTTTTATAAAAGTAATTTTTGAAGTTATAACAAATTACATCATAAAATAAATTTACTTAAATTTTAAAATTAAAAATTTAAATTGATAGAAATGTATTAATTTAAACTAACCTTTATATTGATCACATTTAATAAAATGTAATTTATATTTTTAACACAATTGCAATTTTTAAAAAAAATCTATATATAAAAAAAGTAGATTTTCAATAAGGATAGGTGAAGTGATATTTATATCACTATTTATTTCCTTAAAGTATTAATTTAATGAATAACAAAATATAAAGTTCAAAGTAGAAAAACTATGGAAAGCAAATAGACGGCACACAATAAAAGAAAAATAATAAATATGAAGATGAAACATGAATTTGTAGACCTTATCGATTCATAACTAATGAAGAATTAACCACTACATCAAACTACAGTAAACAATTAAGATGCAAAAATAAAATGAACTCGATTTAACAATAAACAAGTTGACAATCAAAACAGATTTTTAGTTGATTTCTTAAGCAAAACAAAACACGTCTTTATTTGGTCAGAACTGGTTGATGTAGTTGAGACCAACTACATCCGGTCAAAAGGAAAATGGGCGTATCTGAAATTGTTACTCAAGTAAATAGATCTTAACAGACTAGCTAGCAAATGTAAAAATGATGGTTGGGATTGGGATGCCTTGTATCTATGACAACAGTAATGCCAAGTGTGGCGCAGACGCAGGTCTAGTCAGATTTCAAACAACGCAAGTCGACCACATATTAGCCACTTATATTGCCATTCATCTATGGGGATATTAATTGCGATTCACATTCAATAACAAGTCCAAATTAAAACTGCTTTCAATTAAGTTTCAGTTAAAAATCAAAACAACATTTCATACAAGTTTTATGACTTGTAACAATTCAATTGTGTCACGAACATTAGTTTGCATTGTAATCATACACTTGAGTGTTTACTTACTTATCGTCTTATATATGTCCCTTAAAAACATCACTCAATAAGTGACTAACCAAATTTTCAACCTTCAATAATCTGGTAATTATGTCATTGTTAGTTTTTTAATATTAAAGATTTTTTTTCTCTTGTAATTTAATTATTAAATATACTCAGTTATCCTTAAGATAATACAAAAAAAAAACATTAATTATCTACTTTATAAATTAAAATTATTATCAACCACCAAAACATAAAACAATCTGTCCCCTATTTACACCAAAATATCCTAATCTCTACCAAAAACTCATTAAACATATCTCTTTTGAAGTAATGAATTTTATAAAAAAAAAATCAGCGATATTTTAAAATAAAAATATCATAATACTATTTCAAAATATAAAATTATGTTTTAATATAAAAGAACTGTACATAAAAAACAATTTTCTTTAAAAAAAACAAAGATAATTATTATTAAAAGTCCATATCTGACTCACCACAAAACCAAAATACACAATTTAAATTTTATTTAAATTCTTCGAATCGGACAAATTAATAATGATAACTTAGTTACATTTAAACAAAAAGTTAAATTAAATTTTTTTATTATTATACAAATTAGAAAAAAAATTTAGTAATATACTTGATAAATGTAAAAAAAAAAAAATAAAAAAAAAAATTTTTTTTTCTTTAAAAAAAAATTATTAAGGATATTAAAGCTATCCGGACATTAATAAAAAAAAAAAAATAAAAAAAATATTACAATTTTTAACCCTTTTAAACTGTCTAATTTTTAAATATTTTAATTATTTTTATTATAATATTGTATAATTTTAATTTGAAAATATAAAAATTCAAATAAATAAATTTAAAAATTTTTTTTAATAAAATAATATAAAATAAAAATATTGCTAATGTGATTGGTTATTTTGATTAAAACAAATATTTTTTTCAAAAAAATATTTAATTAATTTTTCTTAAAAATGCCTTAAAATATTTTTTTGAAGTTTTAAAAAATGTATAATTAGCTATTTCAAAACTTTTATTATTAAAAAAAAAAAATTATATTCACAAAAATTATTTGTGACAATAAAATTTAAAAACAAATTGTTGAGTTATTTATAAAGTTGCCTAAAAAAATATCTTTTAAGTAAAAATTTTTTTTTGATAAAAAAGCGCTAAATGATTAAATAAAAATGACTGGTCAAGAGATAGTTAAAAAAATTGAGAGTATGCTAGTGTCTATCAAGTTATTTCAACAACGTAATTATACATATTTAATCAGTTATTTCAGTTTTTTAAATTCTTGGTACAAAAAAATAATTTATGTTGAACCATTCAAAATATAGATATGTCAAAAATGTTTGATTTTAAAAATGTCAAATAATATTTCATAATTTGTATAAAATTATAATTACTAATTTAATTCTTCAACTTTCAAATTTAAATTTATTTATAAGAAATTGTTTTGTATTTTGTAAAATTTATTACAAATTTTTAACTATTTTTCAATTATTTAAAAACAAAAATTAAATTTTATAATTATTAATTTTGTTGCTCATTCTAATAATTGAACACTAACAAAAAACCACTAATAAGTTTTATAAAAGATCAGTTTATAAGAAATTATATTTAATATTATTTAAGGTTTAGATTCATAAAATTTATTGTTTATAATATAGTTAATTAAAAAAAAAAAATATCTTATATTTGTTTTATATTTATTCTTATTTATAAAATAATTAAACAAAATATAATATTTTTTTATTTTTAAATAATTGTACATCATCTATAAAAAACCAAACTTTTGATTAAAAATATTAAAAAATTTTTATCAACATAATGTGCTTGAAAGAATCTGTCATTTTACCCTTTTAATTTTAGAAACTTTTAAATAACACTTGTAGCTTTTTATTTTGATATAACAGATTCTATGATTGAACAATTTATTTTTAAGTTTTAATGTTAATAAGAAGATACAAAAAAATAATTAATTAAGTTTAATAATTTTTTTTGTTATATTAATATGTCAGTTTTAAAAATAAAGAGAATATTTAAAAATGAAAAAATGTCGTTAGAACACTTATTAAAAAATTATGTTATAAAAATTATGGATTATTCAAAAAATATTTTTTAATTGATTTATTTTAGAAAAATAAAACTTATTCAAATTTTTTGTCAACATTTAAAAAAATATATAAGATTATATAAAAAGTAAATTTTATTTTAAATATTAAAATTATTTTAATAAAATTAAATTTAATATAAAATTATATATTAATTATAATTAAGTTCAAACAATTTTTGTTTAGAGATTGTGATGTGTGTGACTCAAATTCGAATAATAAAGAATAATTATTTCCAATTATCCTTTTCACAATAAAAAATCATCTAAAAATGAGAGCAAAGCTTTTTTGAGCACAGCGCATGATTCCTTAAAAACACATTTTAAAAAGAAACATTTTTCTTAAGTTAAAGTAGAGAAAAAAAACTTACCACCTGAAAATATTCTTAAATTAAATTTATCTGCAACTTGCTCTAATTCTTAACATTTAAATAAAATGAACATGACAAAAATTAGGATGAATTATTTAAATAAATTGATAAAATAACCCTTACAGTTTTGTAATCAAAATAAAACTGCTATTAGTTTAGTCTATACTCGTAATTTATAGGAGTTCCTCACAACAAATGAGTCTTTTTTTAGTAAAATTTAATAAACTTAAAAATTAATTAATAACAATAAAATTGGAAAAATAGTAAACAGATGTAAATGTGAAGTTTTACTATTATTCAGCAATTATAACTAGATTTTGGTTAATACATTTAGTATTAAAACCTGTCTTTATTGAGGGATGCATGAACATAAGGTACAGGTATGGCTCGTTAAAAGAATTTTATTATAAGAACATTAATAAATTGAACTTATTGGGTCCAATCTATGACTAATTAAACACATCCCTTATGTAGAGAGTTTCCTGTCTGTGATGGAGAGGAATATTCATGCCAAGAATATAAATACCCCGAAAGAACTTTTGGAGCATCTTGGTTGTATTGTTAAAATAATTTCTCTCAAAATAAGAACCTTAAATGAGAAGTCCAAACCGCATTTATTTTCAACTGTTCCGTTGGATGGTGCCTCTTAAAAATTTCATTTAAAGAAACCGAGTCATTATTTTTCTCATGATAAAATTCAATACAAAACTCAATTCTCCGTGTCAGTTGAGAAAGAAAAGAAAAAAGTACTGCATTTGAAATGCAGTGCTCTTAAACCCTCACCATATTTTTTGATCAATGCTAAGTCTAGATGGCGTAAAATTTTTATCGGAAAGAATCAGATGTATTGCCTTTTTGATAGTGGCGACGATGTCTTGTTGATTGACCAGCACCTGTTAAAATTCTTGGGATTATCCTCCCCCCCCAATATATTTAGTGTTAACGGGCTTTGATGGAAGTTCCATTGTCTTGAAATAGAAAACACACACAACTCAGAAGATAAATGGTGTTGAAGCATCCATTGACTGTATGTCCAAACGGGTGCGGCTCAACCTGTTTTAATCTGTGAGAGGGATTTAAAATATTGTGATATATATTGGAATTTGGATTAGAGGAGAGTCTTTTGGGTAATAGACCATAGATGTTGTCCGATTGTTTTCAGACATCTGCCAGAACGACATTCTAGCCTCTGGTTTACAGGTAGAGTATGCTCTTAAGACAAATACTTCCTCTGTCCAATGTAGACCTTTCACCCTTTTCGATTTTATGAGAAAACAGCTAGGAGAGCAGATTGTGGAGTTGTTAAGTCAAAGAGTTTTGTCTCCTTTGAAATTCTCGTTTACGTCACTCTGCGTTGTGGTCCCAAAATCAAATGAAAAGATTAAGATGTGCATCGACTATTGTTAAATCTATCAGTGTATAGAACTAGATCCGTTTTTAATTATAGTTCAAAGGATTATAGGATTTAGCGGACTTCTAACCCCATCTTACAGATTCAAGATTGGATCCTGCCATTCGAGATGATCACCGAGGCATCTCATCATAGATGCGGTGCAGTCCTTTATCAGCGCGATGTAACCCAACCTGTAAAGACTCAGTTGAGGGCCATAGGTTATTATAGCGCTCATTTTAATCAAATTAACTACAGCGTTACTGACAAGGAGTGTCTTGGAGTTATTAAAGCCTTGGAATATTTCAAGAGCTACATAGAGGGAAGGAGTTTCGTAGTTTATACTGACCACCAGGCTCTTACTTTCCTTTTAACACTCAAAGAACCAAAAGGTCGTCTTGGAAGATGGTGGCTTTACCTGGCTTTTTTTGAAATAACTGTTAAACATTGCAGTGGAATCTTGTTAAGGGATGCCGATGTATTGTCTCGTTTACTGCCCGAACCCTCTTTTAGAGCCCAGATTAATCAGATTTTTGAACATTCCAAATATTGAATCATTCAAACAACATTGTTTGGATGGTGATCAGGAGAAGATAGAGAGAGTCTTGTTTGCCTAACACAATAATTTCGAGTCTGAATGTCATAGTGGAGTGAACAACATTTATTACAAGATTCATAAACAATTTTTGTGGAAGGGCTAAAAATTACGTTGGATCTTTTCCTCAACACTCGAGAGTGCCGTTTGAATTCATTCATCTAGATTTTGCGAAGTTCTCAAAGAAGTAAAATATAAACCTGAGGATTTCATCTTTTATTGTCTTAATGGATAAGGCTACTCGAGTGGTCCTTGCTAAGACATCTTTGCAAACTGAAAGGGTTGTGATTCGATATCTTGGAGACTATCCTCATTTATCAAGTATCAAGATCATAGTTTCTAATAATAATCCTGCGTTTAAATTGCGCTGTTTGCAAGATTGGATGTTAGAATACGAGATTCGACACATATTTACCTTCTCATACTATCCTGCGAGGAATGTTTTAGGTTTAACCTAAACGTGTGGCCGAAATTAAAAAATATGTGAGCCTTTATCCCAATTCTCCTCCGAGTTGGAAGAATATGCTCATTTATGCATATCAATTCTTAAATCAAGCCTATTGTAGAACTGTAAAATTTGTTTAAGGCCTATGGTTCAATATCCCCTTTTCAGGTAGATTTAAATTTGGCATTTCACCTGAAATATTGAAAAATCAGAGTTTTCTGGATAAGAAATGTCTCATGTATCATTAGAAAATGAAGAAGGACTTTGATAAACAAAAACAATCGTTCCGCGTCCCAAATTTCAAAAATGGTGACCGTGTTATAGTACGATAAGAATATTCTCCAGATCATGTAGAATGGAAAGAACCTTATTCAGTACACCGTTGTATTTATGGATGTATATAAGACTCTACAGTTTTGGCTCATGTGAGCAATTGTAAACCTGTCCTTGTAAGGGACACAAAGCTAAGGAAGTTGGGGAGGCTGTCATAAACCTTAATGTTCGCTTGTCTCTTTTTCTTAGGCAGATTGCTACTGTAACAAATACTTCAGTAACAGTGCATTGGATTGTATAAAAAAATTGAAATCTCTTGAAGAGATCCGGAACTAATAAATAATTTTGTTCTTTTAAAAATAAAGTTGCGACAACGTTATATGCAGCTAGGATTACAATTATAAAATAAAAATCTATCTTTACACTTACAATAATTAGCCAATCTAGAGTACGATTATTTAATTACGTCCAATAAGATTATGTCTTTCCGATTTAACTTTTTAATCTTATTTCAAAAAAATAAAAATAAAATAGCTAAGTCTTCATTTTAAAACATTGAACAATAAATAAGTATAATTATGATTAGTCTTTTATTTAATAATGCCAAGACATTGCGCTATTTTTTTAGTTAGTCTTAAGGGAAATATATAACAAGTTACCGTTTTTGGTTTAAACAAACTTTAATAAAAAAACATTTAACTTGAACTTTATATTTAACATAACAGTTAAAAAATAAAAATTTAAATAAAAAATTAGTACAGAATCAAAATTGTTAAATTTAAATAAATATAAATTTTACTCTAAATTTGTTTTAAATAAATTTGACAGCTAACATACTTATTAAATAAATGCCAATGTTTTAATACAGTCAAAATGTAGGTTTTAAAAAATTGATAAAATTTTCCACATTTTGAATTAATTATACATTAAAATATAATTTTTTTAATGAAATAAAAAATAAATTTATTTTTATTGCTTAACTTAATTTTATTAAATATATATTCTTTAATTAAAACAATAAAATTTATGTTATATTTATTAAATTATTTTTTGAATAAAATAAAAAAAAATATTTAAGATAATATTTTTAAAAAAATATTTTTTTTCAAATTTAAGTCAAACGTCAAACAGTTAAATTTTTTTTTATTTTTTACTAGAAATAAATTTTTAGAAAATTCAATTATAATACATATTTTTATTGTTTTTTTTTTTATTATTTACATATAAAAACAGTTTATTTAAATTTAAACAAATAGATTTTTTAATATAAATGGAATGAAAAATTATACCAAAACTTTTAATATTAAAATATTTTCAATAATTCAAGTTAAAATTTAAATAAATAAATATTATTTGATTTAATTACAAAATTTATGAATTTATAAAATATATTTAAACAAAAATTATTTTATATAATTATAATTTATAAAGATTAAATTGTCTAAAAAATTAAACACTCTTAATCTTTTAATTAAAAATGCAAACAGATAAATATAAATAATTATGTATATGTATGATTAAAAATAATAAAAAATTTAAATTATATAGCTAATAATTTTAATTTTAAAGTTATTTAATTAATATTGTTTTTTATACACTTTACTTTTAATGATTTTTATATTTGATTTTTGTTAAGATTTACAAATTTTATTTATAAACTTTAAGAAAGTTGATTTTATGTAGAAAATTTTTTTAATAATTTAACATATAAAGCAAAAGATTTTATTTTAAATTTGTAATCCATTTACATTTTAGTTTAATGTAAATTTTATCTTTGATTGAGTTTTACTAACCGTAAGTTTTCTTTTTTGACAATAAAAATAAATATTTTACACACTAAACCAGAATAAAAAATATATGATTTATTCAAAATATTATATGATTTCTGTAAAAACACTTATATATTTCGTTAAAATTTTTATGTTGCATATTATAATATCAAAGTTTTCAATTTTAAATTTATTGATCACCTCTCTCATTTATTTATATATTTTGAAGCTTGACCTGTATATAATTTTTTTTTAAATTTTGTTATTTTAATTTGTATTATAATAATATAAGTATATTCTTTGATTAGGCACCAGTATTATTTAAAATTTACTAGCATTTAACATAATTATTTTTTTTTTATTAAAAATTGAATAAATGTAGTGCCGTCCATCTGGCACCACAACATCGGCAAGATGGCTATCAATACATCGACGCTAACGATGGTTGATGTATGAAAGACAAAATAGAATTAAAAGCATTTTTAGAACAATATAAAAGCATCACCAGACAACATCCGATATACCAACTGATGAGTTGGACTACAAACTATGTAGTTACTTGAATAAAGTTTTAACATTTCTCTAACATAAAAGTCTTGTGTCTTTATTTCATAATTAATATGTATTTAAAAGTAAGTTAAACGCAACCGTTAACTTTCAGGTAACTACATAAATGTAGTGCCTTCCACCGCACACTACGCCATCTAACGCCAGAACACCGGCAGATGGACATCGATACATCGACGACAATCGGTCGAACTGATATCGATGTCATGAAATAGAATAAAATCAGTTTTTAGAACTTTAGTCAGTGATCTCTTGACCTTACCATCCGATGGTCAGAGATTATTCAATCTTATTGTAGTTACCAAATAATAAAATATGTTTTTAATTAACCCTATTTGTTTGTGTGTGTCTCTTTCTTTATTAACATACAAGTTAGCGCAACCGCTAACTTTCAGGTAACTACATAAATGTAGTGCCTTTTAACGTGCACTACGCCATCTAACGCCATAACATCGGCAGATGGACATCGATACATCGACGCCAATCGGTCGATACATATCGATGGTAAAAAATAGAACTTTTGGTGGATGAAAAAGCATAGAGGAGGATGTTAAGAAAATACCAACCGACAGTTAGTGATCATAAAATATAATTATTAAGTAGTTATCTGTTAATAAAATATATTTAATCAAGTCCTATTAGCCTTTGTGTGTCTTATTTATTTATTTAAACATAAGCTAGCGCAACTGTTAACTTTCAGGTAACTACATTGGTGACCCTGACGTGATGTGTTCATCACAGCAAACAACTCAAACTTTTAAAATTAAGACACCACCTGTTACACACCCTTCAAGTAACAGCTAAATAAACACTGGCTAAAACAATAGGGTTAAAACACCAACCGAAATAATGTTACCAACCGACCTTTTGGCCTGCAATAAACTTTTTTGTCTCAAATAAAAAAGTCAAAAAAAAACATTTTCAGTCAATTAAGTGAAACAAGTGAGAGCACATCCAAAAACCTCTCATATTCTTTTTCTTTTGTTCTAAAAGTTCAAAATAAAACTTAAACAAAATATGCCAAGACAATCTACTTCGTCTACCAACAGCCAACAAACAACTACCAGCAATCCACCTGAAATGGTGCTTCTTACATCAACAAACATCGAATTTGTGGACCCAATCAACCCATCAGATTGGTTCATCAAATTCGAATCAGTGAATAATTTTAATGCTTCCACTCCAGATCATGTGAAAGCACAACTCTTAATTAAACATTTGGATGCGAATTCCATCTCTAAAGTCCGAGATTATATTCTCGATCATGAACTACCTGATCGCTACAAAAAAATAAAGGATACACTCTGCAAGAGCGTAATAGTTCCATCCATCCTACACACCATCAAGCGTAGGAGAAGACCTGAGGAGTCAATGACTGATTTTATCAAGTCCATCAAAACCACGCTCACTCCATTCCATCTTGAGCAGCTCCTCAGGGAAATTATACTAGATAATCTCCCCGACAACGTCGCAGTGGCCTTATCCGACAATCCGGATTATGAACAACTAGCCCGTGAGGCCGACTTTAAAATGGTCCGATTGACAACAAAGGAGGGTTCAATATCAACAACTTCCAACACAACTTCTGTCCAAAACACCCTGTTGGATGCCGTCTCAACACTCCAAACACAAGTGTTAGAGATGTCAAAAAAAATGGCTACCAGCAATCCGCCAACAAAGAAATTCAAGGCGCAACACTTGCCACCTGCCAAACCAACAAATTTCTATAAAAAGTACAAGGCCACGTCTAATGAAAAAGAAACTGAGGCCATCAGGGAGAAGATGCTCAAGGAGAGCCTATGCTATCCACACGCCAAGTATGGAGCATCAGCCAAAAAATGCCATTCCATCGGCATTTGCAAATTTAACAAACACACCAAACAGGTATTTATTTCTGACCCTTGTACTAACAAAAACACTATCTATTCCAAGCGCACTAACCAACCGAAGTGCATACCCATTGTTAGTACTATCACAACTAACAGTGGACAAAACAAGCGCACTAACCAACCGAAGTGCATACCCACCGTGAGTACTATCACAACTAACAGTGGACAAAACAAACTTTTCATTTCAGAAACTAACACGCGATTACAGTTTCTGATTGATACGGGGTCAGATATCAGTTCAGTACCGTTGGAGAAATTTCCTACTTATAGAAATTCCCCAACTGTCCAAATTTGCCTCACAGCTAACAGACAACCTGTTGAGATTTTTGGACATATTAAGTTGAACCTCAATCTCAACTTAGGTATTGAACTTAAATGGGATTTTCTCGTTTCTGAAATTGAAACACCCATTATTGGAAGTGACTTTCTTAACCACTTCCATCTGTTACCTGACCTTACAAACAAAAGGTTAGTTTTTCTGGACCCTGTTCCGGTGCAACCTTCTACAATACCAACCGAGGTGAATGTTGACTTCGATATACAAAAGTATATCAATACATCGGATCAGTGGGTGCAACCTATCAAGCACTCAGTGGAACATCACATTATTACCACTGGTCCTCCTGTTTATCAACGTTCCCGACCATTAGATCCCAGGAAATGTCTAATCGCAAAAGACATGTTCCTAGAAATGGAACGTAACAATATCATCCGGCCATCTAGTTCTTTATGGGCATCACCGTTGCTCATGAAGCTCAAGAAAGATGGTACTTGGCGTTTATGTGGCGACTACCGAAAGCTTAACGAGGTTACCACTAACGATAGGTATCCTCTACCTCACATACACACCTGTAATGCTGAGGTAGCCAAGTGTAACACGTTTTCTCGTATCGATTTGGAACGAGCGTACTACCAAATCCCTATCCACGAGAAAGACATCCAAAAGACTGCAATCAATACGCCTTTTGGACTGTTTGAGTTTTTGAGAATGCCTTTTGGTCTTAAAACTGCTGCACAAACTTTCCAACGTTTTTTAGATTCCATCCTCAGAGGCATCAAAAACACTTTCGCATACATTGATGACATCCTGATCTTCACTAACGAAAAAGATCACGAGGCCAAGCTAACAGAAGTATGCGAAATCTTACACAAAAACGGTATCATTATCAATTCCAGAAAGAGCCAGTTTTTCCTACGAGAGGTTGAATTTCTAGGATACCGTATTAGTCACGATGGAATTAGTCCACTACCTGACAAGATGGCTAATATCCAAGACTACCCTTTACCTACCAATCAGAAAGAACTTAAAACTTTCCTTGGTATGGTAAATTTCTATCATAGGTTTATCCCTAACGCTTCCAGCATTATGGCTCCTTTAAACACTTTAGTAAAAGGTCCGCCAAAATCTTTATTAAAAATCAAATGGACTGACCACGCGGAAAAGTCCTTTGAACTAACTAAAATAGCGATTCAGAATGCTTGTACACTACAACATCCTGATCCGGAAGCCGATATATCAATCGCTGTTGATGCCAGCGATATTGGTATTGGTGGAGTTCTCCAACAGAAAACTTTCTGCGATGACAGGGTGGTTTGGAACCCCATCTCTTTCTTTAGCAGAAAGTTGAATTGCGCTGAGAGCAATTATAGCACTTTCGGCAAAGAACTTTTAGCTGCGTATCAAGCTATTAAGAAGTTCAGACATTTTGTGGAAGGTCGCTCATTTACAATCTTTACCGACCACAAGCCTCTTATAGCTGCAGCTAAAAACAATTCTTCGGATCGCCTTCCACGAGAGATCCGACAACTACAATACATTCTGTCTTTTACCAATGATATCCAACATATCAAAGGTAAAGACAATGTTGTTGCCGACGCACTTTCGCGCAAGATAGTTAATGCTATTTCATTCCATCCGTATATTGATTATCGCCAACTCTCAGTTGCCCAATTCGCTGACCCAAGACTTCTCAATGCCCTGGAAGTCAACCCTGTCTTACAAATCAGGGACATTCAATACGACAATGACACTATCCAAATCATTGTCAATGTTGAAGCCGACAGACCAAGACCTTGCATACCATCTACGATGCGCAAGGAAGTCTTTGATAACCTGCACGGTATTTCACACCCAGGTTCCAAAGCCTCTATTCGTCTCATTAAGGACAGATTCTTCTGGCCCAACATGAACGAAGAGATTAATCAGATGGTCAAATATTGTGTTAACTGTCAACAACACAAAGTTTACAGACATAACAAACTTCCTGCACAGCGAATTCCGGTCCCTCCACTTAGGTTCTCTCACATCAATATGGACATTGCTTATATGCCTACTCAAATCAAAGGTTATAGGTATGTCTTATCGATTGTAGACAGGTTCACGCGTTACCCTGTCGCAGTGCCTCTTCGTACACAAAATGCCGAAGAGGTTGCTACTGCATTAATGGAAGGTTGGATACAACACTTCGGTGTACCCGATCTTATCATTACCGATCAAGGCTTACAATTCGAGTCTGGCATCATTGATTTTTTAGCGCAGTACTTAAGTTTCAAGAAAGTCAGAACCACCGCTTTCCATCCACAAGCTAATGGACTTGTAGAGCGGGTTCACAGACAAATCAAAGCTGCCCTTCACGCAGCTGATGCCAGAATGAATTGGCTAATAAAGCTCCCACTCATTCTTCTTTGTATTCGAAACACGTTCAAGGAGGATATTCAAGCTACTCCTGCACAACTAGTCTTCGGTACAAATCTAGCCCTTCCAGGCGATCTATTTGATTCTACTGGTGACAATCTACCTAAACCAGATAGCAACTATACAAACGAATTTTGTAAAGCAATGCGTGAACGCCAACCGCGCCCCACTTCTTTCCACAATACACCTGCCGCATATCTACTTCCCGAAATGCGAACAGTTCCCTATGTATGGGTACGCAATGACACCCTCGGTACTAAGGTATCAAAATACCTCGGCCCATACAAAGTTATCAATCGTAGTGACAATACTTTTACGATTGATATTGATGACCGTCACACTGTGGTCAATGTCGAAAGGCTCAAACCTGCCTTTATCGACCCTACCGAAGAAGTACAAACATTACGATAATATTTTTTTAACCTTCTCTTTTTTTGTATTATCGCTTCTTCATTTACTAACAAGCCCACTCGCGAAAAAGCTGTTAGTATATTCAATCAACAATAACCATTTTCCTTCTCCTATTCTTTCTTTAGGGGGGAAAGTAGTTGTAGTGCCTTTTAACGTGCACTACGCCATCTAACGCCATAACATCGGCAGATGGACATCGATACATCGACGCCAATCGGTCGATACATATCGATGGTAAAAAATAGAACTTTTGGTGGATGAAAAAGCATAGAGGAGGATGTTAAGAAAATACCAACCGACAGTTAGTGATCATAAAATATAATTATTAAGTAGTTATCTGTTAATAAAATATATTTAATCAAGTCCTATTAGCCTTTGTGTGTCTTATTTATTTATTTAAACATAAGCTAGCGCAACTGTTAACTTTCAGGTAACTACATAAAAGAGCGACTAACGACATCTAGAAATTTATTAAATAATAAAATAATCAAAATTAAATGTGTAAAAATTTTTTTTTTTAAAAATAGAGTTAATTTTAATTTAGGTTAATTTGCGTAAAAATATTGAAAGAAAATAATAATAAATTATGAGAATAATTTGGTTTAAGGACAAGATATCAAAGAGTTTAGTTTTTATTTTTTGTATTTATATGTTTTTGAATATAATAAAAAAACTGACAAAATATTTTTAGTTTTTAAGTAGGCAGTTATGAAAAGTAATCTTAAAGCTGCTATGACTAATGTGCATGCATTATTATTTTAAACTCAAATTACAAATTATTAAATAAATAATAAACTTACATGTATTACCTTTAAAAAGTAAAAAAAAAATTATTTAGGTTTAAAAATTATTTTTAAATAATTATAATTAAATCTTATAAATATTTTAGTAATATAATTTGATTCAGGAAAGAATAAATCTGTATTAATAATATTTTTTTATACTTTTTTATCTATTTTGTAGTTATTGAAATTAATTAATTAAGTTAATGGAGTTAATGGTAATATAACTGACCAACATTATAAGTACACTTGGTACAGTTGAAATATGTTAACTACAAAGAGAGTACTTAAGTCTTTGACTTAAATACTAATAATGAAGAATGTTTCAGAATGTATAAAAATATCTGGAAAACTTGATACAAAATTAACATATTGATTTACCAGAAAGGCAAAACCCTGTACAATCAATAGTAATGATAAGCTGATTTATAATTATTGCATAATTATTACTCTCACATAACTTATATATAAATTCTTTTCTCCAAATTTTTTCTTAAACAATCTTAGTCATATTTAAATTTATCCTTCATAAAATCCATTAATATTCTCTATAGGTATTTTCAATTATACCATTTTTAATGGTAAGTCGCGACAATAGTACACCTAAAAACAAATTAAGTGGTAACAAAAATACTCCAGTAACAAACAAAAAAATATTGTCAAATATAACAATGCAAAATATTTTTTGGTTTACTTTCTCACATTAACCAAATTTTAGTATTAATAAATACAGACTTTGTCTTTCTATTCATTTTATAGAGCAGATTGAGAGATATTGAGAGACGCCATCGTATTTAGACACCAAACTATGGAATAAGAATTGTACCATTCAAGTTTCTTAAAATAATATTCTTTTTTAATACATGGTTTTCAATCAATAAATTAGCCATGAAGATATCATAATGTATAACTTTGTATTTAAATTTTTTTTAATGTTTTTGGACACCTTAAATTTCGTCTTATAACAATAACATTTTAATACCATGTGTGTTTTTATTTCCGCTACAATACGCCAGTTACAATAACATCATACTTAAGTTTAAGTAAAATGCTGCATTAACTAACAAATTATAGTTAGTAACTTGTTTATTTATATATATATATATTACCAAAAAAATGATTATAAAAATTATTAAATCAAAAATATTTATAATTTTGACTGAAAAATTAGTTTTCATATTTTAATTTAAAAAATACATTTTCTAAAAAAAATTTTAAAATTAAATCTTAAAAAATTTAGATATCCTAAATTTTAAACTACTTATTAAATATATTTCAATATTTTCATTTTCTTTTAATATAAAGTTGTTATAAAAAAAAGGTTTACCTAAAGTAAATGATTTTACAGCCAATTTTTTTTTATTTTTTATTAATAAAAATTTTTTGAACAAATTTGATTTTTTTGTAAATTGAATTTTTAAATTATAAATAAGTTATGTATAACTGTTAAAATAAAATGTAAAGAATCAGATGTTCCAATCAATTGACAAAGCGAATTTTGGTCTTTTGTAAATATAAATTATGATGGATGCGTAAGGTATGAGTGCCATATCACATTTAACTCTTTGTCTTATAAAAAAAGTTGTTAACCCATTAAAGCTTGTAATAGTATGATGGTGCAAAAATTTATTTAGTAAAAGAAGAAAACAAAATTGATGGGAATTTAAAGTTAAAAATACATGATAAGATACGATTTGAACCACCACTAAAGTCTAACTAACTTAACTTAAATTTCTAGTCTGTTTTACAAAGCAACAAAATAAGCTTTAAAAAATATTTATATGTAAAATTTTATTTAAATAAAGTACAATTTTGTTAAGAGTATCTGTTAACATTTTTATTATTTCCAAATTAGTATTAAAAATAATTCACTACAACTTAATTATTTACAAAAAAGTGAAAAAATTCAACCAAAAACCTAACACCTTAAACTTGTTAAAGAAATTTTTAAATTAGTTTATTCATTATAAATAAGTATTAATTTAAAAATATAAAGTTGTGTTGTATCGTTATTTTTGATGAGGAAAATAAAAAAGGGCAAGAAAATAACGGTATCAAAAAAAATCACACTTAAAAAAAAAGAAAATAAACTTAAAACAAAATAGCAAAATAATGCTTTAATGGTATATCATGCCAGGGTTGCCAAATTAATAAAAAAAAAAAAAAATAAAATGGTATATCATTCTATCTATATCTTGTTCAAAGTTGCTTTAGCTATTTAAAGAGTCAATTAGCGACTTCTACTTTTTCACTGACTTCAGAGATTGGTTTTATCCTTTCAATAACAAGTTGTAGACCACAGCAGACCAAGCTGATTTAATCTCTTTTTTACTCAAGTCAAACAGTTAATCTTTACTAAACCGATAGTGTCACTACATTTATTTACTGGCTACTAAGTCTTACTTGACACATCTAGACGAGAATCTCGGGTATTGCGTATTAATTACTATAATTGTTTTTAATTAGAAGTACTTATCTTATCATTGTTATCTTAAAAACAATTATTTAAAAAAAAACTAAATTTAAATTTAAAAAATAATGAAATTTAAAATATTTTCAGGGTCTAATATTAAAAAATTAAATTAGAGTTAATATAAAAAAATATAAATATTTTATTTATATAATTCTTAAAAATAAAGCTTTTATTAATATTACAAAAAATATTTAAATTTATAGGAATTATAATCTTATTTTGTTAAAACGTTATTAAATATTGCAAACTAAAAAAATTATTTATAGTAAATTATAATATATATAATTTTAATAAATTTATCTTAAAATTAAAAAATTATTAAATTTTTATTTATTTAAAAAAATACGTAAAATTTAAGTTAGAATAAAATATATTTATATAATTTTTAAATAAACTAAATAAAGTTAGTAATTTTTTTTTAATATAAATATAAAAATATTAATTTAAAAATTATTTAAACATTATAATTGAAAAAGAAAACTTATAAATAATACTTATAATTAATATCATCGTTCTTTAAATAAAAAAACAACCGTTAATTCTTAATTTATGAAAAATAAAGAATATAGCTTGACTAAATCTATGATGGCTATTAATTTGTTTACAAAAAAAAGAAAGAAATAAAAACTCAAGTTTTTTTTAGTATTGTAATAAACTTAAAAAACTACTTAATTAAAGCTAAATGATGGAGATAAAAAAAAATAATGGTCAATATTAATTTAAAAGACTGCTGTTTAAGATATTACCTGAGTTAAACTCATATTGTTTTTTCTATTCTATAAGTAATTGGATTAACTGATAAAATGAAAAATTGTAGTAAATTCGAAGGAAGATATCTTTTACCAAGATATTCGCCTAATTCTATCTACCAAATCTGATTTGAAGACTAATATGCTAAATCACTTGCACTTATTACAAAGACTAATATAAGAGATTCTTAGTAATTCATCCACTAAATATTTTGTAACTCATTACTTAGTGAATGCATTATTTAAAACACGGCTAAAAGCCATGAATTAGAGATGTAATCTTTTGAACACCAAGTTTTTCTCTGGAGAAGAAAAACAAGGTGCTATTTTACACTTAATCTAAAAAGTCATAACGATCAAGTTGTCCGCTTAAATTTATATTTCTTAACCTTTATTTTTGATAATAAAGTACGATCTCGCTGAGACCGTCACTATTGGTATTCCATTTATTTATATAAAAAGTTAAGTTTAAGTTAATCAATTCACCATAAAATTATTTATTCTACGATTTTTTCAAGAAATATAAAAAACTATTTCTGAATCATCATTTGAAAACATTTAGAATTACAAAATGTTTTTGTATTTATCTAGTCTTTTTTTTTTAATTATTAAATCTAAATGTAGTTAGGTTTAAAGAAAATAATAATATATTAGAAAATATTATTCAAAAAATTTTTTGATGAATATAAAATAATATAAAATATATATAAGAAATACGAGAGTAAATATAACATTTTAAAGCCCTTGTATAATATTATTAAAAAAAATTTATTATTAAACTTTAAATCATTTAAATGATTTTCAAATTCAGTAGTACTCAAACTACAAACCAAGTTATAAATAAGATACAAACCTAAGTAACTCTAAATAAAAAATATAACTTTTTGAGTTTTACAACTAGATCAAATTCAAAAACATATATCAAAAAAATATTTTTAAACGTTGAACAATTATATTTAAAAGCAAGATTTATTTAAATTTAATTGTCAAAGGATAACATGAAAACAACATAACACTGATATCAAATATTTTATCTTTAAATGTTAAAGAATGATACTTAAATATATTTTATAAATGTCAAATTTTTTTATTAGTGATAAAAATGTATAGAATTTTATTTAAAGATTTTATCTTATTTTTGTTGATAATGATCTTTTCAAAATTTTGACCATTTAGAAAATCATTCTATTACTTATATTCATCTTATTTTATTGCTTTTACTCTTTTAAATGCTTTTATAGTATTGTATCAACGTTCACATTTCAGAAGTTTAGTTTGATTACTAAGAAGGCATAAAAAAAAAAAATAAATTATAGTCTTTCATATTGGTAATAATGACTCAAAAAGGTGATTATGTGTAAATTGCTGTAAATTTAGCAAACATACAGTAAAATTTTTTTGATATTTTAACTATCTAAGTTTTTACAACTGTTACTTAAGCAAAATTTAGTTTGTTTTTAAACAAAAATATTTTAATATTGTAGACATTTCTTAAGACAATAAACGTATTTTTTTATAATACCAACTATTTTGAAATTCAAATTTATAAATTTAAATCAAATTTAATCTTTTAAACATGCTTTTAAATTTCAATTTAAAATTTGTAAATAAATAAAAATGACTAAACAATTCAAAAATTTTATTAAAAAAAATTATACATAAACTACAAGATTACATGATTTATTTATTATTTATTTAAATCTTAGCGTTTATGTCAAATTAAAACAACTATGTCAAAAATATTTAATTTTTATTAAAAAAAATTAAATTCTAAGAAAAACTCACAGGTAATTAAATTTATTAATTATCAAGTTTAGTGTAGTTAATTCTTTAAAGTTAATAATAAATCAATTAATTTTTAGTTTTTTTTAACTTGAAAAATTTATGCCAACAAAAAAAATTTGTCAATAAACTAACTCGACAACAAAAATTTTAGTAAACTTCCTATCAATAGACAAAATAATCTTTAAACGAAGTATAAATTTAAATGATGCATAATAAATAACTCAAAAACTAGGAAATAAAAATTATAAAAATTATAAGAGCTTATATATTCGAACTTAATAATTATTCCGATTTGGACTATTTTAAATGTAATAGAAGTCTACATTACTACATTCTTATCATCATTTTTGTTCAATGGTAGACTCACTTCACCACAAAAGCTTCCTTCTAATCTGTAAACGGGTCATTTTACAATTGCAAAACTAATTTGTAAAATTACCATAAGTTTTTTTTAGCCCAATTTAAGACAAGGCACTATTACAAGTATCGACAATTTTAATTCAGATTTGAAATTTTCATTTACTCGTTGATAACAAACTAGTTTGAACAAAAATTCTAAATTATTGCAATAAACCTCTAGGAATCTTTATTAACTAGTTCAAATAAACTAGTTCAAAAAACTATGGCAACATTTTTATTGGAAATATAAAGATTTAATACATTTAAAAAAGGCAACTACAATCAATATTGTTTAAATTATTAGAAAAAAGGTTTATTTAATATTTGAAATTTTAAAAAAGATTCTATTCGACAATCAATTACAATTTAGGAGTAATCAAGTTGGCCAAAGCATTTAAACTAAGTTCAAATATTTTATATGCATAGCAAAAAATTTAAAGCTGAGTAGATTAATGTTTTGTTTTTAATTTCGAATCATATTTGACATAATCTACAATTATTAATAAGTTTTTATGTTTATTATTAAACTAATATTATAAATGAAACTAAAGACTCAATTCAATAAAATATACTTTTGAATAAAATCTAAGTTTTAAATAAATTTTAAAAAAAAATTTTTTTGGTAAGTTGTTGAGATTACCAAGAATTTTATTAAACTTAAAAAAATAATAATATATTAATGTATTATTCAAATAAGTAAATTAAAATAAATTTTAATAAAAATTTAATTAAAAAATAAAAACATTAATTTAATATCAAAATTGCAATTAATACAAATAAAGAAATATTAAGCAATGTTTATGTACTTTCAAAATAAAAATATTAAAGTATATATGATACAATAAATTATAAAAGTAATAATTAGTAAAAAATTTATTTACTAAGTAATATTTATATTATATTATTTTATAATCTATTAATTACAACAATTTATTAAAAAAATTAGTCTAAGATAAGATAGACCATATTAATTTTTTAATAGACTGTCACTTGTAATTTACGATGTAGAACTGTTATACACAGTTATTTATAATCTACAAGAGGTTATATATTAGAAAGATTTTTCATTAAAAAAATATTTGGCATTAAAAAATGTATGGATTTTTAAAACAAATATAAACAATTTAAAAAAATAAATTAAAAAAAAAAATAATAATTTGGTGGCTAAATCTAATAAATAATATTAATAAATAATAAATGTTTAAACTATAAACAATAAAAACATTTATATGCTAAACCAATTTAATTTTTTCTATTTATTAAATAATGCTTTAAAAATAATAATATGTTAAACAAAAAAAAACTTATTTTTATTAAACGTAATAAAACAATCATATTCTACATTGACTCATTTACGTAAGTGTAAAAACAGTTTTTTAATTTTTAATCGTAATCTTATTTTATTAATAGATAGATTCGTTTTTAGTTTACTCATTAACGTTTTATCTTAGTTTAATATTACCACTTTTGTGAATGTATTATTTATAATTAAGTTATGATTTCTGAAAGATAGTAAAACTTTACATTTACACATGTTTGTTAAATAAGATAATTTTATTTTTATTATTTCCGTTTAAAAATTTTTTAGCTCCTACTTTAATTTGACTTATTGGTGATTGCCACAAATTTAGACCCTTAATTACTACTCAACAATAAACAATAGATTATCTAAATATGTATAATAACTTTATTTTGTAATTTTATAAATACATATAATTATTTGTAATTTAATTATTTTTTTAAAGTATGAACTACTATCGTTGAATTGTTAAAACTTTTTATAATCTTTGAGTCATTTTTAGATTTTTTAGATTTTAATCAAGTAAAATAAATAAAAAGAAAGGGCGTAATATATGTAATCTAAAAATTTTTTGAGAAAATTTCTTTAAAGTTTAAATTAACTTTATTAATAATTTACCACATTTTGAATGTACTCTAAAAAATATCAAAACTGCTTAGTTTCGAATTTTAAAAGTAATCAATAAAATCGTCATCACCTGTCTGTTTTTTTTCTGAAAAACAGAGCTGTTATTTAGCAATGAAATGTTTAATCTAGCATGACCTCATAGAACGTAGTTAAAGAAAAATTTAGAAAAATTTTTAAACATTAAAAAATATGATACAGTAAATTTAAAAAATTGTATTTAAACCACTTTCCTTATAAGATAGAATAGAACAACATGTCGTTACCTGAAAAATGTTGATAAATAAAATTATTATCAAATTATCCAAAGTTACTTAAGTCAATTTAATTTTAAGTAATATGACACCATTCATTATTACTCAAAACATACGGTCATAACAGATTAAGCATTTGAAAATTTGAAATACTCTTAAAAAAAAAAAAAATAGAAAACATGCCGCCAATAAGTTTTAAAAACCTAATTTAGCTTCATATTAGATAGGAAGACGTACTTTTTATAAACAAAGTTTTTATTTATCTTAAAAACTAAAAATGGAAACTTAAGATTTCCTATCTTTAATATCACTGAACAAACAAAAAATATAATTTTTTGTTAATAGTTCACTTTAATCATAACTTCATTTTATTATTGCTTATTTTAAAAAACATATTATAGATAAATATTTCAATAATTTGATTTTTATTTAAAATTAAAACCTAAAAGACTAGGGATAAACTAGAGATAATTTTAACAATTTAGAATCTTTGTCATCTTTTCCTTTATTTGATATATTTTTTTTTGACTAGTTAAAAAGCATTTTAATTACTTATTTAATACTATCATAATGTTTAAACTTAAATATACAAAAAAATTACAGCAGTTTTAAATATGTTTTTTTAATATATTTTTTTAAGATTTAAATAATTAATTATAAAATCTTAATATAATTTTTATATAATTTATGAGTTATAATTTAACTATCAGTAAAATTTGGTTTAAAAAAAAATTAATTGTGTAATAATAAGCCTAAATTGCATCACAAACAACTATGGTTTATTATTTTTTTTTATAAAACATGTATATTTAAATAAATCATAAAAAAGTATAGCAGTTAAAAAATGACTAATTTACAATTTAAAATTTTTTTATAGATATAAGTCTGCCATCTATTAATTATTTTAGTTTAAAAATAAAAACTTCTATCGTTAGATGGAGTCTTATACATTATAAATTTTTAAATTTTTTTAAACCAATAAACCTAAACTATTTTTTTAGTTTTTTTAATTTATTTATATTAATTTTTTATAATTATGTTAAATTATTTTTTTAAAAATATTTCTTAAAACATTTTTAATTGTTTATTTTTAATGGATTTATAAATTTAATAAACTTTTGTGAGTTTATTTGCTTAATAATTAATTTAATTTAAAGTCTTATGTGATTTTCTTTTTTTTACACCTCCTCAACTTAAAATTAGTTTATCAATATTCTGCAATTCTTCATTTTAGTTATATAAATATTATTTTTTTATTAAAACCAATGTATTGCTATTTATTTTAGAAAAGAAAAAAAAAAAAAAAAAGATGTTTTCTTTATTTAGACAATCAATTTTTTTATACTATTTACTTTATTTTATTCTAGATCTATCATTAGAATTATATAAACATTATTTTTCTTTATTTAAAATTATTGGTATTTGAAACTAAAATAACATTAATATGCTTTTAAACTTAATTTTTCAATTTAAAATAACTTATTATGTGATGTTTTGCAAAAATAATAATTCTGCAATTTACTAGTACATTTTAATTGATATAATCAATTATATACAAAATATTGCGCATTTATTTTTTTAACTAAATTAGAATAAAAATGTTATATTTTTATAAAAGGGATGTTTAAATTTTATATTAGTTTGATAAATAAAATAATTTTTTATTTATTTTAGTAAGAATATAAAAGTTTTATTACATATTTTAAATTAAAAAATATTTATAAAATTTAAAATTTTAAAAAGCAAAATAATGATACATAGAATAAAATTTTTTTAAAAATGTTATTTAATAAATTATTTATATTAAAATAATTTTTTCAAATAAAATAAAAAAAAATATATTTTTAAATTAAATAATTTTTTTTTTATATAAAATGAAATACGATTTGAATTGAATTATTGTGAATCTAAAAAACTAAGTCATAAAAAAACTTATTTAAAATTAATTTAAGAGAATTCTTAATTTTACATATTAAAATTAAAAAAAAATATATTATAGATGACAAGATTATTCATTTAAGTTCTTAAAAACTAATATTGATTATAAATGAAAAACTAATATTTAAAACAGCATTTCTAATAAATTTAGTAAAATATTTAGTATAATAAATGCTTCAAATATAAACAATTGTTTGACAAAGCAAAAAAATAAATATAATACATTAAATAGATCTCAGCCTAAATAAATAAAAAGTATAACTAGATTTCAAGACAGAATTGAAATTTTTCAGAATTGCTGTAATAATTGCATGTATTCCATTATAAGAAAAAAAGTAGATGTATTTGACTTTGTATGTTATGCAATATTGTTATGACTTAAAAAAAAATTTTGTCTATGGTAAATATAAAAGTATTAAGTATTTAAATTGCAAAAATGAAAAATTATTGATTAATGATTATATACAGATATTACCAATAAGCTTTGTTTTTGTTTAAAATTTATTCAAGAAATCTTAAAAGTTTAAATGAATATAGTTGAATTTTTTATATTATTAAGTTTAAATTAATAAGCTAGTATATATATATATTTTAACATATAAAATAAAAAATAATGTTGAGGTTTCTGATTAACAGTGGACTCTTCGGATAATGGAGTAGAAATTATTGGGTTCACAGTACACATTTTGAAGAAAGATTAATCACAAATCTAAATAGAAAACAGATTAAAGATTTTGAAAGGAATTTCAGATTAAGAGAATTCGCTAATTGTTCCTAGTAATTTGTTTGGACTTCAACTGTCCGATCATAACCATCCTCAACTCTTCCTTTTTCTTCTCTACTTTTCTCACTTACTCTCATAAGTGGGACATAACTATTTTATCCTTAAAACCTAATATTAATGTATACAACACCAAACGGTCAAGTGTGAAAAAATACATTGGTCAAAAAACAAATATTCATACTTCAAATAAATCTGGCTATTTTTCCTTAAATTTCATTTCAGTCTGTATTCACACACAAAGTCATAGCTTATTACTCTAAAGTCAGAATTCTCAGTCTGATGTTAGTTTGTATGCCAAACTTTACAGCTGAAAATTCTCAGCTCAGTCTTTTCGCATAAACCTTTTAGACTATTCTTTACACTTTATTGAGTCAATAATTTTAGCTAATTACACTTCAGTATTGTCAATACTTCTCCTAAGATCACTAAGAAAAGATGTCATAGATTTAATCTTTAGAACCTCAAAAGAGGCCATTTTATATGTTGCTATATAGCCATATACTTTAACAGATAATAAAATTTTGTTAAAAATTAAAAAAATTGATAAATAAAATAAGTTAAATAAAACTTTTTTTTTTAAATTAAAAATAAAATTTTTTATTTCTTCTTTTTCAAATTTAATTGAAAAACTATTGTTTAAAAAATATTTTTTAACAAAATATTTAAATTTCTTAAACTTTAATTTTTATTATAATAATAAAAAATAATAAATAAAACAAATATAAATTTGTTTCAAATTGAAATTAAAAAAATATATTTTTATAAATATTATAAATAATAAAAAAAAAAATAAAATATTATATAAAATTAAACATGCATATATAAAAAATTTTAAATAAAAAAATAAATAAAAATAAAGAATAAATAAAATAATCAAAAAATTTTAAAACAAGTTTGAAAAAAACATTATAAACTACAAAATAAAATTATAAATATAAACTATTAAACATATAAAAATACATTATATAAAATAGATAAATAAAAAAATAACTGTAAATGTATATTTAAATTTTTTTTTTTTAAGAAAACAAACTTTAGTAAATATACTTTAACCTACTTTACATTTTGTTTATTATTATTTTTTTTTCAATCATAACAAATAGTTTTAAATATTTAACAATGTAAATAAAATTAAATTAATAAAAAAAAATATTTTGAAACAATTGTCATTTTTTTATTTTATTATTTTTATATTATATCACAAAAAAAAAATTTAAATATAAAATTAAATATAAAATATAAATTTTTAATTTAAAATTATTTAAATTATGTTGCTAAAATTAAAATTATAAATTCTAAACATTGAATTTTAAAAAAAAAATTTTTAAAGTTTTTTGTTTTTTTATTATTTAAAAATAAATAAATAATAAATTAAAATTATTAAACAAAAAAATATAGTATAAAAAAAATAAAAGATAAATAAAATAAATATCTAATTAATATATTTTAAACTCAAAATAAAATTTGTTAAAGTTTATTTAATATTATTTATAAAGTTTTAATAAACAAAATTATTCAAAAATGTTAAAATATATAAAAAATAATTCAGAAATATTTCCAAATTTTTCGCTATTTTATCAAAATTTTACATTTTTTTAAATATTATAGGAAGTACACTACAATTTATTATATTAAAATTAAGAATTTAAATTTAACATAGTTTAAATTTATCTAGTTTATTGGCTAACAGCAATGCCTTTGGCTTTGATTTTTAATGTCTAAAGAGTTGATTTATGATAAAACTGACCATTAAAAATAATTTTAATAATACTACAGATGTTTAACAATGACTGTTTTCAATTATTGTATTTTTCATGCACTATTTATGTTTTCTATAACATAAAACTTTATTTTCATCACATTATATTATACTATATTAATTTATTGTAACATTAAAATATATATTATACATTTTTACATTATAATGTATTTTTTTTAAATTACTAAATTTATCACTACAAATCAAGTTCGATTTATATATTATTACAATTTGATTGAACAAAATACGCATCAATATATATTTATTACTAAATTTGTTGAGATAAACAAGTGCATTTATTAGTAAAAAAAAAACGATCACTATCAAAATATAGTATACTTTTTGCTTCATTTATCTTAAAGTTAAACATCTTCAATTGAACATTCAATTGTGTTAAATGATGAATTGAACATTAATAAACATTAAAATCTATATATAATTTTTAATTTTTTTTAAAACTTTTTGTTTTGATTATTTTTCTGGAATTTAATTTTTTCTTTAATAATAATTTGTAATATATGACATTAATTCTAAAATATAAATTAATTGAAAAAAAAAAATATATTTTTTTTACACTTTAGGCTATTTTAATTTTATACTCAATTTATAATGTATAAAAATTTGAACAAATTAGTAAATAGATTAATACATATTTTTTTTATTTAAACTATTATTATTATTATATTTTTTAAAATTAAAAAAAAAAAAGATGCAACTGCAATGCGCTGATTATAAAATGAAGTTTTTAAATGATGATTGCAAAAATAAAATATATAAATGGAAAAAAAAAAAAATAAATAAAACAATGATACGTGCATTGTATTAATTTACAAAATAAATTGTGAGAAATGCAAGTAAAAATTTAAACTAAATAAAAAATTAATTGAAACAAGTAAAAAAATTAAAGTAAATTAACGTTAAAAAAAAATAAACTAAAATTATTTTTTTAAGTAAACTCTTTAATAGTTAAATAACCATAAAATTATAAAATAAGAACAAAGAGTTTAATTTACACGAATAAAGTTTATCAAAGTTGATAAACTAAAGTAATTAAACAAAAAATAATTTGCTTTAAAACATGAGTCAGTTTAATAAATACTAAATAATCCATAACTAATTATATAAATAAATTATATAATTTTTTTTTTATTAATTAACAGTAATTTACGAATTTAATTCAAATATTTTTGTATAATAAAATAAAATTAAAAAATTTCTAATAAATATTAATTAAATTTACTTAAAATTGTATGTCTAAAAAATAAGATTTTTAATATATATAGAATATATTTGACGCCTATTTTAGTTTTAAACTTATTTATTTTTGTTTTAAAAATGTGTTTTTATTTTATAAACTAGCATGTTTAATTTGATATTTTACTTGAATCTATTGTAACTATTCCAAATGCAAAAAAATCTTTAAAAGTTTTCCTCCCATCAAATTTTCACTATTGACACAGATAGTGAAAATGTTTTGAATTAAATTACATCTAAATTGTTATATTGAGAAAAAAACAATTGTAACCATTGTTAAAATTATCTAAAAAAAAAATGATAAATAACTAAAATGGAATAATAAAAATATATAGAAATGAAATAAGAAAAATCAATATAAAAAAAAAACTTAAAATCAAAAAACAGACGTGTCTTGAGGAAAAGTGTTTTTTCAGGAGCTAAGAATCTATTTTTCATTAATGAATAAAAAGCAAGTTAATTTAAGTGAATTGTAATTATTTTACTAAATTTCTTTAAAATGTTAAAAAAAATTGACAACAAAGAAAATAAAAAAAAAAAAATTAAAAGTTGAAAGAAACAAAAAAAATAAAAAATGAAAGATAAAAAAAAAATAATAAAAAAAAATAGTAAATTTTAAGCAATCAAATCAAAATTTAGTTTGTGTGAAAAAAAATGTTATTTAGTTGTTTCAATAGATTGAGCCAGCTTGTAAAACATAGAAGTGTTTAGTTCATAAACTTTTAATAATAAAAGAAAAATGAATGAAACGTAAAGCTGTTCAGGTTGGTGTGCCATTGGAGTGCAATTTGTCACTTGCTACATGAATAATTCACATCCGGCCATTGATACAATTTCAAAAAAAAATTATTTTTTTATTTTATTTTTATTTTTTATTATTTTTGTTTCCGTTACTGTCTAGTAACAAAAATTAACTTAATAATCAACTAGAATAGATCAAAATTAGTTATGAAAATTAGTTTTATATGATCTAAAATATTATACTTTGCAGTTTTCTAATCAAAAACAAAATGTTTGATTTTTGTTTATATAATAAAATTTTATTTATATAATTTTTTGATAAAAATGAATAAAAAATGAAAAAAAATTTTAATTTTTGATTTCATTAAAAAAAATAAACATTGCTTACATTAAATAATTGTTTATTAAAAAGTGGTATTTTAAAAATTAAATTTAAAATTGTTTTTATATTTAATTTAATATTACTTTGACGTTTTTATTTGTATATAATTAGAAATAAAAGTTTATGTTTAGTTAAAAAAAACATGTTTCCGGTCTACCATGATATAATTAAAAAAAAAAACCGGAATTGATCCGATTAAAAATTACATTGATCAAGAAAAACAAAACCAACATTTTTAACCACAAAATAGAAAATTTAATTTATTGTATAAATTATTTTACTTTATTTTTTATCAAGATAAAAAAATGCTTAAACTGATATATTCTATTTATCATCAAAAACCTTTTTTTAATTTAAATGATTTTTACAATATTAATAAAATAAAAAATTAAATAAGTTGTTTATTAAAAGTTAATATATCTAAATAAAATATCATTTAAAAGTTTAATAAGTATTTTATAAATAAAATGTTTATAAATTTAAATAAAATATAATTTATTAAAACAAAAAATATCCAATTTGTCCGAATAAAATAAAATTAACTGTTTAATAAATTTGTTTTATTTTGGTTTTTGTTCATCACTTTTGTTTATTTTTTAACTATACATTTAACCTGGAGATGAATTTTATCTTCAAAATATTTTACATGTCAAAATGGTTTAACATTTTTTTTCTGTCAAACTGTCTTTTTTTTCAAAATTGTTATGCATACCCTTTGTATTTCTACATTTAATTTTTAAATATGAAAAATAATAATAAAAATACACTTTTTTTTAGAATAAATATCTTGAAATAATAAGAAAAGTAAAATAAATAAAATTTATTTGACAAAGCAATTGGCATTTGATCAGATTTTTATGGGACAAAATAAATATATGTTTAAATTTTTGTTTCTACAAAATATTTTAGTTTGTATAAATTAATCATATTAACTTTTATACTTATTTTTAAAAATGTTTTTTTTTTTTTTTTTTAATTTATTTTATTAAATAAACACATTTTAAAAGTTTAATACATTTTTTTATTAAAATATTAATTAATGACTATTTTTTTTATAGAAGTTAAAAAAAAAATTAATATAAAAATATTTATTGTATTAGGCATACATCCATAACTAAAAAAAAAAAATTAATAAATTTTAGTTAATTAAAATTATAAATTAAATAAAAATGAACAAAATTAAAAAATTGTAATTAATTTTAAAGATTAAAAATTTATTTAGGTTTTGATTTTTTTTTAAAACAAAATTAAAATTTAATAAGTTATGTAACTTATATTAAAAATTTTCTTATTTAATATACAAGCCAAAAAAACCTAGCTATATTTCACATGATTTAATAAAAACATTCATTTATAAAAAAAAAATAATAATAATTTTTGTTTTTTAATAAATCATCATTTATCTGTTTTTGAAAAAAATATTGTCACCGGATACATTAATTAATAAAAATATTAATATTTTTAAAACAATATTGATTAGTTTTTAACAAAACACAAATAATTTAAAATTGATATTTTTTAAATTAGTCTTTTATATTTACTTTTTTAATTATTAATTTAAATTAATAGATCAATATCTTTATTTTTAAAGGCCATATATTTAAAAAAAAAAAAAAAAATACTAACATTATTAATTTGTGATAAAATATAATTTTTTTTAACATTTTATTAAAAAAATATATTTTACTAAAATTTGAATTATAAAATTTTTTAAATAATTTTAAAATAATTTAATTTCTATTATAAATTAATTAAGTGTTACGTATATTAAATATATATTATATATTTATAAAAATATATCTAAAATTTAAATTAAAATACTTCTTAAAATAAAAACTAATAAATGATAAAATAAAAAAATTATATACTTATATACTAATTTATAAATAGATAAAGTATTAGGTAATTTGATTTTTTAAAATATTATATATATAAAATATATATACAAAAAGTATATTTTTTATTTTTTATATAAAAAAATAAAAATAAAAGTTTTCTAAAGATTTAAACCACATTTAAAATAAATTTTCTTTATTTGTAAAATTATTACTTTGTTTTTATTTATTTTTTCAAAATTTTTGCTTCTAAATTAATTTATTTAAAGGATTATTGGCTTAAAAATTAAAAAACATTAATTAAAAAATCAAATTATTAGTTTTTTTAATAATTAAAAATAAAAATTTAAAACATATAATTTTACTTAATATTTTTTATCAATTTATATTTATTTAAAACTTAAAAATTTAAATCAAAATTTTATTGTTTTTTTTTTATTGATAATAGCATTAAATAGTTAAAGTCTTTTTTTAATACTATTGAAATATATCAAACTTTTTTATGCAATTTTTATTATTCTTTTTCTCTTTACTATTATGTGTGCATATTACTTTAACCTAATCCTCTTAGTTCCTTAGTTGATTTTGAACGTACTCCTAACCTTATACTTGTTCAATAGATTATGAATCTTTGTCTTAATAAAACCAAAATATAGTCTTAATTAAAATTTTTAAAAAAATTATAATTAAAACAAATTCAAAAATAAATTTAGTTTGATTAAAAAGGCTCAATTAAAAAAAAAAATTAAAAAATATTCTTTATAAAAAAACGAAAATTATAATAAAATATTTAAAAATTCCAATTTTAATTAAACAGAATGGTTAATAAATGTTTAGTTACAATTAAATATATTGAGTTTATTGCTTTTTGAAAAAATCTATTACTATTTCAACATTAACATAGAACCTGAATAACTAAAGTACTTTTAGTAATCAAAAAAAGTTTATCTAGAGGTATTTATAAACATAAATGTAAAGTAACTTCTAACCATATTGAGTTAAAGTATATAAGAGAAATATTTTAAGAAATTGTACTTTAAAAAAATTAAAGTCATTTTTAAATTTTAAAATTCCTTTAAACACTCAAAACTTTGCTCAAACTATTTAAAATCTTAACACAGAATTTCTTAAAATATTTTGAAAAAAAATTCAACGTCAACCATTTTAATTTAAAAAAGTTTATTTTTCATGAATTATCAAAAAATTCAAAAACTATAATTTAATTAAATAATTTAATTAAAATTAGTTAAAACTATCTAAAAATTAAAATTTACAAATTTGGATAAATTAACATTGTCTAATCACACCTTCACAGAATAATAAAGAAGATAAATATTTATTAGATCATTAAATTTACAAAAAAAAAAAAAAATAAACAATTAAGAATAGTAAATCGAAATCTCACAATTGTTACTCTTGTGATAAAATTAATCATAAAACCTAAAATTGCAAAAAATTAATCAAATTGTAAATATAATAAAAATTATAATAACAATATATTTTCAATTAAAATGAATTTTAACTTAAAATATAAGTTAATACTGAATTAATTGCTAACACTAAATTTGTTGTATGATTTTGGAATTAAAAAAATGTCTTTTAAGTATGGCCCGTTAAAAAAAACTAAAGTTTTTATAACTTATTAAAAAAGGTGTTAAAACTTAAACAAACAATTTTTAAAACATTAATTGATTTAACACTTAAAAATATTTTTTATTTTGTTTTAATTTTTATTACAATTAAAAATTTATTTAATAAAATTATATTAACACAAACTATAAAGTAACATTTAAATCAAAATTTTTTAATTTTTTGTATAAGTAAATTTATTTAGAAATTTTGATTTTAAAAAAATTGAAAACTAATCTCGGAATGTATTTTAAAATAAATATAATCATTTTTAATGTAATAATTTAGAGTTATGAAACGTAAATTCAAAGGGTACTATAACAAAATAGTTTTGCGCTATAATAAAAATTTAAATGTTCTAAAAAATTTAACTTTTTTTTTGCCAAATTTCTTGTCGAGTGGCATCGTCTTTAATCCACAATTCTACCTACTAACTCTGTTAGATTGATAATCATGACTTAAGAAAGTTTCACCTATTTTGCCAAGGAAATGTCATGTACAAATGTCATGTTTTTATAACTTTTTCTTTATTTAGACTTACATTCAGCTGTCTAAACTAATATTATTTTAATTTACTATTCCTCAAGACCATACCATAGTATCTTGAGGAATGCTTTGAGTTTTTTGCAGTCATCAAAAAATGTTGCCATTAGTGCAAGGGCCAACGCCTGTATTGTCAGGTCGCTTTTTCAAAATATTGTTTTTTGGAACTAAACTTGTATTAACAATTTAAAAACTGTTTAAAAACTGATTCTAAATTTTAATAATTATACATATTGTTTTACAACATTAGTCTTTTTAAGGATTACAAAATAAAAACTAAAAAACTGTACATTGTATAAGTTAAAAATAATTACAACAGTTTAGCTATAATTTTTTAAATAAATTGTTTTGATTTTTATTATTTTTTAAAAATAAAACTAAAGTTAAAAGCTAAACTGGTAATTTAGAATAAAAAACATAATATTTAGTAAATTAAAAATTTATTAGAATTTAAAAAATTTAAAAAATTTATTAAATATAAAATATTTAAAAAAAAAATTTGAAAATACATTTATTTTAAAATAATCATTAAAAAAATGTCTATTATAAATTATTTCAGAGATATATAATAATTAAATAAATTTTTTTGACTAAAAAAATGATAAGTAGTGAATATGACAAAAAATATTAACTTTTATTTATAAACAAAAAATAGTTTTTTTTAATATTATAACTTAAATTAATATTTGATCAATAACTATATGATAATATGATTAATTTTTTTATTCCATTATTTTTTTAATCATTATAAAAATTTTAAATAAAAAACTTACCTAAAGAGTCGTTACTATTATGGTTTAAAGTCTTTTGTTGCATTTTATTAAATTCGTTTTGCATTATGTTTATGGTTTAAAATCCTTAAAAAATCATTTCAAATTTTAAATAACTGAAGTTGATTTAATCAATTTCAGTAATTTTAATTTATATATTACAAAATTTATAGTAACTATCATATAAACACTTTATTATAGTTTAAATTTAAAATAATTTATAATCCAATTTAAAAGCGTTGATATCAAAATGTTTTGATATTTATTTTTGATTTTTAATCAATGCATAATTTTAATTTTTTGATTTAACAAACTTTAGTTTTAAGTAAGCCATTCTAATATAAAACACTTATAATGTTAATTTAAACATAAATGTAATGATTAAATTTTTTTAAAAAACATTAATATTTTAAACATATGAGTAAAATAATTAAAAATTAGATTTTACTAAATTATTAAATTAAAATTTATTTATAATTTAAATTTTTTTTTATTTAATTAATTATAATTTTAAACATTTATTCTTGCATTATATTATTAAAAAAAAAAAAACATATTAAAACATAAAATATAATATTAAAAAACTTAATAAAATAATATTTTAAAATAGATTAAAAAGTTTTTTTATTAATATTAATACTTATATTTAAATAAATTTAAATTAATTAAAATAATAAAAAATACAATTTATAATTATTTATTATTTAATGTTTTCACTTTCACTTTGTCAAAATTATAAAAATATTTCGATTATTGCCTAAGACAATAATTATAACTTTTAAATAATTATATTTTTTAAAAAATATATTATATAATAAAAATATATTAATTTACTTATTTAAAATTTAACAATAATTTTTATATTACTTTTAATTCAAATTAAATACAATATACTTAAATTTTTTATTTTAAATAAAATTAGACTAAATTTTATAATAGATTTAAATAAAAATTTGATTGAAAATTTATATTAAAAAGAAATAGTGCTTTAAAATACAAAATTTATTTACTTTTGACAAGACTTAAAAGCAAATGGTTTTAAATTGCTTAAAATCCTAATAGATCAATAAAAAAACAAAATCTTTAGCATTTGAAACAAGATAAAAACACAATGAATAAAAAATGTATAGATAGTGTAAATCACATATAAAAACAAGCTTGTAGCTGGTTTGTTTCCTTATCAAACTGCAACCATTTCCGGCCACAGAAGACCACCAATTTGAAACACTAGAATCAAATATTTAGGTCTAAGAAATAAACTAAAAAAAATGAGCTCAACAAGAAGAACGTGTCAAAATTATTAGAGAAGATGACCAATAAAGATGCTAACTAGAAGCAAAAAAAGGCGTGAAATAAAATAGTAAAACACTTTCTATTAAAAAAAACTAAAACAGTTAAAAAACTTAAGAAACATAAAAACAATTACAAAATGTAAATAAAATAATACTTATTTTGCCGGCCAAACACACAATGTACAAGTTGTGTGATCACGGCCAAGCTCACTGAACTAATGGCTAGACTATTTCAATCCACTAGAAACCGAAGACATGCCACAAGACGGCGCTTAAAATTAAATAGACACTTGCGCGTTTCACCAAAACAAGCGAAATGATGCAAAATAAACTAAAAAATTAATGTTGAGAAACAAAACATTGACAAAATTAAAAATGTTGACAAATACTAAACTTAAAGTTAAATTAAGTTTTGTTATTAAAAAGTGTTTGTTTAAAAAAATATTTTAAAATATTAGTAATTTAGATAAAAAAAATTTTACATGATAAAAAACTATTTAAAATTACCCAAAATAAAAAAAAGTTTTTAGACAAACAAAAACTAGACATTAATAAAATAAAAAACAAGTTTTTAACTAACGATGATGCATTTCAAGTTTAGAAATTGTAAGACTCGTCATAATGACAAACTAGTGCAAATTAAATTAAAAGAAAAACAGTTAAACCAAATCAATAATAACCTGCTTTTTTAATACTAGTCAAATTTAAGTTTAAATTTTTCAGGGATTTCATTCATTTACAAATTTGATTTCAATCTTACCTACTAACCTAAAAAAAATTATTAGAATTGCTAAAAATTGATAAATTTAGCTTATCTAAGCTTATTCTAGTTTTTAAAAATTACAATTAGAAAATACGTAGGTTTGTAAAGGTAGATTGTAGCAAAATATTGTTAAAATAATCACACAAACAAGTCAAAATAAAAAACGAAAGTATACCAAATTGATTATTTGTGTTTAAATTAAATTAATTTTTTTTATATAATCACTATTTTTTTAAATTTTAAATCAAGTGAATAAAGTAAATGAAAAAAAAAAAATACTAAAACCAAATTAAAAAGAAAAATTTAGATGTTTTTTTAATGAATTAACATAAGTTAAGCAAAATCAATTTTTTTATTTAAATCATCGTTTTTCATCTTGATTTAATGATACAATAGTAAAATATTTGGTATTTATATTTTCATCACTCAATTTTTACTCATTTGAACACCCGTTATGTAGTTAGTTAGGGTCAGTTTGCTTATGCTTTTTGCATTATTTGCATATTAAATGCACAAATATAAGAACTAAACATATGTGGCTAATGTTAAACCTGTAAAATAACTTTTATCAACAATACATATTTTTTTTTTAATTTTTTGCTTGTTTCCTCCGAATCAGCTTTAAGCAAAAAAAAAATCATTTGTGCAAATAATAAGCTTACATCAGCAATTTTGTTAAAGAATCAAATAATCTAGAATGTAGCTAAGACAAAAAAAAACAAACCTTTTGTATGACCAGAGGTGTGTGAATTGCTTGATTAAAGTTACTGTTATTTTCAAATATTTGCGAAAAAATTGAAATCTGATGTGAAAATTTTGATTGAAATGCATACATGAATACATTTACAATAGATAAAATAGAAAATGTTTTACACATAAAATTTACAATTGAACAGCCTGAAAATCATTTAAAAAAATTATATAAAAAAGTGAACAAAGTAAGAAATGAAATGTAAGAATATAATTGAACTTGAAACGTAAACCTCATGTAACCAAAATAATCTTTTTAGCTTTAATCAAATCTAGAATAAACTAAAAAAAAAACTGATAAATTTTTAGACATTGGCGTCAATTGACCTTTAAGGTAATAATAATTTTTATTTTCTAAGCTCTTTTGTTCATTTTTATTGGTTCAAGTTGTTTTAAAAAAAATATTAGTATAAAATAATTTTAAACTAGGAAACTTAGTGCAGTGACCGTGTTTTTAATAAAATGTCCAATAACAAACTAGATAGTTCTTGCAGTAAAATTTTTGCGTGAATTAGAAATACATCAAATTGCGCATCTCTATTGTGGTCTTAAAACAACTTTTACTCTTTAATACAATACATTGCTAGTGACCACAGTGTGACTGGTTCCGCCTGTTTAATGCCAATGGTTACTTATCAGTTCAAAATCGACAACGGCTTGTAAACTATGGTTTGCAAAAGACGGTCAGTAAATGGTAGTCAACTAAGCAAACTAACTCTAATCAATGACTGCAAACTATTTCACAAATTGTAGAACTGATGGACGATAAACTGATCAAATGCCGGCTTATCAAAAAAATTCAAAAACTGTGTTTAACCAAAACTGCCATCAACTAGCCAACAGCTAATATTATAGGCTGTTGAAAATGTCAGTGCAATAATTTGAATTATTTATATTGCATTGGATTTAAGAATCAGTTTACTGAACATTGAGGTTTAAAAAATAAAAAAAAATCTTTATTTAAACATACTTAAAAAAATACAAATAAACAAAAAAATTACTCACTAAATAAAAATATAGCTAGATTTCACTTAATTGAAAAAAACAAAACAATTGTGATTAAAATTTTAAAATAAATTAAAAAAAAAAAAATAGCAAAATGACCAAAAAAAAAAATCAATTCAATTAATTTAAAATAGCAAACAATTTTATTTGCAATATAAATTGAATTTTTTTTTTCACTACTTAAATAGACAAATTAAATTTTAAACTGTCAAAAATGCACTAATGAAAATAATTTTTTTTTTAATTTTATTTTTTTAGCTGTCAAAAACATGCTAAAAATTAAGACAATTTCTTTTCTTAAGTTCATTTATTTTTTGTTATATTTTATATTAAATACAAAAGCAAAATAAAAATATTAGTTGATGTAATAATACCAGTGATTTTATTTAAACGATCAATGTCGAAAAAAATTTACTAAAGCAAATTTAAAATTAAAATTTTTTACAAAAAATATTAAAAAATAATAGTGATAAGCATGCAATTATATTTTTTATTTAAATAATTTTTTTTTATTAATATCTTTTATAGTAAAATAACTAAAAAAAAAAAACACTTAAAATTAAGTTGTAATAACTATTTTTTTATTTTTGTTTGTGTCAATTTTATTTTTATCGACAGCATTAATCGGTCTTCGTGGTCACAAAAATGTTGTTCTATTAATGTATACAACAAAATTTAACGTTTTTTATCATTTGGATAAAATAAAAGGCAATAATAAAGTAAAAAAAAAAAAAATAATCTACCTATTACAATAAAAAAACAACAATATTTAATCATTTTAATTATTTATTTAGCTTATAATAAATTTATTAATTTTTTTACATTACAAGTTAAATTAACAATTTTTATTTTAATTTATTAAAAAAAGAATATATAAGATCTTATTTTTATTTAAATTAATGTTTTTAATTACATAAACAAATATTTATCATTTAATGTTTAATATAATAAATTTATTTTTAAAATTTATGTTAGAAATTATTTTACTAAAAAATTTTTTATTTTATTATAACTGTTTTGTTCGTGATAATCGAAAATTTGATTAAAATCAATTTTTGCTATTTTGTTGAAATATTAAACATTCATCGTATATAAATGATAAAATAAATATTAAATATAAAATCATTGATACAATATTTTGTATCCAAATATATACTTATATATTTAATTTTTTTTTTTTGAAAAAAAACAATCACTTGAATTCTATCCATTTATTAATCAAATAAAATATGCCTTCATATTTCAGAGTTTAATAAAAATAAATTATGTGGTTTAATCTATGTTTATTTATTATATACCTGATATTTTAAGATATTTAATTATAAAAATTTATTGAACTTATTTTTTTAATAATTTTAATTTGTGTTAAGCGACACGTTATACCATAGATTTTTGGATTGACAATCAGTTACACAATTTAAAAAGTTATTTAAATTTAAAGTGTTTTATTTAAAAACATCCTTATTCAAATTCTTAACTTTCCTGGTTCTACTCTCCTCTTAAAAAAGAAAACTATTTTTTTAATTTTATTACATATTCTTTGTGATTATTTAAAATTAAGCGATTATTTAAAAGATTAAATAAATACAATAGATGTTAAAAAAAAAAATTGAATTTTCATATTGCAAAAGCAAAATAACTATGAAACATTTGTTTGTATCTTAGATTCTAAATTAACAGATAAAATCATGACTTATTGATTCTGAAATCAAAATTAACAATTTAGTGCTAACGCATGTTTTTATGCTAAACATTATATTTTTTATAAAAACTTAGTCTTTATGCATAAATATTTAAGATTTATCTTTAAAATTGGGCTATAATTTAGTGTGGTTAAATAGGTGCGCAAAACCACTACGATTGCTGAACATTTACATTAGAAATTAAGATGTATTCACAGATTATTCATTTATAAGAGATAATTGTAAATTTTTCATATTTTTAAGTGATTTCTATAATAAGTTTTATAATAAGATGTAAATGTAAAATTAATAAAATTAAATGTGAATATAGTAATGTCAAAAAATCAACACTTTGCTTATAAGATTTATGAAAATTAAGTCATATGATACTTGCTAGAATACTTAACTGACCAAATCATGGGATTTGATAGCCTATCTTTTAAATAAGTCTAAGGTCTTTCAAAACTAAAAAAAAAAAGGTAAACCCGTAAATGAGAATAGAATTTTCATATATTTTTTCTACTCTGATTAGCAATAAACAGGTTTAGTTTTATATAGATTTAAATAAGCTTTAATCTATAAAAAAAAAATTTATTAATTTATTTCAGTTAAACCTGAATAACTTAAAAAATTTTAAAAAACTTTACATCAAACTTGAATAAGACAACTCTATAAAATTCTATATAATTATAAGACCATATGTTTTGACAATTTGTTTAACTAATAAAATTTTTAAATATTTTAATTACAAACAATTGCAAATTATGTTCAATTATTTTTCATAATTAAATTGTATATATATTTTATTAATATTTTTATAATTTATAAGTTTATTTTGAGTTAAACCATTTGTTTAACTATCAATGATATTAATTTATAAATCAATAAAATACTAAAAAAAAGTTTTAATTTTTTAAATTAAAAAACAATAAACAAATTTAAAAAAAAATTATATAAATAATTATTTAATTAATATTAAATTAGAACTACTTCATAATAATCAAAAACAAAATTAATTTACAAAAAATTTAAAAAATATTTAAATATTTGTTTTATATAAGTATTTATGTTTTTTTATATATTTTTTTCAGGTTTTTTTACTATTGTTTATTTTATGTTATTTAATCATTCCGTTATCAATGAAATAATCAAAAAAGATAATCTCTATTGAACCACAAAGTTAAATATTTGATAAAAACTAATAGTCTAACTTGGTAAATTTTGTTTTTTTGACTGCATCATCTTATTAAATGGAAAAATATTTGTCTTAATATATTTAACATCATCCGTTAGTTTGCTCAATTTGGTTTGAACATAATAAACAAAAATACTTACAAAATAAGTTACAAATTTTTTTAGTTATTTTCTTGTTTTTTTTTATGTATAAAACTATGATAAGGATAAAACCTTGTAATCAATGCTATTTGAAATTTATTATTATTTGATGTTTAAATTAACAACTAATCTTTAACACCTATATAAAAATGTATATTTGTTATGCTTGTATCATTTTTCAACTATTAGTAAAATTTGCTTATTTAGTCAATTTACATTTTCAAAAAAAAACTTTATTTAAAAGTATTATTTTTAATTAATTTTATGTGGCCTAATGCTCCAACATAATTTATTTTTAAATTTTCCTTTTTAATAAATAAAAAATTAAATTTTAATATATTAATTTAAATTTTTTTTTAATATATCTTAACAATAATTCTTTAAATAAATATACATTAAAATTTTTGACAATTTAAATTCATTTTTTTTTAAATTATAAAATTTATGATATATTGTATATTTAAAATTATAAAACAATAATTTAAAACTCTTTATTAACATTTTATTAAACAATTTTAAACATATTAACAGAATAATATTTTCTTTTTTCTTTTTGAAAATTTTTTCAAAACTTTAGTAAAAGAAACAATTTAATTAAATATATGAGTGTTTATTACATTATTAACCAAGTTGATTTAAATTGTTTTTTTACATATAAATATTGACTATAGGATTTTTCAATTACTGACTCATACTTTTGAGTCATTAAGATTTGAAATTTATTAGATCTAATCCTGTATAGTTTATGTTTTGGTAATATATAAATATAATAATATTTATTTTTTTAGACATGTGCAATTATCATAGCTTTTTTATCTTTTCTTTTAGTTAGATTCTACAAATAATTTTGTGAATTAAAGCTATTTAATAATATACATTTTTAGGGTATATCCAAACTAAAAATAAAATAATTATATAAAAAAATTTATAGTAATTAAATATTTAATTATTATTGCTATTATATAAAATACATCTTTAAATATAAATATATATTTGGTTAAACTATGTTTATATTATTAGCTAAATTAAAAAAGGTTATTAATTCCTTTTTTGTTTTTTAATTTTTATTTTTAATATTTTAATTGTTTCAATTTTTTTACTTTAATTTAATATTTAATACATTTAAATTTTTTTTATTTAAGTATTTCTGTGTTTTTAATAAAAATGAAATAAAGTATAATTATAAAAATATTATTTAGATATTATATAATATTATATATATAAAATATTACATAACTAAAAAATTTCATAATTTTTTTAATAATAATATATTTATTATTAAATTATAATATATTTATTATTATATTATATTGTATTTATTTTACATTGTTTCTGTTTTCTATCTTTTGCTATTAAATTTTGTTTTATAATTTGAAAACTTGACACAGTCACTTATTAAGTCTTAACTCGTTTGACGTTTTACGCCTTTACTAAAATAACCGGAGATATCAAGTCTTTGTCATTATTTAAAATCATAGGTAGTTTGGATCTCTGTGTATTTTATCTAATTCTTTTAGAAATTGAAATTTTATATTTTTTTTCACTTAGAACTAAAAAACCAAAGATTTTTAATCATTTACACAAGTTTACTCTTTCTTTTCTCTTTTAATAAATTAAATTTACCACATCTATTATATTAAACTAAATTAAACTAGTATTAAATTTATTTAAATAAATATAATTGTTAATTTAAATAAATGAATTAAAATAGCTTATAAATTAAATAATTATAAGTAAAATGAATAAAACAAAAAAATAAAAGTTGAATTTTTTAATTAAATTAAATATTTAAAAATTTATTAAATAAATAAACATTATATTTTTATGTTTTTAAATTATTATCTATTTTATTGGTTTTTCAATGATTTAGTTTTAATTTTTTAATAATTCAATGATGTGTTGTAATTTTATTTATAATATCATATTTAATATAAATGTAATTAATTATTAGTTAATTATTTAATAAAAATTTTTATTAAATATTTAGTTTTTATGATAATTTTTATCTATATTAATATATAACTATATTAATTTAATATTAGTTTCAAATTTATTTTATATTTTTTTTAAGATTTTCTATTAATTTTTCAAAAATCAATTTAGTAAATTTAATTAAATAAATTACATGTAAAATCCACATGTTCAAATTACTTATATTTATTTGATTTATTTTAAAACTGAATAATTTTTTATTGATACTTATAACAAAAACTATTCTTAATATAAAATGTTAGGAATTTTGTTATAAAAAAAAATGTTAAAAAAATTATTTAAATAAGTATTTAATTTTGACAGATAAATCTAAATAAAAATATAAAAAAATAAAATAAAACATAGATAAAGTTGAAAATTTACACTTAATTTATGTTTTACTACAAAAGTTACTTTTTTTTTCGATTTTAATTTTGTTAAAGTTTTCTAAAACAAATAAAAAATTAATTTTTTTTAAATAATAATTTATATTTAAAATTGAACTTAAATTAAAATAGGTTTATACAATGTATTAATATGAAAAATTTTGCCTAAATATGTCATATAAAAAAGATAATTTAAGTTATTTTATGAATAAAATATTAAAATTACGATGCTTATTTTACAATATTTTTAAAAAAATTAATTTTTGCTTTTTTAACTTATCAAACTTGTTTCCATTGAATGCTTCTGTCATTTTAGTATGCAAAATTGATTAAAATGATTTAACTGGCTATTTACTTAAACTTGTTTTATTCAGTTCAATGATTAAGATAATATCTTCTTAAAAAAAAAAAATTGTTCAATCAATTTGCTTTTAAATCAAGCAAGGGTTTTTTGAATTATAGAACTAGTAAACCATTTTTTAAAAACATCTTTTTAAACAAATAGATTCTGCATTATAATTTAACTTTGAAATTTTTTTTTGTTCAAATTCGCATACTTGTTCATTTTATATTCAAGCTGAGTTTCACATCTGTTTTTTATTCACTTAATCCAGAAACCACTTTTAACTTTGACCTTTATTCCAGACTTTAATTTATCCTTTTCATAATACATTTTTATAAATTTTTAGAAAATGTTTTTAAGTATATGTGAAATTGATTTACAGTACATATATTAACACATTTTACTTACTGAGTATGTTTAACAAATAAATCATTACATCAGCACCAATAAACTATTATATAGCTTTGTTTTTTGAATATAGTTTAGCTTTTTATTATAATATTAATAATTTTTTCAATAAAAATTAAAAAAAAAAATGTCTTTAGATCTAAATATATTTAACTAATAAGACTTATTATTTTCATATTTTGATACATTGATAATTTTTGAAAAATCTATAAATTGTATTTAAAAAAAATCAATGCAAAATTGATTAAAAAAAAAAGCTAAATTTTTTTTCTTACTCCATCTTTTACTATATTTAAATAGAATATGATTAATAATTAAATTTTTTTTTTAAAGTTATTGAAATTTTGAAATTTAAATTCTTTATTTAAAAAACTATATTTTAATGTTTGTAATAATTTGTATATATATTTTTATAATTTTAAATTTATACTTTTTTTAAATTTATCTATTTATATAAAAAATTTAAAATAAATAGGTTTTAGTTAATATATTTAAATTTAAATATATGTTCTTGAAGTAATCTAAAAAAAAAAAATTTAAACAAAAACTTTTAAATTTTACTAAAAAGATGATGCAACTAAGTTAATTTTGAATTTACACATGTCTATTTTGACAAATCTTGTTGTACACACAATTTCATTTATTTAATAACAATATTATTTGATTTAAATTGACTTTTAAATTTTGCCCACCCATTTATTTTTAAATAGTTAACAGCTTTTGACAACTAATTAACGTGTAAATAAATTGTGATTTACACATTAAATAAACTAAGTTTTATTTTAAGTTTTAAAACAATTTTTTTTTTAATTTTAATCTATTTAAGACTATAAAAATATTAATTTTTAAATATTTTTAAAAAAATTTTAAATTAAATTAATTTAATTTAATAGACTAATTTAATCAAATTTTTATTTTTAAATTTAGGTTTTTTAATTAATTTAATATAGTTATAATAATAAAAAAAAAAATTATTTTAAATCATAATAATCAAAAATTTTATAAAATTTTTTTTATAGATTTACAACTTTAATTTTTTTTTATTACCATCGTTAATTATATCAATGTTTTGTTTTAACAAAAGCATAATTTAAAAATATAATAATTATAATTTAGTTATTTTTTATATATTTAAATTATATTTTTTTTATATGCTTTTTAACTTAATTTTTTTTTTTTTATTTAACTTATACATTTATTGTTTTAACTTTTTAAATTTTATTTCAAAATATTTTTTTGTAAAATTAATTACAATATTGAACTATTTTAAATTTTTATTTTAACTTTTAATAATTTTATATTTAGTAGACAATCAATATAAATTAACTGTTAAACAAGAATAATATTTTTTTTATCTAATTTATCAATCTAATCAAAAATTTTTTATAAAAATTTTTTTTTTTAATTACATATTTACAGTTTTTATTTTAATTACATTTTATCCAAACAAATTTTTTTTATTCTAATTTAACTAGGATTAAATAAATTAAAAAAACAATTTAAATGATAAAAATTAATTTTTAATATGTTTTAATATATATATTTATTTCAACATTATAAAATATATATATAATTATTAAATATATTTTTTTCAATGCTTTACATAAAAATTGTTCAGAAATATGTTGAACTATATTATTTACTTTACTTGTCAATTCACACTACATCATGTTTTTCTATATAATTTGTTAATTTATTATCCAAACTTATAAATGCAACAACTTCTTTAACTTTACATAAATTTTTATTTAATTACCTACAATTTTACGTTAAATTGTTTACTCTACCTACATTATTTTACTTTAATCTTTACAAAAACTATAAATTCTTTTATCATATTTTATCAATCGTATTTTGTCGTATTTTACCATGTTTTTTCAATTTATCAAATTTTATTAAATTTCATATTTAACATTATTATAAAATTAATAGTTATAACTTTAAGTGTTGTAGTCTAATATTATTTTTATTGTTAACTAACTAAAAATGGCATTTGTATCTATCTTAAGCACAATTGTTTGCATTCCAAATGTATGCATTTGTAATTATAATGAAAAAATAAAATAAAAAACCTAAAAACACAAAGCTTTAATCTAACAAAAATATTTTTAAGCCTTTTTTTTGTATTTAAAGTTATTTATATCGTATTGTCTCATAACTGTTTCATAATTTATATTATGAAAAAAAAAAATTATATTAAAATTTATAAGTTTGATTAATTTTAATTTCAATACTTAAAAATATAAATTGAAAAATTAAGTAAATAAAAACAAATAAATAATAAAAAAAAAAATGATTATTTATATGCATATTGGTAAAAGTATTTTTATGTATATGTAAATAAGCAATGCAAATAAAATGAATAAAAAATATATAAAAAATTATTATTTTGATGTAAAACTTTAGCTCCACTTTAGCAGGTATATATGTTAAAAATTTAAATTGAAAAAAATATTGAAAATAAATAAAATAAATTTGTAAATGTATATTAATTAAAAAAATTTTTTTTTTTACAAAAAGAAATCTATAAAAATATTATAAATGCTTACTAAATGAAATATAGAATTATTTTAAATCTTATAGTTTCAAATAAATATATATATTATAAAGTTTTAAATAGTTTTTAAAAGTTTTATTGTTTATACTATATAATCAATAAATTTAGTTTTATATTGATATCATTTTATATTTTTTGTTTTTAAAATTAAATTAGATATTAAAAATTTACACCAATTTAGGTAAGCAACTTAAAACGCTTTATCTACAAATAAAGTTATAAAAATATAACACATAGTAAACCAATTGAGCAAAATTATCGGAGTAGGACGTAGTAGTCTTATGTTTCCTTCCAAATAAAATCAGTAAAAACTAAGTATGAGATTAATTAAGATAGACAATCAAAGTGATTAACTTTATCTTTTTATGATAACCTAATCTTATGATAATATGGATTACAAAAGTTACTACAAAAGTTACTACAAAAGTTACTAAAACTACAAAAAAAACTCTATGTACATCTGAAATCAAAAAAGAGTTAAGACATGACTAAAAATACTTTGACTAAAGTCTTGTAAGAAACAGACTAAAGAAAATTTACAAAAAACTACTAGATATGTCTATTAAGTCAGCGAAAAACCTTGTGGTTTTATAGAACCTTTGTATAATAAGACATGAATTCTTATGAAACCGTCATTAAAATTGTCTCTATATTTAAGGATCGTAAGTAACGTATTCAACAATAATTTACTATAAACATGTATAAGATGTTTTAAGTATTTAATTTTAACCTATGAATAGTTAACACATTAATTCCAAAAAATTAAATATTTTATTAATATTAATTAATTTTTTGCAATACATAATTAAAAAAGTTTTTAAAGAAATTAAAAGCTCTTAAATAATGATCTAATATATCAAATAAAAAAAATATAATATTTTTGCAAGTATGAATTGTAGTAAAGAAAATAACGAAAAATATTAAAGTCAAATATATACAATAATATTTACAAATAAAAAGTTAAGTTAAAAAAAAAATTATTATCATTTAAGGAAAATCAATTAAGTTATTAAAACAGTTAAAAAAAAATAATTTGAATATTAAAATCAGTAAACCACCATATTGGAATTAATCAATAATTGAAAATTAAGAAATTACAAAAGAGCAAGTTTTCAATTTTTATTGAAAAATTAAGCAAAAGCTTTAAATTTTAGAAACAGAAGATAATCTAATAAAAAATAAAGCTATTCTGGTTTTGAACTCTTATATTATTGCGTGCTAACTTTTTTTGGAATTGAATTTTTAAAGTTCTTGTTGTATAAAGTTTTTTTTTGATTATCGACTTAGCAATTTAAAGCAAAGAATAAAATAACGAGGTTGATCATTAAGAGTCTATCTTATCAAATATTTCAAAATCTTTATTTTTACAAATATATATAATTGTTATTTAAAAAAAAAAATATATCTTTTAACTTATATACATTAAAAATATTTATAATCGAGTATTAAAATGATTAAAAAAAAATTTCTGATTGAATAGATCCCACCCGTATGATATTAATATATGTATGTAAAAATATGGTTATAATTTTAATTATAAAACTAGATATAATTCAAAATAAATATACTTTAAAAAATTAAAATAGTGCAAAGTTTTAATACTAACAAATTAATTTACATACTTTTGCTATAAATATATTAGTTTATACTTAAAAAATAATTTTTATAATTAAAATTTAGAATAAATTTTTAACTTAGAAATAAAATTTTATTAATAAGCAAAAAAAAAATTTTATATATTACTGATAGATTAAAATAATAAAATAGTAATATATTAATGACTATTTTTTATAATTTAATTAATTAAATTTATTTATTATGTAACCTTATTTACTAAATATTGTTTAATAACTTTTTAGGTTATTTGTTAATAATTATATTTTATAAATATATAATATATTTAAAATATTAAAATTTAAAAATAATAAAAACAATATTAATTAGAATTTATCTAGACATAAAACTAAAAAAAAAAACAAATTAATAAAAAATTTAGCAAAAGTTTATATTGATGATCAAGAAATTTAAAAAACTGAATGTAATAATTCATATATAATTATTCATACAAAGGTCAAGGTACTAATAAGATTAAATTCATATTAAATTATCTTTTTAAAATTTGTATTTTAGATTTTATTTGTGTGTTTGATAAAAATCAATTTTCCAAAATTAATTTTGAGAGTTAGTACTCCAAAAAGTATATTAATATTAATAAAGATTAATATTTATTTGAACAACAAACTAATAGAACAATTAATAAAAATTTTGTAAATTATTTAGGTGTCATATTGTATATAAAGAAACGATTTATTTATAAAAAAAAATTAAAAACTTTAATTCATATATATATATAATTTCAAGATAAATTGATTTAAATGAACAAAAAATTATTAAAATAAATAAATTTTAATTTAAAGAATTAAAAGTTAGTTTTTAAATAAAAAATATGTTTAAAGGTTTCTAAAAATTAAATAACCTACTAAATTAAAAACAAAATTTTTTTTACATTTTTAAAGAATTAAAAATAATTGAAATAAAATGACCATAAAACTATAAAATTTAAATTTAATAAAAAATATATATATTTTTAGTTTAAAAATAAAAGTTTGAATTTTTTTATTATTTTTTATTAAATAATATTATTAAAATTTTTGCAATATTATTATGAAAACTTTATAAATTAAAATTTAATATATAAATTAAATATTGGATTAAATTTATAAATATTTGTTAAAATAAGCTTAATCTAAAAAAAGAGATATTTTATGTTTAATAAGTTTTAACAGTACACAGTAAAATTTAATTATACAATGTTAACCAAAATCAATTTCATTTACCATTTTAACAAAAAAAAAAAAAATTCTGTTCTAAAATAATTTTTTTTTTTAGAACTTTACTTTGAAAGTTTTTTGGTTTTTTTGCACAACAAAGATAACCTTTAGTTATCTTAAAAAAAAATAACTAAACTGTTTTATTGCAATTCAATTCTTATGTGATAACTTGATCAAAATATATAATATTGACTTTATTTATTTAGATTCACTAGTTGACTTTTGATATTTTGTTATAATTTATCTTTGATTATAACCACTTGTTTTATATGTTTGTTTCAAGACTATTTATTACTTTGTGTCTTTATGACATCAAATTTAATTTAGTTTCAAATAAATATTATCGTTTTATTTTAAGATTAATTTGATGTCAAAATTTAAAATTTATATTTATGAAATGAATTTTAAAATAGCCGTTTATCATATATAATTTTCATATCATATATATATTATTATAAAAAAAATTAAATAATAAAGTTATATATTCGTAGTAGATTCGTCAAAAGTTTTATAGTAGATAGTTGATATTTAATTATCCATTATTAACTTATTTGTCTCAGTAAGAAAACTTTTTAATAATATATAGCTAAATTAAAATTAAATTAAATTAAATTAAATTGTTGTAAATTTTGCCAAAAAAAAAAATTCAATGTTACATTTTTATCTGTTGATATCAAATCCTAAAATCCTAAAATCCAAAAAATTAAATAAAAAACAATTTTCATAGACAAACTATTTCAAACATATTTTTCCTTAATATTCCATTATAATGTAAAGATAAAATATAATTTGAACTTTAAATATATTAGAGTTTTTTAAATAAAATTAAAAATTAATTATTTTAAATATTAGAACAACATCTTTTACAAATCTTACATTTATTCAACATAAAATATATAAAAAACAAAGATAAAAAATTAAAGTAAAAATATAATATTTGAATTAAAGTATTATTAAAAAAAATTAATAACTAAATTTTTTTTTTGATTATTAATGTATTAAATTAAATTTACCTAAAATATTATTTTCGAAAAAATTCAATTTTTTTATTTATAATAATATTATTAATATAATATGTATTGAGACATAAGAAATGAAACTAAAAATTATTTAAGGTTTGTACTCAAATCTAAAAATTTATAAGCTATGTATTATTATGATTAAGAATTAAAAATTACGTTTTTTACCAAACTTAATAATCCAAAAAAATTTGAGTAACAATTTAGATCATTGGTCATCTTAAATAATGTATTCTCAGCAATTATATATGTTAACTAAGTAGTCATTTTTAAATTTTTTTTGTATTTTTCCTTGTTTTTTATTTACAGTAAATATGACTTGATTTGATGGTCAAATGTAAAAAAATAATATCTATAATAACAATTCATAAAAAATTTTATATAATTAGAACAACGAAATATTGGCCAGAATAACTTATCGCAGATGTGATAGTCCATTATTGTAATACAAAATTAAATTTATTAGAACAAAAAATTAAAACTTTTTGAATTGATTAATGGTAACCAAAAATATTTAAAAATAATTATAGATAATTTGTAAATAAAAATAAATTTAATTTAAATTTATATAATGATGTATTTATTTTTTTTTTTAGTTTTTATTAGTTTTTCTAGGTTTTATTAAGATAACCGTTACAATAAAAAAGTATATAAATAAAAATTTATTTAAATAAAAATAAAACATAAAATTAAAGTTTTAAAAAAAAATTGATAATTTTTTATCTTTATAAAACAAAAGTTTTAATAATCCTCACTAAAATTTCTAAATAAATGTTGTTTCATGAGGTAATGTAGTAACTACTTTAAAAAGTTTTATTTGTATGGCATTGGTATAATTATTTTTAGATTATGGAGGATTTATCATATTATTTGTTGGAACTTTATTAGGGTAATAGGAATAGTTTAGCAATAGTGTATAGCAAGCAGCTATGATCACACTTAAGTATCATGCAGTACAGTAGTCGCTTAAATACAGTAACAAGGGAAAGGGAAATGCGCTGTGCCAGATGCATCATGCCATGCATTGGGTTTATTCCAGCCAAATGACTGTAATATGATTTCCAACACTCAGCGGGTTTTAAGAGAAGAATCGAGTGGTATCAAAGGTGGAGGCTCATACTGAAATATTCTAACCGCCTGCCTGTCGAAATCCGTTGGGCTAAGTTCTTTGGTAAGAAGATCAGCCAACTGACCACTAGTTTCAATATACTTTACATCAAGCAAACCTTCATATACCAATTGTTCTAAATATTGGAAGTCTGTTTCCAGATATCTATTGACTTTGCTTGTTGTGTTGGTTTGTTGAGAAGTTCTAATAGCAGCTTTGTTGTCTGCATACATAACCATCGGTAAATCCACCACAAAGCCGAGTTTCTTAGTTATCAAATGGATATACCTAAGCTCTTGTGCTAATTCCGACATTGCTACGTATTCTGCCACTGCAGTTGACTTTACTACTCTGCCCTGAATTCTTGAATGCCAATGTATAAGGTTTCTCTCTTGATAGACGAGAGAAGCTGATCTCGTTTTCGGATTGGCGAATGAAGCATCACTGAAACTGAATATTCTGTTCTTAGCCGTTTTTGTGAAAACTAAAGTTCTATCACAGGTTGATTTCATATACCTGATGACCTCAAACAATTTTATCAAATGGGAGACGTCGGGTTGTGCTATCTCCGAAAATGATCCATAACTGAATGACAGATCTGGCCTTGTACCTCTGACGATGTATCCCATCTTTCCCAAAACACTCTTAAATAACTTCGTTCGCCTTTCTTCTTCTTGGCAATATGTTGCTGATAAATCCCGATCTTCAATATTCCTCACTTCCTCGGCCAATTTTAATATTTTTTCTTTTTGAGATAGAGTTACCTTACAATTAGCCCTATCAAACACTATCCCTATTCCAAGAAAGTTGTTAACTCTGGACTTCCTATATACTACTATAGATGACAAATCTTTTTCAAATCTGGACAATGTCGCTTTCTTATCGTATAGAATCAAAAAATCATCAACGTAGACCGACAAAACCAACAGATCTTTTGTATCTAGTTTGAAAATGTTTTTGTTGTTATTCAGTCTTACGAATCCCATTTTGACCATTTGTTGATAGATGAAATTGTACCAGGCATTTGATGACTGCTTCAATCCATATAAGGCTTTATTTAGCTTAAATACTTTGTTACAAGGTTTTTCATATCCATCTGGGATATTGATATAGATATTCTCCTCAATTGGCGAATATAAAAATGCCGATCTGATATCATAATGTATAAGTTGATAGCCCAGAATTAAAGCTGAGGAAATCATCAATCTGACTGTTGACAGGTCCAATGTTGGAGCAATAATTTCGGAATAATCAACTCCTTTCACTTGTCGATATCCCTTGGCAACCAATCTAGATTTGTAAATCACGTTACCAGATATGTCTTTTTTAATTACAAAAAAACCATCTTGTATCCAATAATCTCATATTGTTCTGGTAGTCCACCAATGTAAAGACATCATTTCTTTCCAAGTTGATTTTTTCAAGCTCGATGGACTCCATCCATTTTTGATGTTCCTGTAGTTTTTTAATATCCATAAAACTCTTTGGAACTTGAACAACATTTGTGACTTTGTTTTTGGAACCCTTTGGTCTACCAGGTCTTCTTTTGATGACCTGATCACGTTTGGGACTTTCACTATTATCACTAGGTTGATATTCTATTTGAGATGTGTTATTTTCTTCATCGCTGTCGAGAACTGATGAATCAGAAGAAGATGTCGATAAGTCTGTTGATAGCTCTTGATGTTTAGGCTCTTGAGGTTTGACATTGTCATCCGAATAGGTGTTGTTTTCATCAAATTTTACGTGTTTTGTAACCACTATCTTTTTTTCTAGTGGAAAGAAAATTCTATAATTGCAATTTGAAATACCGTATCCAATTAAGTATCCTGTTTTGGTTTTCGATTGTAGTTTGTTACGAAATTGTTTTTGGATTAAGACGTATGCTCTTGACCCCAAAATTCTCAGATGACGGAGATCAGACATTTCGCCATGCCAGAGGCGGTATGGGTAATCCTTTAACTTTGGATTATAGTTGCAGTTTTCAAGATATGCAGCAGTGCGAATCAGCTCTCCCCATGCTTGTGGTGAGAACTGTGTTTCACTCAGCAGTGTCCTGGTTTTTTCTGTTAAATGTCTTATTTCTCTCTCGGCAGCACCATTCTGCTGCGGTGTGTATGGATTTGACTTTAGGTGTCGAATATTTCGATCCAATAAGTAATCAGTTACTTTATTTGATGACAACTCGACACCACCATCAGACATAATATTCTTCGGAAAACTTCCCCTAATTGCTCTATAATTGGTTAAATAAGTTCTCAGAGCATTAAAATAGTCTGATTTCTTTTTTAACGCATAGACCACTCTGTATTTGCTTTTAAAATCCTTGAAAACGACAAAATATTCAGATCCACCATAAGATTTTACTGAGGAAAATTGTCCAATGTCTACACAAATCAACTCACCAACACCATATTTTAAGTTTTTTCCACTTGCGAATGACGTGGCCGAGTCTCTTTCTTCATGACAAGCTTTGCACTCTATTGTCTTTTGGTCAAAGTTAGTTGGCAATTTACAGTTTTTATCATTCATCATGTATTCAATCACTTTTTTGCTTGTGTGTCCAAGTATCTTGTGATATACATTTATGTTTTTTAATTCTCTATCACTATGCACTTTATTAATTGCCTTTGAATTCAAAATCAAATAACTCAAATCACTTTTTAACTTGATGTTTACACTAAATCCACCCTTGTGTTTGAATAGTTGTTTGACAAAGTTGGTCTCATGTCCCAGCTTTGCTAATTTGTTTACGCTTAGTATGTTCTCGGAATTTTTTAAATACAAGACTTCGGGAATGTTGACTTTTTGTTCTTTTCCCTGAGTGTCTAGTAATTTTAATTTAAGTGTTCCTTTCTTTAATACTTTTTGTTCAATTGGAGTGTTGAAAGGACCAGTTACAAGTTTCTCATTCGTTGGCTCTACATTCCACAATAGATCCAATCTATTGGTTAGATGAACATTTGCCCCTGAATCCAAAAGGAACATATCTTCTTTTGATTTATGGGTGTTTGTAATTTTCAAGGTGTTAATTTCACTATCTTCAATTGTCCTATTTACCTTTTTGTTTGTATACCGTTTTGATGGTTTTTCCAACATATCTTTGGCTTTATTAAATAGAAAACAATCTTCAAATGCATGTCCTCTCTTTTTACAGAAGGAACAAATCACTATATTTTTACTAGAAAAATTTCTTACATTTTTAAAACTGTTTTGTGACGTGTGTCCACTTTTATTACAGATTGGGCACTTATTACCACTGTCTCTTTTAAATGTATTAAGAATTTTATTGTCATCTACATGATGAAGTTGTTCACTAGATTTAAATCCATTACTTTCATCTTTTTTAATTGTATCCAGAAGAATTTTGATTTTGATTTTTTGTAATTCCTCAATATTTGCACTCAATAATCTTTCTGTTCTTGGGTAGTTTTCTGGTATTAAGTTCTGTACTTTTAACATAAGTCCTATGAAGTTTGTTTGTACAAGACCTTTAATCATTAGGAATTTCAGGTGTAATTTTTCTACGAAGTCATGGAAAGATTCATTCTTTGTTGGTTTCATGTTTTCATATTGATAAAACAGTTCACTATTGTTGACTTCTGTTCCAAATGTGTCCGTTAAGTCATTCAAAACATCAAAAACTGTCTTGAATTCTCTTATGGAATAGGAAACTTCCTCAGGTAGACTCTTTTGAATCCAGAACAAACATTTAGCATTGTCACTTAACCATTTTTCGGTTGTCTCGGATGATGGTTTTTCTTGTTTTAAACAATTTGGATAACCATTTATACTTAAGGCTAATTTTACCTCATTGATCCAAGTTTCGAAGTTATGGTGATTAAGTTGTCGAATTTTATCAAACTTTTGTGACTTCATTTCTGTACACTTTTTATTTTGATTTTTTAGAATATTCGACTTTTTTGAAGTGGATTTTGTACTCGGTAATTTTTTCACTATTGAAAAACTAATTTCACTATACTTTTTGCGGTTAGCGCGAAGTCTCATAATCTGTTGGAACTTTATTAGGGTAATAGGAATAGTTTAGCAATAGTGTATAGCAAGCAGCTATGATCACACTTAAGTATCATGCAGTACAGTAGTCGCTTAAATACAGTAACAAGGGAAAGGGAAATGCGCTGTGCCAGATGCATCATGCCATGCATTGGGTTTATTCCAGCCAAATGACTGTAATATGATTTCCAACATTATTCATATAAGTAGACGAGGCTGTACACTTACTATTAACGATATAATTAGAAACCAACTTAAGAGAATATTTAAAATTATTAAAATAATAAATTGATAAATAAGTGAGAAACTTTTAACTAAATAAACATGTGCTAAAAAGGTAAATGCAAAGAAATCAGCAAATTAAATTTAAGTAGTAAAGAATTTTATTTTCTTATATAAATTGTTAGGTTAAAGTAATAATTAATAAAGTATGAGGTATTTTGAATTATAAATTTTTTCATTAATATATTATTAAATCATTGTTTTTTTTTTTTAAAAAAACTAAATACATTTAAAAATATTAAATAAAAAAAGATTCTTAAGTTTAATGAATTTTGCTAATAAACTAACTTTAATATTTTATGCTTATTTGTTTTATATAAAGAAAAATGCGGTATTAAGTTTATTTTTTTAAGATTTTAAAAATTACATTAAAAAATACTTAAAAATGTAAAAAGTAAAACTTAACTTTTTTTTTTCTTAAATTATTTAAGATATTGTTTATTTAAGTTTATTTATTTTTTTAATAATAATATTTAAACGTGTATTAGATTTAACTAATAGATTTATTAGTATTAGAACTTTATAATTATAAATTTTTAAATAAATCAGTTTTATTAATAAAAATTTTTTTTTATTTTATACCAATAAGCTTTAATTAAATATTAAGTTGTTTTTTTTATTTAACTTATATATTAACGTAAATTTATATTAGTGAATAAAATAATGAAAAAAAATATAATAAAAGTTAAGTTTAAAATAAATTTTAAAATATTAATACAATATAATACAAATATTGATAAAGAAAAATTTTTCAAATAGTTAAAATCAAAATCATTTATAAAATTGATAATATATAAATTAAAAAATATTAAAAAAAATAAAGGTTTTAACAAAAATTTTCCAAGATCATCAATTGAGTAAGTGGCATATTTAATAAATATCAAAAAATCAATAACTTGTTTTAAGAGAGTAAAAATAAATAATAAATTTTATCAAAAACTAATCTATTACAAAAATAATAACTCAAGTTTACATTTAATCTAAAATAAAAAAAAAATTATAATTAGTCAGAATTTAAATAATGTTGAACTAGTTAGAAAAAGCTTTTAATACCTTAATTATAAATAAGTTAAAATAATAAACAAATTATATCACAATAGAATTAGCTTATAAGCTAATTTATATAAATAAAAAATTTTAAGTAGAGATTAAAATTTTATGGATTTTTAATAGCTATTAAAGTATTAATAATGTTTATAATAAAGTGATATATAAGAAAAGAAGTATAAAGAAGCGTGAGAGAAAATATTTGATTTAAGTATAAAATTTTTAAAATTTTGCATAAAATATAAGTGTATAAACTTAAATAATATTATAATTTTTTTTTGTGCTAAATATTTTTTTACCGTTATTTGTCCAAAAATTATTACTAATATATTAAATATTGAATAAAAATACTATCACCAGCAAAAATTTTTTAATTTTTCAAATTAATAAAAAACATTTATTAATTAAATTGTAGTTTATTAATAATAATCGTAACAAAAAATTTTGATTTTTAATTAACTTGCTTATTTTCTTAGTATGACTATTTAAACTTTAATCGTTTTTGCAAGAAATTGAACTTAGTGTAAAAAATGGATTTTCACATTTTGTTATAGGTCATTTAAATTATCTTAGTCAGAATCATGTTTTATTAGTTACATCATAATTTTTATGACTTGTTATTGCAATTTTAATCGTTACCTTTAATCAAAAGTTTTTCTTATTTAAAATTATTTTTAAGTTAGTTTCGTTCGTATTAATTAATTAAATTTTAGAATTTTTTCTAAAGATGACCAACTTAGTTACTGACCTAAATAATTACGTAAAACACATGATCTAAGTTTATTTGTTTTTACATTAATAACTTATTTAAAAACTCTGAAACTTAAATATTAAAATTTAGTCAAATATAGTAAAATAATCAAAAAATCCAAAAGATATATTTATAATTTGGTAAAGAACTATTGCTTTCAAATTATAATTCAATTTTTAGGAAAATATATTTTAACTTATTTAAAATTAAATTAAGTGTTAGAATTAAGTTTTGAATTAATGTTATATTAAAATTGTGTTAAATATTTTAAAGGCAAAATTTTGCATAAGTATGACTGTGTATAAATATATTTTACTCAAGAAAAAGTTATGCATAGTTATGTATTAATATTATATAATTTTGCTCTAATAAATTAGTAAATAAAATTTCTTAAATCAAAGTAAAAAGTATTATTAAAAGATTCTGAAGTTAACGATTAAGTTTTGTTTCGAAAATTTTATTAATTTAAATGAAATTCGATTATTTAATATAATTAATGAAATTTTTTGTAACTTAATAAATGAGAAAAATGTAATTATTAAATAATAGCTAGTATTTTGTAATTGCTTTATTGCTTCTTGAAACACGTTAAAGTTTTTCTAAAATAGAATTTATTAAATTAGAAATTATTTGATTATTAAAACTAGTTCAAACTTATTTACAAATAAAATATAATTGTAATAATTTTTAAGCTTTAATATTCTTAAAAATAATTTATTTACTGCTTTTTGCAACATTTCTAAATAATTTTCTATTATCTTTAAGTCTCACAACTTTAACTTTATAATTTTATAATTTAAAAATTACTTTAATTTTTTTTTTATTATTTATTTATGAAGTTAATTTAATCAAATTTTTTATGTATTTTTTTTATCTTAATTATCAATTTTTTCTACAATAGACTTCAATATTTTTGTTTATTATTTTTATTTTACTTTATTATCTAAGTTTGACTATTTCAAGATATTAAAACAATAGTTTTTATTTATATAAGATATAATTAATAAAAAGATGTAATTTATACAATTTATCAAAAATAAGGCAATATATAATTATGCAAGGTGTTTAACACAATTTTATATAATAAGGGTCCAAAACTTTATTTAAACAACTGTAGTATATATTATTACCTATTAATATAAATTTAAGGTTTTGGTTTAGATTTATAATTTATTTTGAATAAATTTTATAAACAAGACATTATATTACAAATTTTTAGCATAATTTAAAATTAATTTAATTTAAACAAAAATATATATACAAAAATTAACTTTGATGTGAATTTTGTAGAAGTAAAATTGTAAGACTAAGATTAAGTCCAGATTTATTAAGTAGGTGCACGAAACCCCTGCGATTACAGAACATTTACCAACTTGGGTGACGACTCAAAGTCAGGTGATCTGCGTTTCCACCAATTGATCTCGCCTTTAAACCAATCCCGTGCGTTTGTCAAATTATTTTAAAAAACCCTTACATCAACTTTTAATTTATATAAAAAAATATTTAAAATTTGTGAATATATTTTTAATTATTGGCACCAACATCACATAGCGGTAGACTGATCCGGTATAACTAAAGAAGAAAATTAGTAACACTAAAACGACAGGTTTGAACCCTTTTTTATTAAGTAAATTATTAGGATACAAACAAAATACAAAAAAACAGGTTGTCTCTCCGCTTCTAGCTTGAGCCAAAAATAGATCATTACTGGTTTTGCCTTTTCGACTTTCATTTTTTCTTTTAACTTTAATTTCCAGGATATCTTATCTGGAATTTATAAATTCTTGTTTTAATTAGCTAAATCAATTTTGCCTTTACATTTAACTCTTAACTGTCTAAACATATTTTGTGAATTTCTTTCCTAGTCTTTCTAATAATTGTAAATGTAACTAGCTGTACCTCTACTAGCCAGCAGTTTCGTCACTTAATAGCATACAAGGAGTTTTCCACTTATACTTAAGCTTGCTGTTATTTCAACTATCTGGTCTTAAGTTGTAGGATCGGACAATCCTATACATTCTTAGTAGTTTTAATAGTCATTACTGTTTTTTTAGATTACTTAGTTTTGAAAATACGAGGTTTATGAATAAGAATTAAGGCAAATGATAATTTTACAACAAATTTTTATTAATAATGTTAAAGTATATGGTTATAAAGCCAAATAGATAATTATTTAGAGTTCCTTTTATGCTCGGTATATAAGAATCTATGTCTCATTTACTTAATAAGTCTAAAGAAAAGTTTTATAAGTGAGTAGTGAAATTAGCTGAGAATTCTAATTCGAACAAGGTGTAAAGGATAGTCTTGTAGGTAGATGCGTAAAGACTGAGTTGAATCATCAACTGTAAAGTCTGGCATGTAAACCTGTACCGGCATTAGACGGTTAATCCTGACTTTGTCGATAGATAGCTATGACTACTAGTTATATTACTATCTGAAGATGTCAACTAAAGGTCATATAACTAAATTACTTCTATATATGAATATTTGATTTTGCTCAGACTTAGTATCGTTACTGAAATAAGTTTATACATTTATATACGGATTATATATAAGTACAAAGGAACTTAGACCTTTACTCTTCTAATTTATAAGATTAGAGTAAAGAAGTCTGGAATTGATAGAGAGACTGAATTGAGGACTTCACTTGAGTAAAAGACCTCATTTAAGAAGGTATTCGAAACAGTTTCTGAAAATAAAAAATTAAAAATTTAGTTTAAGTGTTTCCTTAAAATTGTGATTAAGACCATCAACAAAGTATCTACCGATGCCTAACAGTCTCCCAGATCACAGATCGGAAACCTCTTCCGTCAACTGGCATCCCAGCCAGTTGAACAAATAATAAAATTTTTTAACAAAATAAATTAATAAATTAAATAAATTAATTATTTTGATTTTTACATTAAAAAATTTAATATAAGAGTGAATTTTTTAAATATCGTTCATTTTTTATTTAAAAAAGTATAACTTTTAATTATTTATTCTTAACTTTTATGGACATTTTTAAATAATTTTAAAATAATAGCAAACATTTTTTTTTAAATAAAATAATGTAGCAAATTATTTTAAAATTCAATACTTTACTACACGAGAATAAAATAAACCAAAACTGATCGTCTCAAAAGAAAACACACTTTATTTCTTTTCAAAAGTTACAAAGATATCTTTTTACTTTAGTTTTAAAATTATCAACTGCTTTATTAAAAATGATTCAAAAGACTTATAGTCGTAAAGATAACTATTCACATATGTTTCTTGCCTTAAACATCAAATGGACATTTCTTAATTTTACTTTTTCAGTGAATAAGATATGGGTCCATCATTAAATTTTAGGCTTAAACAGGTTAATCTTTTGACAAAGTCAAAGAATAAAAAACTGCCATAATATAAATAACTTATACACCAGTCATAATTATTGCTTAATGACTATCATGGTCCAATCTGTCATATCTGGACGAGAGTTTCTAACTTCTCATACGTTACTTCTGACAGCTATGCATAATTTATATTTTATATAAAATTAGATTCACTACAATGACATATTTTTTTAAATACAAATAATATATTATTATTAAATTAATAAGATAAAATTAAGATTAAAAAATATATTATTAAATATTAAATAAATGTATAGTTAACAAAAGTAATTTTTTACAGAGCAGTTAGGAACCTTACATTTAGAAAAATCAACTTTTACATTTTTAGTATTAATATATAGGATTACATTAATAAATCAAGATTAACAATTATAATTATTTGATCTTTTATAACAAAATATTAAAAAAAAAAATAAATAAATATCGGTCTATGAGAAACAATCTTTGTCAATTCTTTGTATATAAAAACAGAAATTTGAAAAAAAAGGACACATTAAGTTACGTTTAAGGTACAATAATTTTAGCAATAAAGATTAATTTTTTATGGCATCAAATTCTATTGGTTGAGTACTTGAGGTGCAATCTTAACAATAAATTTAATATTTATAATCAAAATTTAAATTTTATAAAATATTAAACATTAAACGACATATGTTATTGTTACATTATCATGTGTTAAATTTATAAAAAATCGATGGATATGTTTTTATTGAAAGATTTTAAATGCTAAAATTATTTTTAATAATAAAAAAATAAAGTATGAAGCTATTTAGACAAGCTATAGCATTAAATAGTAAAACTAACAAGTCAAATTAATTGTTCAAGAATTTTAAATATGAAGTTATTAAATTTAGGTTTTTTATAGAATTATAAAAATTAGCTATTTTTTTTTAATAAAAACTAGTCAAAATATTAAAAAAAAAAATGATCATTTTATTAGAAAAATATATTGTAATTTAAATAATCATTTTAAAATCACAATTCATATAATTATTAATAAAATATTATTTTAATCGTTGAAAATTAATAAACTTAAGAAGAAATAAACAATTTATATGTGTTTAAACTAAGATTATTATTGAAAAATAGTATTTAAAAAAAATAAATTAATTTTTGGCGAGAAATAATTTATAAATAAAGTAATCAGTTAGATAACTTTGATATTTATTCTATATACATAAAAAAACAACTTGAGTGAATACGTTTTAATAAAAAAGAAATTCTAAATCTGGTAAGAAACAGTTTTAAAGAAAATTATTAACAGTGAGGATCAACAAAATCTAATATTTTCTTCTGATTCCACCATAAAAATTTGAATCAAAACTTTAAAATTTTACATAATTTAATATCATATTTAAGACATCGGCTAAATTTTGATCTGGTTTTATATAAATAATCGTAAACAATTTTTTTCAAAAATAATTTTTAATTTGATAAAATATTATATTTAAATGTTTAAATCTCTAGTACACATTTTTTTTTTGGAATAAACTTTAGTTGCTTGATTATCACAATAGACTTTATTAAATCTCAAAATTTTTACTAATTGCAACCATAATGTTTTTTAATTTTTTTGACCTAATTTTTAATTCTGCTTCAGTTTTAGAAAATAACTGCAACATTTGTAAAATAATATTCTAGTAAAAAAAAAAATAGTTTATTATTTAATCTTATGGTAGATAATCTATCGTCTAGTTCTCCAGCGAAATTGCGTATATATAATCAACAAAGTGATATCCGTCATCTTTTTATAACTCAATCCTGAACTGGAATAATCTTTTAAGTATTTTATTAAATGTTTAATCACAGTAATGTAATAATTTTTAAGTACTCTTTTAAAAATCTAGTTGCGTAAAGCGGCAAACTAATGTTACAATAAAAAAAAAAAACAATATCTGACTGTGTTAACAGATGAAAATTATTTGATGTAAGTGTATACTTGGCCTTACATTATCATTTTAAGTTTATTAATATACTACTACACTAAATAACTTATTAATTGCATGTTCAACAACTTCAATTTTAATTTTAATCTTATTTCTTAACTTTTTTATTCTCTTTCTAGATTTAGCAACTGGTTGATGGCTACAACGATGATGGTTTTTTGAATAGCAGAGTCACTGATACTCAATCTAGTTAATGATATATTTGTATTTCTAAGTAAATTTTAGGTTTAAATGTTATTATTGAGTATTTGAAAACTACAAAATATTTGAATCCTTCAAATTATTTTATAGAAAAAAACTAAAATATATATTATAAGTAATTTCATCCACATTATTTTTTTTCTTTTCAAATTTTCTTTTTTTCTAAAGGATTGAAAAGATTATATTTGATTATTGCAATATTTTTTCTTTATTTAGCTGATTTGTTTTTTTTAATCTATTCTATTTAACCTAATTAAATTTAAAATTTTTTAATAGGAATTATAATTAATACAGATACTATAACTTGTAAATTTTAATAAAAAAAAATAGATTATAGAAATTTAAATTACAAAAGAACTTATTAAACCTGTAAATTTAACAACTTGTATATAATTTACATGGAACTATATGTCAAATAAAAAGTAATTTTGGTAGTTTCTTGACGACAAGTAATTAAAGTAAATTTAGTGTAATTTTGTATCTTCCTCCAAATCTACCAATATTTTTTTTAAAATTTTTAATGGTAGAAAAATTTTTATGAAAAACTTAACTAAGAACAAGCTACTCTTAAGAAATCATAATTACTATTTATTATCCATATAAACTTAGACGTTCAATTGATAAGTTGTTTATTTTTAAACAATCTGAAAATTATAATTTATTATATTATTATTTTATTTCATCTAATTATTCAAGAAAATTTTTATATTCCAGTTGTCTTATATATTTGGCTTTAATTTTTTTATTAAGTTAATCTGTTCTAAATTTTTAATTATATTTAATATTTATCAAAATTTGATTAAATTCTAATATAATAAATTTTAATGTATTTATATTAAAATGATTAAATAATAAGTAAAATATAAATAAATTTAATGAATAAATTTTAAAATTACATAAATTTAATTATCATACAACTAATAAAATAAAATTTTGGCTTAAATTAATATTGTTTTGCGCAGACTCGGTTTTTTTTTTATAAAATGTAATTTTATGTTTTAAGAGTTTTGTTTGGCAGATTAAAGCAAACTTTACTTCAATAAAAATCTTTGTTTTGTGGTGTTTAATTTTTTTTTAAATAAATTGTGTGAAAAAGGGTGGTAGTATAAAAAAAATTATTAAAAGTATTGTCAGATATAATTAAAATTAAGAAAAAAATGAATTTTAGCGATATTACAAGAAAAAATATTTTTCTTGCTTATTTTTTTAATTACTTAAATAATCATATTAATATGTAAGTAATCTTATTTTTAATCAAAATTCTAAAGTTTAAAACATAAAAATATTATGCGAAAACAAAATATTTAAAATAAAATAAAATTTTAACTTTTAATTTAACTTAATAGGATTATACAGACCAAGAAAATTGCCCCTTTATACTAATTCAATTTATTTTTCTTAATTAATTTACCGAAATAAACTAGGACAGTGAATAATTAATAGTTAAAATAAATATAGTTAGTTTTTAAATTATGATTGTAAAAATATATTATTCAATTAATAATCTGTATTGTTATCAACTATTTTACTTAACTGTAGAATTAAATGGACACAGATCAGATTGACGGTTTATAACCGCTCTTTATTAACGAAATAAAGATTTTACAAAGAAAATGCTTTCTCCAGAGAGACAAAATTGAGAGTAAGTTGTATTTCTTGATATATTGTAACAAGACAATCTTACAAAGGGTTACATCATGGTCATAGTATGCCACGGAAAGTTACTCACGTAACTCTTGGCTTGCGAGCCGCACTATTACTCTGAGCTCAGCTAATTATACGTAATCAGGGGGTGAGTCAGGAAGGAATTCTTAGTTAAGTTAAGGAAATATCATTTAGGTAACCTTGAATCAAGTTCAGTATTTAGTTAGAGAATGTACATCTTATAGATGTTTATTTCATATCGCCATTCGAATTTACTACAGTATAATATTTTACGTATTTTTTATTGTTAAATTTAATACCAAATTATATAAATTTTTGTTTTTTACATAATATTAAAAAATTATCAGTGAGTAGTGTTAGATTATCAACACATATATATCTAAAAAAGTTTTTTTTTTTTCTTTTAATTTATCTTTAAACTATAATGACATAATCTAAAATAAAAACACAAAAACATTTAGTTTCCACAATCTAATATTTTTTTATTTCTTTTATTATTTATTTAATACCATCCAAGTTTTAATCTAAGAAAAAATATTAAGAACACAAAATATTTATTGATTAAAATTTAAGTATTGAAACATTTATATTTAAAACAAGTGTTTTTTTTAGTTCTTTTCATAGCAACAATAAATTCTTTAAAAAGAAATAAAAAGACGCACTATTTAAATAATTATTGAAAAAACTCTTGGTTACCGTAATTGATTTATAGATTTATTTTAATAATTTTATTTTTTAAGTGTAGATATTTATATTCATTCCCTCTTAAAATTTTTAGAATAAAAAACTAGTCATTACATTCACGATAAGTTAGGTTATATACTAATCCTTATGACTTGTTATTACGATCAAAACAATCATTGCTTCTTACTTTACAGTTAGTTGTAAATTTGTAATATTATAAAAAGATAGAAAGGTGAACAAATAAAAAACGAAATTTCAAATTGTTTTACTTAGATAGTTTCTATAATTTTGTTTATTAGTTTCTTCAGCCAACTTCTTAGTTTTTCTTCTTTTTCATGATTAATTTAGTGACATGGACTTTATAAATCATATAAAAGATAGAATCACTTAAGATAGTATTTTACGCAAAATAATAACTGCCCAGAGACACTTTCCGAATTATTCAATAAGAACAATTACGACGCGTTACAATTTTCTTAGTAAATTCCTGTTGCTTATCACTTAATACATGGTTTTTTAATATTACCAAATCATTAAATTTAAATTCCGATAGTGACTCTATATTAGACATGGAATCGTAAATTTAATTCTGTTTGAATAGTTTTTCCATCAATATCACTGTTGCAATAATCGCAAGAAACCTTAAACCTAAACTTAAAACTTAAACCTACCATTCCAAGAACAAAATCCATTGGATCATTGATGAGTTTTTAATCTGTTAAGATCTTGGGAATACTTTTGCCTGTACCTAAACAATAATTTTTGATAAAATTACCTAGTCAATTAATTAATGGCGGTATATATAGCAAACTGTACATTTTCCAAATGGGATGGCCAATTAAATGATCTGTTTAAATAAAAATATTTAGATAAATTTAATATTATAGTTTTTCTGTTACACTGAGTTGGTCTGCGGATGATACGTTGAGATAAGCAACTGTTAAAAATCAAGTTTATCTGTCAAATACTGGCTCACAAAATGCACTTTGTTGTTCCAGATGAGTTCAAGTCACAGTACAAAAAATTAATATTCTTTTTGAAGAATTAAATTGGCGCAAGATTCTACTGTTGCTCGTTTATAAGAAAAGAACAAAATAAATTGAGGGATCTTCGACTACCAAAAATTGCGTATAGCCCTTTTAATTAATAGGTAACAAATTTGCGTCATCTCGTAAAATTTCAGTTGTCAATAAATAACTTAAAAACAAGTTTTTTTTTTGAAGAATTTACACTTTTCTAGCCATATTCTTAAATTATGTTCATTGAGAAAAGATAACAATCGTTTAATGTCTAGTATATGTTTTTAAATGATGAGTAATAAAATAATGACATCTTCGAGGTAGACCAAGATGTTTACTCGTCTAAACTTTCCTTTGAGTTGAGCTAAGTGTCGCTTTATACGGTTCATCAATTGTTTAAATGTGACGAGAGTAATTTCTAAACCAAACGACATTTTATTAAACTGATTATATACCCGTTGTTGCTATAAAAGTAGTCTTTGGAAAGTCCTCTAGATGATTTGGAACCTGCTAATATCTGGTGGCAAAATCTATGGTGTTAATAAACTAAGTTGCTTGTACCATTTTCAACAATTCATAGATTTGTAGCATCAGAAAAAAATGTACATTACCGTAATTGTATTTAATTTCCAATAATCCACACACTTTCATATTTCCTTGAGATAACTACCAATAGGAAAGACCAATATTTTTACTTTCTTAAATAATGCCTGTTTCTAACATTCTATCAACTCTTTCTAACATTAATCTCAAGTTGCACATTTTTGTGTTTTTTTAGTGTAATTTATTAAGCGGTAAGAGTTATCGATAAAATCCCCTATGTCAAAATGATATAAACTTATTTTAGTTATCACTTAAGGCATCTTAAATACATGTGATCAAATTTTTTCTGAAAAGTTGTTTGGTTTACAGGTACTTGCACACACGTAAAAATTAATTTCCCCTTTTTATATTAACTAATATTGCTTACTGTCAATAGCTAATGACCATGAAATCGAGCCAACATCAATCTATACTTCGACTAGACTATTGTTTTCGCTTTATCAACTTAATGTTTTACTTATTTATAAACTTGTTCAGGTATTATAGTCATGTTAGACCTAGACATTTTGTTGGTTTCTATTATAGAAAACTCCTAGTGTTGGCTCTTGTTGATTTTTAGTAATTTTGACCTTTTTTATTAACCTTCTCATAGAGTAATATTTGTGTTTAAGTTAATATACCGACCCAAGTAATGGATTATTTTACTTGTCTGAATAAAAATATTTTTTTTTTCTTAAATATTTTTTGTATAATGCGCATGTGCACTAAATTTGCTATAGTTATATAAACCATTTTTATTGTAAAATATAAATACAACTATTTCAATCAAACCTAAAACAGCTACTTGTAATTTTTGTTATTTATTTTTTGTTTTTTGAAAACTTATTTTAACTTTTAAATATTACTTTTTGGAAAAGTTTGTTTTATTTGTTTTAAACTTTCATCTTTAACTTAAACTCCTCTTCAAGGCAACTTTAAGTTGATCAGTGATCTTTTTCAAAAATTATAAACAAAATTATAATAGAAGATAGAAAAATTTCCTGAGAACAAATCTAAAAAAATACTGATTATGTTTTTAAATATTAATTGTTTTGTGTTAATGTTAATGTTTGTTTTGTGATAGTTGCTAAAATTTTGACGCTTTTCTTATACATTCTGCAACTTTTTTTGATACTAAGAACTTCTCTCAAGAAGGACTCTACTTCGTTTGGGTTTCCTGTAAAACATACTTTGTTTGTGTGAAACAAGTTAATAAAAGATGATACATTTCCTTTAAATGCTTGTAATGTCTGACTAGTTTTAATTAAAATGTTAATTGACTTAGGTGGTGCTTTTTGGGGAAGCGAGATATCCAAAATTGTGGTATTAGCCTGAGTGTGATTTATTTAATCGGTTCTCTAGAGCTCAATTTTTTGTAATTGCTAATAAATGGTATTAAATGAATTTCATCTTTCTCGGTTGATCGCTAGTTGTTTTGAGAAGAATACAAAAGATAGCAAAGTCAGTGAGAGACTTATTGATAAATTTTGATGTTGCTTTTATTCACTTCATAAAAAAAGTTAATGTTTGATTTTCTTTTTTCCTCCCCCATAGTAATATTTTTTTCTCAATGTTAAAGTTGCTAACTTTTTTTTTTAATACAGTTTTTATTATTCTTACTCTTACCGTTTTAATTTTTAATCAATCTTTTGATTGAATTACTATTTATGCGCAAAAAAATTTAAGAATAAACATTTTTTACAATTTAATATTCGCAACAAAATACTTTAATTTTTTTTTTGTTTAAAAATTGTAACATATAAATTATTTTTAATTATTATTAACAATAAAAATAAAGTATGTAACAAGTCAAAAATCATATAAATATCTTAATCTTTATCATTTCTTTTTTAAACATTAATTTTAATTAAACATATAACCTACTCTGTTATTAAAAAAAAAAAAATTAAGTATTTATCTAACAAGTATATAACTAGTATAATAAAATAACGTAACAATTTGTATAAAAATATTGCAACATTAATATGTATAAAATTTTTTTTTTAAAATAATAGTAAAGATAACATAAACATCATAGTAGTTATATTTTTTTTTTTAAATTAGAATATTAATATAAAAACCTTAAATTAAAATTTAAAATTATTAAGATTGTAAAAAATAAACAATAAAATTTTTTTTTTTTTTAATAACTAACTTTATAAACTTGAACTTTAAACAAAATTAGATAAAAATTAAAGGTTTAATTAAAATTTTAATTTTTAAATTATTTTTTTCTCACATTATTTTAAACATTTTTGTACACCTATTTAAATGCATTAAATTATAGCTCAATTTGGTAAACAAATATCATTAAAAGTTTATATTAAATAAACTTAAATTTTAAAACATTATTAAAAAAATTAATCTTAAAATTGTAATTTAAATGTTAATGTTGGATTGAGACCTGCACATCTTTAATACTTTAAAACAATTACATAACCGCCTCACTGATTCTTATATTATTTTACACTTAATAATTATAATATATTGGCTAACACGATATTATATTAATTACTCTTTTCTCAATATCTTACAGTGGATTATTAAAATCTAATTAGTAAATTAATTGTAAATATTTGGATTTGCATCAAAAAATTTTGTAGTTTTTAATGTTTAATATAAAATAATATAAAATTTTATTAAATCTTTAAATACAGTGATCTGAAATTTTTGTTAAATATATTTCTTTTTATATTCAAAAAAATACTATTTACTAATTACACATTTATTCAAAATTTATTTTATTTTTTATGTTAATTTATTAATATACATAAACCAATATTATTTAAATATTTATTATAATAAAAAACTGGTATTGTTGTAAATCGAATGATTATTATTATTAAACCAGATATCAAAACTAAAGAAGTACACCCTTAATAATCAGTAACATGTAATGTTATGACTAACCTTTTATATTGAGAATGTTACAGTAACACTCAGTTTTGATTACTGGAGATGTATACAAGAAAATAACATAAGTCTCAAAGAGTGCGAGGATATGATATCACAAAAGGAACAAAGAAATTTTTGTAAAAGAGTAACACTTATGTTTAAGAGCTAATTGTCTTAAGTTTAACTTTACTTATATCAACTTTTTCTTTATTTGTTAATAAAGGACAATTTTTTGAGACCGTCAATCTGTGTGTCCTTATTTAAGATCTTTCTTAGTAAAATAACTTTACTACAGCATCTTTTTTTAACAATAATTTTTTATTCTTTACTCTTTATACAAGGACGCAACTCTTTTGTTTCTTTTAATTAATTTTTTCTTTATATGATACAATTTATAGTATAAATTTAAAATTATTTTAATTAAAATAATTGAAAAAAAAAAATTAATTAATTTAGATAAAATTTTTTAAAAATAATTCACAACTTTTTTTTTATTTATATAAAAAATTAAATTGAACGAGTATATTTTATTAAAATAATAAAAAATCATTAAAAATATTTAATAAAATAAATTTAATACTGCTTAATCTATTAAGTAAATTTAATTTTTGTTAAATTTAAAAACTTAATGTTAAATAATTTCAAAAATTTGTTAAATATTTAACAGTTGTATTATTTCACACATATTTTTTTTTTTAATATATACAAAATTTATATTATATTTTAATCAATTATTATTGAAACTTATATCTTATTATATTATACAACAACATATATTAATGTTGTGGAACAGTTAAAACTGTAAAATATCCTTTACACTTAAGATTACTAAAATGTTAACTATTATAATGTTCCAGCAATGGACATATTACAACATATCTGCAAGTCATAACAGATGTGGTATAAACCCACAAATGTCTGACTTCCAATAATTATAATAAAAAAATACGTATTAAATTTTTATTTAAAATTTTTTTTTTAAAAAATTGTTTGCTTTAAAGAAAAACGACTTTAATAAATTAAGTTAAATCTGTATATGTTGGAACTTTAATATGCAGTGGTAGCAGCAGTTTAGTAATAGAGTATAGCAAGTAGCAATAATCATATACACACTCAGTAACAAAATATACACTTAACCCTCAACACCGCACAGCAGTCACTTAAGTAGTGCCCTAAGACAAAGAGAAGTGCAACGCGCAATACAAGTTAAGTATCATACCATATGTCTGGGGTAAACCCAAACATGGCATGACATACAAACGGTTTCCAACAGTATAAAAATTAAAAAAATAAATTTATTATTAAAATAATATTTTAATATTTCTTTTATTTTGAAACTGGTTATGTTTTATTCCCAATAAAATTTAAAAATGTTTTATTATAAAAATTGAAATAGTATTTTATGTTAAATTTAAAAAAAAAAAAAAAAAAATAAAAAAAAAACAGAATTTTTAAAAAATTAAAAATTAAGTAATAACTGTTTTAATAATTAAATTTAATCAATAATTCATTGCTTAAAAAATCAAACTTTAATTAAAAAATGTAATTTTTTTGTAAATTTAATAATATACTTATTAAATAATTAATTAAATATTGAAACATTAAAACTATTTATTCTGTATTTTAAATAAATTATGATGTTAGAATTTTTGAATTTTAAAAACATTTATTAGATTATTTAATATAGTATTTATAGAACTTTTACTTGTATTTCAATTAATGTTTTTAAATTCAGATTTATTAGTTATTTAATTTACGCTTACAAATTTATTTTTATTTAAAAAATATATTAAAAATCAAAAAATAAAATTGATTTTTCATGTAAATTAAGTAATTTCAATTAAATAAAAAAAAGTTAATAATAAGTAAAAAAATAAGATGCAAAATAAATGTAGCGCCTCAGTATTTATATTTATTGCTACAAAGAATTTTAAAACAAGATCTTTTCTAGGTGAAAACAAATAACACAATCCTCTCTCCACTAGTGTCTACTGATTACTGTCTTTCATAATTCAAAACCCAATATAACAAAGAGAGTTTATGGGAAACCTCACAAACCAATAAGCAGACTTAAGGCAAGTCATTGCCAGTCTGCAGTGCGCTTAAGTGTCAGACATAAATAGGCACTACAATAAAAAAAGTAAGAAGGGGTAAAAAATTATATTCTGTTAAAAGATTCATTACACTATAACTATTTTAAGTATTTAATTTTTTATTAACTATTTTTAAATTTTTTAAAAAAAATAATAATTTATTTTTTTTATAACAAGTTTTCTATAATAAAATAAAATCTAATTTTAATAAAAACAATAAAACAAAAATTAATCAAGAAATAATAAATATAAGATTATTGAAAAAAATATAGTTTATATAAAAAATAAATATATGATTAACTATAAAAAGCAAAAAAAAAATTTAAATTAACTTATTTAAAATAAAAACAAAAGTATTATTCTTAATTTAAGTTAAACTTAAAGATTAAAAAAAAACATAAATAAATATTTTTTTAAAAATCAAAATTTTAACTTTAATAGACCTTTTTTTGATTTCTTTTTTTGATTATATCACTAAGTTATTTGTTTACTATTGTATAAACAGCAAGTATAACTTTTCTAATAGGAAACTATTATTTGATATTTTAAGGACTCATTTTTACATTTTAAATGTCTTAAATAATCGTTAATTCGATTATACATAATACAAGAAATATAGTCAAAAATTGAATTTTATCACAGTATATTTAATGGGAATTTTTTAATAAATTTAAATTTAAAAACAGATAAAAATAAAAAAAAAAACTTATTTTTTATAAATTTAAAATAAACTATTTTTTCAAATTATTTGTTGTTTTTTGCTTATTTGTAAAATTTTTTTTTAGATATATTTTTTAACAAAGAAATTATTAAATATTAGAATTAAGCAATATTTATAATATTTTTTTTTAAATTTTGTCATCTTAAAATTTATTATCAAATTAAAATAAATTTTTAAAAATTTAATTTTTTCTTTTTTCTATGCTATTAAAATAATCAATTTTTTTATATTTAAATTTTTTTTTTTTACTAAATTCTCATTTTGGTTATTACTTTGATATATATTTTTTTCAATTATTTATTTTTAAATTAAAAGTGTTTTTAACTTTATATATTTCTATCTAAATTTTAATTCAATTTAAATAAAATAGTTTATAATTGTAATAATTTCAATATTAAACTTTAAAATCAATTATTATTTCAAAAATTATATATATGACTTTCATCATTCGAAAAAAAATGTTTTTTGTTACAATATTGTTTTTTGATATTATTTTAAATTTTAAACAATGATATTCTCTGTTTACTTTGTAAGGTTTATATATCCAAACATTTATTTTACTACAAACAATCTTTCATAATCTAATTTTTAGATATATAGAAATTTGGCGTTACCAATTTTATTTAGTTATGTTTACATAAAAATTAAAAAAATCTGAAATTGATTTATTTATCTACCAACGGCTAATTTTTATTTTTCTAGATTCTTTAAATTATTAAAACTAATTTCTTTTATTTCTTTTTCTTCATTTTCTTAGAAATTTTAACTTGATTTTGTTGCTTTGATTGAAAATATTAAAATTTTTTGTCTCTTTTGTTAATTATTAAAAACTAATATTTTTTAATAAACACGGCTAATTATGATTTTTGATTTTAATTAAGTTGCAATTGAATTAATAAAAAAAAATTATTAAAAATTAAAAAATTGTTATTTAAGATTTCTTGGTATTAAAAAATATTTTAAAGTATGTTTAGACATAATATGATAATTTTTACATGATCATAGAATAAAGATAAAAAATCTTATAAACTACAGCTTAAAATCATTTAACATAAAAATCAAAAAGGGTTCACCATATATAATTATTTTTATATAATCTTGTTATCATCGCATTTTTCTCACGTGTTTTTTTTCATATATTTATTTATATTTAGTTTATTCTATTAATATAAGTAATTTAAGCATTTATAAGTCAAAATTTTTTTTGAGAAAAATATAAGGATGTTCTTTTAAGCTACTTATTATTAAGACTTTTTTTAATCAGTTTAAAACTTTGCAAATAATAAACCTGATTAATTAAATCTTTATTTCTTATAATTTTTAAAGATAAAATATTAAATATATTGAAGTACTTTTTTAAATTCTTTTTGATTTTTTTTATGAGAAATTTAAAAAAAAATTTAAATAAAACTTCTTTTAAATTAAAAATAAATTACATAATTTTTAGAAACCTTTTTTTTTAAAGTTATTTCTACTTTTGACCGGGCATTATATACTTCTTTTTTTTATCAATATAATAATTTACAAGATTTCTAGCATAAATTTTTTAACAATCTTTAATCTATAATTTTTTGCCACTTTGTTATTTTTATTAAAAAAAAATTGTATTTTTTTTGTAATTACTTGATTTTTGTCATTGTTTTATTATTTTGTGATTTCTAAACTCGATTTTTAAATAAAAACATTATAAAGATTTTTAAGGTTATTAACATATTTTTTTTTTTTTAAGAAATTGTATGTGTTTATTTTAGTACCTACTTATTTGTATTTGTACAAATACAAATAATTGTATTTTTAAAGTGATAGAGACCTAAAACAATTAATTTATTTATATATAATTAATATTTTTATATTAACTTGCTTTTAATTTTTAAACCTGTTGCTTAAAAATTATATTATGTTTATTAAAATATATTAGTATTAAAGATTACCATAAAAAATTGAAAAAATACATAAAAAAAAAATTAACTTGAAATTTTGAAAATATTTTAAAAATTTATAATAAATTATATATTAAATATATATTATTAGATAAAATAAATGAATTTTAATAAACTTGCTTAGAAATTATTAATTTTACCATTTTATAGCCAATAATACTAATTTTTAAAAAAATAATTATTAGTTAAAACAAAAATTTTATTAAATATTTAATGTAAATTTATTAAACTTTTAAGTTGTAATAGATAATGTAATAATTTTTGGAAAAATTATCTTAATTTTCTCAGCCTTCTTCCTAAGTAAATTTTTAAAGTGAGAGTAAATTACCTTTTTTAACAAAAATTGATAACAATGACTCAAGATTTGACTTAATAACTGTAATTGGTGCTTAATAATAATCTAAAACTAGGCCAGAAACATAATGATATCAAATCCTATAATCAAAGGCTTTAACAAAACTTTAAATGTCTTTAAAAAACTTTTCCACTATTCAGACCAAGTTTCTAGTGCAACATATTGAGTTCTGGACAATGCCATGTAGTGACTGTACCTTTTAGGTGATACTGCAACAAAGCTATCTTCATACTATCAGTTAACAACTTTGTCATTTTTTTCATACATCTTCAATCAAACTTCAGGATGGTTGAATTTACATTCAAAATCGGTGATATAAAGTTTAACCTATTTAAGTTGTTCATATTGAGTTTTAATAATATTACTAAAACTACCTATTGTTGATAGTTTTCTTTTGTCTCTTTATCATTATCTCTATCATTTTTGAGATGGTAGTGATGTCAACAGAGGATTGCAAAGTCTCTAGTAGACTATGCGAACACTCATCTTGACTTAATATCGATTGGTGAGACTCAGAAAATTCTCTTTAGACTTTTTTTTATCAAAATAACCAGCTAGTTCAAAGTTATCCAAGATTACTATAACTTTCATGCATGATTTCACGTTTGATAGGCTATCTACGATCTTATTATTAATGGTGAGAATAGCATCGGATAATTAAACAACTCTTGTCTTTTTTCATTGATTTCAATCTATTCCAACTTTCCTACCAATTGGTAGCAAATCACTAAAAATTTATCTTCAAACTTTTTTACAAAAATCTAGCCTTATTGCTTAAGGATTCTGTCGAGGTAACCATTTATAGTGCTTCTTTATTTAAATGTACACAACAAGTAATTTTAAATGCAAGTATTCGAAATTATAATAAATTTTTATTAATTTTTTTATAGTAGCTAAGTTAAAAAATAAATTTAAAAACTTTATGCATTAAAAAAATATGAATTTATTTAATTTTTATTTGAATATTGACTTATTTATTTTATTTCTTATTTTTAAAAATAAAACTAAACTTAAATCAATTAATATTAAAACAATTTTGTATTTATTTATTTTTTTTATTAAATGAAATTTTATAAACTATAAAAATCAATTACTTTTTTTTATCAATTTGTAACAGATAATTTTACTTAAAAAAATACAATTACTACTAACTTTCAAGTTATTTGTTCGAGTCCTTTTATTCTTTGCCTTTTGGGCTTTTTCTCTTTTTGTTGTTTACCAGGATATTATACCCTTCGTAACAAACCTTTAACCTTTATATTACAATTCGTTTATTTGAGAACTTCACAGTTACTCATGGTGTCATTCTTTACTGACGACTGGAACCTTTACGGTCAATTACGGAGGGATATCAAGTCTCCTTTATCTAAAGGTCGTCTAAAACACGAGAGTTAAAACTGGGGTCCACCCAAATCTATCTTTCAATGATTAAGAAATAAATATGTAAATTAAATTGTTTCGTTCTTTACCTCAGCACTAAGGGAACAAAGAACTCTTAAACTTTTGCATATAACTATTACATATATGTGTTCTATTAATAAGATTTACTACATCTCTCTTCCTTGAAGAAACATACTTATTTTTTCACTTTATTCTTGAGGGATATTAAACTTAACAGGGGTACTATAACTCTAGTTATTACATAGATAAATACAAGTATATCTCTTTAAATAAAGGTTAAATTGTCATTTTGAAAGTGGTTCTAATATGAATATGACTTTGCAATGTTTTATTGGGTATTACGTGGTCTTCCTCGTTTTCGTCTATGATAAATGGGTTCCTCTTGTCTTTCTTTATTATTTGTTACTCTGATAAAGTATTTTTGCATGTTTAGTTGATACTTCTCTAGATCTTAATTGTTTTCTCTCTTGTTTCCTTCTGAGAGCTTCTTTGATGTCTCGAGCAGCTGTTCGTAGTGATCTCATCAGATTTGAGTCTGTCTACGATCTAAGATTCATAAGAACAAGTCCACTTGCATCTGCTCTGTTATCTTCTTCAATTTATTCAAGATGTTACGACAATTGGTGATGTGTTATTCCACACTTTCTCTAGGTTTCTGAATCTATGATATTACTTTTTTGATACCTTAATAGGTACACCTTTTTTAGCTAAAAGTATCCCTAAAACGCTCCTCAAAGTTCTTCCATGATATAATATTACTTTGGGTACTTCTCCATCAGACAGCCGCTTGGAAGTACTCCGGAAGTTGTTAATGGTATCGATTGACGTCTCAGCGTCTTCTTCACTTCCACTGAATTTTGCTGAATAAAACATAGTTCGGCGGTGGTTGTATATTTGATGTTGAAAAATTAAGATTTTGATGACCGCTGGTTGAAGCCTTTTGGAGAGCTACTTCTACAGCTCTTCTAATTTTTTTTTTTTTTTTTTTTTTTTTTTTTTTTTTTTTTTTTTTAGAAAAAAAGCGACACAACAAGTAATATTTCGGCAGTGTCTCCAAAATGTAACAAATAATTTTACTACTAACAATTTTTACTACTGCAATTACTACTAACTCTCAAGTTATTTGTCCGAGTCTTTTTATTCTCTGTCTTTTGGGCTTTTTCTCTTTTATTGTTTACCAGGGTATTATATCTTACATCAACCTTTTTATCTTTTATCTTTTTACTTGCTCATTTGGGAACTTCACAATTACTCATAATGTCATTATCTCGTGATGACCGGAGTCTTTACGGCCTTTTGAAGGGATATCAAGTCTCCTTTAACTTTGAAGTTCGTCTGAGACACGGGAGTTAAACTGTGGTCCACACAAATCTTACTTTTAGGGATTAAGAACTACGTTTTTTAGACACTTAACCATATATTCTACATATATATACTCTATTAATAAGGTTCACTACAAATTGCTAAATTGTAAAAATATGAAATAAAAATAAATAAACTTTAATTTATTTAATAAAATTATTTATTATCATTAAATATTTGATATTAAACATTAATATTTGTTTAAAATTTTTAAATATAATAACTAAATAAAATTAAATTCTAACAAACTTAAATTTTATACAAGTTATTTTCATAAATAAATTATTAAATAATTCTTACTTTTATTAGAAAAATTAGTAATTAAAATATTATATAATATGTAATATTATATTTTTAAACATGTGTTTCCTGTGTTTCTGTGTTGGCTAATTAAAAAATAGATTGTTTTATTAATACGAAAAATATTTATTAATTAAAGTACGATAAAAATTTGCTAATTAGTTAATCAGCTATTAATTTTAATAATTTATTTTATGTAATTTATTTTATTAAAATGATAACTTTGTAGTAAATCAAACATATTATCTAATCTAAATTGATATAAGTGCAATAGCTAATAATTAAACTATTGTATTTTCAAAAATTTGAATTTTGCTAAATTTACTTCTTTAAAATTGTTAATGGCAAGTTGTTTAATTTAAAATTTGTAGTCTCAATTCGCTAGTTAAGTGCTTGAAGTCCCCGTGATTGCAGTACATTTACCGATTTGGGTAACGACTCAAAATCAGGTGATCTGAGTCACAAAGTAATGCCTAGTTGTATGATACATTTAATTCTTAGAAAACTTGTGATTAACTAAGTAAATGTAAATCTAATTTAAAAGAAGTGGTAAAATATTATTTACCACTTTTACACTAAGTTACATGTAGCCAAGATCCTGTAAAATTGACTAGAGTAACCTAACTGACCAGATACAGGCCGTGATATTCCATCCTGTGACTAAACTCAAAGACCCTAGAGGACGAACCCGGGTATAAATAGAACCACTTTGTTTAATAAAAACTAGTAAGTGAGATTTCTTGGTCCGGCCAACAATAACCAAAAAATCTTAGTTTAAAATCTTAACGTGTGTTTATTTAATTTCAAATTCCTTACTTCATTGCTAGATAATTATTGGTACATATTTATTAAAAATTTAAAAGAAAAAATATTTATAAATCTATTTTATAAAAATTCATAATTGGTCAATATTTATTCATTTTTGATAAAAAAAATGAATTATTTTTAAAAATAATAGCATTTTGGAATTTTTTAAAATTATTAACTGTATTTTCAATTTAAAAAACTTAAATCGATAATGATATTAAAGTTGCTAAAAAAAGCTTTTATTAAAGCTTTTAACAGATAAAATGTAACAATACTAATTGACAAGGGAAATATTAAATGCATAAAGTTTAATTAGAATCAACGCGTTTTCTAAATTTAAAGAAATACTAAATAATGAAAACCTACAAACTTTATTTTTTTATATGTAATATCGTAAACTCTATTTGTATTTTTTATTTTTTTTTAGATGTGTAACTATAAATTTGTATATACGTTTATATATTTAGACTTCATAAATATACAACTTAGTTGTATAATTTTTTGTCTTATTTTTACCATGTATGTAAAAACAAGAAATAAAGAACTATTTTATTAAATTAGTAAACATTGAAACTAAATAAAATATAATATAGTTGACTAAAAGTTAAAAATTATAAATAAAATTATTTGTAAAAAAAAAAATATAAAAATTTTAATCCATAGTTATTTATTAAATAAAACTAATTTATATCAATACTTCTTTAAAAAACTAATTTTTTAATTTTTAGTATACTTATTGGTTTGTTTCAAGTAAAAATTAAATCATTTGTAATTTTTCTATTCAATAATAAAATTTGTTTTTTTTTAAACAAGAATTGTCACCTTAACCAAGTTTATGTCTAGTTTTTTAAAATATTTAGATTTTTACCTTTTATGCATATTTTTTATTGATGTTGATGCATTTATAAAAAAAAAATATATATAATTTAAAGTTCACATAAATTTTAATAAAAATTATTAAACAACTTTTAAAATAAATTAAAAAAAAAATACCAAAAATTTTAGGATATATATAAAAAAAAAAATTTAATTAACAAAAAAAAATTATTTTTTACTATAAACAATATAACTTGATTATGAAATTAAAACTTGTTAAATTAAAACATGTTATTTACAACAAATCAATTATCATAAATTTTATTTAAGAAGTTTTCGACATTTGAAATAATTTTGTTGTTTTAATTTTATATAAACAATGAGTATAATTATTAGATTGCTTCAAAAACAAAATTTTCAAGTAATTTCTGAAAAAAATTTACAAAATATACTTAATTTAAATTTGACATAATTTTGTGTAAATATAATATTTATTTACTAATTCAATTACTATTTGATTTTTTTTTATTTTTGATATATTTTTTAAAAAATATTTAATAAAATTAAGCAAAAAAATTTAAAAAAAAAAATTAATAAATATTAAAAAAATGATGTAGAACACAAAATATATCACTAGTCCCTAAAACTTAAGTAAAGCTCTAACGTATCAAAATGCTAAGATGACATTAAGAATAGAAAGGGTACAGGTACTGCAGACCTTACCCTGTAATCCTAAGACCTTGTAAACCTGTCATAAAGCAAAAGAGTACTCGCTGAGGAGATCAGGAAAGACAAGTTGACGTCACTTAAAATATCTAAAGTAATGTAAACCTGATGAAAGTCTCCGTAAACCTATTACAACTTTAAAGGGACAACGATAGAGATGCAACTATCGAAAATCAACTAGTCAAGGTCCCTCATACTCTTTGGGTAGACGTAGAAAGGTTAGGCAACGTGTTAGTAAAGGTAACACAAAGAAAGTTCTGTAAAGGAAGACGAAGAGTTTAGGTCTATTCCGAGACGCAATAGATTTTTAAGCTCAGTTAGAATCTTGACTATATAGTAGCGAATGTGCGTTTGTATCTTCTTCTTAATTTAATAAAGATAGGGTTAAAACCCTCCATCTTGTTTTAAAAGTTATTTCAAAAAGTTAAGTATTAGCATACGCATCAAAAATAAATAAAAAAATGTTAAAAATAAAATTTCAAAATAATATTAAAAATTTATTTTTTCAAATTAATACTTGCATAATTATAAAATAGTTATAAAGATATAATTATAAAGAGTAAAATATATAAAAAATATAAATGATTTAAGTAATCAAGAATAATTAAAGTTATACAGATATTATAATAAAAATCAATAAAATAAAAAAAATAAATATTTCTTTATAAATAATAATGATTTTTTTATCCAATCAAAGATTGAGATGGATTTAAATAATTGTTTAATTGGCTAAAATTTAAACTTATGAAAACAAAATCCTTCAAAATTAACTTTTTATTTAAACAATGATTGAACACAAAATTCAATTTAAAAAAATTGTTGAAAAACTGGATTAGGTAAGTATCATATACAAACTTTTCACAATCAATGTCTAACTAATAAACAGACCATAAAATAAAAAATTTAATCTTTATCAATTATTGTTTATTATGTTTGAATAATAACGTTTATAATAATTAGATTTGCTTATGTTAATTGATCATCTTTTAAGATTATAGTATAAAATAAAAAAATTTAAGTGTTAATTTAATGAATTAAATTAAGTTAAAAATAATAATTTTAATAATTAAATTGAATCAAATAAGAATAAATAAAATTTAGGATTATTAAAAATTTAAAAAGTTTAATAAAAATTAATTTATTTTAAAAACATTTTTTAATTTAAAAATCTAAAAATATAAGTTTTAAAATAATTGTATTTTTTTTTTTACTTAACTATATTTATTAATTTTATTTTTAAAATTAAAATAACTTATTTTTAAATTAATTATTTTACTAAAAATTAAATTTTTTGAAATTATATTTAAAATAAAATAAAATTAATACTGAAAAACTTGAATTTATAATTTTTTATATTTTTAATAAAAATTTTAAAACATTAATAATTGTTGAGGTGTGAAAACTTTATGGTTATAATGGTAACATCTAAGTGTTAACCCTTTGGTATTTCACACATAAGCGCGATAAGTATGTCTTAAGTTCTCAGAGTTCAAACATAGAAGTAAAACTATGTTTGGTAAAGTTAGGCAGAAGGTCTGCACCTGTGTTAACTTAGACAACATAAAAGTATCTGAAAGGGTTTTCAGAGACACTACACGGCAGAATGTCTGAAGTGATCAGACTAGGGCCATGATGAAAAGACAGGGTATAAGAAGACGAGACACGGAGGACCTCGGTCTCTTTTAGTTGTTGAAATCTTTTGATTGACATACTCTATCATCTGAATTGTGTAGTTTGAATAATCTAAGAATTAGTTTCGAATACCTTTTGTGTTGTTCTAAGTGAAGCAGTGCGTTTTAGTGTGGTTTAATTTAAAATGGATTCCACGAACTCTTCACAGAGTAATAGTGAACCCCAACAATAATATTTTATTTCAATATCATCGTTTTATTTTATTGTAATTGTTTTTGCTATAAATAACAATAGATTAAACTTTAATAACTTGTATTTAATATTCCAAATATTTTTTTATAATTTATCAAATAACCTCTCTAACATCTTAAAATTACTTATTTCACCAAAAAGGATTAAATAAAATAAATAAATAATTTGTTATAATAATAAATGGCTTTTTTTTTTTTTGAAAAATAAATTTGATTTTTTTTCACAAAATTAAAAGCAATGATTGATCTTTTTTTTATCTACAGTCATTGACTTTAGTTTCAAATAATTTATTAAGAAATTTATTTAGTAAACCTGATGAAAACAAACTTAAAATATGTGTGACTAAGTATCATAAATATGTCACAATTTTTAATTATCTTATTTAGTGTCAAATAAATCTCAATTATCACAATAAATTGTTTGATTATTTTAATTTTGCATTAAAATAATTAAAATAATCAAACATGTAAATATTAAATAAATTAGATTAATCTTAAAAATTTTAGTTTAACTAAAAGCACAATAAAATTTTTTAATTTTTTATTATTAAAATAAAATATACAGTAATAAATTAAATATATTATTATATAAATCTATTTTTTATATCGTGTTTTTAATTTTTTATATTTAATTAAATTGAATTAATGTTTATTAAAGAACAATTAATGTACAAAAAAAATCTAAACAAACTATAATAATTTGATTAAAATAATGACAATTTTTTTTTGTTAATCATATGCAAAATAAAAAAAAATCATATTATTAAATATTTAACACATGCATAATAAATATTTATTTTTAATTATAATAGTCACGAAAATGAACAAAATAAACTTTTTAATTCATTGAACCAAAAAATCATAAAGATTCAGTAGGATCTCCATCTCTATTAAAATAAATAATAAATAAAAATATTAATTAATTTTAAAAATTGAATTTTAATTGCATAAATTTATTAATTATTAAATATTAAAAAAATATATATTTATTAATAATTTGTTTATATTTTTATAAATGTTTTAAATAAAAATTAGTTTAAAAAAATAATTATATGAAAATTTTAAATTAAACAAGTAAAATGTTATAATGTTTAGGCAATATTAATATTAAACATAAAAATAAATTGATAATATTAATATAACATATTATTTTTTTTTAATATATTCTTTTTATCCAATTAAATTTAAATTTTTTAAATTAAAATATTTATAAGTTTTTATTAAAAAAAAATTCAAATAAAAATATAAATAATCAAAAATAAATAAATTAAAAAGGATTTAAAATAATTTATATGTAAAATATTGGTTAAAAAGTGCAAACTTAACAAAGATGCTCTTTTATTAAAATTCAATACATACATATTTTTAGTTAAAAACATATTTAAAAAAAAATAAACGAATGACGTAAAATGTAGCAAACTTATAATGTAAAAAAATTATAAAGAAAAAAATGAATAAAATCTAAGAAATTGATGTGGTGAGCAAAACGAATAGTGAATGAATAAAGCAAGCAAGATGCTTAACTTTTTGATACACACGTGTACAAAACTGAATTTATAAATATATTTTAGTTTGTTGACATTTATGAATTTAGATAGGTGTATTTTAGGATATATTAATGCCGCTAGCATTTTGAAACTATTTAAGCATGACCAAAGAAAAAAAAATAATATAAAAATGATAACCACAAGGATATGCTACAAAAACACAATCAAATGTATTATCATCATAAGTGATTCAATCGCAACTTAATTCACAATTCAGCTATAAGCAACAGTAAAAAAAACAATTTTTTTACTCTTCTTTTTATTTTCATTTTGTTTGTTAATTTTCACGTCATCATATTTTTATCTTTTTTTCATTTTTTTTTTATCTGATTTTTGACTCTGAAAATTTGATTTCAAACTTTGTAAATTTGCAAATGCATCATGTTATAGAAAAAAGAGTGTCTTGTAAATGTATTTGTAGAGCATAACCATATATACCCAGCTGCACTTGACTGGTTTTTTGAATGACAAGATAAGCGCCGATAATGAATTGCATGGATGCCTGCAAAAAAATCACAAGTTTAGAAGATCATTATTGTCTGAGACTGTGAAAATGAACATTGAACAAACAAAAATTTACAATTGTGCCATCTCCATTGAGTTTGAAGTTGTAGTTAACTTGAACATATAATGTTTTTATTTGACATTGCATCCAAAAACCAGATTTTTTGTTTCCAAATCGAAACAAATAAAAGAACAATTAAATAAAACTAAAAGTATTGAATGAGTCTAAATGATGATTTAAAAAAAATATATAAAATGTATAAAAAAAAAAGAAGAAATAAACTGACAAAATAAGTCAGAATAAAAAAAATGCGAACAATGATACCAGACATCAAACAAACTAAGGCAAGTGATTGCGGCAAAAAATTAATAGAAATGCTTTGCCACATTGGCACCATTTTTAAAAAAAAGACATAAGAAATTTTTAAGGACAAATAGCCAATAAATATATCCTGTTTTTACCGCAATTATTTGTCTATTTTGTAATTTATATAATTATAACAAAAGCAAAACCCAATTGAACTTTTTTATTAATTTAATTAACTTGATGATCAAATATCAAATAAAAATTATATCAATTAAAAATCTTTGATTAAATCAATACTTAATGATTATGCATCAAAAAAAAAAAAAATTGAAAAGACTCTTAAAAAAGATAAACATTTGAAAAAAATAATCAGCATTTAGTTATTACTTACTCATCATGATAGGTTTGATTGAGCTCTCTTGCTCTTGCGCGTAATAATTTGATACTTCGACGATCTTCTCGATTTTTCCGATAAACCATCCAGATTATAAAGAATAACAAAATCAATAATAACACACACAGTGCTAACAATGACCAAGTAGCGTATTGAAAATCGGCATATTGTCGCAATGGGAAATACAAATTAGGAACTAAAGTGCTGGCCATTAATTTAGGAAAATGTTCTGACCAGAAGCTAAGAGTGCGCAAAGGGCGAAAGTTAAATTTATTTAAAGAAGCAAAACTTCGGTCGGAATTGATTTTTAAATAGTGCATATCCAAAGGTCGTTGAGATAAGAAATATTTTTCTGATGGTGATTGTTGTTGCATTGAAACAAATCGTTGGACAGCCATTGCTAAGCCATTTACCTGAGCAGCGTAATTCGGATCAATAGAAAAAAATAAGTAAAAAATATCTTCTGAATGTGTTGGACATTTTTGATATGTTTTAGCATTTAGCCAAAACTGACATTTCAAATTCATTTGTTCTATTTAACCAATAAAATAAAAAAATTTAAGTATTAACAATAAACGAATGAATAATTGGCAAAAAATAAATTAAAAGATTTTCCTTATCAAATAAAATTTTTTTTTTAAATATTAATAGTATAGTTCAAATTATAGTCAAACTAAAAAATACAATGTATATAAATAGTCTGAAAAAATACTTAAAATAAATAAATATTTTTTTTAATCTTTTATTATAGGATTCGATAAAAAAAATAAATCTGAAAATTTTTTCACTTACGCTTGTTTAGGCCGAATATGTAAAGATAGGCTTTATTAGCTGATTTACTATGTTCTTTAAGTAAACGATGAGCAGGACCATACTGAAGAAAATCTCCAGCCATCTGTAAAATGTTAGTCATAAGAAAAAATTTAGTAAATTGTTGTTTAAAATATGACTAAATTCGTTTTTTAAAAGTTTGCATTTTTAAACACATTTTTTTAAAAAATAATAAATTTACTATCAAAAGTTACAAATTTTCTTTGATTGCTGAGTAAACGTAAACTACTTATACAGTTTTTTTTGCATATTAATCATAATTTAATTTACTATTATTTGCAAATTTCTAATAAAAAATATTTTTTTATATTACATTTTTGATTTAATAAGTTACGATAGAAAGTCTATTTAAGATATTTAATTTAAAAAAAATAAAAAAATAACTTGCTTTTGAAATATTTTTTTTAAAACTAATTAAAATAAAAAATTGTTAATTTATTTAAAACTTAATTTAAAATAGTAATAATTTATATCTAATTTTCAATAATAAATTGTCTTTGGTAAGTTCTTAAATCTAAATAAAAAGAAAAAAATATTAATTTGAAACTATAATTAGAAGTAAATGTATTTAGTCATTAGTAAAACATTATTTGATTTGAATAAAGTATAATCAATGATTTTACTGTAATCATATTGAGTTGTTGAAGACCAATCAATTAGAAATTTACTTAATAAGAAGTAGTTGATAAGTCTTTTAAGATTATTTCAACTAACTAATATTTTAACAAACAATGAGTCAATAGTCAATAAACTTTTATAAATTTGACTGTTTTTTTACTTTATCATGTACAAATAAATCAATTGATTCATGTTGAAAAAAAACAATAAAAGTAACTAAATTATAATTTAAAAATATTTATAAATTTTTTTTTTACTATTTTAAATTTATTTTTTAATAAATAAGCAAATTATAATAAAAAAAAAAATTTAAATATCTATTTTTTTTAATATAAATTTAAAACTAAAAATTACTTACATTGGTCATGATATTGTAAGCATCTTTGTTAAACATTTGTTCAGCTTGAGAATAAACGGAATGTTTTTCTATATAATCAGCAAAATAGTGATTTACAATGTCTTCAGCTAAAGCTCCAAAATTCGAATCGGGTCTTAAATATGGTTCAATCAAAGAAATAACAAGTTCAGTATAATTTACCATTCTTTCTGAATCTAAAGTTGCTAATCGTAATTGTTCATTTATTTTGTGTAAATAATGCGTTCCTTCAAATTCGGTCAATAATACAATTAAAGGTATATCTCGTTGATAATCACCTGTAAACAATAAAAACAAAGTCAAAAATAATTTTTAAAACAAATAAAAGTTAAATTCTAATAATTACTTGTGATAAATTTGAACAAGCAAAAAATTAAAAATACATTTTAAATAAAACATTATTTTTAAAAATTAATTAAAAAAATAAAAAAATAAAATAATTAATAGATAATTTTTAAATAATTCAGAAGTTAGCTTGATTCAATAAAGCAAAACATCGTTAAAATTAAAATAAATATTAAAAAATCAATAAATTTTTTTTTTGCTTTTTTTTTGTAAATGATTTCATAATAAAAACGCTATAATTTTTATAAATCAAAATTAGAAATTGAACACCTGGTTTTTTGTTTGTCAACATCCGGTCTAAACTGATTTACATTTCCATCAATTCATCAAATAAAAATGTTACATTGTGCTTTAATTTTAGATTGCAAACGTAGCAAAAACGGGATAACTAATTGGTAATTATTATTAATGCCGGAAATTAAACAAAAGTAAAAATCATCAGTGAAAAATGACGATTAAAAATGGATTTAGCCAGTTAAAAAACATTAAAAGCAAGCAAAAAAAAAATGTTTGCATATTTACATATGTTTACAAAAGAAAAAAAAAACTTGATAATTAAAGTAGTTACTTGAAAATCATAAAAAAAAAAGATATAATAAAAAACTATTGAAAATTTAAAATAGTAAATATATAAAAAATTTGAAAAAAAAGATGAATTATTTTGAAAGTATTACTTTACAATCAAAATGATAAAAAAATACTTTTTTATTTTATGTGATCATTGAACTTATAAATCTAATTTATCAACATTCAATCATTGTTCAATCGTACCAATAATTTCAAATAAAATTAATAATTGCTCACAATTTAAACTAATTAAAATTGATAAATTGCATTCATTAAATTTTAAATTACTTCTAACTAAATAGTTTTAAATTTAACTTTTTCAAAAATTTTATTACACCTAAATTATTTTGAATATAAATTTTACCTTTTTCAAACAATTTTTCCGGATAGTTTTGAAACAATGGTGAAATTCGATTTCTATCCACAATTGGCCTAAAATCTAGTTGGGGTTCAATTTGCAGTTTGTACAAAGTGCTTTTGTGTAAACTTCTTTTCATAGCGGCTACTCCATCAATTAGTTCTAAAGTGGACTTTTCACGAAGACATCGCATTAAATTACTAGGGTTGAATTGATATGCTGAACAACCGATTTCTAAACAGAAAAGTTCAGTTGTGTAAGTCGGATAAGGATCAATGGCAAATGGACTAAAAAAAGTGCCCCCAGACAAAATTACACGGTGAAATAATGCTGTAATCATCAAACAGTCAATAGGCATTAAATAGAAGCAAAAAAAAACACAAAATCCGTTAAACGTTAATTTTATAATAAATAAGTTAAAAAAAAAAATATATAAAAAAAATAAATCAACAATAAAAATACCATCTTATTTGAAACAAGAATATAAAAAAAAAAATTTAAGGCCATATTTCTAGATGGCAATTGCTTACGTGCGTCATTCACATTTGTTAAAGTAGGGTTAGCAGTCATTAGTAAATTAGCTATAATAGCCCCAGAATCATGGCCCATTAATGTCACTTGTTCCGGTGCTCCATTAAAATAGCTAATTTCACTTTGAACCCATTTCAAAGCTAGTATAATATCATAAATGCCATAGTTGCCAGGCAAATGTTCATTGTCGAAACTAAGAAAACCTGACGAGTAAAGAGATGATATAAGATTAGTTAATAAAAGTTTCAACAGTAAAATCAAAAAAGATAAACAAATAAAAATTTCAAATCAATTAAATAGAATAAACATTATATATAAAAACAAAATTAAATAATTCTATTGTAAATTAATGCAAGCTAGGCATTTTATAGTATAATAGACTAAATTATATTAATTAGTAATACAATAAAAAAATAAAATTGTTATTTTTAACGCTTAACTAAATTATAGAAAAATTTTTATCAAAAATCAAATAATTCAGTATTGAAATTTTAGTCAAAATTTTGTTACTTTAACATCTAAAATCTTAAATATTTAATTAAATTTTAATACGTTTTTAGAAAAATTATATAAATAAGTACAAATTAACTAGCAAAATTAATTATTATTAAGATATTATTTCCAAATAATTTAAATGCAATATCTAATTTTTTTTATGCTAGGCCTATCTATTACATTATAAAGTTCATATAATATAGAAGATCATATAATTAGAATTGTGTAAAATAAGGTCACTAAACAATAAATTTTATAATTTACAACACTTATTTATGTAAAATAAGAATTAAATAAAAAAAGATGTTATTTTAAATAAAATATTGTAAAACACTACATATATCTTAAATAAAGTATATAAAATAATCGTTATTTTTTTAAAATAGTTACCTTAAGATTTTATATAAGATATATATATATATAGTATTAAACAAAATATTAATAAAAAAAAACAAAGCAAATTATAAATAAAAACTTTATATATAAACAATTTATAAATAAATATGTATAAATATACATTTTAAATTAAAAATATAACTTAAAATTAGTTTTATATATATATATATTTTTTTTTGATTATTAATACACTTTAATATTTAAACATGTATATTTATAATTGAAATAAAATTAAAAAAAGTTATATACTATAAATTTCTATAATAGATAAAAACAAAAAGTCAACTTGATCAAAATACATAATAATGCATTTTTTATAAATAATCTTAAAACAACAAAAAAAAAACAATTTAATTTACATTAGGCATTAAGGATATAAATAGGTCTAATTTAAAAACATTAATATTAATAAATATTTGTAAACTTTTACTATTAAAATACTTAAAATATATTTACTAAAAAGTAATTGCAAACAAAGTTAGATATTTTAGATAATAAAATATTTGTTTGTCAACAAAAAAAAAAAATAAATAAATTTACGTCTAATTTGAGTGAATTGAATAAATTGCTAAAAAAGTAGAATCTTTTTTAGATTTCACAACATTAATGGAAAAAAAGATAAAAATCTTAACCAGTATTATTTAAGTCACAATAATTATTGTACTGTTATAAGCTAATTTAATAATAAAATTTTTTATTATTAAGCATCTTGCATGTATAATATGAATTAGAATCGAAATAAATCAAAAGTACACGATTAAGAAGAAAAAATGAAAGCTATTGAATAAAAGCAATCATCCACAATAATCTCATCATGTTTATCCAGCATAATAAATTTCTGTTTTTGCCACAATTTCAAGGCTCTGATTAGAAAGCAAAATGGATGGTTGATGATAAGCAAAAGAATAATTAAAAAAAATAAAATGTTTAACCAATAACATAAACAATATTGTATAAATAATAAATTATTAGAATTAAAGTTTGTTTTAAAATAAGATTTATATCATAATCAATTGAATTTTACAATTGCTTGATGAACAAAAAGATTAAATAAAATAACAAATGTCACAAATAACTACATTCATTTAAAAGTATATAATTTAAAAATAAGTTTCAAAACCAAAATATTTGTGACAAATTTTACTAATTTAATATAGCAGCTGGTCAATTTGATTAAAATTATTTTATTTGCAAATGAAAAGTAAGTTTGGCTGAACAAACAATTTAACATCTATTTCAACTTTAAAATATTATAAATTCAAAAAATCTTTTCTTGTTTTAAGATAAATTTAATTCTTTGAAACATTTGATTAAAAATAAAATTAAATAAATAAATGAACATTTTTCAACAAATGAAATATTTGAATGAAACATTTAGAAACAAATTTTTTTAATTACTTTAGGTTATAAATCAGTTCAACAGTAAAAACAAAAAATTAAATTTAATATATTTTAATGCCAAAATGTAAAAATTTTAAATTAAATTTATTAATTTTAATCATGTTTTTAAATTTGAAATTTTTTAAATTTAACATTAAATCTAAACATTTTTAATGTGAAATTTTTTAATTATTTATATATAAAACTTACCAAATACTCCTAATCGATAATTAATTGATACAAGCACCATGTCTTTTTCTACTAATAGTTGAGGATTCGAAATATATTTAGATCCAACTTTAAATTCACCTCCATGTAAATAAACTAATACAGGCAATCTAATTCCAATTGTTCGGACCTAAAAAAAATGTTCAAAATAATTAAAATTTTTTAATTGATTGTTAATAATTCTAAACTTGTTGATTAAATATAAATTAAAACCTATAAATTAGAATAATTATAGATAATTAAAGAAATATATAAAAAAAATTTAATTTAAAATAAAATGCTAATAAAAATTTTTATAAAATCATATTAATTAAAAAAAATAAATAAAAAAATAAAATAACATGATAAAAAAAAATTAATTAAGAAAAAAAGGTAAATTCTAAAAAAAAAAATCTAATTTAAATAAAAATCAATTTTATTAATATTAAAATTCTTATTTATTCTTCTTTATTTATAAAATTACAGTATAATTTTGTTTAATTAAATAAAATCTTACATGACAGATTTTAATATTATAAAATAAAAATAAAAAATATTTTTACATAAGATGAAATTTTGATATAAAAGTCTATTAAATATAATCTATTAAATGTATAAAATTTTGAAAAACAACTTTTTATTTTATATAATTTATGTTTAAACTATTAGATAAAATAAGAAATTTATAGTATATCTAATAATTAATTAATTTTAATTCATATATCATTTTGAAATATTTGAAAACAAAAATTTTTTTTTAATTATTGAAAAACAAATTTTGTTAAACATAATATAATATAACAATTATAAATATTAATAAGTATCTTTTTTAAAATCAAATAATTAGCCTTAATAATAATAAAATCTAATATACTAAAACAAAGTTTAAATAAATAAAGAATTTTTAAAATTAATTAATTTAAAAAAATACTTTAAAAATAAATCTTTTTTAAACCATTGTAATTTTTAATAAATCAACATTTTTTTTAAAACAAAATAATAAATTAACAAAAAAAAAAATAAATAAAAATTTGAATATAAAACTATATTAATCATTTTTCATTTTAATTTAAGTAAAAATAATTATAAAAAAAAGTTAAAATTAAAACAAAAAATTTAATAAGAAAAATATAAAAATTAATAAAGATGATTGAATATAACTTACATCCGGTGTGTAAACATTTAAATAAAGGCAATCTTCAGATTCTGGAATATTGTCAAATAATTTAGCAAAATTGTAATTTAAAGGATCTTTGGTTTGAATGCATTTGACTTCTTGATTAGTGTTGATGTATTGTGAAAACAAGTTTATATCTCTAACATAAGGTTCTGGCATCTTTAAATAAAAAATAAAAAAAAAATATATAAGTTTTTCAAATAAATAAAATAGTCTAATTAGTTACTTTATTTAATAATTAAAACAATTTACTTACACTAAATCTATAATATCCAGTCGGCTTTTGTGCATAAGGAATACCAATAAACTGCCGGATAGAAGTTGTATGTGATTTACTTGGAGCATTGAACAAAGAACCTTGTACTATACCAATATCGGTTTTTACGATTAGTGAATTACGTAGAGTATAACCTGATAAATAATTTTTAGAAATGTATCCTGGTTGAGGATTTAACTTAGTTTGACATTTTACTACTTGCACCAATAGTATGGTTACAATACTTTTTATTATGAAATTCATTGCAACTAATTTTTTTTAAATAAAATTTATTCTACCTTAAACAAACTTTAATGAAAAAAAATGATAAAGCTTATTTTTTTTATATATTTCATCGGAATAAAAACTTTAAGCTTTTTGCACTCAAATCGTTATTTTTTAAAATTAAAAGTTAAAAAAAAAATTCACAAATTAAATTTGAAATTTCATTAGTATATTTAAATTAGCACAAATTTATTCAATTTGAACAATTAACTTTAATATTTGAAAATATTTAGATTTTTAATAAGATAATTCAAAAAAGTAATTTAAAATTGATTAATTTTTCTTATTATTTAGTTAACTTAAATATCTTATTGTATAAACTAACATAAACAAATTGATTCATAAAATTATATTGCTTTATAAAAAATTAAAAACTAAAAACTTGAAACATTAAACAAAAGTCAAATGAAAAAATAAGTTTAACCTAAAATAAAAATATTTAGATCAAAATAAATGGCTAATGTATTCACAAGCATAATTTATTTTTTCATTAATTCAATTTATTTCATATTTTTTCAGCTATATTACTATTTTACTGTGAAACTAGTAAGAAAAAGTCGAATTTACCTGCGCTTATAAGTTTAAACGCATCATTCACACATGCAAGCATAAAGTTAATTATACTAAAAATGCTTATTAAATATGATTATGGATCCGAGTAAAGTAAATATTTGCTGATGCAAGTCAATAGAGTCTGCTTTATATTTGATAAGGTCCAAGTTTGCAAATAACTGTGAAATTACAAAGCGATTACGATAATTACATACCATGTTCCAACCGGACAAACTTGTTTGACTAGCATTTAACTAATTTTAAACCAAGATCAAACCTCTGACAAACAAAAAAGATATATCAAAATTAAAACATATTTAAATGAATTTAACTTTAATGTGAATAGCGGAAGTTATAATGAAAAAGTTACAAATGATAATGATTTTTTAAACAATTTATCAATAATAAAGTTAAATTGCTTTACAATGATGAAATTGCCATAATCATTTTAATTATATTCAGGTATGCAAATTTTTTCTACAATCAGTGATTTAATTATACCGAATTTAATATGGGTGTGTATTTATATTACTAAATGTATATATATTTTGACATTTCATATTCTTTACTGATAACTAATTTTGCAAATTATGTTACATAAAAATGAAAATGAATTTGCTTTTACAAATACAATCCTAATAAACAGATTTCTTATTGATTTATCGCTAAACTAAATTAATTAATACAATCAAAATTCTGTTCTATCTCTTATAATTGTTGATGTAAGAGTTTTCAAAAATAATCTTTTACAATTACATAATTAAGTTGAAACTTTTTAAAAAAATTTCCTTTTTTTTAAAAGTAACAAAAAGATTTCGAATCAATAATTATAATTTAAATTTAAAGCATTAGAAAAAATATATATACTGAAGAAAGAATAAAAAGAATAATAGGCATATAAAATAATAAAAACAAAAAGATTTATATTTTAAATCAACTAATAATTTAAAATACTTAATTAAGGTATCTAACTAGCTCTACACATGTCATGTTCGTTGCTCAAGCTTCCATCAAAAGAATCACGATCTTCGCTATCACTTTGGTCATTTGGTGCACCAGATATATAATCAGCTGCCATAAACATTATATTCATGTGTTTATGTGTCATTCTTTTTTGATTAAAATTGGCAATTTTTCTGTATTTAGCATTTTTGTTCATAATACTTTTTAAATCTGCAGCTTTTTCCTATAAAAATAAAAACAATAAATTATTCTCATGAGATTTGTTCATTGAAAATTTACCTTAAATTTAGGAGCCCAAAGTTTAATAGTTTTATCTATTCCAGAAGTAGCAAGAAAACATGTGCTTGAGTGTGGTTGCACACAATTTACAATGTAATCACCACCTTTTAAAATTTTGATAATATTGGTAGTTTTTTTGTTCCAAATGAAAAAATTTCCATCATCTGATCCTCCAACAACATATTGCCCGTTGCTAATTAGAAAAATTAATTTTAAAATACTAAGAGCTAAAACAATTAAAAATTACCCTCCAAAAAAATTAGCTTCCATAATTTCAGTGCTGATGTTAAAATGGCCACAATATCTTTCCTTAAAATCATTAGCATCACTTCTCCACTTATCTTCTTTATCGCTATTTTTAAAATTTTTTAAAAACAAACTAAAATTTTCATCGTCTGAATCGTCTCCGCTACTATCCAAATATGAGTCATTATCATTAATTGAAAAATCTAGATCATCGTCTTGATCACTTTGGGGCGCTTCATCAGAATTTTCATTAAAAATATTGCTAAATTCATTCAGATTGAATCGGAAAGAACTCTGAATAAGCTCAGATGCACTACTATTTCCATTCATAGTTTTCAGCATATTTTTGGTTCTAATAGCATTAGCAATTTTAAATTCCAAATCTTTAAAGGCACGAACTCTGGTCTTTTTACTATAAAACTTTTTATAAAAATTTAAGCATTTTTGGGCATTATCAAAAAAACCCATGGCGTACAAACATTGAGCTAGACACAGGTGAGCTTTAAAATAACTACGGTCTAGATGTAAAGAAAAGTACAAATCTTTTATCGCACAATATAAATCTGATCGCCATTTTCTCTTCATGTAGGCCAAAGCTCTACCACTGTAAAAAACACAAACATTTGGCATTTTGCAAATAGATTCATTATAAACTTCTATTGCTTCAGCAAATTTATCCTGATTAAATAAATGTTCAGCTGTCTTCTTCATTGATTGCGCATTTTTTGGCAATTTGTCTTTATGAGTATATATTTTTAAATTATTATTTTTATTTTTATTTATGTTTTCTATTAACTTGATACTTTGATAATTTAATAATTTGTTTGTTTCTTCTATATCTATCGAGGTTTCTTTAAGCACATTTTCAACAGTTGTTTTAGTTTCATCATTTAACTCCTGTTTACATGCTTTGTCATTGATTATATCATTTAATTCAGCATTGTTTTTTCTTTTATTATTTTTAACTTTAACCACTTTTTCGATTGAACTAGAGCCAGGTTGAATATTATTACAAGGGTCTGTTTCTTCACTATCATCATTTCCAAATAAATCAATTAAATCTGAAGTAAAAAGTTTAGGCTTTGTTGTATTTAAAATATCAAATAAATAAATGTAATCTCCTCCAATATTTGCTAATAATTCGTCTCCTTTTGGTGAAAACGTTAGACCAGTACAATTAAATAAATTTAATCTTGTTTTATATTTTAAAGGTAAATTTCCAGGTGAAAAATATTTTACACAAGTGTCAGGCAAATTATCAAACAAAGCTTGATTGTCAGTGTTATCCATCGTTCTTATCATTCTTCTGTCATATAATCGAATAAATGGATCATTAGCCCCTATAGCTAAAAGTTCACTTTTAGCCGCATTAATGGAAATGGATGTAATTTTACTACTTAAACCACAATGTTGATTTAAATTAATTAATATATTTGACACTTTTTCTTTGCAAACATGGTTACACCTGGTATCATTTTGTAAAACCAATCCATCTTCACTAGCGGACCAAACAATACCTGGTTCGTTAGGGGCAACAGCAAGCTTTCTTACTTTATTTTTGTGACATTGACAATAAATCAATTGACGCTTGGCTACCAAATCATGAGTAATTATTCGATTATCAGCAGCACAACTTACGACTAAACTTTCATTACAAGGATCTAAAAATTTGATACTAGATATGTTTCCTTGATGATTTGAATGTAGTTGCGTTTTTTTTTGTTTAGTGAATGGATCCCAAAGAATTAGATTACAATCGTCTGAACCACTGCAAAGTAAACTAAAATAATTTTAAATTAGAAAGAAGGCACAAAAAAATAAATAAGAAACTTACTCTCCTCGGTAATTCCATTCAAGACAGTTAACACAGCCCTCGTGACCCTGAGAAAGAGAGAATTGAAATAGGAAAAGAAAAGCAGAAATGACAGCATACCTTAAGACAACCATAGATGCTAAGATGGCTGACAAGTTCATCGGTTGTTTGATATTCGTTTTTGAATTTCAAATTTACTCGATCATCGATTTGACGAAAGCTGTTCAAATGAAGCATTTTGGCTTTGTTGAAGTGAGAAATTAAATTAAAAAGGAAAAAATGTTGTCTTTCACTGGCAATCAGATAATTGAAGGCACAACTACGATGTATAGTGTTTAGGGTGCCTTTATGTTTTCCAGTCAAAACAACTCAGACTGACATAAATTACGCCGATCAGATTCAAACCAGGATAGTTGGCCTCTGACCTTGGCAGGTTAGCTTGGCTAGCAATTGAACTGACCAAACGATTGTTAAATTGATTACTGAATCGGTTGTTAAATTGATTAGCGAATCGGTTGTTAAATTGATTACTAAACATAAAGCCACTCTTTTAGACACACTCATGCAAAATGATGTAAACATTTGTTTTGAACGCAAATCAAAACAATCCGTAGGCATTTAAATTATAAGACCAGTTACTTGAGCGCCGCATTTTTTCGTTTTTCGAACGCGCCAAATTTGAACCGGAATCGGACAATGGCCCGATAGAAAGAACTTAAAACAGCAGCTTACTTGTACAATTTTTAAACCCTAAATTTAATTAAAATTAAATAAAATAATTGGCAATTGTACGAGAAACGTCTGCAACTGTATCAAAAACGCCTGCAACTGAATCACTATCTATTCCCACTTGACAATAACTTTGGGCATGGGGTTGCTGGTCACAGGTGTGTTGCGGTCAGATTCAGCCATGACTTCGTCCAAAGTGAAGGCCGGTCCTACAGGTGTGATAAATGCTGAAGGATTGTCCATGGGTGGCAGAAACAAAGACAACGAATTCAGGTCGGAAGACTGGTGTTGAGCTTGTTGCATTTGATTTAGATGCTGCTGAGTGACCAGTTGGTGCTGAAACGGAATCAGAACATGTTGTCCGGGATTGCCAGAATAATTAGTCTGTTGGGAACTGGTAGACTGGTTAAGAGCCGAAGAGTTTTCGGTTAAAGTAGAGTTCAGATTGGGATCTTTATTGGTGACGTGATAGATGGTAGGAGTAGAATAAGAGCCCGAGTGGTGAGTTGAATGCAAACTTTCGTTTAGGTGATGGTGATGGTGGATTAGACTCGAGCCCAAAAGATTGGCATTTGAACTATGAATCGGAATGCTAATAGGGTTGCCGTTTGAGTTCACTATTTGGCCCATGTTATTGTGAAATAAGTTGTGAGGACAAAACATCAGTCCATTACGATTGTGATACATCACACTGTTAGGATGAGCAGCCAGAGAGCTACTATTACCGTTGTGAAAGTGGTGATGAAAACCACTATTCAAATTTAAATTTGAAATTCGACCTGCTTCAGAAGTAGACATTATTTGATGATTGTCCAATTGAGACTGATAGTCAGCTTGAAGTTGAGAAGAGTTGGAGTTTTGAATGGCATGCAAACCTTGCAAATGTTGGTGCATGTTAGAGTGGACATTGGAGAGAACGTCAGTAGGCACATTGGTGTGGATGTTAGTGTGGATATTAGAATGGACATTGGAATGGACATTGGAATGGACATTGGAATGGACATTGGAATGGACATTGGAATGGACATTGGAGTGGACATTGGAATGTACACTGGAATGGATATTGGAATGGACATTGGAATGGATATTGGATTGGACGTTGGAATGAACGTTAGAATGGATGTTGGAATGGGCGTTGGAATGGATGTTAGAATGAATGTTAGAATGAGTATTGGATTGGGTATTGGAATGAGAAGTGGAATGAGAAGTGGAATGGGCACCATGATGAGTACTATGATGGGCGCTGGAACAAACATCGGAATGTGTATTTAAATGCACATTTGCATGTAGATTTGAGCAGACATTCTGTCCGTTTGCATTATTATGAACAGAATCATTTGAATACACATTTGCATTTGAGACTATTTGATTTGCACAGTGTTGTCTTACCACATTTCTTCTTGAACTAATCTTCTGGAAAAATTTCTTTTTCCGGTCTGCTTTTCTTTGTCTTGCCTCTAACGGACTGTAATAGTAACCTATTTAAATATCAATAAAAATAAATTAATGGACACAAGAACAAAAACAAACCTGGATATTTCTGCATATGTTTGGCGTAAGCTTCATCGGCCAAACGGTGGAAATGTGACTTTTCATCAACTTTCATCTTACGCCACTCATCACCTAATATTTTACTTATTTGTTTGTTCGTGTACTGAGGAAACTGAGTGGCCAACAGCTTACGATTTTGCTGACCAAATATCATAAAAGCATTGGGTGGACGAGGTATACGTTTTTCAAGGTCAGTAGATACACATTGATTACTTTGAGCGCAATCCATTTGGCTAGAGCTATTAGTGTTTTGAGAGCAAGGTGAACAAGGATATTCAACGGACACTTCCTGTTCCATTGTCCATTGACTGTATGGCAAACTGGTTCCATTTGCAACTAATTCCTCTTCAGAACAAATTTTGGCCTGAGCCACTTCTGTTGCCGGAAGCAAATCTTCACAAATGTTTGGCTCCATATTGGAATTGAGATCTGTCGATGGCAAACCTCGGTCTAACCCATGATCAGGCAATTCATATTCTACACCAGAAGGTACCAAACCCATACATTGACTAGTCTGGAAGTCATGCTCAGAATGTAAACTATACATAATTCTACAGCTATCATCATTTACCACTTGTAACGGAACTTGTTTTTCATCTATGATCTGGATGGGCAAATGTAGCAAACCTTCACTAGTTGGCGTAATTCCATCTTCTGAAATGTTAGATGACTGATTGGAGTGCTGTGGTGAACAGGATGAATATTGGGAATGAGACAAAGGTGATGAATCCAATGTTCTTTCACTACATATTGGTCTGTGCAAGCTACTATTATCTTGTAACATTTTATAACTTTCTAATTTAGTTTTTTCACTTGTTGCTCTTTTTTGTTCTTCTTAATTAAAACTTCTTCCTTATTTTATTTCAATAATTGACAATTATTAAATAATAAGATTTCTTTTAATATCTTTAAATAAAATTAAAAAAAAGTTATTTTTAAAAAAGTTTAATTTTAAATATTTTAAATGATTCTGCTTTTGTCTATAGATTCTTTCTTATTTACCTTGAGATGAAACTCTACTTTTTGACTTTTTTAAATTTGTTCAATTTAAATACTTAAAATTTATTTCATACTTAAAAATAAACTGTACTTATTTAAAATTAACTTTTTTTTTATTTTAAGCTAAATATATAAATAAAAATATAAATTATAAGTATAATTAAAAATATAAATGTAAGTTACTAACTTAAATTTTAAACACTTTAATAGTTCAATTTTATGTCTGGCGGAAGTTATATTGAAAACTTTTTTAATACCAACAGTACATCTATAAATTGAAAGTTTACAACCGATTCGAAACTGGTCACTATTGTTTTTAATAATTATTTCTCAACTTAAAATCTTAGCTCTAATTGCCTAATATAAATGTTCAAAAAACCTTATTTATATAGACAAAAGTAATGGATGAACTTAGTCTATTCACATTTGGATGGGTGTGTGTATAAATTTTTGATTCTAGCCAATGTTAACGTTTTAGAAAAGTAAAATAGGCAGGTCCTGGCTAAAACAAAATAAGAAGACTATATTTAAGAGCAGCTTTGGGTTCAAAAAGTCTAATTTGCATGAATTATATATATGTGATATTAAAAAAAAATTAATATTACTAAGCACCTTTTAATGATAATTTGTTTAGTGACAAATTCGACATTTGGAAAGAAGTTACAAAATTAGAAGTTTTGGTAAAAATTAAAAAAATGAAAATTAAACTATTTCAAAAATACTATTGTTTATTTTATGAAAATTTTTCATGTTTTTTGTTAAATATGATCTAAAATAACGGATCAATGTAAAAAAATTGAAAATTTTGTGTCTAAAATATTAATTTAAAGTTGACTGTATCAAAGTCAAGTTGACTGTATTATGTATTTTTACATTAGCTCGTGCACGGTATAGTGCAAGGTGAAGTAAAATAAACAAATAAAAATAAATTGAAATTATCCTAATAGGACAAATTTTCAACCAAAACGTGTGAAACTAACATTACTGCGTTAGACATTTTTTTAGGCATAATTCACCATTGAATTTATAAATTAAGCCTATATATTTTTTCTTAATTAGGATACTTTACTCTGGTCAATCTTTTTATTATTGTTCAAAGGTTCTAAACCGGTTTAATAAACACAACAAACTATATAAACTCAATTTTATAGGGCTATAGTTATTTAATCCTATAAACTGATTGCACTTTAATTGTAAGTTACTATTAGAGATAACAGAGATAAATAAGCAGTACGGAAAACACCTAGTTTACATTTAATATCATCTTTATTTTTATTTTTCTCACTTTGTTTTATTTGTTTTCGCAAAAACTTGATTTTTAAGTTTGCCTATTAGGCAAGGTTTAATTAATAAAATCTTAATTAAATAAAAACATCTTGCATTGAATCTATTGCAACCAACGGTTTAGGGTAATTTTTACCATTTACATGTGGAATAGATTTTTCAAAGATTTATAAACAAATAAATGTTTGGTATTTTTATTTGGGATGCTTGTAGATAAATTTCACATCTGGCAACATCCACACATTTTAAAACAGAAGTTTGGTATTTGCACACATGGCTAATGCAAATGCATTTGTATGCACCCATTTAATTTAAATTAGACAAATAAGTTTGAATTTTATCGTTTAAATTCAGTTTTTTGTTTTTCAGTTTTTTTAGTTTTATATTTCAGTTAAAACACGTTTTTTTTTATTAATTGCACAACAATAAGATTGCATTATTTTATTCAAATTAATTTCATTATGAATGTTAAATTGATCTAATTTAATTGCATTGCTCAAATGCTACATTAAAATTGAATTAATGGGCACCTTTTTCAATAGTTCTGACCAATGGCATTTCCAATGAAAATGAATAATTTTTTTGCCTAGACTTCTTAAGTGATCCAAGTTGATGATCAAGAATATTAATTTACAATAAATTTGAGGTGAAAGCAAATTGCAATGTGAAAAAAGTAATTTAACAAATTAACTCTAAATATATGAAATATAACATAAATTATCTAATTAAACAAGTTTGTCAATAAATTGAATAAGTGAATAAACTTTTTGCCATTTTGAGCCTAAATTCGGCATACTTTATAATTAATTAAACAAACTATGAGATGAATTTATTGATTTTTGCTTTTAGATTTGCTTTTTTTGGTCCATGCGTTTATTAAAGCATATGAAAAAGTGAGCTCAGCAATATGTAATTGAAAAGCGATGAATAAGAAGCCATACCAGAGCAGAGCTACTGGCAATCCCTGCCATGTTTCGCTAACTTGTTTTAAATCCCTAGTAATGTAGTAGTTTTTAACATCTGTAAAATAGGCACAGAAGGCAAAGATAGTAGGCATTAATGAGAAAGAGATTAGCATGGCCACATAGATTTTCATGAGATTAAACGAGTTTTTTAGCATGGCCTTTTTGGCTAGAATAGCAAAGATGATGGAGATGGTCCAGACGTATTCCCACAACTTGGGCTTAGGTATATACAATTCTTGCAATGCAAGAATGAAGATGTCCATTCTGTCGAGAATGTTGTCCATGAGTTTAATGGCCATCATTACGAAAAGAAGGGAGTGCAAGACTAGACAATTGGACAGCCTGGATTTGTTGAGTACACTGAAAAAGTAGAAGTCAGTTTAATCCGAAATAAATAAAAATAATAAAATTAAGAAAAACAACCTAATTTGGTAGTGAGACGCGACAGTTTGTCGGTGCATGTAGTCATTGCCGTCGGTTCCCCCAACGACCGGACCTCTCGAAGACATGGTGGTTGACAAAGTGGACCGACCACTGATTCGACTAAATTAAATTAAATTAATTATCCTGATTTAATTGGTTTATCGGTGTTTAGGGTGATGAGTTGTATGATTAAATTTTGATGGGAGAGAGCCTGCTAAGAGAAAAGTGTTTACATGTAAACTTTCCAAAAGTCATTTTTAAAGCCGAGCAACGGCGTCCCAAAACGGCTAAGCCGATAATAAATATAAAGTTTAAAATATTCAGAGTAAACAAAAAATATCATTGTGTGGTTGAGCTGGGCTCAGTAAATCATAGGCTTGTTTCTTTCTTTAATTTACTTGATTTCGGCAGTTTTTAATTATGGTTTTATCAATTATGCTTGCAAATGTTGCGACAATGTTTACGTTAGCTGTCTATTTTCGTGCTTAACCTTGTCTACAATTTCGTCTTCAACAGTAATGTATAAGAAAGCAGAACCTTTTTCTCAACGAGTCCAAGTCAAGTTATAATTTAAAATGGCCATGTACAATAACTCTAACCAAAACAAAGTCGACTTTCTCGAGCAAACCAAGGCTGCCAGACAGGAAAGATTGAAAGAAAAACAGATTAATAATGCTGCCACGACCCTGCAGGTAACAATTTTCCAACGTTATTTACTTTGCTAATTCTCTTCCTAAGGCCTTTGTCAGAGCATTTTTGACCAGAAGAAGATTCAGACATGGTTTCATCAAACAGTTCAATCAGTGGTTCAACCAAATCGACTTCGAAAACAATCTTATGCCCAGTAACGCCATTGACAGTTTCAAAGTACTAAAGTCGTTTCTATTTGTTTTCAACCCCGTCAAAGACAAGTTGTATTTTGAAAAGATGTGCAAATATATCATCACTTCAATGTACATTGAGAAAAGCTTAATCAAAAGGTAAGTCGAACGGTCTCTGTTTGCGACCAAATTTCAATACTGCCTTTTTTTCAGAGATATCAAAGCTGATTACATAAGTGTGGCTTTGGACAACAAATACACTGTTTCTTGGTTATATCAGGTTAAAAAAATACTTGTCCAATGCTTGAAATATTTAAAAGAATTGCGTCCTGAACTAGCAGATCAACAAACTGCTATGACATTATACCTAAGTGTTTTAATTAATTTCACATCATGTTCTACTTGGAGTATTTTTAATGAAACTCACGGACAAAATTACAAACCAGTATTACCTATAATGACCAAAATGTGCACAAATATACTTAATTATTTAACCAACAAAAATTATTATGTTTGTCTCAATGAACTCTTAATGAACACTTTATGCAAAAACAGAATAATTTTGAAAAAACCTGCATTATCAGCCATCTTAACATTATCAACTAGACCATTAATTAATAATGATTTTAGTGACGAATCTATTCAATCATTTTGTACGTATATTTTATCGATTCCTGCTTTAATTCTTCATTCACTTGCTATTTCAAAAGAGTGCACTAACGTTTTGAACAAAAACTTATTAGAAAAATGTATTAATTATTTGTGTAATGAAGCGAATTTAAAAATCATATTAGATAAAATTGAAGTTAGCTACACAATATGCCTTCTTGCGAATGTCATACATCTGTCTTATTTAAATATTGATTATTTAAGAGAAAATGAAAGTATTTTTTTCAGTTTTATTCACTTAATGAAATTAACTTTTGTCAATTGTGAAACTTTTGTTGTAAGTAAACAAAGTAGCTTAACCCACTGGCATCCTATACTTGGATGGTTTTCCCAAAAAATTGACCAAAGGTAAAAAAAAAAATTTTATAAATTTTAAACATAAAAGTTTAATTTTTTTTTTTTTATTAGACTCCATGATTCACTTAATAATGTTAAAAAACAATTGCAGTATTTGTGGAATTATGAAATGATTGAATTAATGTTTAAAGAATTAAGTAAAATTAATTTAAATAGAAGAATTAGCGACAACTGTTCAAATTCAAAATATAAATTATATATTAATCAGGATAATAGCAACGGAATACTGTCAACAAATTTTTTTAAGAAAGCCTTAGATTTAATGGCAAAATCAAATTCTGACTCATCTTCACTAACAAATAGTTCAATAATTAGCATTAATAACAATTTAAAAAAAGTTATGACAAAAGAAGTTAATAAAATTTGTCTAATAAGTTCCACTTATGTTGTTATATTGAAGACATTGACTCAATTAAGATTAGAAATTTTAACTGGCTTATGTTATCAAGATCTTGTTTTGCCTAAACTTTGGAAATTGATTTGTTCTTTAAGTAATAAAAATGGGCTTAATTTTTTTTTAGACAGTTTAGAGGTAAATCCTAAAGCTGACACTTGCGAATTTCAATTACTAATTTTGTTTTGTGATTGTTCAACTCATCTTATTACGTAAGTAATCTAAAAAAAAAACCTGTGTACTAAACTTTATTTTTAGTATTTTAGACGACAAAGAATTGTATGAAGAACAAAAACCTTTTCTTTTAGATGATTTATTATCTATCTCAACATTTTTAAATCATTTTATGTTTAGAATAATTTACCATAAACAAGCCGATATAAAAATTTCTCAAAATATGAGCCAATTAATGTCATCTGTTCATACTCTTTTAATTTTGTTATACAAAAGAGATTGTCGTCGGGAATTTGCACCCAAAGATCATTGGTTGATTAAAGATTTAAAAGTTTCAAACTTTTTAAAAGATTTAGATAATAATAAAAAATATGCTCAACTCATTTTAAACAAAATACCACATATCATTCCACACAAAGATCGAATCATGTTGTTTAGGAAAAATGTAGCGAATGAAAAATCCGTTCTTGGTCTTACTGAATCTGCTTGTGCCGCCACTCATTCAACTTTAGTTACAATTCATAGATCTAGAATTTTAGAAGATGGTTACCAGCAACTAAACAAGTTACAAACACAAGCTTTAAAAGGAGTGATTCGAGTGAAATTTGTAAACGAACAAGGTTTAGATGAAGCCGGAATTGATCAAGATGGAGTTTTTAAAGAATTTCTCGAAGAAACAATGAAAAAAATGTTTGATCCTAGTTTGAATTTATTTTCTGTGACTTCTGAACAGCGGTTATATCCATCATCTACTTCAAACATGCACGAAAATCACTTAAGTTTGTTTGAATTTGTTGGAAAAATGTTGGGAAAAGCTGTTTATGAAGGCATAGTGATTGATGCTCCATTCGCATCTTTTTTCTTGAATCAATTACTTGAAACTCAAACAGCACCAAATTGTTCAAATTCCAATCATCCTAATTTATTATATTCTTCTATAGACCTATTGCCTTCATTAGATGCTGAACTTTACAAATCTTTAACTTATATTAAACACTATAACGGAGATGTAGCAGATTTTAATTTGACATTTTCAATGAACGAAGATCGTTTAGGTCAATTAGTGACTTTTGAACTAGTTCCCGGAGGCAAATCAATTAACGTAACCAAAGAAAATAGAATAGCTTACATTCATTTAATGGCTCATTTCCGCATGCATAAACAAATCGACGAACAATGTAACGCATTTGTTAGAGGTTTTCGAAGCATAATTACACCCGATTGGCTTACTATGTTTAGTACACCTGAATTACAGAGATTGATTTCTGGCGATAATACACCAATAGATTTGGCAGATTTGAGAAAAAACACTAAATATTATGGAGGTTTCCACAATAATCATAGATTGATTTGCTGGTTTTGGGATATTTTACAAACTGACTTTTCAAATGAAGAGTTGGGTTTATTTCTTAAATTTGTTACTAGTTGTTCCAAACCTCCTTTATTGGGATTCGCGCATTTACAGCCACCATTTACCATTCGGTGTGTGGAGGTAGGCGAAGACATAGATGTTGGAGACACCATTGGCTCAGTAGTCAGAGGTTTTTTCACAATAACTGCAAATCGGAGGACAGGCAACGGGCGAAGAAATGATGCTTTAAGATTGCCAACCTCTTCTACATGTTTTAACTTGCTTAAACTACCAAATTATCAGAAAAAATCAACTTTAAGAGAAAAACTACGCTACGCAATCAATAGTAACACTGGCTTTGAATTATCTTAATGCACTAATTTGTAAATACACAATTTAGATTTGAAAACGAAAGATTTAACTTATTTTTGATATTAATTAAGTGTGTTGAAAAGAAAATATCAGCCCACTTATTTTTATGTTATAATACGTTTTAAGCGGTTAAATATAATAAATATAATAGATTAAATAAAACTTTTATGACTCGGTTTCCGATAGTGTCAGGATGGCCGAGCGGTCCAAGGCGCCAGACTCAAGCTGTCACAAGCTTAGCTTTGAATTAAGCTTCAATAAACCATGGGCCTTCTGGTCCGTGAATACGGGCGTGGGTTCGAATCCCACTTCTGACACATTGTGATTATTTTTACTCGTTTTAAACCAAATCACACAAATTACGCTTGCTTATGTTTTTAAATTATCCAATACAAACATTTAATTAAACAAATTTTTATGTTTTTCAAATTCTTTATTCAATTTAAATATACATATACCAAATTAGGCTGACTTTTTTTGGTTTTTAGCCACTTCTCTCAAGAGAATATTAGCTAATGTGTTTTTGTTATGGACATATCTTTGCTTAAAACTTGGCATTGGTGGAAAAGGATTACCTAGCATTTGTAAATAAAATTTGTAATTTTGAATTTGCATTTTAAACTCATTTTTTTTAACTACCTTTTAGTTCTAGAACTCCTAATGTGGGTAAATTGTGAAGCCTTACATTGAGTTCTTCTTTGCTTTTTAAAATGTTTTCATAAATTTGGCCGATCCGATAAAGTTGAGTAAAAGATTCCCTGTATTCTAAGTATCTTGGCACTAATACTTTGAACAATTTGTGAATCAGTTGTTTTTCCTTAAAATTTATAAACTAAAATTAAATTTTAATTTAACAAAGACAAACTTACTTTTAACCAAAAATCTGCCAATTCCATTGTGGCTATATGACAATCTCCATAACGAATTGCTTCCGTAATTAATCTTTCTGTGTAACCTTGCAATTCCTGTGCCCTATGATATGGCAATTCAATTCTTTCTAATTTGATTAAATTTGTTAAATTGTGGCTTAGCAATTCTAGTCTCGCATCATTTCCTTTTTTATAAAGGTGATTGAAATTTTTAGCCTTTTGTTTTACTATTACATTAGATGGAAGTTTTGGAATCGACTTTTTGTTTGGTGTTGTCAAGGGTGGCACTTTAAAAAATCTTAAATATTGTGGAATTTGCCTACTCATTATTAATAAATTTTATTATTTATTTATAATTAAACAAACAGTTAATAAATTATAAACTTGAAATAAAAAAACTAAATAAAATTAGGTAATTCACATGGACAAACTTGTTTGTTTACATACACTTAAGGGACTTTAAAAAAAAAAAATCTTTTAAAATATTTATTCAATGTCAATAATAGGTCAAGTTTTTTAATTTGGACAAATTAAACTAAATTGTGATGCATGAAAATGACTTTTGAAAAAAAAAAATTTAATAACTTTGATTAGCTTTAAAGTTGAAATTGAATTAAATTAAATAAAATATTAATTATAAACTTAGTAAAAAGTCCCTGGTTGAGAAGCATGCTTATAAACACATGTAATTTAAAAGTTTAATTTAAATTAATTTAACAATGTCTGCTGCGTCAAACTTCTTGAATTTAATTTTAGACACTGATGCCGGTCTTAAAACCAAAAATGACTATTTAGAATATGCAAGCAAATTTGAGTACTTTGCATCTTTGGTAAATATGCTTTTGTTTTAAACTAAGTAAGCAAATTTTTTAATTATTCTTTAAACAACAAAAAGGATTCAAAAAGTGTGGAAAATATTAAAACAAAAATATCTTTATTATTTTCTCATCACGATAAAAGGTAATTATCTAGTCAGACTTTTTTAGATCGTAACTTATGTATTTTAAAAAATTAACAGATATGAAGGATTTTTATTTTTGCACTCATATCTTTCCGAATGCAAATTGTATTTAACAAACGAAGAATCTGTTACTTGGGCAACTTATTGTCTTCAATCACTTTCAGTAAATAGCCACACTTACTTTGTTTAATTTATAGTTAAAATATGTGCATATTTTTTTTAGAGTAAAAATGTGGTTGAACGCATTTATGCATGTAAATGTTTATATGTCATATTTATGGCAGCTGAAGTTTTTGCTGAAATTCATCGTATGCTGTCTGGTACTATTGTTCCCCATTACATAGAAAGTTTGACTAAATTAAAACTGGAAAATTTTGATTCAAAATCTTTGTTTGAATTGTCGCAAACATTGGAATTATGTTTAAAAGTGTTCCGAGGTCCTTGCATTTCCAGAAAACAAACAATCCAAAACTTTATTCTTAAAAATGCAACTCAACTAAGCAAAGACAATTTGTTTTATTTTTCCAAATCATTTGCTCTTTTAGGATTTGCTAACAGTAACAAGCAAGTTCTCGATTTGACCACTTGGAATGAATATTTTACATTAGTACTTTATAATGTGCATTCATTACTTAATGAACACTATTTTCAAAGTCAAAGAAATACTACAACTTTATTTTCTGCCCATATTGATTCTCAACTATGGTTTGATCAAAAAGATCGAAGTCAAGCGACCAATATCTTAGAATTTGCCAAGAATGTTGAATTTTTATTGTTAGTTTGTGAACATATGCTTAACGAAGAATATGATGGTTACATTAAAATACCTGTCAACACAGTATTTCATGTTTTAAATCAAATACTTTTGTTTAAATTGTCAAGCTTGAAAACTACTGCAAATATAGAAGAAATGTTTTTGGCAACTGTAACACCTACTCTTTTTATTTCAGCTTTTGGCTTATTAAAACAAATGATGCAAACATGTAAAACCAATCTTTCATTGCAAATCTCAACTATAAGTCGAATATTTTTAAATATATTAGAAGAAACTAAACCAATTAATGAAGAAATCAAATTTATACAAATTCGGACACATTGCTATGATTCCATGCATTATTGGTTTGTCAATATTGGTCCACAATTAGCCAGTTTTATTCAACAAGAATGGATAGATAAATTTTTATTATTTTTTAAAAAAGATATTCAATTAAACAAAGCTAAATTGCAATTAACTAATATTAAAAAATCTAAAGAGGAAAAATTTAATAATACTAAATTTTCTAATACAAATGATTTAATTTTAAAAACGGATTTTTCACTTTGGATTAATTTGACAAAAGCAATGAATTCTTTTGTAGTTTATTTTAGCCATTATTTAGATATTTGTGCTTTAAATAATTTTGCAGTTTACATATTGAACATACTCTATGATCTTTATAAATTTAAATTAGTTTCAAAAACATCTTATCTTTGTGATGTAAAAGTTAGGAAAAATATATTAAATATATTAAGGACATTAATAATTGCTGCTTCAAATACTTCGGCTTTAAATAGTGGTATCTCTTTATTCAATATTGTTTTAAGATGTGAAAATTGTCCAGAATTACAATTATTTGCAAGGGAAACGCTCGTTGTTTTTAAGTGTCCAAGAAACGCTATTACTTATTCTGAAGCATTTAACTTTGCAAACGGTTTTCATTCAATTGAAATCAAGTCAACTTGCAAAGAAGATACTCATGAAGAATATTATAAAGGTTTATTTGAAAGAGAACGTCATCTTAGAAATAGTAGATTTAGTAATAATCTTTCAAGTTTTCTTCCAAAACCATTACCTAGAGATTCTGATGAGGATGATGATAATGATGAAAAACTATATCAATTAAAAGATGATAAGATGGATTTAAAATTAAAAAAATATAAAGAAATTATTAATGAAAAAATAGATGATGAAATTAATGAACTTGTAAATTGTGATGAAGATGAAAAAAAAAATAATGAAAATGCTAATTTAAATTCATCAGTTGAAAATTCAACCTTAAATAAATTATCTGAATTTAATTTGAACAAGGAAGAAGTTGATAAAAGTATTATTAAAACAGAAAAAGATATATTGTTAGAAAAAAACCAAATTGAAATGCCACAGCAATCTTCTCAACCGCTAACTCCATTAAGACTAACTAGGAGCAGAACTAAAAATTTAACATTGTCCCAAAATTTTTTGAATGAAGACCAAAATTTAAAACAAGAAAAATCAGATTTAAAAAACAAACAAAATTCCGGTGTCGAAAATCACAATTTAATTTCTCCTAAAAAATTTAAAGGTGAAGATGAAAATTCGAATGATTCTTGTAATGTGGACGATATTTTAGATACTTTTGTTGATAAGCAAATTTAGAAAGTAAAACAATATAAAATTAATTAAAATACGTTTTTATTAAATTGTTAATTTTTTTTAAACATTAATAAAAAATAATTGTTTTTTGTCACAACCTGTAAGGTTTTAAAAGTCGATTATCGACAATGATAAAATTTGTAAATATTTAACAAAAATAATTTAAAGTGCTTAAAAGCAATTAAAAAGTTAAATGACAATTGTGTAAAGTTGAAAGATGCAAAATTAAGTAGATTTTTCCAAGCATTGGTCCAATTTAGCCACTAAATAAGCTCAAAATATACAAAAAAGAATTAAATGCAAAATAACTGAAGGAATGTGCAATTAAGTGCTTCCAAACTCGGCCATCCACTTTTCATATTTTGCTAAATCTTCAGCACTGACGGATTTGTTAACTTTTCTCACAGCTTCCTGAAAATCTTCAGCAGAAACTGGCAATTCTAGCTCTTCCTTGCTAAGAGCTCTAATCTCTTCACAACTTAGACCAGCTATTTTTCTTCTCATGGCCATCATGGAAGCATCTCTACAAACATTAGTTATATCAGCTCCACTGTATCCTTCCAAACTGTTTGCGATTTCAGTTAAATTGCAATTTTCCCTGATTTCGACTTCTCTTAAATTTAATTTCAGCAATTCTTCTCTGCCTTTGGCAGATGGCAAAGGTATATATATTCGCTTTTCCAATCTTCTTCTCAAAGCTTCATCAATGTCCCAAGGAAAATTGGTGGCAGCAAGCACCATGACTACTTTGCTAGGATCTGGTGTTGAAACTGAATTGGATCCACTATTTACAGTGTTTGTAATACCGTCCATTTGAACAAGAAGTTCAGATTTAACCCTGCGAGAAGCTTCATGTTCTGAATCAGAGCCTCTTTTAGAGCAAAGAGAGTCAATCTCATCAATAAAGATGGTGGATGGAGCATAAAATCTGGCCATTTCAAACAGTAGTCTGACCAATTTTTCCGACTCTCCTCGATACTTTGAACTTAGTGTAGAGCTAGACACATTAAAAAAAGTCGTACCACATTCAGTTGCAACTGCTTTAGCTAACAAGGTTTTGCCTGTTCCTGGTGGTCCTACCATTAAGACACCTTTCCACGGCCTGCGTATTCCTTTAAAAAACTCTGGCAACAACATTGGCAATACTACGGCCTCCTCCAATAACCGTTTGGCTTCTTTAAGATCGGCAATGTCAGACCATTTCACATTAGGTTGTTTTTGCAATATATCACGTTCTAGAGTTTCAACCAATTCTGCATCCGGTCCATGTACCTCAAACTTGCGTTCCTCTTTCTCTTCCGGTATAGCTGATTTTTTCCTGTTATTGTTTGTATTTCCATTCAAATTATTGGTCGAATTCGCATTTGACCTTGCATCTTTTTTGCTTTTGTTATTGGTTGATTTGGTAAAATTTACGTTTCTAACATTTTTGAAATTGTTGTTGTTGCGAACACTGTTTTTGCAATTTCCTTTTGCAATAGGTATATTCATCTCGTTTTGAACGTTATTGGATCGCTTGCTTGCCATCCAAATGGTGTCACAATCTAACAGATCGTTGGAATGTTGGTTATTTATGGCATTAATTGCATTATTCTGAAATCCTAAAAGACAAGTTTTGGTTAAACATGTAAACATTAAAAATAAACTAATAAAATGCTTACCAATTGAACTGAAATTTGCATTTAAGCCTGTAAATTTAAGAGAATCTTTAGCAATTTGAATTAGGTTCTCACAGCTTTTTAAATGATTGTATTCTATCGCTATCATCTGTTGAATCTAGAAATAAAAACAGTTAGATAGAAGGTGGAAAAATGTTGATAATCAATTACATCTTGCCAGCGTTTTTTTCTGATAGGATTACTAATCGTCATTAAAATGTTGTGAATCTGTTGAACAGCAGTTTGGTAGTAAACCTGAGATAATTCATACTGTCCAAGTTTGCCAAAATCTCGGGCAGATTTAACAGTTTGCTTAATGTCTGAAACGTTGATATTCATATTGGTAAGTATGTTGTTTGATTATTTGTTCGGCAAACGGTTTATTCAGCTGTTTTCAATGTTTTTGCACTTTTTCCTACTCGTTTTGACTTGAATCACTGTTGAGAAGGTAAGGATAAAAAGAGAAAAGTTGAGTGCATCTATTTAAGACGGTGTTTAAAAGAGAGGAACGCATAGAATGAATACATAAAACAACTGAGTGGAAAAGTAAATAAAAACGGCCACTAAATTCATATGGATGAAAACGGTTTGAATTTGTTTGGTTTGGGAAATTTTTGCATTTAAAAAAGAGTTGGAGAGGTTGAAATTTGCAGTTAAAACAAAACACACTTTCATTCAGCACCACACGTTTACCTTCTTTTCGTTGCTCTTGTTTTTTTGGCATCTGAACATTGCATGGTGCAAATTAGCTAAGCGGTGAATAATTGAAGAATTGAAGATTTAAGCGTGTCCACGTTTCGCTCCATTCATGGATTGGACTGTTATTTGCAGACACGAACAATGGCACAGTCAGACATGGAGGTAGCAAATACGAAGCATGGTAAACAATTAAAAAATGAAGCATTAAAGTGTGAGCACAAGATAGAGAATATTTGAAAAACATGAAAACGATAGGGAAACGAGTGCGCATACCTTTGTACATGATTGAAGCCACAATGGTTTGTGCATTTGTTATTGAACTGGTGGGAATGTTTTTGAGAAGGGTGCGAATTTGGCGAAGAGTTAGCACTTTTTGGAGGGTTGGATTGGTGGTGGGTTTGATTGCAATTGCAGGTTGGGATGGAGGTTAATTAGGATGCTTGGTTGAGTTGGATGAAAGTGAGTGTTAGGTTTAGGTTTTTATGATTTCCATGATATTTATGACTTGCATGATATTTGTGATTTTCATGATATTTGTGATTTTCATGATATTTGTGATTTTCATGATATTTGTGATTTTCATGATATTTGTGATTTTCATGATATTTGTGATTTTCATGATATTTGTGATTTTCATGATATTTGTGATTTTCATGATATTTATGATTTTTATGTTATAATCATATTTCCATGGTTGAAATGAGGGAAGGAGTGCGACTTGTTCTGTGCAGGTGTGGGCCGTGAACACGTGATGCAAAGTTGGTTGGACAAGTGTGACGGTGGTGCCGTCTTCCGCTCGTTTCGGCAAATGCGTGTGGATTTTTTCTCTTTCCAGCAAGTTTAAAACTAAATATGGCGTAAAGTCTTTTGTTTACAAAAATTTCTCTACTCGATATGTTGAGTGTTTTTTCTATTGTGTTTTGTTCTTTCTGAAGGTCAATTGTTCTACCAGTTGAGCGACTCGGATGGACATGACTTGCCTCTGACCACCTTGGTCTGTCCAGTTGGCCATTGCAGATATTCCTGATGCAAGAGTGGCTCTAAGAGTGCCTCACCACAACACACATCGCCACAATTCTTAAAAAGCAACCTTTTGTTCACACATTCTCATCTAGCCTCACTAATCTGAATCCTAAACACTGACCGACATCATCTGAGCCAAACCAACTGCTCAACACATTCACCCACCGTCGCTCCATCCCTCAACTCACTCTCGGCCACACTCTGCCAGTGCCACACACTCTCCGGCCCGAACGCACTGCACACCTCCGACTCACTCAAAATTTACAGTCCAACTCTGTTTCTCGCCCGGTAGGACTTATGCCATCTTCGCTTTTCTTTTAAGATAGTAATTAAAACATTATCCCCGAGACAAAGAGCCAAAACGTGGGAGCGAACCCGAACTAAGATTTATGCAAATCCCTATCCAATCAGGCACCGAGCTTTCGGTACTCTGATTATGTTCAAAGTGATTATTTACTCAAGTTTCAAATCTGCGCTAAAAACTAATAATCAGCTCCAGTTTGTGCTCAACACCAAGGTGCTAGATTTGTTTGTGCTCCAACCTACAACCCACTCAACCATTTAAACACGTTAAAAGTCAAATTCATTTCGCCGTTCTTCTGATCAACGGAGAACAGTCACTTCCTCAAACCTGATCAATCAGCTAACTAAGAATGCACATTGAAACCAAAGTGTCTACTTGCTTCATTTGACTAGAAATTCAACGTTAGCACCTAAATTGCAACCTTTTTTCATTTTATTGATTAGTTCTTCTACGTTCATTCAATCGACAATTCTGATTTATTTTTAATTCTAGAGCAAAACACGCACCTACACACACACAAACACACACACAAACACACAAAAATTAAAATACACAAACACACAAATACACAAATACACAAATACACAAACACACAAACACACAAACACACAAATACACAAATACACAAATATATACAAATATACACAAACACAAACACACTTCTTCAGTCAATCTATAATATTTTCAAATTTAATTATAAAAAACTTCTATTTAAATGATGATGAGCAATGGTGATAAGTGGATGAAAATGGAAAACTTACGAACATCAAATGTTAACAATAATAATAAAAATTCAAACACAACAGCCAAAGGTAAACTCATTTCTTATTTTGATTTGCTTTCTCCACTTATTTGACTTCATCTTATTTACTATTATTTAGATCCTGGAATATACACCTGTCCTACCTGCAATGCCTTGTTCACGTGTCTGCAGTATTATCAACAGCATGTTAAACAGCATGCCGAAGCCAATGGAACAAAGCTATTATGCTGCAATTTTTGCCGATATTCCTCAGAGCTTGAATTTCAATACAATTGGCATTTGATGACACACACTGGACCTCCACATAGTTGCAGTGTTTGCATGGATAAATCGCCTACCACTAATAACAGCTATAGTAACAATCATACCAATGGAAAAGATAATGATTCTATGATAGTTGGAAAAAGGTAAGAAAATAATTTTACATCAATTTTTTATTCGCAAAATATCTCAACTTTATTTTTAACAAAAATATAGTTCTCGAAGAGGAAGTCATAACGGCAATAGCAGTAAAAAAATAAAGTATTCAAACGCTAAAGCACAAATCAAAGCCGATGAAGATGACGAGGAAGAAGAAGAAGATGAAGAAGAAGAAAGTGAAGATGAAGAGGAAGAAGAAGAGGAAGAAGAAGAAGAGGAAGAAGGTGATGAGGAAGAAGCCGAAGAAGGAGACGAAGAGGAAAGTGAAGAAGGTGAAGAAGAAGATGAAGAAGAAGATGAAGAAGAAGAAGATGAAGAAGAAGAGGATGATGATGAAGAAGAAATCGATGAAGAAGCAGATCAAACAGCAATTGCTCAAGTTCCTGTCGGCCAATCTTTCCAACATGATATACCCAATACAAATGTTGAAGTATATCAAAGCGAAGAGATTTCTGATGATGACGATGATGATGAAGAAGAAGTTGAATCTGAAGCTGATGATGGCGATAATAATGAGCTTCCAGAAGAATATTTAGTTGCACAAAGATTAAATAATAATGAAATTTATCCATATGAAGAAGCTCAGCAGCAAAATCATTTTAATAATAATGTCGCCTCAAGTAATAATAACTGTCTAGTTCTAGATGTAAATCAAGGTCCTCCGTATACCAAGTCTACTATAGTAGACATTGTAAATCCTGAATTATTGAACACTGACGGAATTATTTCTATTAAAGGCCGAGGGAAGGGAAATCGTAAATCCCGAACCATAAATCAAATGGGTGGAGCAATTGAAGATGAAATGAGTGAGTTAAGACGAAAATTTCACTGTTCTCACTGCGGAAAATCTTTTAAAACCAAATCACATCTTCAGCGACACATTCTAACTCACACCGGAGAAAAGCCTTATCATTGTAATCGGTGTGGAGCCAAGTTCAATCAGAGTTCTTCTTTAAGAAACCATATAATTGCCATTCATACCAAGGAGTATCCACATTTTTGTACCCAATGTGGCAAAGGTTTTTTGATGCCAGCTTTACTACAAAAACATATGCAATCATCGCATAGGGTCCAGTGATTGGCATCTTTGTAAATTAAGTTCTCATAATAATTAACTTTTAAACAAAACTAAAGATGATTGTAGAAATGATTGTTAAATTGCGATTAATGTAACAACCAATTGCATTTTTTTAATGTGAAACATTCAAGTGCATCGTTCATTATATGAATTTTGAGCAATCAAAGTTACTTCAAAAAGTCATCACTTTGATTATTTTTGTTTGATCATTTTAATTTAATATTTGTATCAATTAGTTTATTTTGCTCGTTAATTTTTAGATTTTTTTTACAAGTTAAAATCGTTTTATTTAAAGGTTATTATTTAAGTTGCTTGAAAACATTAAAATATTGCATGTTATCACTATAAAACAAAGATATTACACGATATATAAATAGTAAAATTTAAAATCACTTCATTCATTTTGAAAACAAGCAATTTTTATCAAAAATTCTTTTGAGCAGATAAATTAATATAATTGAAGTATTTTTGAAGTTAAAAGCAGCTTTTTTGACACTAATCATAGTAACAAAAAATAAAAACAGAAAACAAACAAATTTTTATTAATAACCTTTAACGCAATAGAATCAAAGGATTTATGAATTATTGATCACTAATTTTTTTTTTTTTAAATCAAACTTTGACTATTCATTGCATCAGCACTTAATTAGTAGCTACATTTCAACTGAAATCGCATCAAAATTTCACGTTTTTAATTTTATATACAATGTAAATATTAGCTTAATCATAATTAGATCATCATTTTAATCAATTTAATTTGCTGTTTGTGCACACAATCATCATTGAATTTGTGCGTCTTTTTGGACTGACATGTGAATTGTTTGCATGTTGCTGGACACGGCATCCACTCAGCAGAATGTTTACAAACCAATTTTTGTTGTAAGCTATTTTATTATTATGAATATTATTTTTATTTTTTAATTGTAACATTCACTGCTTGAAACATAAGATTAAAGATGTACAACTCTCATAAATTAGCATCCTCCATTTGTGTTTAGATGTACATAATAGTTTTGTAACAGAGCGGTATGATTGCGCAATTCATCCTGTAATTCACATTCGGCTATTGTTCATAAGTTGATAAAAGTAAATATCTAAATTAATTGTGATTAGAATGATCTTTATATATATTTTTTGTACAATTGCATGTCTGCACAACCAAGATGAACAACAAAACTAAGTTATAACTTAACAAGAATATATTTTTCTATGCAAGATATTACTTTTGCAACAGCGAATAAATAAAAGATTGAAAACCCATGTGAGTGATGCTTTTGTTTAAGATGTAGTAAGATGTGGGACTAGTCTTGTCCAAACTGACCTTCCAGGCTGACCTTGAAACAGTCCAAAAGATCCAAGTTTGTCATATGGGGGTTGATCCGACAAGTGCACAAGTTCTTTCGGCTTTAGATCGGCTTACGCTGGATGCGTACGATTCGACATATTTAGCCGCTGAAAAACCACTTCTATAACCAAGTCTGTTTACTCTGGTTCACTTTCAGTTCAACTCACCAATATGCTCATCTTCTTAGTGTTTTAATGTTTGTCTTCTTAGCATTTGTCTTTTCATGTTCTAGACATTTGAGTTGGCCTTAATGTTTGCTATCCAATTATCATATTTCATTTGTTTAAGCCCACTTTGCGCAATTTGCAGTCTTCGCTATCCCACCCAGCCCATTTGTTAGTAAAATGTTGAAAAAATTCAACAAATTCTACAAAAATATCACCAAAAACAATGATAACAAATCAGACGAAAATAAGTCGGATGAAAAAAATATCTCTTCTAATGAAAAAAATAAAGCTTACAAAAAAAAAGCAAACAAACATCTAGGCAAAGACAAAGTCAATGATAATGTTTCGCATCAACAACCAGCAGAAACAACTATTCAAGTAAAAGGTTCAAATCAGTCCATAATCTCAACTGAAAATAAAACTGCATCACCATCTCTAAAGCCTAAATCCAGTCTTCAGCCTGATCCAACATCTGGTCTCAAGTCTGATTTGAAACCTCCAAAGTCCGTTTCAAAGTCTAATATAATGTCTAATCCGAAATCTAGTCCAAAGTCTAGTCCAAAGTCTAGTCCGAAAATTAATCAAAAACTAGTTTATTCATCGAAGACTGTCAACACAGCCGGGATAAATAACAGTTCAATATATCAAAATCAAATCAACTTTGAAGGTATAATCTTTCATAGCCATTAACTAGTAGAATAATAAGACAAAAAAATGCCAAAGAACCTTAAACAAACAAGCTAATTCTGAAAAAACAAATTAGACAACCATACTTAATAGGAAGAAAATGTAAGATACAAACATTGAGAAATATAGTCAAAACAATCAAAACACCACTATAACAAGCCGTTTGTAGTTAGCTACAACAAATTTGTAAACAAAACTTGGTAAACGTTGCCTTTTAAATTTTATTTCTACGACTTAGGCTGTTAAATCTGTTTATAAATACACTATTTTGACTGTAACTTTTTCGTAACAAATCACTCACAACTTTTTCATAATCATCCGTTTTTGTTTCATTTGAGCTATTAGCAGGCAAGATGGACACCAGTACAACACCTGATGCAAATAAAGGAGAAGTCCCTGTAGTTCATTCTAATAAGATTAAGAATATGTCGGACATTGAAATGATTGACGATTGTTTGGTTAATCCTTTGAATGATGATGAAGGCTTACCAGACACTGTTACTTTGCTGAGAACAGACAACGGAAGCAAAGTTTACATAATTGGAACAGCACACTTCAGCGAAAAAAGCTGCGAGGACGTGAAAACTGTGAGTTTCGCTTAAAATTGGTTCAGGTGTGCTAATTTTACACTCTAAAGGTTATTCAAAAAGTTAATCCGGACGTTATTGTACTCGAAATTTGCGAAGAACGAATAGACCTATTCAGTATGGACGAAAAGGAGTTATTCAAACGGGTTCAAAAGTTTACCATTAAGGATTTTCAAGAAGTAGTCAAAAAATATGGTCTTCTTCAAGGCTTGATACATGCTGCCTTTCTTTGTATTTCTAAGGAAATATCAAAACACACCGGTATGTTGCCTGGAAATGAAATTCGTACCGCGCTAATGGAATCTAAGAAGATTCCACATTGTATTTGCCAGCTTGGCGATCGTCCATTTCAAATCACATTTAAACGTGCAATCGGTTCTTTGAATTTTTGGCAAAGAATTAAATTCATCTTTCAGATCATTTTCAGTGATACAGACATTTCTGAAAAACAAATGGAAGAATTTAAGAAAAAAGATATTTTAGACAAGATTCTCAACGATTTAAAAGATGAATATCCGGGATTAAAAAAAGCTATAGTAGATGAACGAGATATTTATTTAGCGTACTCATTACAAACAGCTACCAACTTTGTGCCAAGCAATCACAATTTAAAATATTCAATCAAATTACATGAATCACGCAATTCACTCTCCTCTGTTGAACAAAGGTTAAATAATTGCAAAACTGAATTGGAAAATTACAGACGTATAAGTCAAACAGCCGAGACGAATAATGACATCAAACTTTATGAAAAAAAGTTACAAACTTTACAAGACAATTATAATGAAATGCATGAACAAGTTCAGTCTGACTGTAAAAAACTTCATCTTAAACTAAAAGAAATGAAGTCAGATCAGTTGGTTCCGGTCACAGTAGTTGGAGTATTTGGCATTGGACATGTTAATGGGATCATTCAACATTTTGGCAAAGTCAACGAGTCAGATGTAATAGAATTAATGAAGTAAGTTTCTATTTTGTTTAGAAATTTTTTTACTAAAATCTCTGTTAATTTAATTTTATACAGAATTCCAAAGCCAAGTAAAACTAGTGTGATTGTTAAAAAATTAATTGTTCATACTTTTTATGGATTGGTTGTTTATGTAACTTGGAAAAAAGTTTTGCCATCTTCATTTAAAACTACCTTGTTGGCCATGTGTAATTCAGCTTTGACCAATTTAAAAAACTTTAATACCAAAAGAATTTTTGCATCAAAATAATGTAATTAAAAATGTTATTTAAAAAAACTAAATTAGTTTTTCATTTAATTAAATAAGTATAGTGTTTTGAATTTTGATTAAATATAGCATTTTGATCTAAATATTTACAAATATATTTTTTAATTATTATTTTTTTTTTAATAATTTAAGCATTTAATGCTTATAATATTAAATTAATTTTAATTAAAATTGACTATAATATATATAAATTTTTTGACTAAGATTCCGAGTTGATTAAAACTCTTTTTAATATTGCAAAAAAATTTTATGCGATATTAAAAATAAATTGATGTTTTTTTCAAATAAAGATTTCTATTCTTCAAACGCTTTAAATGGATACGATTCAATTAAGTCTTTGGCTTTAAAACTAGGATAAAGTCCTTTTTCTTTAGTTCTTTTATTTAATCCTTTGCTAAATCCATCCCAGTGGTTGCCAGCAATTCCGATTGTGTCACCTACTATCATATTTATTTCATTTTCGTTGCTTGCTGTATGATCTATTATTGCGATTTGATTATGTGGCCTTTGTCCTCCAAAATAATAAATATCATCCAATGAAACATAAGCGTTAGAAAAATCGATTTCTTTCTATTAAAATTGTTTAATAATAAAAAATTAGATTAGGTTTTTATTGTCATTTTGCATTTCTTACTGTTTTTTTATTATTTATATCCTTTGCTTGCATTAATTCATAAGCTAAACGACATACTTGACTTGAAAAGGTGCATACTAAATAATCGCATTGACTTAATAAATAAATATCTAATATAATATTTTTTAATGAATTTATTGAATAACGATTTAAAAGACCAGCAGATTTAGCTAAAATTAAAAATGTTATTTTTAAATTTTTTTTATTTAATGTTTTACCTATTTTAGAATCTCCAATAAAAATGTAACCTTTTTCTTTATATGGTAATATATCTTTATTCCATATCTCAAGTTCATCAGTTGCCAAATATATTTTACGTTGCAATTTTTCGTTCTTAGCATTAAAAAACAGTTAATTTTACAAAATTTAAAATAAACTTTTTAACTTACAATTCCTTTTTTTAACCTAATAAAATCTAGTTTTTCAAAATAATCGTCAACTTTTTGCATATATTCACTTAATTTATGTAAGGATGCTTCTGTACCAATTTTATCAGTCCTTCTCACTTGTATTCCAACAATTGGTCCTTGAAAAAAAAATGATTTTTTATTTTCATTTATGTAATCAGACATTGATTTGGACGGGCGCATTATAAACTTGACAAGTTGACCAATAAACCAAGCTGAAGGTTCTCTATGTAATTTTGTTAAATTATTATATATTTGTGATGGTATTGCTAAAGGAAGATATGGCGGTTTAGTCAGAATTGCATCAATAATTGGTAAATCAACAATCTAGAAAAAAAATAATTAATTATTAAAATTAATTTTTTTTTAATTTAAAATTTACATATAATCAAAAAAAAAAAAAACATTTGATTGAAAACCTAAATTATACCAGTTTTGATAAAATAATTATTACCAAATATTAAACACTTATTTTGAAACTATTTTTTTCACCAAATAAAAAAAAAATAACTTAACGATTCAGCATAAAATCAGCATAAAATTCAAAGTATGTAAAAATCTTACTTCAGTATTATCAGTCATTTTTTTAAAGAAAGCTCTATTGTCTGAACTTGTGTCAAAACATGATTTGCTTAGTTTTTCAAATACTAAGCTCCAACCATCATCAGCCATTTTGTTAACTTTCCCTAAAAATAATGATAAATGAATTTTTAATTAAATAAAAATAATTATACAATAAAAATAATTTACATAGTTCATGTTTAGGAACATATCTCCATCTTTTTGCATCTAAAACGAGTGTTCTTTTTGTTGCTAATGCCACAACCAAGCAATAAGTTACGTGATGTATTTGACACCCAAATCCACATCCTTTGTTTAATTGACAAACAAGTTTTTTGGCAGATTTACAGTCATTAGGATTTTGAAGTTTTTCAATTACATTTTGAACTTTGTTTGATAAATTAATTAGTTGATTTTTTTTCCAATTATAATCTCTTTCACTTAATTCATCTGTGAAAAGTTTTCGAATGCTTTATTAAATTGAAATTGAAAATTATATTTTATTTACCTATTTGAGCATACAAATTTAAATACTGCTGTTTAGCAAGAAATTTAGTAGTATTTTTAAGCCAATTTTGTTTATTAAGGAAATTCCACAAATCATTTAAGTTGGCCTTGATTTGTCCCAGAGTAGCTTCATGTGAAAAAAGTTTATCTCTGTCGTAATCATTCGAAACGAATTGCAGAGCGTTGTTAACTTTTTGTAAAATAAAAATTAATAAAATTAACTGAAGAGAAAAAACTTACTTAATTGGTTTGGAATAGAAGTAGATTGAGAAGATTGTAAATTTTTAAGTAGATTTTTCAACTCATTACTTTGACTTTTTAACGAGTTAAGTTCTAAAGATGCTCGATTAATTCTAGCAATAATTAAATCACTATTATCTAGAATTAAATTGTTGTTTTCAGTTTCATTTTTTTTCAATAACCTAGTGAACATAAACAAGGAGATGAAAATCCAAACAAAAACTACTAGACTAAGTATGCGATTAAAACTGAAAAAGCCAATATTGGCGACTAGTTTCATTTTTGAAATGATTTAGACGCATTAACAGGGAGCGAAATTTTCAGAAGAAATCCATAGTTTGGTCGTACACTAATTTAGGTTTGACGAACTAATTGAGTGGACACGCAAATTACGAAAGAACTAAACAGTTGGACAAAAATGCAGAAGTTTGAGATGAAGAATTAATAATAATGTCATGTTTACAGGTTTAAACAAGTTAAACAACTTTTGTGTTCAAACACTAAATTAAATTCTTGATTAGTTCAAGAGTTATATGGCACAAAGTTGATTGCTGAAAACTGAAGCAAAACCTAAGCGCGAACAAAAAAGGCTGCAAAAGAACGGAAGCAGACAAAATGAAGAAACGGTTTTGCGAATAGTCTTAAGAAACTTTTCTAGCGTCTGTAACCGAAAGGAGCTTACCAAACTGGTCATGCCTCAGCCTAGAGCCTAGGCACAATAAAAGAGCACAATCTAAGGTAAATTAAAACAAGACTTAAGTTGGCTAGAGAAAAGGAGACAGACAGAAACAAAGGAATTAGGCGAATCAATCGAAATTATATAAGTAAGACGAAATAGGTGAACAAGTCAAAATAGGTGAACGAGTCGAACTAGGTGAACAAGTCGAAATAAGTAAACGAGTAAATTAGCTGGTTGAGTGGGATTAACTGATCAAGTCGGATCGGTTGGTTAAGTGAGATTATCTGGTTGAGTCGGATCTGTTGGTTGAGTGAGATTATTTGGTCGAGTCGAATTAACAGAACAAGTGAGATGAGCAAATCAAGTCGGATTAACAGGGCAAGTCGGATTAGCTGGATTAGCAGGTCTGGCTGCCTTAATCTGGCCAAATGCCATGCTGTTCAAGCCTACAGCCAACTACCGAACTTGAAGTTCAATTTTGAATTGATGCATTTGAATAGCTTGTACGATTGTTTTGAATTAAACTATCTTGTTTTTGCGCATGCGTGCTAACGCTTTGTTGTTCGCATCCAACTATTCCGAGGCCAGAACCGTATATATTCTGATCTAGTCCGGTCGTGATAGCAACGACCAGTTCGAACCACGTTTGCTATATGGGATTGATTAGTAAACAGCTGAATCGGCTCTAGTTTAGAACCAAGTTGAATAAAACTTTATTGTGGACATCCTTAACCTTAAGGATGTCTTTAAAGCACCTTGAGACATTTGGACAAACTGATCAGCAAGCTTAAGAAGCTTGAACAAGCTAATCGGGAATATTGAAACTTTAAACCTGCAATCTTGGAAATCTAAAACAATCTCCAAAATCTAAAGCAATCTCCAAAATCTAAAGCAATCTCCAAAATCTAAACTTCACCTTGAACTGGACTCCAATTTGCCCAAACTTGCTCTTTAACTTATTTCAGCAAACTAAGTCTTCTCTTTGTCAAGTCTGGTTCAATGCACACACTTATTAATAAACATATTTTATTGATTCATACAATTTCAAACATCATTTTCTGTCATTGTGTCTAAACTTATTTACACCAACCAAAACCGGTCCACAGTCGCAACTAGATTGTCTCAGTCAACTAAATCATTGTCTTTCACTCTGTCAAGCCCTTTGCAACTTTGTTCTAATTATGTATCTGCTGCAGCCTTGCTTCTACTCTTTCTTCTCTTTGGGCCTCATGAAAAATATCAAAAACAGCGTATAACAAATAAAGCCTCCAGTCACCAAAATCAATCCATACATAAATATCGATATTTCCGGGTGTCGGTATCTATTTTTCTTTAGCCATTCTAGCACCTCTTCTTCTTTCATTAAATCACCTATTCAAATTCAACAATTAGTTTTATGCAAATTAATAACTTATATCTTTCTAACCTCTATACAATGAAGGAAACTTCTTTCTGAAAAACACTAATGATGGCATTGAAATAATACCATACTTTTTTGCATATCTTAAATCACGTATTTTCACAAACATGATTCCCAAATCGTCAGCTTCATCATCTATTCTTTCTAACTCCTTTAAAACTTCTTCACATTCAATGCAATCATTATCATAAAAATAAACTGCAATATAATCATTTTCATTCAAAAACTTATCCAACATTTTCCGGTTCACTTCTTCGATCTCGTCTTTTAACTCAAAAACGTCTTCAGATGTCAACCAAGTTAACAACTTCTTTTCATCTAATAAATCGCCATCATAAAAATGATGATTTTTTTTTCGAAAGTAGACTAGACTGGGCAAATGGTTTATTCGCCATTGTTTAATTGCGTTCGGATCATTTACTTTTACAAAATCAATACCAAAAACATCTAATTCATCATCAATTTCTTCCAACTTTTCTAATATCGCATCACAATTATCGTCATTATCCTGACAATCATCTTCGTAAAAATAAACAACTAAAAACGGAGATTCCTGAATCAATTTCTCTAACATTCTTCCATTAACATGTTCAATTTCGTCTTGAAGTTCACGATTATCATCATCAATTAACCATTCAAGTACAGCATCTTCATTTCTTAAATCACCTGTTGATTTAAAAAATAAATATTTAATTAAAAAATTCAACTTAAGCTTCAATTAATTTTTCACCGTCAAATAGTAAAGGATTTCCATTTCTAAAATAAATTAAAGCTGGAAATGTTCTTATAGCATAACGTTTAGCTAATTGAACATCTTGAATTTTCACCATATTGATTCCTTAAAAAAAAGTTTAATTAATAAATTAACCTTGACGTAGTTATTTTTATACCATATATATCGCATTCATCGTCAATATGCTCCAATTCTTCTAAAACAATTTCACAAGCTCGGCAATTTGCTTTGTCTTAAAATGAAAACAAGTGGCTAAATTATTTAAGAACAATTGAACTAAAAAAAAAAAAAAAAAAAAAACTTACAAAATAAAACCACTAAATAATGAGTATTATCCACCATTTGCTCAAGTATTTCACGATTTACTTCCTCTATTGTGTCTTCACTTCTTTGTTGCAAAATCCATTGAAGAACTGATTCTGCAGTCAATTCTTCTTGATACACACTTGGAACTTGTTGTTCAAAATAGACTAAAGCAGGTAATTTTGTACATCCATAAGATGAAGCTAAATTGACGTCTTTAATTTTTAAAAGCAAAATTCCATGTCTATCTGTTTCAGTATCAATATTTTCCAATTCTTCTAATATTTCTTCACATTCTTTACAATTGCTGGAATCTAATGTAAAATAAAATTCATTAATAAATGAAAAAATTTTATATGTAGCCTTACAAAAATAAACTACAACATGAGGTTCTTTTTCAATTAAATCTTTAAGTTGTTCTGCATCCACTTCTTCAATTTTATCTAGATTAGGATCTTTTTGCGAAATTAACCAATCTAAAATTTTATTTGACTTCTTTAAATCACCGGCAAAAATAATTGGATCATCTTCATCACCTATTCAATAAATTTAGAAAAAATTATTTTTTTTTTTTTTATTTAATTATTTTAAAAATTTACCTTTTTTAAAAAATAGCAAAGCAGGTAATGCATGGACTCCATAAATTTTAGATAAATTCTCATCATCTACTTTTACAAATTTAATTCCAGCTTGATCGGCTTCATCATCAATTTTTTCCAACTCATTTATAACTTTATCACATTGTTTACAATCGGTTTTTGAATAAAATAAAACAGCTAAATAATTTACTTTGCCTATAATTAGAAAAAATTTAAATCTAAGTTGTACTTAAATTTTTTGAATATTACCCAATAATCTTTCAAACATTCTTCTATTAACTCTTTCGATTGCATCTTCAGAATCCATGTTTTCAATTTTAGTTAACCAATCTAATACTTCTTCTTCATCAAACAAATTTCCATCAAATTTAATTGGTTTTTGTCTTCTAAACAAAACAAGTCCAGGTAAATGTCTTATTCCATATTTTTTCGCAATTAGTTCATCATTAATTTTTACTAGATGAACTTCAAACTCAGCACAATCATCATCAATGTTTTCAAGATGTTCAAGAATTTCATCAGATTCATCATCATCATTTTTATAGAAAAACACAGCTAAATAATCATGTTCTGCAGTCAATTTAAAAAGCATTTCTCTATTTATTTCTTCTATTGTATCTTCATTTTTTTGCTAAATAAATTTTATATTAAATTAAATTTTTATTAGATAAATTAATAATCAGAAAAATTTAATTTAAAACTTACTCTAATCAACCAATCTAAAACTTCATCTTCATTTTCTAAATCATCTATATAAATTGAAGGTTTTTTATCTTCAAAATAAACTAAAGAAGGTAATCTATTAATATCTAATTCTTTTGCATAAGCAACATCTTTGCATTTAACAAAATGAATGCCTTCATCATATGATTCATCATCAATTTTTTCTAGTTCTTTTAAAATAACGTCGCAGTTTTCACAAGATTTTTCATCATAAAAAAACACAGCAATTGAAGGGAGATCATCTATTAAAACTTTTAGCATATCTTTCTGAACCAATTCAATTTCATTTTCTTGTTTGTTTGAATTTTTTTGTTCTAAAATCCATTTTAAAACTTCATTTTCATCAAGAATATTTTTTCCTCCAAAAAGTTGCGGAAAACGTTTATTAAAGAAAATAATTGCTGGATAAGTATTCACAGAATATTCTTGTGCTAATTTTTCATCATTAACCATCACAAAGTCAATGCCTAAATATATTATTTGAATAAAAATAATTTATAATTACAAATATTAATTAATTACCATTTTCTTCAACGATATGATCAATTTTTTCTAACTCTTCTTTAACTAGATCACATTGTCTACATTTAGTTTCTTTACTAAATAAAACAACAACATATTCAGATGTTGATAATTTGCGAGCAAGACTTTTTTCGCTTAATTCCTCTATTTCATCTGATTTATCTAAAATCTCCATAGAAGTTACCCATTCTAAAACTTTTTCTTCATCAGTTAAATCATCACCTTTAAAAATGATAAAAATTATTAGATTTAATTAAAAGTTAAATAAAAAATTGACCTTCATAAATTAAAAATTCATCTTCATTTTGAAATAGAACTAAGCATGGAAATTTCTTAATTTTATATTTATTTTTAGCCATGTTAAAGTCATCAGTAGTAACAAAAAGTATTCCATGTTTGTCCGTGTCATCATCAATTTTTTCTAAATCGTGCAAAATTTTAGTACATTCTTTGCAATCATTAGGAGCAAACAAAACTAAAACTAAATGATTTTTTTTTATCAATTGCTGTAATATTTCTTCTGTCACTTCTTCAATTGTATCTTCATTTTTCTGTTTTGTAAGCCATTTTAAAACTTCTTCTTCTTTAGTTAAATCACCTATAAAAAATATTAAAACAATTAAAGCTTAGTTTTTGCTTTTCATAATTTCATAATTTACCTTCATAAATAGTTGGTAATTTTTTTTCAAAATAAACCAAAATTGGCAATTCATCCATTAATCCATAAGATTTAGCAAGCTTATCATCATCAATTTTAACAAAGTTGATTCCTAACTCATCACATTCATCATCAATATTTTCTAATTCATCCAAAACTTTAGATGATATTCTTTGGTCTTTGTCGTAAAATAATACAGCAATATTTTCGTCGTCTTCAATCATTGCTTCTAAAGTATTACTATTTATTTCTTCAATATCAACACTTTCTTTTTGTTCTAAAATCCAATCTAAAACTTCATTTTTTTTTGTTAAATCTCCATTATAAACATGAGGAATTTCATGTTCAAAAAATACTAGCATAGGAAGTTTTTGTTTTGAATTTAAAAGATTGTGTGTTTTTAATAAATCAAGTTCAACTGTTTTAACAAAAAAAATATCATTCTCATCACATTCGTCATCAATATCTTCTAAAGCATTTAATATTTGTTCATTTGTAGGCTGAGATCCTTTAATTCCAGATTTAAGCTTAGAATTACTTAATTTATTAATTGTAGCTGGTTCATAAAACAAAACGGCAACATAGCTGTTTTCTTCAATCAAATCTTCTAAAATTTCATTATTTAGTTCTTCAATTTCATCTGTACTTATTTGATTTTGTAACCATCTTAATACTTTTTCTTCGTTTCTTAAATCTCCTTGGTAGATAGAAGGCAATTTTTCTTCAAAATATATTAATGCAGGAAGTTCATCATCTACGCCATACTCTTTAGCTAATTCAATATCGTTTACTTTGACCAAAAGTAAATCTAATTTGTCGCAATCATCATCAATATTTTCTAATTCTTCTAATACAATAGAAGATTTGATTGAAGTACTTTCATAAAAAATAACTGCAAGTCGATCATTATCTTCTAACATTTTATAAAATATTTCAGGTGTTACGGATTCAATTTCATCGCTATTTTTTTGTTTGATCAACCATTCTAAAAGCTTTTTTTCATCTTTTAAGTCTCCTTCGTAAATATTTGGCACTTGTTTTTCAAAGTAAACTAAAGTTGGCAGTTCATGTGGATCAATTCCATAAACTTTTGCCACAACTTTATCATCAATTTTCACAAATAAAATATTTTCTTTGTCAGTGTCGTCATCGATTGTTTCTAATTCTGTAAGAATTTCATTACTTTTTTTGTTATGAGCATCATCTATAAAATTTAATTAAAAATAAGTAAATATTTTTTAAATTTAAAATTAGATATTACAAAATAAAACAGCTAATGAGTCTGCATTTTGAATCAAAGCTTGCAAAACTTTTGAATTTACATCTTCAATTATAGATTCATCGTTATCTTCTACTTCTTCAACTGTATCACGAAACTCAATTAACCATTTAAGCACTTCTTCTTCGTCTTCCAAATCTCCTGAAAAAAATTATTTTATTAAAGTTAAAATTTTTTTTCAAAATTGATTTTACCTGAATAAACAATCGGAATTTTTTTTCTATAATAAACTAGAGAAGGTAATGTTTCTAATCCATATTCAAAGGCAAGTTCACGATCTGCAATTTTGACAAATCCTATATTTTTATTATCTGCATCATCATCGATTTCTTCTAATCTATGTAAAACTCTTTCACATTTTTTACAATTTTGTTCATCTTTAGAAAAAAAAAGTTAATTAGAGTTTAGTATTATTTTTTAATAAAATTAAAGCTTACAAAATAAAACAGCCACATAATCATAATCATCAATAACATTTTGCAAATTTTTAGAATTAATTTCTTCAATTTTATCTGGTAAATCCAAAGATTTAATAGAATTAAGCCATTCTAACATTTGATCTGCATTTTTTAAATCATCTTTAAAAAAAAAATTATTTTTAAAATTTCTTTTTTTATGAAATTAATATAAACCTGTATAAATAGTAGGATCTCGATTATGTTTAAAGTAAATTAAAGCTGGAATTTTGTGAATATCATATTTTTTAGCAACTGCTCTTTCACTATTACGAACTAAAAAAATTCCAAACTCATTTGCTTCATCATTTATTTCTTCTAAACGGTGTATAATAAATTGACATTCTTCTTCACACGATCTTGGATCTTAAAAAAAATAAACATAGTTTTTTTGGATTTTAAACTTTATTAATCAAATATAACTTACAAATAAATAAAGCTACCGATTCGTTTTCTTCAATTAATTTTTCTAATTTTTTGCCATCTATTTCATCAATAATATTTGAAAAAATAGTTGATTTTTTTGTAGTTAACTTAATTGCACTTAAACAACTAACTAAGTACAAAATTAAGAAACTTATATTCCAATTGCTACTAAGAATTATCATTTTAAATTTTTACATTAGCAGAACTATTAAAATGATTGGCAAATTTGTATTTTTTTAATAATTTCTTTTAAACAAGAAAAAATACAAAAAAAATTAATCCAGAATAGAGATAAACAATAATTATAAAATTTTTATTTTAAAAACATGGTTTTGGACAATATTAGTTTAAGTTTTCTTTCAAATAAAATATTGTTCTAATTTTTAATGTTTAACAAAAAAAAAAGAATGTGAAAATTACATTTCCCATATATTAAAAAAACTTGAGCAATTCAGGTTAAGGTCAATTTTAAGCATCTTTGTAAAGCATAGCTTTTAATGTTAATAGTGAGAATTAGTTCTTTTGCTTAAATATACAAAATATGGTTAACTAAATTTTTGGGCATTGCTTTTTTAATTTAGGGAGGTCTTGCAAGAATGTTAAGTTAGAATTAATTCACAAATTAAGTTTTGTCATTTTAAATAGTTTGGAATTGTAGAATAGATAATAATGTTAAACTCATTGGTCCTAGTTTTGCTTTTAAGGCTTTATGCTTTCTAAAAAATAGATTTATATTAGTAAAAATTGTTTTTAAACTATATTTTTAATATTTATATACAAAAATTAGTCACTAAAATCAAACTAATTTAATTTAAACATTTTTTAAATTTTTGATTTTATTAGATTGAAATTAGGTATTTTATATTCATTTAAGTTCATTTAAACAATATACTAGATGCTAGAAAAAATATAAAAACATATTGTTTAAAAAAAAACTTTCACTATTTTTAGTCTTACTTTTAAATTTATAATTTGTTACTCCAATGGATTTAAAATGTACAGTAAACTGAGTAAGATAAAGTCAAAAAATTAAAATATGGTTTTCATAACATTTTCACATTGAATTTCACATTTATAGGAAAACAAAAAAAAAAAAATTTTGTCAAGCAACTGATCGGAAATTTAAACAGGTGTTTAAAAATGTTTTCAACTTGAATAACATTAAAATGACTGAAAAATATTATTTAATTTTGTTAAAACTAATGCAAACTTTTTTTTTTAGTTAGATTTAACTAAATTAAAATGAACTAAATGTTTGGTTCAAAAAATCTGTGTTTATGTTGTTTGAAGTACATAGAAACAAAAAAAGGATGAACACCGGCAAATAAAGTTTGAAAAAAAGTCAAAACGACACTTTTATTTCAGAAAGTTGCTATTTTTTCTTGAATTTTGTTGTTCACGATTTATTCGAATCTTGAACAAGATATTTTTATCTCTATCTTAAAAGGCAGCATAATTCTTATATTTTACAACGCATTAAATACTGAAATTATATGTGATCCTGTAAAAACTGTGTTAAAGCCAAATTTTTTTTGCATTTTTCTTTTTAATTTTGAAAAGTTATTCTAGTTGAAACAAATCTAGTTAATTTTTTATCATCAGCAGGAAAGATTTAACGGCTTGCAAACGACCCTTTCTAGACTTGACTTATGTTTGAGAAATGCGACAATATACTATGAATATCACGACTGCCACATGAGTTTGTCATGGCCATCTCTACTTACCTACTATTTAATGAAAGTTTAAAATTAACTTTTGGCTTTTTTTAATTAAAATTGAAATTATTGAATTTTATTTTGTGAAATTTAACAAAATCGTTTCAATATTGGATGTACACAAATTCGGTAAAATTGGTCAATATTAAAATTGATCAGAGTGCTTTTAAAGTTTTTAAATAGGCTTTGTTTTTGCGCAATTTATATATCAATCGAAAATCTTTATGCACTTTGCCTTTTTTACATCTTAGTCTAATTGGAGTAATTGGCAATTTTTTATGTTTTTCGCCTAAATTAGCCGCTAAAATTTTGTTTTTTAATTCTTCCATTTCCTGGTAAAGAAGATCAGTTTCTTGAATTTTTTGCTTCAATTCTTCGGAATCCAGTTTTAGTTGTCCGATCATTTGCTCTAATTTTTCAACTCCAGCATTGGCAGTTTGTTTTTCCATGGTTAAAGTAACACTGTTGTAGACTAAGCAATCAATTAAAAACCAAATGTATTGTAATGTTGCGGACTATTTGCACGATAAATTTTGCACAAAATTATCAATAAAATTAACGTAAATTAAATGAAAAAGATTTAATTAAATATTTGAACAAGTTGTACGATTAGGTTGTGTGTGTAAGTTGACTGTTTGAAAGATTGATTGAAATTTGATTGGATTTAAGGGAAAGTTTGAAAAATGGTTATGAGAGGTGTTTGAGAGGGGTGTGAAGAGGGTGTTGAGAGGAGTGCTGAAAAAAGATGTTGAGAAAAGATGTTGAAAGGAGTTATGAAAGAGGTGTTGAATGAGGTAGTAAGAGTAGTAGTAAAAAAAGTATTAAAGAGGCATTGAAAAAGAAATTGAAAGAGGTACCAGTAAACAAAAAGAAAAGGTTGTCTTTAATTTTCGGTTAAGTAACCTAAACTTAAAGACTTTGGTCAATGAAAGTGATTACTTATTATACAAAGTGATTTGCAGAATCTAAAGCCGAATATTTAGGATAGAGTTAAAATGCGCGCCTATGAAAAAGAGCGGTGCCGTCTAGTTTGCAAGCACCAAGCTACCAAATCAAAACAAGTTTTCGTGTTCGCGCTTCTTTGTTCAATGCAAAGCAATTAAGTGAAGCTGGTTTAATCCCGATTTGAATGTTGATTGTGCTGATTTGACTTTGATTGTGACCTTGTCCACACTTACACATCTGATTATTGAATGGATTTCGAATCCATTTTTGTGTAAGTGACAACAGTGACAACCAATCGGCCAGTTTGGGCTGATTGCGTCTATTTACAGCTGGTGTACACTCGCAGTTTTTCGTCTGGCTTGTTCTACTGCCGAAAACTGTTGTTCGTGGCTGTGTTTGGATCCAGAAGGTGGATTGTGTCCGGTTGGTGCGGACCCAGTTGGCCGGACGAGCTTCTCAATTATTCAGTTATTAATTACATATTTTTTTGTCCGACTTATTCATATTTACCCACACATCACTGTTTCCGACTATTTTGCCGCACTGCGAATGCTATTTTCACCGCAACAGTTTCAATGTCCCAATTCATTGAAGTTTATTGTGTTTAGGAAGATTGCAATTTAAAGTCATACTTAAGCTTCTCGTTGTGTTCGTCCAACCACAGTTATGAACTCTTAATTTCTTGCGTGAGTATCCTTTGCTGCTCCATCGGTGGATGCTGCCAGCCTGCCCACTTTGTGTCCAGACTCGGCTGTTTATTATTGTTATTTTTCCGCATTTAATCTTGTTTATAAACAGTTTGCTACTCTGCAATTACAACTAAAATACTCTTTTTGTTTATTCATGTCTGCCTTTTAGGAATGTTGAGTGCGGTTTCACTGATTTTCAATTTATTTCACTTGGTTTGCACCATCAGAAATTATCAACCTGACTTCTTGTCAACGTGCTGCAACTGCTCAGCTACTACACTGACCAAAATTTAGTCATCAAATTGTTCTCTTAACAAAACAACAGGTATCTATTCGTTTTTGTTGCATCACTTCCACTTTAGTTCACAATTCACTTCTGTCTGCCAATACTCACTCTCATAATAATGTCCTAGTTGCTTCTGGCTACTACGATTAGACCATCTGCTTAATTAAACGTTTGCTTAATTAATTGCTAAGTCTCGGGTTTGTGTGGGGTTTGCACGTGCTTTCTAATTGGGCCAATTTAGCTTCCATTTTCAAAAATAATCACTCTTTCCTGCTCTCACTTATGGCTCGATTCAAGTTTTTCATGCTTAAATACTTATTATCATAAAAAAATTATTTTGTTTATGTGTTCCAATTCTTAATATTTCTCACATAGGTTTTTTCCATTAGTTTTTGAATGCTAAAAATCACCATTCAACTATTAATTCACTCAATTTCAACGCGATAACGCTTTTTATTAATTATTTTTTCTTTTTTTTTAATAGTTTATTGCTTAAAAATTAATTTCGACAGAATTAATAATAGGGACTGCCATGGTATTATAGTATCCATTATCAGTTTTTCAGATGAAACATTTTTTTAGTATATTTAATCGAGTTTTTGGAAATATTTAATCCATTTATTAAATTTTTTTTGCTTTAATCTACAATTATAGATTAATGCTTAATTTAAACCAACTTTGTAATAATTTATTTTCAAATTAAATCATAATTAAAGCATCATGTGTGATGAACAGGTATAAATGATTTAGTTTATTTTTTAACTTCATTTACTAACAAATTTATTCATTTTTTTCAACTTGAAGGAACTAGTTCAACTTGAAATCTTATGTAAAAATTTTTATGAATCTTCTGATCCAGAAGGAAGAAGTAAAGCTGAATCATCTCTAGTTGCATTTCATAATTCTCCTGATTGTTTACAAAAATGTCAACTTTTATTAGAACGAGGAGATGTATGCATTTACTTTTTTGTTCATTTTTATTAAATAATAAATATTTTCTTTTTTTTATTATAGTCTTCCTATGCTCAGTTATTAGCTTCTACAACTCTTACAAAACTTTTGTCCAGAAGTAACTGCAACTTATCTATTCAACAACGAGTAGATATAAGAAATTATGTATTAAATTATCTTGCCTCTAAACCCAAATTAGCTCCATTTGTAATTCAATCTTTAATTCAATTATATGCAAGAATCACTAAGATTGGGTGGTTTGATTGTGAAAAAGACGACTATGTATTCAGAAATTTTATTTCTCAAATAAGACCATTTCTACAAGAGTCAAATTCTGTAGATTATTGTATAATAGGTAAAAATCAAATATTAATTATTTTAATTAAAGTTAATTTTTTTTTTTTTTTTTATAGGAGTGCAAATATTATCACAATTAACATGTGAAATGAATCAAATAAAAGGGCCTGATATCACCCATTCAATTAACAAACAACGAAAAATTGTAACCTCATTTAAAGACTGTGTTTTATATGAAATATTTCAATTAGCACATGAATATTTATTAACAGTTGCTAAAAGTTGGAAAAATACAACTTTTCAAGATAAACAGCAACAACAGTTAGTTAGTCATTTATTAAAACTAGCTTTAAATTGCTTATCTTTTGATTTTATCGGTACTTCACCTGATGAATCTTCAGATGATTTAGGTACTGTGCAAGTACCAACTAATTGGAAATCGACACTTTTAGAACCAAATACATTGACGCTTTATTTTGATTTATATCATAATTTACCTACAGATATTGCAGCAACTGTAAGACAATTAAAAAAAATTTTATTTCTTAACAATCTAATTAAAAAAAATATTTTCAGGCTTTAGCTTGCTTAGTTCAAATTGCTTCGGTTCGTCGTTCTCTTTTTACAAATGTAGAAAGATCAGGTTTTTTGTTGCAGCTAGTTCAAGGAGCGCGATTTATTTTAGAAAATTCTGCATCTTTATCTGACCCGGCTTGTTATCATGAGTTTTGCCGTCTCCTTGCAAGATTAAAATCAAATTATCAACTTTCTGAACTTGTCAAAATGGAAGGATATCCAGAAACGATTGCATTAATAACTAAATTTACAGTAACTAGTTTACAAATGTGGAAATTTGCACCAAATTCGATTCATTATTTACTAAGTTTATGGCAAAGAATGGTAGCCTCTTTACCATATGTTAAGGCAACGGATCCTCATTTGTTGGAAAGATATACACCTGAAGTAACAAGAGCTTATATAACTTCTAGACTAGAATCAGTCAGTGTTATCTTATCTGAAAATCTTGAGGATCCTTTTGATGATTTGATAATGGTACAGCAGCAATTAGATCAGCTTTCCACCATTTGTAGATGCGAATATGAAAAAACTTGTTCACTTGTAGTGCAGCTATTCGAGCAAGCCGCACAAAATTATCAAAAATTAATAAGAAACAACATGAATGGTATGTCCACTTTAAGTAACAACATCCAGATGGACTTTGCAATACAGGAAGGACAATTAACATGGCTAGTGTATATAATAGGAGCAGCTATTGGCGGAAGAGTATTTATTAATTCTATAGATGAATATGATGCTATGGATGGAGAACTAGCTTGTAGAGTTTTACAGCTTATGCAATTAACAGACAATAGATTAGCTCAAGGTGGCCGTTGTGAAAAATTAGAACTTGCTTTACTAAGCTTCTTTGAACAGTTTAGAAAAATTTACATTGGAGATCAAGTACATAAAAGTTCTAATGTATTTAGAAGATTGTCGGACGTATTAGGCTTAAATGATGAAATAGCTATATTAAGCTTATTTGTGCGTAAGATTATCACTAATCTTAAATACTGGAGTAATTCGGAACTAGTTATCAACAAAACTTTGAAAATCTTGCATGATTTGGCTGTTGGTTATAGTTCAGTAAGAAAACTTGTTAAATTAGAGGAAGTGCAATTTATACTAGCAAATCATGTCTCAGAACACTTCCCTTTTTTGGGTAATCAAATACAATTAAAAGATTTAAGGTGTAGGACGACATTTTACACATCATTAGGAAGATTACTAATGATTGATCTAGGAGAGAATGAAGATAAATTTGATCAGTTTATGATGTCTATTTGTTCTCAATTAGATGCATTAACTAAAGTATTAATTACTAACGAAATTAATCCTTATAATAATAATCTAGAAGAAGCAAAAAAAGCACTAATAGGAATTGCTCGAGATTTGCGAGGAATTGCTTTTGCCTTTAATACAAAAACAAGTTATATGTTATTGTTCGAGTGTTTGTATCCAGCATATATGCCTGTGTTTCATAGAGCAATAGATTTGTGGTATCATTTGCCAGAAGTGACAACACCTGTATTAAAACTAATGTCTGAATTAGTACAAAATCGTTCTCAAAGATTACAATTTGACATTTCTTCACCTAACGGTGTTTTATTATTTAGAGAAACCTCAAAAATGATAGTAAATTATGGATCTCGCATACTTACATTAGAAAATATTCCTGAAGAAAAAATTTATCAAATGAAATTAAAAGGAGTTTCTATTTGTTTTTCAATGTTAAAATTTGCTTTAAGCGGAGGTTCTATCAGTTTGGGTGTATTCAGGTTATATGGAGATTCAGCATTAGATGACGCATTAAATACATTTGTCAAACTACTTTTGTCTATAACTCAACCAGATTTAATCAATTATCCCAAACTAAGTCAAACTTATTATGTTTTATTAGACTGTTTAGCACGCGATCATATGAGTTTTCTAGCAAGTTTGGAGCCAAATGTTTTTCTTTATATACTATCTTCTGTTTCTGAAGGATTGACAGCTTTAGATCAAACAGTGTGCCAAGGGTGTTGTTCAATCTTGGACTTTATCGGCACCTATCTTTTTAACTGGATTTCAAAAAATCAAAAGAAACGAAACCTTTTACGAACAAATAGCACTAATAATTCAAGTCTTGCATTGAACAACACAGTAAATGAAGGTGAAACTTGTTGGCAAATTTTAAAAATGCAACCTGAAATACTTCAACGAATGTTGTCCACAATTTTGAACATAATAATGTTCGAAGAATGTAAAAATCAATGGAGCATGTCAAGACCTCTCCTGGCTTTAATTTTATTAAACGAAGATTATTTCCAACAGTTAAGGCAAAACTTAATCCAAAGCCAAGCACCAGAAAAACAACAAGCAATGGCTCAGTGGTTTGATAGTTTAATGGACGGAATTGAAAGAAATTTATTAACCAAAAATAGAGATAGGTATAAAAATTTACTATTACTTATTTAAATTTACTATTATTTTTACTGAAATTTCAATTTTTAATTTAGGTTCACACAAAACATTTCAGTTTTTCGTAGAGATATCAACGAATTTTTAAATGGACCTGGTCCAATGAATCCAAATAACTGTATTTCTGCTGGTGGAGATATGATGAGCTAAGTAGTTTAGTCTATTCTGTTAATTAAGTGAAATTTAAAATAAAAGACCATATAACGATTTATCTATACAAACATAACCCTAAAATTAGTAGTTCCATTAAATAATTGAGATTCGATTTTTAGTTATTTATCGAAAACATTGAAATTTATTTTTAATAAAATGTGAATATAATATTTTACATATTTCTATTGCAAATACTTACTGTTAAAAAAAATTATTTTTTTATAAATAAACGAAACTATTTTGAATATAAATAATTTAAATAAATATTAATTGCAAAACACTAATGTTGAATTAGCTATTAATTAAATTTAAAATTTGTTATCTAGCAAAACCATCTATATAATAAGATTTTGAATTAAATTTAATTTAGATTTCAATAGGCGGCAATTAAATAAGTGAACATTTAATGCATAAGAAATTGTACCGAAGAATTAAAAGCAAAGGCGGAATGATATTAAGTCACAAGATTTAAACTATGTTTAGTTGGCATTAATAATTTTAACTAATATTTAAAATTTTTTTTTTTTTTTCTTTTATATTCTACACGATTCTACAAAATTATTTAAAAATATTTACATTGAAATGTTGTATTTATTACTTTGATTAGACAATTTAACGGATAAAAGTTTTTTTAAAAGATTGGATAAATTTTTTTTAAAAATAAATAAAATAATAGGATAATAAGTGTCTTTGTAAATGACTTAACAAAATGACTTTATTTAGACAAAAATTAAACCGTTTTTAAACGGTTTCTTTAAAAGTTCTTTAAAAGTTGATAATATTTTTAATTTTTCACAAGTGAAAATAAAGTCGATTTGAAATGATTTAATTAATTAAATTAAATTAATTTGATTTTTAGTAAATGTAAATTAAATTTAAACAATAGAATAATAAATTTAAAACAATATGTATAATTAAAAAAATATAATTACCAATCTTTCCCTTTTGGTTTGTATTTGACTTTACTATGTAGATAATAAATAGAAATCAATAGATTAATTTTAATCAAATTTTAGTCACAAGGGCAATCTTAGAGCATTGCAGCAAGTGTCTGTAAGCAGTTTAAAGGAAGCCAATGATTTACTAGATGGATAATAAGTTAATCTAATATAATATAACCATCAAATTTTAAAGAATCTGTCTGAACATTTTAGTTTTGGTTTTGTTTTGTATTATTAAGAAATAAAATTTAAAAAAAAATAAAAATTAACTTGAAAGTATAATAAATAGTAATAAAAAATTAGAAAATGAAAAAAAAATGATAATTAAAAGACTGATAAATAAAAAACAATTTAACTGTTGTAGGCGGTCATGAATTTATAAGAAACATTAAAGATGAAAAATGGCTGGGATTGCAAAATTATTTAAATTTAAACATAAATGTTTTTACAGAAATATATTTTTAATAAACATGATTTAAATAAAACCTTTATAATAATAGTAGTTATCCCAATTTAATTGAATATTAAATAATAATATTAGTTTAATTAAAAAGCTTTTAAGATTAAGGAAACATTTTAAAAAAGCACTGGCGAATCAATTGTCATAAAGCACATAAATTTTTATCAGCAAAAATAACTCCAAGCAACAACCTGATACTGCGAGTAATCAGGATATGGTGTAATATTATTTTTAAAATTGCTGTGATGTAAAGCACGAATGGATATAAAGTACCAACAAGTGAAATAACAGTGATAGAAGGTTATGAAATTTGAAAGCATAATCTGAAGAATGATCTGAACAATTATTCAAGCATAATCATTAGAGTGTTCAATGCAAGCAAGATAGAGCATGATGGAGAAAGAAGCGATTGAAGTCCTGACCATCAGAAAAGCCATTTAAAGTCTAGGTTATAGCCAGGCATCCTCTAAAACAGCTATCTAAATGCTTATCTTGGCAATTATCTTAAGCGTGAGCTTTAAGCATAATTTAACCATAATTAAGGCAGAATTAAGACATCATATAATTGCCAGTGTAAGCCTTGGATTTAAAGTCAGGATTTGAAGTCAGGGCTTGAAGTCAGGGCTTGAAGTCAGGAATTGAAGTTATGATTTTAAGTGAGGATTTAGTGTGAGAATTATGACTTAATCAAAGAACCAATTTAAGGCATCATTTTAAACATCATTTGCCTCGGGAGTAGAGGTGGCATGAGGCTGTCCCAGTGCCAGTAAAAATAAACGACAAACGTGGTAGGTGTGGCTGCACTTATACTGGATTGGAATCGCGATTGGTTGCAATTGTGATTGATTGTAATTGTAATTGATTGCAATTAGACTGATCTAACGGTTTGAATAATTTGGAAGCAAAAAGGCAGAGAAAGACGGCCACCACCTCTTAGTCGTTAGTTTACGTGGACGCCGTATGCCGCTATTGAGTGAGTCTGTGAAAATGCATATGCACAAGTAAATGTTTATAAGTACATATGATGCATTTCGTGTGTCTTATGCCTTAAATAGTTGATGTTCCCCATCATTTCGCCATTAATTTTTAAAAGCATTCGCAATTTTCTTGTGGTTTCTGCTTAGCCAGGACAGTCCAATAAGCAAACAACACTCTTTGATCTTGCTGACTCTGCCCCTAACTAAACCTCGTATTTTTTTGTTAATTTGTTCGAATCTTATTCTGTTACCTTTATTTCGCACATCTGTTCCTTTCGTGATCCCACACTTCGTACAGCTTTTGCTTCCGCAACTTTGCTTGTTTTTTACGTTTTGTAGATAAGACAGGTGTGCAAAGTGCAACTGTTGCTTTTGGTCAATTCTCAACACTCTCAACTATACGCGTGTGTTTGTCGTGTTTGTATGTATTTGGCTGTGAAAATAAGTTTTGAGAAAACCTATTCAATAACTCACAATGGCTGAGTATATTAGAAGCAGAGTTAGACGGGACAGTGATCTAAGTGATTTCAGTGATACCAATTCCAGTGACAGTGACAACTTCCTTCTTGCCTCCATTCCAGCGGATTTACAGAGGTCTCGTAACAACTCCCACAATGATTCTGGAGAAGAAATTATAAGCAACTTGGATTTATCTTTTATTCAACTAACTTGTTCCGAATTACATCGTCACCTTCTCACTTTCGGCATTGTCAAAGAACACATTGTCAGTGTGAACATTAGTTCCAATTATTTAGAATGCTTGCCTAGTTCAATTGAACAATTTGTTAACCTCAAATCTTTAGATATTAGTCAAAATCTTTTTAACAAACTAGATGAATCCATCACACGTTTTCCCAAATTGACAGCATTAATTGCTTCAAATAATAAATTAAACGAAAACTCATTTCCCAAAAATTTCAGTGCTTCTTTATCTAGTACTTTAAAAGTGCTCAGTTTGGGCGGTAATCAGTTTACCTGCATTCCTGACCAGATTTTTGAACTGAGCAATTTACGCAGTTTATATTTAGGCAGTAATCAATTGCAGAATTTACCTAGGAAAATTAAAAACTTGGAAAAACTTCAAAATTTATATTTAGGTGGCAATCAATTGGTAAACAATGAACTCCATTTTTCAATTTCTTTTGCTAATGAAGTGCTATTTATAGGATGAAATACCATATGAAGTAGGCCTACTTCAAAATTTGCAGTCACTTTCTTTATGTGAAAATAAGTTGCGAGAATTGCCATCTTCAATTGCGTATTTATGCAATTTAAGATCACTTGCTTTACATCGCAATGAACTCACTGCACTGCCTCCTGAGATCGTAAAGTTGCGCAGTTTATATGAGCTAAGTTTAAGAAATAATCCTTTGGTAGTTAGGTTTGTGCGGGACATGGTGCACAATCCTCCATCTTTGCTAGAATTAGCTGGAAGATGTATCAAAGTAAATAAAATAGATTATGACGAACAAAATTTGCCTCATCAATTAATCAAATATCTTACTACAGCTCAACGGTGTGTTAATCTCAAGTGTAAAGGTACTGTGTATTTTTTAATGTTTATAATTCTAATATAAATCATAAAATTAATTTTTGTTTTTTGCATAGGTGTTTACTTTGATACGAGGGTAGAACATATAAAATTTGTTGATTTTTGTGGCATTTACAGACTTCCATTATTACAATATTTATGTTCACCGTGTTGTTCTACCAATAATCCCTTTATTCAAACTTCTAGTTCAGAAGATGAAATGGAAATACCCGAAAGCAGACTCAGAAGAGTTTTGTTAGGATCAAACTGATTTTTAGTATTAATCAAACAAAACAAATTTTATTCATTTTAAATTTAAAATAACCACATATTTCAATCATTTAACAATTGTTTTTTTTTTAAAATATAATTCTTTATTAAATCATTAACTGCCTTATCGAAATCAAAATTATTTTTATCTTTATGTTTTTCAAATTTAAGCAAAAGTTTTCCAGTTTGAAATTTTAATTTGTCCAATAGGAACACTTTTGATTTAAGTTCATTCTAAAAAAAAGAAAAAAATTATATTTTAAAAATATGTATTTTTTTAATTTTATATATTACATTAATATTATTATTAGGCTTTGCAATGTTTTTTGCAATTTTAAATGCATCATCAATTGTTTTACATGGAAAACAAGTTTTTTTAGCTAATTTAATTCCATAATTAAGCACTTGATTTATTCCTGGTTTAAGTTTATATGTTGGGGTAATAAATGTATCTGTATCATCATCATATTCTTTGCATTCCATATAATAACTAATGAAAAAAAAAATTAATTAAAATTTTAATTTAATTTTAACTTACTTTATAACAGTTGGATACTGATATTCTAATTGAGCTATTTTTTTAAAATGTGTTGTTGAAAGAGTAAATGCTTTCTTAGTGGCAAGATGTTCAAGTATTGCATAATACATGCTTGCTCCATCTTCAATCACAGCTCCTCTTCCGAATTCATCAATAATTACCAAAGAGCTGTTTGTTAAATTATTTAATATATATTCAATTTCTTTAATTTCATTCATAAACGATGAACAACTAGACTTAAGATCATTGTCAGAACCAATTCTAGCAAAAATTCTATCCATTAACAAAAAATTTCCTTTTTTTGTGGGAACAAAACAGCCAATTTGTGCAATTATTTGTAATAAAGCAACTTGCTTAATAAATGTAGATTTCCCACTATTATTTGGTCCAGTGATAATAGCTACATTTGAAAAATTGTCCATATGAATATCATTCGATATTGGATCAAAATTTTTTAAACTTTGTAATATAGGGTGTAAACAATTAAGCAAAGTTGTTGAATCGGTAAAATGAGGTCGAACCCACTTATTTTTAGATGATACCTTTGCAAATACTAAAAGCAAATCAATAGTTGAAATGATTTCTAAAAGTTTATGTAAAAAATAAATTTTTTCTCTTAATTTAAAAAACGTATCATCTAAAACTAAATCAATATAAAAAAAACAATCGTTTAATGTCTCCTTAATCCGAATATTAATTGCTTCAAGTTCTGTAGTAGTAAAACTAATCATTTTACAGTTTTGTTTAATACGCATAAATTCTTTCGGATAACTTTGTATTTTAACTTGTTGAGTAAAAGAAAAAAAATAATTTTTTTTGTTATTATAGTTAATTTTAATAGGTAAATCATATTTAGTTTTTATTGTTTCCACAAGTCTGTTTAAATCATTAACTTTTTCTAAATAAATTTTCCTTGAGCGATCTAAAAGTTCTGAAACACCTTTTTTAATGCAAAATATTTTAGCTATTTTTGTTTGATAACTTTTTTTAAAAGATCGACATTCTTCTTTAATAACTTGATCTATGATTTGTTTTATTTGTGAAAAATTTTGTTCTTGCAACTGAACAGAATAAGATTTAAACAAATATGTTTTACATTTGCTTAGAAGAGATTCTAAAGGACTAATAGTATCTAAAAGACTTTTAATAGCTATAAGAGTATCAACTTTTTTTTCACCACATAAAATCTTATCTCCTGTAGATTTTTGCACTAAAGAAAAAAGAATAGTTGAAATATCTATTTTTATAACTAAATCTAAAATAGTGTCTAAATTAATAAAAAGTTGTGAATCGGTAATTATTTCTTGTACACAATCAAGCCTGGTGTTGATCGTTTTAAGATCAAAGTGAGGTTCTAACAAATTTGTTTTTAGTAATCTTTCACCAGTTTTGGTTTTAGCAAAATTCATGACTCCAAAAAGTGTATCCTCCTTTTTGAAGTTGTTTAGAGTTATTTCTAATACTTTGGCACTTTTAGAATCTATCATCATTTTGTTTCCAATGCAAGCATAAGAAATATCAAGTGTTTTTTTTGCAAAAATAATGTTGAAATTGTTTTCAAAATAAGCAAGAAGACCTCCAGCAGCAGCCAAGCAGTAATATTTTCCCGCAATGTCCTGTTCAAACGTGCTCGAATTCTGATAAGCAAGTTCAATTATTTTGTTGTAAGCTTGAACACTGCAAAAGTGTTTTCTCCTGAATTGGATAACGTCTAAAAAGTTTTAAAAGATTAAAAGGGTTAAAAAAATGAATTGTAAAATATACTTAATGAGGGATAAGTGGAAGTGATAATTTGTAAAAACTCGTCGTCATGATTTTCAACAACCACGATTTCAGATGGATCAAACAAATCAATTTTGGTAATAGTTCTAGAATAAGTAAGATCATCTGTAAATTGAGAAATAACTAATTTATAGCCTTGTTTTTCCATAGCAGCCAGACCAATGTCCCCAAAAGCCAAACCTCGACCTTTGACAATGCAAATAACAAAACCACTTCTTGCACGGCTAGCAATAGATGGAACAGTAGAATCCTTGATGGTTGTGGCTCTGGCAGTAAGTTGGCAATTAGAAAAGCCTTTTGAACAACTGGAGACAGACGAGTTCTGAGTGCTGCTCGAAAACATTATCTCAATCAAGCAAACTTATTAAAAATGAATTTTGAATATTAATTTATTTTGCAAACTTGACCTTCACTGAAATTTCTTGTCCTTGAACCTTTGTTTACTAAATGACGACCTAATTCTTGTTTATTATTTAATTTTATGGAAAAAGTTTGACGAATTTAAATGTTCCACGTTAATTAACGCGCATGCGCAGTAGCAAATATTTCAAATGTTTATGCCGCTTTCTTCTTCGCCATTCGTCAAAATTGCTTGTCGTCATTTTAAGTTGTCATCTTAATTTGTCTTCTTAAATTTTTCTTTTTTATTGTCTTCCCAAATCATCTTTACAAATCAGTCACTATGTTACCACTCACTTTGCTGATTGCTGCCCAAAATCATCCAATGGTAAGCTTATTATTTTAAAAACATTTGTTTATTTTTTTTACCTTAGTTGGTTGAGCTTAGAAATGGCGAAACCTACAATGGCAACCTAGTCAATTGCGACAGATACATGAATATTAAGTTAAGGGATGTATTTTGCACTTCCAAAGATGGTGACAAGTTTTGGAAAATGAACGAGTGTTACATTCGAGGTGTGATGATTAAATACATGAGGATTCCAGACGAAGTCATTGATGCTGTCAAAGACGAACATAAACCTCCCAGCTACATCAAGCCACAAAAGCGAGACGGAAAACGTCCTAACCAAAACAACTCAAGAAACTTTAAGTCAAACGAACCCGGTTTTAAACAACAGAAACAATCATTTAACAAAAAGTAATGGTAAAACTCCGAAAAAACGGCCTGGCTTTGTAAATTAGGTTTTCAATCCAAACACATTGGAGCAAACTAAATTTATTGCTTGTTTTGTACCGTGTTTTACATTTTTGCAAACTAGTGTTTGTACATTGGTTTGTATATGAATGCGTATCACATCATCTTGTTTTAAAACGTTACGAAATTGTGCGTAATCAAATACATACTTAGGTTTAAATCAAATATTTAAGACAGATTAAATGTACAACTTAATAATTATTTATTAAATTTTTGAATAAATATTCAACTTTTTAAGAAATTATATAGTTTTTCAAATATAACATCAACTTATTGGAATTTGGAAAGCACAGGAAACTGTTTAAAATATATAATATATGCTGCATAAGCAGTAAAACAAGTGTTAAACTAATAAAAAAGAAACCGCTCAAATTATAGTAATAAGATTAAAATTAAGTTGTATAAGTTAAAATTTAGGACTTGAAGAAAATGAATGATTAAGAAATGAATATATATGTATTATTGAAGAGAAATTCCTAGCTCTTTGCAGGACATTTCTTTCATTTTATATTTTTGCACTTTTCCACTTTGTGTCATTGGGAATTCATCAACGAACAGAATTTTTCTGGGAACTTTGAAATAAGCCATCTGAATGAATTAAAAAAATATATGAAATGTTTGAATAAAAATTTAAAAGTCGAAAAAATTACTTTATCTTTGCAGAAATCTCGAACATCGTTTTCAGTCATTTTTTTCTTTGGATCACGTAATCTAATCCAGGCGCAAACATCTTCACCTAAACGTTCGTGTGGAATACCGCAAACCTAAATAAAATATTGAATAAAAAAGTGAAGGCAATCCAAGATAGTTACGACTTACCGCAGCCGTATGAATAAGAGGATGAGTCAAAAGCACTTCCTCAATTTCTCTGGGATAAATGTTAGCACCACCTCGAATTATGATTTCTTTGGTTCTGCCAACAATTTTTAATCTTCCATCACGATCCATAACAGCTAAATCTCTGTATATGAAGATTAAATTTTCAGAATATAGAAGAAAATAAATCAAATATTTGACTGACCCTGTATTGTACCAATTGTTTTGTATACATTTTTTAGTCTGTTGTTCGTCGCCCCAATAGCCAAGAAAAACAAAAGGTCCTCTTGTTAAGAGTTCGCCTTCTTCGCCCAACTTTACCACTTCTTTTGTATCTTTGTTAACTAACTTTACTTCAGCAAAATCAAGAGGCACACCCACATTGTCCAAGTTTTCAATCATGTTGCTGCCAAGAACAGGTGAGGTAATTATGGGACTTGTTTCAGTTGCGCCGTAAACTATGTGAATATCTTGAATACAAGGTAAAAGACGAGAAAAACGTTGTACTACTTCAAGGGGTACAGTAGTAGCCGCAGTGACCACACAACGTAAACTTTCTACCGTAATCTGATTATCTTCCACATAGTTCATAATATCAATTAACATAGCTGGTACCCCATAAATATGAGTACATTTGTGTTTAATAATGGAGCTTACGGTGGATAACACGTCGTACCTGTAATTGCACATCACTGTACGCCATCGGCGATTAAGTAAAATTAATAAATTTCTTAAAACAGGTTATAAATGGATAATTTTAGGACAAATAAAGCGGATGTAAGAAAATAATTTGACCCATTCATCAATCATTATTTCAAAATAACTAGGAAGTGTTTTTGTGTCCATTATTTTTAAAAAGTTTTATAAAGGTAATTATTTTAAAATGACTTTCTATAACACTCATAATCAACTATTGGCAGCTTCATCTGACTAAGATAACTTGCAGACCGTTTTCGCTTCTGTTCCTCAGAATAGAAATGTCTGAAAAACAACATAACTCGTCAAACAAATGTCGTGAACAAATATAATTTTACTTAATATTTTAATTTCATAATGCTTTTTATAAACTAAAACTATTTTAGTATTTACTTTTCGTAATAGTTATATATTAATTTATTTAATAAATTTACGAAATATTTTCTTTTCAGTTATTACAAGTTAAACAAATAAATAAGTAAAAAACAAAACTTTTCTGATCGAAGTTAACGTTAAATAATAATAAAATGTTTAATTTAGATAATCATCATTGATTTTTGTTGTTGATTGCTAAAATTGTCAAAAACTTTTTTTTTTTACTTAAAAGCATTAACACTAAAGTGGTACTAGTTGAATACTAAATAATACTAAAATTAGAAGTATTTAAATTTGTAATTGTATATGCAATTCATTTTGAAAACGATTACTTTTATCTTATCCATGGACATTAATTGTAAAAATTATTTTCATACAGTCTGTCAACAATAGTCGTCCATAACTTTGAATCAGCTGATAATCAGTTTGACAGGCATACAATGTTCAACATTTTTGGAATTGCAGTTCATTTTTTAGTGGTTTTAACATTGAACCATTCAACACACAGCCCCAGGTATTAGTCTGAAATGTTACTTTTAAATTAAACTTGCAAAATAAGCAACAATCTCTTTTCTTATTTGGCTATATTGCTTCGTGAAGGCACAAGCTTGAAATAACCTAGAGATTAAGAATAGCCAAAATTAACTGCACGTAATACAGTGCATGACTAAACTGACTTAAAAGGTAAATTAAACAAAATTTTAAAAATTTGTTGCCAATCTTAGCGTTTGTGTTGGACAAAAAAATTAAGCATTGGTTAATAACAAACATAAGCAGATTCTGGCCAGAGAAAGTCAAAAATGGCCTAAGGTAAGCATTTTAAACAAACTGAAAAAAACAGTTAATTTATTATTTGTGTTTGCTTAATGATTATTTAAACTAAATTAAAATACATTTTAAATAAATTAAAATCGAAACAGAGATTAAGTTTGGTGAATAAACTGTTTAAAATAATTGAAACTTGACTGCAAAAGAAGGAAAATGTTGCAAATTGTGAATAATCGAAAAGAGTCTGAACAAATTCGAATTATTACATTATTTAATAAAAGATTTAATTAGAGATTAATTGAACAATCAATTGACATTTGTTTGGACGTCTAAAAGAGTTTTAAATAAATATCAAACAGTTTTTTAATAGATTTGATTAGAGATTTGATTAGAAATTTGATTAGAGATTGAATTAAAGATTTGATTAAAATTTGATTAAAAATCAGATTAGAGATTTAGTAAAATATCAAATAAAAATTTGGTAAGAAATTTGATTAGCATCTAGGAATAGACCTTATTTTCAAGTGTATTATAGATTGTTTAAATTTTTGAATTTAATTAGTATAATATTTGATTGAATATTTGGTTAAAATTATGTATAGATTTTTAACAAATGAATTGATTAAAGTCACATCAGAAATCGAATAGAATAATGTGTTAATTTGTTCTTACCTATGGTGACTGGACAAGTGGTCATGGTACTTGTTCCCAACATGGCTCCAAAAGCATGAAATATGGGTACTGGTAAACATACTCTAGCTGCATTTCCTTCTGCCGTCAATTGACGTTTAAATCCAATTCGTTCTCCAAAGAATCTGGTGTTGTTAGACAAATTAAAGTGGGACAAAGTTGCCGCTTTAGGCATTCCAGTTGTGCCCTTTGTAAATTTAAATAAAAAATAGTATTAGTCAATCAGGTGGATAACAAAGCAAACATTCTAAAATTCTGTAATTAATTGCAAATTAATTGAACAATTAAGTTAATTACCGAAGTGAAAAATAGAGCGCATGGGGCATCTGGGTCCACATATACTTCTACAACTGGTTTTTGCATACCATCATTTGATGTTTCATCTAATTTAATTTTCTTGCTGATTCCATTGATCAATATTGATCCATTGTCTGTTGCGGATTCGTTATTGTGCATAATAAGATTGCCATTTGTGGTAGTTGTTGCGTTCAGATTAATAGTTTGATATCCATTTGAATTATAGACAACGCTATTGCCGTTAATTACTGAACTTGCAATATTGCCATTTATATTGGAGCCCAACTTGGGCAAACTATTGATTCGTTGATCGTTTTCCTTGTCTGAAACTAAGCTTATAGGCAAACTTAAATTATATTTGTCACTAAGAAAATTTTTAGCTAAATGGCTTCTTATTGATTTTCCATTTGTTTTAATTAAGCCAGCTTGATTGTCTCCATCCATAAAAATCACATGTTCAAGACTGCTAGTTTTGAACTCTTCAGACTTGTAAAATTGTTCTAATATACTATAAAAATGGTTCACATTTTTCTCTTGTGGTGAATTGAGCCCTTTTGAAAAGAATAATCAGTATTTCAAAATATGTCATTACTATGTCATATTAGTATTTCAATATACATCATGTGAAAAATTTTATTTTGTGAAAACTGTTTTTTAATTAAAATAGACTAAAAAATATTTTTTGATTAAATTTTAACTTAAAATTAAATAAGCTTATAAAATTATAATCTATGCTTTAATTATGAATGTTAATTGTAATTTTTTTAATCTTTTTGAAAACAATATATTTGAAAATATTTATATTTACACACAAACTCAATTAAATCGATTGTTAAATATACAACTTCAAAATTTGTCTTTAGGCAAAAAATGGATTGAAATTTTGCGACCTGAAAAATGACCTGTTTTTTTTATCACAATGGTTAATAATAAATCAATTATTTAGAAAATGTATTTAGTAAATACAGATAATTAAATTTTGTTTATTATTAAAAAACGATTTTCTGCTTGGTATGCTTAACATAACCACAATTAACAAACAAATTTTAGTTTTAATGTGTTGGTTGAAAATAAATCAAATAATTATATTAATTTTGATAAATTTAAATTGATTATGCGAGTTTGTTATAAATTAAAAAATTTGATTTTTAAGTTAAAATCAGTTTAAAATGTAATCAAAGTCAATAAAAAAATAATAAAAAATTTTAAAAATTAAAAATAGTAGTGTTCATAGCGGTATAATTTTTTAACTTTAAAATTTTAAAACTGTATTTCACTTTATTTTAATTGTTTGTTAATCAAATATTATTAAAAAATTATAATTGTCACGCACCATAAAATTATTATTAATTGTTTTTTTTTTTTTTTAAATAAATTATTAATTTACGCATTTCGAAATGCGAAAATAAATTGAATTAGTAAGAAAAAAGCAAAAAAAAATTAATTAAAATGCAAGTTTTAAAACAAATAAACTAAAAATTTTTAAAACTATTTCAAAATTGTAAAAGATGCTTAATCACATTTCGTGTCAACTCAAAAGCAATCAAGCTCGTTTGCGAGTTTGATAAAACAAATTGCTCTTTTATCAACTGCATTTGTCTTCATTAAAAATGCTGCACATTTTCTAGATCCAATTTGAATAATTGTAACTCAAATACTATTTATGCTAACGCATTTTAACTGTGTTTATTTTTTGATGGGATTTTATAGGTTGTAAAATTAAAAAAATTTTAATCATTTCGATCAATTTTAGGAAAAAAAGTATTAAAACTAAATTAACAGAAATAATAAACAAGGACTAAAATTTAAATATTAGATTTAATGTTGAAAAACACGCTTATAACGCGTGAATTGAACTTTGATGGCTTTTAAATTTCACATGTTTGACAGGTAAATTTTAGTTATAAATAAAGACTTCAAATAATAAGTTTAGAAGATGAAAAATAAGAAAAAAAATAAATAGAATAAGGAAAAAAGTGTGGGTGGTTTTTCAGTTTAAATCAAGATGAAATGAAGAGTGTGAAAAAGGAAAATTGTAGTAAAATGACATAAGACCAAGTATAATAAACAAATATTAAAAGATAAGAAAAATATAGATAAAAAACAAGTATTTGAGTAGATTGCAAATACATTTTAGCTAAATGGCCAAACAAAGCCGGAAGCTTTGGAATAGTGTCAAAAAGAGTTGCAAACAAACAGATTTAAAAAGAATTATCAAAGAAATAAAAAATATATTAATGGAAACATAAGAAAGTATCGGCATAGAAATTTCGGCATGGATATTGGTGGATGAAAGCTGGTGCTAAGTTTTTCGGTTTAAAAGTATGAGTAGTTCAAATAAAAAGGTTAAAAGAGTGAAAAGAAATAAGAGAATAAGTATTAGGGTAAAATGAATAGAAGAATTTTTAGTGGCATAGTTGCTATAAGAAAGTAGCAAAGAAGATTTGGCAGCAAACAAGTATCTTGGCTAAAAAAACAACAAATTTTTTACCTGGCAAGATGAGCACTTTTGGCTTTACTTTCTCCAAAGCATATTGCAGTTCATTCAGCTTATAATAGGCATTAATAGGACAGAGAATGGCCCCAAGTTTAGCAGCCGCATATTGAGCTACTACAAATAAGTAGGCATTAGCTGTCCAAACACCTATCACTTGTCCACTGCGGACAAAACAGTTCATTCTAAGGGCGTTGGCAAATTTGTTTACATCTTGGGCTAATTCAGCAAAGGTGCGGGTTATATCTTCATGGCCTGAAACTATGGCCAGTTGATTTGCATGTTGGGTTACACATCGACACAAACTTGTGTAGAGAGTGTCATTTAAAAGAGTTTTGGTTGATTTGCCAAATGCGTATGAATATGGGTGTGAAATGTAGGTCCTGTAAAGGGTAAAAATGAACATTAAATTTATGATTTCTTGCTTTAGATCAGTTTTTTGTCGATGAATTTATTGAGGATAGACAAGAAATCTGAACAGGAAAAAGGACTTTTGATAGGAAACACTTGACATTTGCTTGATCAAGTTTTTTTGTCTTTTGTTTGCTAACATGTCAAGTTAACATTGCGCAAAAGATATGCCCGATGTGCTGTAAAGGAAAATCAAAACAAAAATGATTTTTATATCAATTTTTCCTTTATGAATATTTAATATTGGACCTGACGTGAATTGAAACTGGCCACTCATTGATGCCAATTAATTATTTTTTAGCCAAATTCTTTTTTCCTTTATAACAACTCTACTATTCTTAAACTGGCGAACAAGCCATATTTTCAAAAATCAAAATAATTATATAGGTCTGAAATGATTAAAATCTAACTTAAAATGATTGAAAACTTTACTTTAATCAAATATTTTGAAAGAAAATGGGCTAATTTGTGACGAATGATGCAATATATAAGTGTTGAACTAGTATTTGAATGCATATTTTAAATGTGACTTGCTTAAATAAGCTGATTGGTTTTACACGCTTAGTTAATCATTTTGTATCCAGTTTTCTACAAGCCGAAACCATCTTAATCAAGCTAAGAAGTTGATTGTTACATTTAAATGTGCTTGTCTTTCTCTAATGAAATAGTCAAAGAACGCCTAAATTATTTCAAACAAGCATATGCAGCATGATCAACACAGTTCTTTTTAACTATTACTTAACTGAATATCTAACATATTTATTCACCTGATTTTTGCAATAGGTTTTTTTTAATTTATTTTTCCATATAAAAATGTAATTTTAATGTAAAAATAATTTCAAAACATTTAGCTACGTTGATTGTAAATGTCATTTTAAAATTTTGTTGTAACTCTATTGCTCGTGTAACTGTTTTAAACTTTTTGTTTCTTGTACGGCTATTTTAGTTGTTAAACAAACTATCTGATTAAATATTATTTTAGAAAATAAATTTTTATTTAATTGCAACTTTTAATTTAATTTTTTTTTAACAAAAAATAAAAACAAAAAGATGAGTGAAAAAAGTTGTTCAGCTGTGTTAACAAATGTTAATTAATTGTGGCTTAACACTTAATTAATCTAGGTAGATATTCAAATGACAACCTATCTTTAATTGATTGGTAAACAGTTTTTTAAGAAGATCATTAGTAAAATGATAGTGATCGCCACGGAACATTAACAATTAAATTTTAGCTCAACACTATTTAAACAATTTTGCACACTTGACTTGGTTGTCGAGCGTCACCTTTTTGACCCAGAATCACTGATTTTTTGTTCTAATTAAACTAAATCAGTTACATTTATTAATATAGACAATAAAATAAGAATAATTTGCCTGCCTGAATGTTTTTAGTTATAATTTAAATTTAATCCTTCAAATTCGATGGCTTATTATACTGATGCAAAAGACAATTGCATAATTAAGAAGTTTCAAGTGTAAATAAGGCTTTCTTAAAACTGCTTTAATACAACATTTCAAATTTTAAGTCTAATTGCTTTTAAGTTGTTGCTTTCTTTAAACGTTACTTTTAACTGACAAACTTAAAAACATAAAAAAAAAACGACAAAAAAATAGAAAGTTGCAAAGAAGAAACAGCTTAAGAAAAGAGAGATGAAGATACGCATCTTAATGTATTTGCTTGTAGATGGCCAAGCAACGTGGAAATAACAAATTAAAAAGTAGGTCTTCAGGGCTTCCGTATTTACTTATGAATGCCGCAGTTTAAAACTTGATACATTAAACCACTGTTTATGTTCAATTAGATGTTAACTAAACTAATCTTTTGCCATCATTTGTGTTAATTGATTTCTATGCATTTGATTTTATTTATACCAATTTGATCTAATTATGTAAAACATAAATTTATAAATATATTCAAATTTATGCATACATTCTTAATCATCTTGAATAAGGAGTAATAAATAAAAAAAATGCTTCCTTAAAATCATTTTAATCTGACTATTTCAAAATTGAGTGCCAAAAATTAAGATAAACTTTACTTACTCAAGAGATTTTTCTTCGTCTAACGGAAGTACAGATTTTGATGTCGCCATTATTTTTTAATTTAATCGTATTAATTCACAAAAATGCACATCAACTTAAGTCATTTGTTTTTATTTAATATCAATAATATATTAATTAATTACGGTAAATACAACAAACTATACTTAATTTAGTTTAAACAATATTTAAAAAATTTTAGATGATTTTTTTATTAGCGTTGAAGTATTGCTTGTGTTACAAACTAAGTACAAAAATTAACAAAGATTCTTTTTAGAGTCAATCAAAAATAAAACTAACAAAATAATAAATGAGGAAAACTATCAAATCATAATTAAAACAGATAATTTGGATAAAAAGCAAACATCATTAACATAGATTTAATTATGTATAAATTTTGCTTTTAAATTTTAAATAATCCAAAGTCAAAGCAGAATTTGTTTGCTTAACAAAAACAATTTAAACAAGATCTTGAATGGTAATAATATTAATCAAAAAACTTCCAAACAGAAGCTGAGTAATTAAAAAAAGAATCTATCTAGATTATCGTCATATTGAACAATTAAGGTTTTAACTAAGATTACTAGTTGCATTTAAATCCAATTATTAACACATATTGGTCTATAAGATGAATTCATTACTTTTCCATTATCTATATTTATGTAACTAATAGATCTCTTTGATTATTATATAATTGTTTTACTAAGTATTAAAAACAAAAAAAAAAAAACAGATACTGGCACTGGATGATAATAACAGATGAATTTAGTCTTAAAGTTGCAAAATAAAATTATTTCAACAAGTTAGTTATTGATTTGCCAATGACAAGACAAATACAGACTTACTAAGTTTGCTCTTTAATCAAATAGTTTCTTATTTTTCCACTTTTGCAGCTTGCTCGACTACGATTGGAAACAAACTGCAATAGACAGTGGATCAATGTTTTCTTGACTTGATATTTATCTGTTTTTGCCTTTCCTTCTTCGCCCATCCAAAGAATCACAGTCGATGCCCAATTTGTGTCTATGATACTGGCTTGGCCTGTTTGCAAACAGGCCACACCAAACTAAAGTATCAGCCTTTTAATTGTGATCTAAACTCAATGAACCAATCAACAAGCCACTTAAGAGTTGAGCAAGCAGCTCGACCACATTTTCTTGTCCTATCTAGTTTTGTCTTATCTAGTTCTGTCTAGTCCCATCTTTAGTCTTGCCTAATCTTCAAACTTGTCTTTTTTGTTATATTCAGTTCTAACTAGGACTTTACATGTATATACTAATGTGTGTTTGTAAATATAAATCTTGAATACAACTCGCGCCCACTAACAGATTCGGCAACACTATTAGCACTATTGATACATTGAAACCATCATTTAAGATATTAAATGATTTGACTCAATTTTCCCGCCTGCACATAATCGTATTTTTTTAATTTGATTGTTTTTCACACAAACATATGTATTCTTAGTTAATATTTTTTATTAATATATTAATATTTATATAAATATATTTTGAATATATATTAAAAAACTTTACTTACCTGTCTACTCTTATCATAATGTGATTATATATTTATTATAGTGTTTGCCCAAGCTGTGTTTTTTAATATTATTTTATATTAATCTTTCGGATGGGCTTTGCTGCCATAATTTTCTAATTCAAGTTTTAATTTAATATATATTAAATTGTTTATATCTGACTACTTTTTGTTTCTACATTAAGAATTAGATAGAAATTTTTTATTATTTTGTTTTATAGTTATTTTTTCTCTTTTTATTTCTAATAATATTTTGTTCAAACTTTAGATGAAAACAGATCTTCTAGCTCAAATTCGTTCAATTAAAGTTTGGTTTTTAAAAATTTATCTAAAGTTTCAATTCCATCAAGTTCTATTTGTTTACTTTAAAAGGTGGATTTAACTGGCCTTGGTTTAAATAACGTTTACGATAGCACAAAATGTAAATTTTATCTGTAAAGCACAGTAAATCAGTGATAAATCTTGATAAATTGTGTTTTAATGGTTTTAACAATCAAAAAATTGCATTGGTATTTTTGTATGGGATGGAGTAAAAATTGTTAATGGGACTCAACGATCATGAACATTTAAACAAGTTAAATTCAATTTATGCTCACGGGCTATCTATTAATATTTTCTTAACCACTTTCTTATTTCTATTTTTTTTTTTTATTTACATTGCATGATTAGTTAGTAAACTTTGGGAACATTTGTTTACTAAATTTACTGATTTTGATTACTTAAACCGACTTTTTTTTTATCTTATTACGATTTCAAAAAATGGGAAAGTTAAACTTTTGATTAGAAAATAAATCAAGCGAATAGGAAACGAATTATAGTTAAAGGACAACAATTGATGCGTAAAATATCAAGAAAAAAATTAATATTAATATACTTAAAATTTTTTTTTTTTTTATTATAATCGATTAAAAAGTTTGATCACAATAAATAAAATCGCTTTATTTAGGAAGAAGAAAATGAAAGGAAAAAGATGATTTGAGACAATTTCGTTTTAATATTTTAAATTTTATTTTTTTCTTTAATCTTTATTCAAGACTTGGTAACTGAGTTCAAATTAAAGTCAGATTAATTGAGTAAAGAATTTTATTTTTGAATGTCCGCATTATTTCGTATTTGAATTTTTACACGTAAGATTTTGTACTATTTTAATGCCATTTTTATTATTTTTATAATTATAAAATAGTTAATTGTTAAATTTACTGTTTAGTATTAATTGCAGTCAACAGTAATTAGTGCGAATTTTCAAAAACATAGATTTTGGTTTTAGATTTTGGTAGCGTTTACTAACTAATTAAATAATAAATAATATATTTTTACGTTATAAAATAAACTTGAAATTTAAAATGTGACCAATCGATGTCAAATAAATTCATTTTACAATGCAAACTCGTTAATTTTAAATAAAACATTGTTTTAACTAAAAATGAAATACATTTTAAACGATTTACCTGAATAGTTTATTAAATTACACCTGATGTGCATTTTCAAACATTTTCAAACATTTTCAAACAAAATGTTAAGGTAAAACATTTCGATTAGAATATAATAAGTAAATTTACGGGTGAAAAAGTTAATTAAGTGCTTGCATTACAAGTTTTATTTCCAATAAAAGTGATTCAAAATTATGATGAATAAAACTTATGAAAATAAAAGCAAAATAGTAGTAGAAATTTTTTTGCATTTGTTTTTCTGCTATTTTTTATTTCTAGTAAGGTGTATCACTTAGCTTAGTTATTGAATTTTATAGTTTGGCCAATTTTTTTTTGATTTTGGCGTTTCTTAATTACTGTACTTGGTTATAGAAATGTAACTATAATATATTTGGTCAAAATTTGAAATGAGCTAAATCCAAACGCGTAGAATTGGAAATTGTGAATGAGTTGAATATGGATGAGTTGAATATGGATGAGTTGAATGTGGATGAGTTAATGTGAATGAGTTAATGTGGATGAGTTAATGTGGATGAGTTAATGTGGATGAGTTAATGTAGATGAGTTAATGTGGATGAGTTAATGTGGATGAGTTAATGTGGATGAGTTAAACCTAAGTTAAATTCAAATAAGTTAAATCTGAATGAATAGGTTAAATTTGAATGAGCTAATGAAATCGAACTAAACAAAATCAAGCTAAATGAAATGGAGCTAAATAAAATTGAACTAAATGAAATGAAGCCAAATAAAAATGAGCTAAATAAAATTGAGTTAAATGAAATTGAGCTAAATCAGTCTGAAATGTTGAATGCGCAAACGAATGTTGAACTTGTTGCACCACATGTGTGCCATAGCTGGTAGAACCATCTGTTGTGGTAAAACTAAGACTGCTGAATTGTGAAAGTTGTAAAACTAACAAAAATATTCGTGATTAAATCATTAATTTCAAGTGGTTTTTCGGAAGATTTCATTGTGAGTTCCAACTAAGAATGGCAGCAATTAGTTTCAATGTATAAACTGATTAGCAGCAAATCAGCAACAGTGAATCGCAAGTTCAATGGCAAGTTCGCACAAGCCAGTTTGTCTGTCCAGTTGCATGTTGTCCACAAACGAATGTTTTATTTCTGATTGAACAAAATTGAAACATTAAACTCATTTGTCTGCCAACTTGTCTTTGACAGCGAAAGGAGAGAACGAAATACTCAATAACAAATATTGGAAAATATGTATTTGGAAAGCGCAACTGACAGCTTAATTCAGTTATAAATTGTGAATTTTGAATAGAAAGTATTTGTACAACTTTTATTGAATGCCAAAAATCGCAACTATTTTAACTGTTGTATATAGATTAATTAAAATTTTGTAATTCAAACGGCTTGCCATATAAAAGCTTCAACTCTAAAAAACACATCGTCACAGCTGAGAAAGCGATTAAAAGCAAATTTAAGTGATTTGTCTGGGCCTGTTTTGTTACAGCTGATCTAACGTGATCTTCAGTTTGGATGCATGAGCGCAACTCCAGTTTAACACCAACAAATGGCCTTTGCTGTGGGAGAACATATGGCCATGGTCAAGTGTACGCCCATTGCAAAAATAGGAAACAGATGCAGTCAGTTTAGTGCGCAGTTTGTAAACAAAAAACAGCTGATCCAATTTGCGCAAAACATTCGCGCTTCAGTCAAACAGGCGTGTTGTGGCATTAAAATGATCTTGAGCTGACGAAGTGTTGCATAAACTGTATCAATTGAATGCGAAAGCAATTATAACCTGTGCAATTGATTTATCAGAAGCGGCAACAGTCAATTAATACTTGTTCAAGATTTGTTAGAGTTAGAGAACACATACTAGCAGCCATAGGTTGAATGAAAGGCGAAGTGAAAGCCTGAATGGAAGGCGAAGTGAAAGCCTGAATGAAAGGTGAAGTGAAAGCCAGACCAAGAGCTGATCCGAATGCAAATCAGAAGCACTGACAAAAGCAGAAGCGAAGCCAATGCCACACCAAAGCAAAGACGGAACTGTTTTCCGGATACAAGTATCTGCAGTTGGAACAGGTGATGTCGGCTAAAAAGCAAATCTGAAACAAGTTCAGGTGCCAAGTTCGACTTAAGTCTCGCCATCTACTTAGTGAGCAAACTTAAGACGTGTGTGTTTTTTTTGCCTTTTATTATTTTCTTGTGTTGGTCGGATTTGGTTGGATCTGGTGGATTCGGTTGGATCTGGTGGATTCGGTTGGATCTGGTGGATTTGGTAGGATCTGGTGGATTTGCTGGTTTGTCTGCTTAGACTATTTTGCAGTTAACTGTGGCAAAGTAACCAGATTGGCTTGCCCTGGATAGATTAAGGTGTGCGTCAAGAGTGACCAGGTGTGGTTAGATTGAAGTGATCGAACCAAATGCAGGTAGGACGAGATCAACGTGGATTAGCTTGTGCAGCTGTTTTCGTTCCATATATAATATCCGTTTCAGTCTGATTTTCTTGGTTGTTTTCGCTGCTGTTGTGCTCATGTTTTCTTCTGGTTTGTTTGTTTACATTTCTTTTCAGCTCTCTCGCTCTCTTCTTTGCTCTTTTCACTTGGGTCTGCTCGTTTTTCATCTTTTGCATCGGTTTCATCTGTGCCGACTCTTTTGGCTTTGCACCTGGCACTTGGTTGCGTCTGTTCCTCCCACTCCAGCTTCTTGATCGTCGGATGGTGATCGAGTAGATTGGCAGAGTCGCAGCCAATGCAACATTTAGCTGCCATCTTTATTTCACCCGAACAAGGTGCTCATCACAAGTGATTTAACAAGTTGATAACCATTTCGCCATTAACATATGCACAGTACTATTGTTTGTGAATTCAAGTTGAATTGTGCGTTGTGCTAGTGTTGTGTTATATGTTGATTATGAAAAGTGTCGTTTGTTTACACTTCACTGTTGTTTTCGCAATCTCCACAACCTTGCCGTTGTAGTCAATCAGCTTGATCGGCCGATGATTAGTTGATTCAGTTGGTTAGTTTAAGCGTGGATCATGATTCGTGGTCGGTGAATTTGATTCGTGGTCGGTGAATTTGATTCGTGGTCGGTGAATTTGATTCGTGGTCGGTGAATTTGATTCGTGGTCGGTGAATTGTGCTTGGTGAATTGTGCTTGGTGAATTGTGGATGGTGGTCATGGCTTGAGACTGTGACTTGTAAACTACGCTTTCTAAACTATGCTTTCTAACTTATACTAAATTGTGCGCATTGTGGCTCACGTATTATTTCTACTGGCTTGTGAACTGTACTCTGTAATTGTAAGCCAAAGCTCAGAATTGAAATTTCTAAATTAAGAATTGTGACTTCTAAATTAAGAATTGTGCCCCAATCCTAAATGTGGTATCGCAAATTTTCTCCTCAGATTGTGCCCTCTAAGTTGTCACTCATAATATTTCTTGCCACAGTATAAAAAATGCCACTGAATCAACACTTTCACATTACTATCTTCAAACTACAATTCTCACTCTGGTCTTTAAACTCCTCGTTCGTGGTTTGCAAACTTAATCCTTAAATTGTGACTGGCTAAGTCACGTTAAGAAACTCTATTAGAGGGCCGTCGTCGTTTGGCTAATCCAGCTTTAAAATCCAATCGCTGTAGACGTGTGATTCTTCTGCTGATTCAGTGTTCTGTACTTATAACTGCCCTTCCATTCCCTTACAGCATTTTTCTGTCTTTCTTATGTTCTAACTTGCCATTTGTGTTTTGCCAAGGTGTTCATCTGCTCGTAAATATCTGCCAATACCTGCCAGTTGCATGATTTTACTCATTCTACCTTCAGTGCTGTTCTTAAACTGGTCAAAACAATTGAAACGTTAGTCGCACACTTGCTACACAATGTTTCACTTGTTTTCTTGTCTGTCTTAAGTTCCATCTGTTTCATCCTACTATTGAGGTCAGTGGATTGCGCTCTTTTCAACCTTCACTAGTCACTTGATTCCGTCATTTTTGTAATGGGCACTGCATTTATCTGGCCAGTTTAAAATATTCAAATCTCACCATTAATTGTCTTTATTTGTATGTTGCTCTTAATTGTCATATTTGATAATGTCCAAAACGCTAGACTTTTTATTATCTAAGCTATCTTACAGCTTCTATTTGGTAAAAGACATTTCTTCCATCAATTGTACCTGGATGTAAATTAAATTACTTAAATTTTGCTTTTTATTTCACTACAACTTATTTTCTTCATCTTTTCTTCTAGTTATTCTTCATTTTAGCTTTATTTACTTCATTTCGCTCAATATTTGCTCAATTTTTACTCAATATTTGCTCAATATTTGCTCAAATGTCGTAAAAAGTTAAAATTTGAGAAATTCTGTGCAAGTCGAAAGTAATCATCAACAACAATCAATTAATTATTCATTAGACAAGTTTAGATAAACTTGAATAGATGCAATAATATTGATTGGTGCATGAACTTTTGCCCACAATGAACAGGTGCTATTTAATAGGCAGGTATTGCTAGCTGTTTTCAGCCGAACCTGTTGGTTAATTGTGGCTATTCGCACTTTAATCCGACCGGCGTCTAATTTGAAATCAAGTTTAACATTTTGCAAGCCAGTTGATTATTTTGCAAGCAAGTTGATTATTTTGCAAGCAAGTTGATTATTTTACAAACAAGTCGATTATTTTAGTGAGAGCTGATTATTTTTAATGTGAGTTGGTTATTTTTTAACCAAGCTAATTATTTACAAATCAAGTCGCTTATTGCAAACCGGGTTGATTATCAATAAGCCATGTTGGTTATTAGCAAAGCAACTTGATCATTAATAAGTCAAGTTGATTATTTTTAAATCAAAATCGCAAGATAATATTCATTAGATAATCTTGTGCATGGTCCATGGCGTCTTTGCACGCCATTTGTCAATAAGCCAGTTCGAGCCCAGTTATCCTAAACAAGTTTCATATTTGATAAGATATTAAATTTATATGATTTTGTGTAGTAACAACAACCTAACTTAGGCTTTTATTTACATTGAAACTATTGCAAATAAAACAATTCTAGTTTGTTGAAATCATCAATATTGATCCGGTTTTATTTTTACAGATTAACTGCAAACTAACAGCAAAGTGACTGCAAAGTGACTGCAAACTGACTGCAAACACAGCAGCTTAAACTAATAAAATGGCATTCAATGAGGTAAATTTTAATTTGTACACAATTATTTTGTTCATCATCCGTTTAAATCACGTTTCAATCAAGTTAATCGCACTTAATCACATTTAGTCACATTTAATTACTTATACTAATTTTTTAATCATATCTAAATCATATTTAAATCATATTCTAGTCATACATTTGTGTCACACATTTTATGTTACACATTTTGTGTCACACATTTTATGTCACACATTTTACTGTTAATATGCAAAAGTGTCGAATTTTTTCTTACTTTGTTTTACATCTGTTCACAGAAACCTGACCCAGAATTGATTTTCACTAAACAAGAGAGAATTGGAAAAGGATCTTTTGGTGAAGTGTTTAAAGGAATAGATAATCGTAGTCAGCAAGTGGTTGCCATTAAAATTATTGATTTGGAAGAGGCCGAAGATGAAATTGAAGACATACAGCAAGAAATTATGGTCTTGTCGCAATGTGATTCACCATTTGTTACCAAATATTTTGGCTCCTATTTGAAAGTAAGCTTGTTAACTAATAGTGTGCACACTTGTTTTTGTTTTGTCATGCATTATTAATTTTTTAGTATTTTAGGGTACTAAATTATGGATTATAATGGAATATTTGGGCGGCGGTTCTGCCCTTGACCTTATGAAAGCCTGCCATTTCGAGGAGATGCACATTGCGGTCATTCTAAGAGAAGTGTTAAAAGGTTTGGATTATTTGCATTCAGAAAGAAAGCTACATCGAGATATAAAAGCCGCAAATGTGTTACTCTCTGAGATGGGCGAGGTAAAACTAGCTGATTTTGGCGTGGCTGGACAATTGACCAACACCACCAGCAAACGAAGTACCTTTGTCGGAACGCCTTTTTGGTAAATTATACAAATTTATAGTATTTTTGTTAAGTTTTTATTCAATTTTAATATTTTTAATTCATATCTAGGATGGCTCCGGAAGTGATCAAACAGTCAGCCTATGATTCTAAAGTAATTTAAACATTAAGGCAAAAATTAACATTTAATTGTTAAACATTTTTTTTAGGCCGACATTTGGAGTTTGGGAATTACTGCGATTGAGCTTGCTAAAGGAGAACCTCCTAACTCAGATTTACATCCGATGAGAGTGCTTTTTCTTATTCCAAAAAATAATCCCCCTCAATTGACTGGAAATTATACCAAACAGTTTAAAGAATTTGTTGAAGCTTGCCTAAATAAAGACCCAGAAAATGTAAGAAGATAATTTTTTATTTTTTTTTACTTATTTATTTTATTAAACGTTTTACCACATTTTTTTTCTTTCTTTTTTTTTTAATTCAGAGACCTTCAGCAAAAGAACTTTTAAAATATCCTTTTATTAGAAAAGCCAAAAAAACATCTTATTTAGTAGATTTAATTGAAAAATTTAAAAGATGGAAAGCTGCCGGTGGCGGTCATAGTGATAGTGATTCTGATGCTTCCGATTCGTATGTTCTTAAACAATCTTTTTTTATTGAATCAATTTTAATACTTTTTTATCAATTTTTCTAGAAGTGATGATTCAAAAGCTAATTCTGAAAATGATTCTTTAATGTGGGATTTGACCATCAGACCACAACATAATACTATGTTTTTTAATTCTTCCAATTGCAATAGTAATATGAAAAAAAACGTAAGTATTCACATGTGATTATTTGTTAAATTTGTTAAATTACAAAATTAAAATACTTTCTCACAGAATGAAAAACTTGAAAATCAATTTATATTTCAAGATAATGAAAATATTAACAAAGTAAATAGTATACCTTTGAATTCAAGTCCATCAAAACAGCAACATTTCAAGTCCTCAAGATCTGATTTACTTAATGATTCACTTTGTACATCATCTTCATCAGCATCCTCATCAACATCATCAATTGTTTTTAATTCAATGATTCCTTCAACTTATAATAGCTCTAGTAATAATAGTGGTTTTAACAATAATATTGCTTTTACTAATTACATGAATAATGGAAACAGTAATAGTAACAGTCAAAAGTCACCTAAACGAACAGAGAGTAAGATGGAAAAAGATAATACATTAAAATCGCCTACCAGTGGCAATAAACAACTTTCAACTGCATTACTTTTTCCTGCATTGAATGAGGTAAAAATAATAATTAATAAATAAAATTATTATATTAATTTTTGCTAATCTTTTTTCTTCTTTTTTTTCTATGGCTAATTTTATTTAATAATAAAAAACTATTATAGGTGTCCAAGCGTTATAAGCGCAATAGCCTTAGCTTGAGAAATTCTAAAGTAGATGCAATTGAAGATTTAAAACAAGCATTTGAACGAATAGAGAGAAACTGTTATGGAATTTGTGACTTTTTTGTTAAAGAGATGATTTCAAATTTGACAGATAATCAATTAGATTTGTAGAAGAAAATGTTTAAGAAAAAAGTTCCTTTTTATTAACATCTAAATTATTTTGTTTACCAAGTAAATGAGGAAAATGTTTAAACATGTTCAAAGAAAAATTAGATATAATTATGAACGTTGTTTAATTTTTAAATTTTGCAGTTAAATTCTGATTTTTTACTAGGAAATATTTTAATAATGATACGTTAATATTTTATTTTTATATAGAGTAATTATGTTTAAATAATGTTAGTACTTTAAAATATGTTAAGATCTAAAAAAATTATATTTATATTCAAACATAAGCAGCTAATAGCTAGAAAATATTTATTATACTTTTGTACTGGTTTAAAGTGTTTACTTAAAACCTAAATATATATATATATATATGTATATTTTTCTATGAAATGGACGAAAATTATTTATCTAAACTTCTTATGCACATTTAAATTTAACAGCTAAAAAATGTATTTATATATTTATAAAATTGTATATATTGACTTGAGCAGCTTGCTTTATTCCTTATATTTGATTATTTTTTAATTTAGTTGATGATAAATGAACAATTTTTGGCTTTAAATGTATCAATATTTAACATTTGTTTGTAAATTGAATGTTATTTCTTCAAATTTTAAACTTATTGCAGTAAGAAAGAAAACGAACGATTAGCAAATTTAGAAGTGTCTATTTAATTGTGCATTATGAATAGAAATTTGTTTGCATAAGTTTAATTTTTTTTTTATTTTCATTAATAATTCAACTGTGTCTAATTTATGTATTGAAAGGGGAAAAATGTTTTTTTTAGGCTTTTAAAAGTTTAAAAAAAGTGGAAAAAAATATTAAGACTAAGCGAAAAAAGCAAGTTCTAGTTTGCGTCCATTTTCAGTTTAAAAAGAAAAAATAAGAAACTAAATAAAATTAGTGCTTTAAATGTATATTTATTAACAAAGAAAATTTTTAGATTATAAGAATATATAGTTTTGAAAAGTAAGATTAAAAGTTGATATTGAAAACATATGTTAGTATTTGTATAGTATTTGAATATACAAATTATGTGAAAATTTTTTAAAAAAATTGGTCAAAAGCACATTGGATGGCCTAAACAAACCATAAATAAATAATGATTAATTATAATATATGCATATATAAATAGTGTAAAACTTATTGAGATTGCTGGTAAAGGAGATTAAAAACAAATATTTGAAGAAAATCTTTTGAAAATTGAAATGTTAAAGCATCAGATTTAAAAATCAAGTGGTTAAATTGAGTAGATAAAAGCATTTCTTAATTATTGCTTTTATTAGCAAACGTTTGGTGGTTATTTAAAAGGCGAAAATTGAAACACGTCTGTAAACAAGTTAAGGAAATGGTTCGAAATTAAAAATTATCTAATATGTCTAAGAATTTTGAACATTGAAAGTTTGTAGAAAAGTATCCGAAAATTAATTGGATTACTTTGAAAGTAGAATAGTGGTCATTTGTTTGTGAGCTGAGCAAAAAAATGGTCGCTAAAATAAAATTGAAAAAGATGTTGACTAAAGGTAGAAAAGGCAGTTAGCCTATTTTATGTGTAATAGAATGTTTTGTGACTAGAATGGTTTTTTTGAATTAGAGCGTCTTTAAGACAATTTTTGACAAAACAGCGGTTGTTTGATGACAGGACTGAGTGTGTTGGAATGATATGCATATTGTGTTTATGTGTTTATAGTACATTTATGTCAAAGGTAGATGATTGTGTGTTTTGTCTGTGATCATATTACTGTTTAAACTTAATTTTGAATTTAAAGTAAAAGGTTCAATTTAAGTACATATAAACCGAATAAAATGCGTTTCTAGAAAGACGAATTGGGTGTATTTGAGCAAAAAATAAAGTAAAAATAAATAAATAATAATAATAGTGGTGAATAAGAAAGTATATGGAGTCAGCGAATTAAAACATGTGTAATCAAATCTTAAACATGATTAAAAGCCTACATGTGCTGACTAGAGAAACTGTGTAGAGCTGGAAGAGAAGTTCTGGTAGGAAGAGAAGTTTCAGTGAAAAAGAAGAGTTCTTGTTAAGATAATTGATCTGTAAGAACAATGCCGGCATATTTGGCTAAGCAGGACAGAGTTGAACAGCTAGAGGTCGGTTGAAGGTGAGAATAGTTGAAAAGATCTAAGGAAAGTAAACAATGTCCAAGAGGCTGACACTCTGTTGGATGCCTGTTGAAATGGTCGTTTCTTGATACTTGAAACGTTTGATACTTTTCTTAACCCCTGGCTTGTTTGTCTACTAGTTTAGAATCGGAGTAAGATTTGAGACTGAAAATTGGTTGTGCTTTTAAGTTGTCTTTGCCAATGTCTAATGTTTGCCATTTGTTTGTCGAGCGTAAAATGACAAACTTGAGTTTTAAGATGAAAAAAAGATGCAAACAATATTTTGATTTTGAATATTTGAAGTTTAAGAACTCTAACTAAATTGCTTAACATTAGTTTAAGATTTTTAAATGTGAGCTTCTAATTGCCAGATTCCAATTGCCAGATTCCAATTGCCAGATTTCTAATTGCCAGATTTCTAATTGCCAGATTTCTAATTGCCAGATTTGAATTGCAAGAATGCAGTTGAAAGATTTCATTTTTGAGATTTTATTTCAGAGATTTTGTTTGTGAGATTTCATTTGTGAGGTTTGAATTGTGAGGTTTTGGCATTTTAAGAATAGAGCGAAATTGTAAAGTTGAGCATTTTTAAGAAAATTTCCATTACAAAAGCAAATGTACAAATCTAGTGCAAATAGAAGCTGATCATGCTGAGTGGGCTGAATATGGAGGACAGAATTGTGTGTTTTAGCTAAGATATTTAGATATTTAGATATCTGATGATTAGATAGTTAGATAGTTAAATGGTTAGATAAATAGAGTTGGTCAAGTAAATAAAAGATTTGGAAGACAGCTGGTCTAAGAATTTGATTTTAAGATGGTCATAAACAATGGGTATTTAGTTTGGGTTTAGCGAATTTTTTAACAAGCTGGTCTTTCTTGTAGTAAAAAATGGACAACAGTGTGAGATGATAGGTGATAAAGTTGCAGAGAATAAGATGCAATTGTTTTTAGATATTAATTTAGTAAAAACTGGAGAGTAATATGACGAGTGTGTGTCGAATGGGTTTGTAAGATTGGTCTAGGAAAGAGATGGGCTGAGAAAGTGAGATTTTAAAAAATAAAAGAAGGGAGGATTTCAAAGAAATTTGGAAGAGAAATAAGGAAAATGTATAAAAAGGGAGGGTAAAAAAAGTTGTAGAAGATAGAACAACAAAGAAAGCTATTGGAACATTTTAAAGAAGGTGTGGTAGGAGATTGCCTGTGTGAAGAAAGTTGAATACTAAGAAAATAATGGTAAGGGAATCGTTTTAGGTTTAGCTAGAGCTGTAATTGGTGCTAGAAGAAAGTAAGTCTATTAAATGGGATTCTAGTAAGTTTATTAAGTTATGCCAAGAATGTGATATTGTGAGAGAAGGTGGTATTGATAGAGAAGTGGTATTGTTAGAGAGGCTGGAATTGTTAGAGAAAGAAGAATTGCTAGAGAAAGAAGGATTGCTAGAGAAAGAAGGATTGCTAGAGAAAGAAGGATTGCTAGAGAAAGAAGGATTGCTAGAGAAAGAAGAACTGCTAGAGAAAGAAGAACTGCTAGAGAAAGAAGGATTGCTAGAGAAAGAAGGATTGCTAGAGAAAGAAGGATTGCTAGAGAAAGAAGGATTGCTAGAGAAAGAAGAATTGCTAGAGAAAGAAGAACTGCTAGAGAAAGAAGAATTGCTAGAGAAAGAAGGATTGCTAGAGAAAGAAGGATTGCTAGAGAAAGAAGAATTGCTAGAGAAAGAAGAACTGCTAGAGAAAGAAGAATTGCTAGAGAAAGAAGGATTGCTAGAGAAAGAAGGATTGCTAGAGAAAGAAGAATTGCTAGAGAAAGAAGAACTGCTAGAGAAAGAAGAATTGCTAGAGAAAGAAGAATTGCTAGAGAACTTTACTAGAGAGAACTGTTTGTACTAGCCCCGCCTCAAAGGGCAGTCGGGTAGTTGACGAGTCGTTGTTGGCAAAGCAGTTGTAGATAAGTAAACGGTCCCTTGACTAGAGCAGCAGCAGTTGAAACGCGCATGACCGGTAGTATATAAAACGCGCTGGTCTCCAGTGTAACAGCGCAACTGGAGAACGCTTTAGTTGCATTCAGAGCGTTTCTGCATTTGGTCACACGGTTTTACTTTGTTCCTACAGTTTACACACCTTTAACACACACTCCAAATATTCAACATGAGTACCTTCGATGATACCAGGTAAGTCTGCATCTATTTGTGCGGCTTTGCCGGCGTCTGTCTGTCCGCCGGTCACAGAACTGGTAGTCTAAGTTGCGACACTTTCCGGCCGGCTATGGCTCACTTGAATAGCTCACTTACTTGAATGTCTCACTTTTCTGTCACTTCTCTTATTGTGCGATTCTGCTTTCCAAAAGCGCAGACAAAATGTGTTCAGCCATTTTTCTGTTTCTGCTTCCTTTGTCGGCCCTTCTTTGTCCACATGGGTTTGTAAGCAGTTCATCTGTTGCCACACCTGTCTGCGCAACAGATCCACAGTTTCAGGGTCTCGCATCTGCGTCCAGCTTGGGCAAGGGCAAACGTGCGCATGCGCAGCCAACATGGCGTCCACGTAGTTAGTTGCCCGCAATTTCAAGTGCGCCATCCGCTGGTTGGCCCCACTGCGCACACTCCAGCTGCGGTTCGATTCTTCTCTGCACGTTTCGGCCGACTTAAGGCGCATGTCTGCTCATCCCAGCTTTTCACCCTTTGCCTATTGCTTTTTATTTGTCCATTTGTCTGCTCTTCTGCTACCTGTTCTTCTGCTACCTGTTCTTCTGCTACCTGTTCCTCTGCTGTCTATTCTTCTTCTGCTACCTGTTCTTCTGCCATCTTTTCTTCTCCTATCTGTTCTTGTCTCTTTTCAGACACTTGTTCTAAACTTAAACTCTTACCCTTAGAAATATGGAAGATGATGAAAAGAGATACGACGGTCCAGCTGGTATGGACCCCGAAGGTCTGATCGAGGTAAGTCTCATAACTTTGTTCTCCTCACATTCGTTCTATATAATCCTTGTTCTTGCAGAGTAACTGGAACCAGGTTGTGACCAGTTTCGACGACATGGATCTCAATCAAGATTTATTAAGAGGAATCTACGCTCATGGTTTTGAAAAGCCATCTGCCATTCAACAAAGAGCCATTTTGCCTTGCATCAAAGGTACTGTGTGTTTTATTATCTTATTTTAACATCATCTATAACTTCTCGACAATACTTCTCAAACTTTGTACAACTTTACTTGCACACTAAATTCTATTGTCGAGGCACACTAAAAACTCATCTGAGTGAAGAACAATGAAATCAAACTTCTGCTTCTTCAATTACATGATTAACATTACCTACTAATACTTTTTTTCTTATTTTAAAGGTCATGATGTCATTGCACAAGCCCAGTCTGGTACTGGTAAAACAGCCACATTCTCAATTGCCATTCTAGAACAAATCGACACTAAGAAAAATGTGTGCCAAGCCCTCATCTTAGCTCCAACGCGTGAATTGGCAAACCAGGTAATTATTATTATCATTATGCTTAACAAAAAACTCACTCTTGTACTTCATAAAAATTAAATATCGACCCTTCTCTCACTCACCTACTGAATTGCACCGTTCCGGTTCTACTCTTTGGTGAATCTGAGAGAAACAGCAACTAAAAACGCTATCTGAGTGGAAAATATGATTTTTTATTGTAATTTTTCAATTGAATAGCGTACATTTTTATGCTTTACTTTTTTTCTTTCTCTCTTTCTTTCTTTCTCTCTTTCTTTCTTTCTTTCTTTCTTTCTTTCTTTCTTTCTTTCTTTCTTTCTTTCTTTCTTTCTTTCTTTCTTTCCTTTCTTCTTTCTTTCTTTCTTCCTTTCTTACTTTCTTTCTTTCTTTATTTTTCTCTTTCCTTCTCTTTCTTACTTTTTCTCTTTTTTTTTCTTTCTTTCTCTCTCTTTCTTTCTCTCTCTCTCTTTCTCTCTCTTTCTTTCTCTCTCTTTCTTTCTTCCCATTTCTCTATCTCTCTCTCTTTCCTTTTTTATTTCTTCTATTTTTATTTATTATTTAGTTATTTCTTTCGCATTCTTTTTTTCTAATTACTTTATTTTTCTTGGTTTTTTTAGATTAGTAAAGTGGTTCTCATGTTGGGAGACTATCTAAAAGCCAACTGCTATGCCTGTATTGGTGGAACATCTGTTGCCACTGATATTGTAAAGTTAGAAAGTGGTGTACACGTGGTGTCAGGCACACCCGGTCGTGTATATGATATGATCAGTCGTGGTGTGTTAAAAACTGAACACATTAAATTATTTGTTTTAGATGAAGCCGACGAAATGTTATCCAGAGGTTTCAAAGATCAAATTTACGATGTATTTAAGACATTGGGTGACGAGGTCCAAGTCATCTTATTGTCCGCTACAATGCCAGATGATGTACTGGAAGTGACCAAAAAATTCATGAGGGACCCAGTCAAGATTTTAGTTAAAAAAGAAGAACTGTCGTTAGAAGGTATTAAACAGTTCTATGTAAATGTTGAAAAAGAAGAATGGAAATTCGAAACACTCTGTGATATATACGACACATTAACAATCACACAAGCCGTAATCTTCTGTAATACAAGAAGGAAGGTAGATTGGTTGACTAAAAAAATGAAGGATAAGGACTTTACTGTGTCACACTTGCATGGTGACATGGACCAAAAAGTAAGAAACATCATTATGCAAGAGTTTAGAAGTGGGTCCAGCCGAGTATTGATTACCACCGATATCCTAGCCAGAGGTATCGATGTACAGCAGGTATCATTGGTAATTAACTTTGATCTTCCAAATAATAGGGAGAATTATATTCACAGGTAATTATCTTAATTAAATTATTTATTTTAAATTCAATTTATAACCAAATTTGTTTTCTTTTCTTTTAGAATCGGTCGAGGTGGTCGATTTGGTCGTAAGGGTGTAGCAATAAACTTCGTTACAGAAGATGATAAAAGAAATTTACAAGATATAGAGGCATATTATAAAACACAAATTGATCAAATGCCAATGAATGTTGCAGATTTGATCTAAGTCAATTAAAATTAAAAAAAATAAAAAAAAAATTACACAAACAAAAATAATTATTTAAAATGAAAAAAAAAAATACAAAAAAAAATTAGGATTTCGAAAATGCGCTTTTAAAGTTTCATTTTAAAATACATTTGTTTTTATCTTTTTGAAAGCGCACACAACTCACTATTAGTTTTTAATTTTAAATTTAATATTAATTTTCATGCTGAAATCACTTTCATTAATATAAAGAGTTTTAATTTAATCCTGTATTTAAAACTTAAGAAATCTGAATAAAAACAGTAAATACGTTGAAAAACTTACACACAAATAATTAGGAATATACATTCATGTTTTGGTTATTTTTAAATCTAGTTCCAATCAAATGCAAATTGCAAATTAAGCCGTTTTTTGGTCAAATTAACTCTTAAGCTTATTTTCAAGACCGTGTGGCATGTGTGTGTGTATGCATGTGTGTATGTGTATGGGTATTCAAATCGGACAGCCATTATGTTTTTTAAATTTATTTTCAAAAATTAGTGCAATTTATGACAAATTTGTTATTTGCTTATGGGTGTTTTAAACTTTATTTCTCAACCTTGACACCCAACATGTGATTGGATTTATGAAAGATTGTTAATTTTGTCATCCCAACATTTTTAAATCAAATTGTTTGTATAAATACTTTTTTACTATTTTACGAGGTTTTTCCACTTTATTTTTTTATTTTTTTTGGTTTCCTATTTTTTTACATAATTCTTATTTTATAATAAACTATTTTATTACTGAAAATCAATAACTAATTTACTTTATCTTGCAACATTCGCTCAAGCTACACAAACATTCAAATGTAACAAATACAAGAAAATTCCCAAACGGAAGAAATCTGTAAATGATAATTATAATTTGAAAAATTAAATTAAACTATAGAGATTGACATTTTAACTTATTTTTTTTCTTAATATTGTATTAGATAATTTTTTGTGTGTTATATCTAAAATTGATGATACCTGTAGATTAAATTTTTAATCTTGTATTTAGCACTTTTGTATTTTTTGATTTATTAGTTTAAAATTTTATTTATTTTTTTTAAATTTAATAAGATTATTTAAATCTGATTCGTGTCCAATGCAGATTGGATTTACATTATAAATAGTGATTGTTACAAAAATGTTTCCATGTGCATTCGAATGTGTGTCTTGACTACGCAGATTCGACGCAAATTGGTCCCTGGTAGTTTGATGCGCTGACATAGTTTGCAGATCAGTTGAACTTATGTGCTCTAACAGAATAGATTGTCTATAATTTGTATCAAATTGTTTTTTAATAATCATTTAATTGATTTGTTCATTTTTTTTTAGTTATGAAATATTTTAATTTTTGTAATTATAAAAATTTTGCCAATCATTTTAATCATTTGAAAGTAAAGCTAAATAAAACTTTTCTTATTGCTTTAAAACTTTTTTTTTATCAAGTTTATTCATTTTGTCACATCTAACTTAGTAATCAATAGTTTATCTACTATAAAATTATATCTAAAAATTATATAAAACATTTTAAACATGGTCTTTTGTTTATTCTATTTGTTTTTTTTTTTTAAATTATTCAAAATTTTTGCGATTTTATAAAAAAAAAAATTATTTAAAATGTAATTAGTTAAAAGTTATTTATAAAAAAGTTATATCTATCAGTTATGTCAAAATAATTTAATTTTCAACAAAGTAAGATAAAAATTTATTGTTACTTAAATATTTTTTTATTTCAAAAATTTTTTTTATTAACTTAAAAAGTATTTTTTTAATATTTAAATATTTATTTTCTATTTTTTTTTTTAATAATTTTTTTATTTAATGTTTTTAGTTTATTATATGATAAATTTATAAAATAAAAATTATTTTAAAAAATTTTTTATTAATGTTTTTTTTTTTAAATAAATATATTAAATTTTTTTTTTCGATATTTAAATTTGTAATTAAATTTTTCTAAAATTAATATTAATAATAATATTTTTTATTTTAGTTAAAATGACTTAATTTAAAAAATAAAATTATTAAAAAATAATGAAAAAAAATTCGTTTTTTTCTTTTTAGATTTCAAAATTGCATTTAGTCTATTGGGAAAAGATTCATAAGGCATATAAAGAATTTTGTTTCTTATAGATGATGAAAATTTTACTTATTAATATAGATTTTATTTAATCAAAATTAAGTATATAAATTTGATTAAATTTTTTAAATTAAATTTCTAATAAATTTATTTAATTATTATTTATGATACCTTTACCTGTTTAAATAATAGACATAAAATTGATGTTCTATTGAAAGATGAAGAAAACGAAGAAGTTTTTGAAATAAAAAAATTAACTAAAAATTACGCCTTAATTCTATATTTTAAAAACTGATCAATTTGTTTGAAAATTTATTTGAAATTTAAAAAAAAATGATTAGTCTTGTTTTCTAAATTTATATATATATAAACATATATATTATAATATAAACATTATATTTAATTACAACTAAAACATTATCAAATTTTAAAAATAAAATTAAAAAGTTATATTAAATTTAAAAATTTTTTTTTTTAAATTTATTATTTACAACTAATATTAACACATAAATACAAGTTTTAATATTATTTTGATTTGCATCTTTTTTAAAATTCAATTTTAAATTTAATTCTAGATCCTAGTTGTAAACCTGATTTTGAATCTAATTTTTAAATCTGATTTTCTTGCCTTTTTTTACATTCTTTAAACATATTCTCAATTCAATAAGCCAGACTAAACAGTTGAAGTGCTTGTTGTTTGCACACTTTTTATTATAATTTGATCATATATTTATGTTGATTTTGTTTAGAACTTTACATTTTTTTTTATAAATTTATTTTATCTACATTCTTTATGACTATGTTTAGTCTGATTTGTTGGAATGTGTTTTTGCAATATTAAACTATCTGTTATCCATTTTTTCATATTGGTTTAAATTGTAAGTTCAAGGTACTTTTTAAAGCTTGCTAAAAAAAGTTTTAAGTTTAATTCCAAAGAATTTAAATTTAAAAAAGTCTTTTAGCAAAATGAAAATTTAATTTTTTAATTAAGATAAAATAATTTTTAAAATTGATTTTGTCTTGTTTTTTTTAAGCTTAAATTTTCTAATTTATTTATTTTTATTTAATTTATTTTTTTTAATTTTTTAGGTAATCAACAAAGCAAAAACTAAAATTACTATTGATCAAATTTTAATTTGAATCGATCTATATTGATTGTTGGATTAAATTTAACTTTCTTCTTTTATCGCTTGCACCAATATGACAGATAAGGAAAATAATTTGGACAATGACGAAAGTTCATTAAGAAATAGTTTTAATCGTCAAAGCTTAAACCGTTGCAGATCAAATGTTGCCATTACAACTGTTAGTGGTAACTCTGCTAAAACTACTAATAGTCTGACCACAAGTCATGTAAATAATTTGACTTGCTCTGTTTCTGGTTTAAGTGCAATTCATAATCGTTTGCATCCTTCACCACCTGGAAGTGGTTATGGAACAGGAGCAGGATCTAGTAGTCCGATGGGAAGTGTAGAAGATTTGCACAAGTTTTTTTCAGAACAAGCCAAGTCAAGTTATGGATCTACAAATACAAATAAACGCAGAGCATCCGTGGCAGATGCGCTATATTCTTCTGGTATTTCTCCAACCAAAAGTAAGTTTAATCTTTTTAAATTGAAATTTAACATAATTAAAAACAATCAGTTTTGTGCTTTTTAGTTTAAATTACTCTAAATTATTAACTTTTATTTTTATTAGCGATCTAATTAATTTCAATGAGTAAATTTTTTACCATTTAATTATTATTACTTTTATTATTTTTTCTTTATCCAATGTTTAATGAGAAATTTAACAATTTATTTATTTTTTTTTTTTGTTTTTGACTAAAGTGGCTATAAGTCAAATACAAGAGTTTGTAGAAACTTCGATCGTTTTAAAAAAAGACAAAAATAACGAGCTTGGAATCAGCATTATTGGTGGAAGTGATACATATTTAGTAAGTATAATTTTAAACTTTTTATTAATCTAAGCATTTTTTGCGTTTTTTCTTTTTATTCTTTTTATTCTTTTATTTTTCCATTTATTTCTTTTAATTTAATTTTAATTTATTATAAATTTGGATTTTTTTTTCTTGAAAAAAAAGTTACACATTCCCAAACTAAAACAAACAAAAATTTAATTGCTGTTATTTCATTTTTTTTTTTTGTTTCACAATAATTAATGAAAGTTTTTAAGATGATGAGTTTAATTTTTTATATATTTAAAAATATAAATTATTTATATTTAATTAATAAATAAATATTTTATGTCAAAATATAATTGCAAATAAACTATTAAAAAAATAAAAATTGAATTTGATACTTTTTAATAGTAAAGATTAAAACACACTTATTTTAATAATATTGCTAAGCAATAAATCAACAATCTTTATCTCTGTGAGTAAAAATAAAGTATTTTTTTTATCGATTTGATAAAAAGTTAAATCCTTTTTTTATAATCATTAAATTTAAATAAACAAATTATAAGTAATTGTAAGTTAGAAACAATCAAACTTTCATTTTTTTTTAATTTTTGCTTTTATGCAAATTTAATTAATGTAGCTACAAAAATTTTTTTTTAGTTCTAATAGAAATCAGAATATTAGTTCTAAGTTGTTTTCTTAACAGTTTTGTGAAAAAAAATTTTAATTTAATTTTTTAAAAAAAAATTAATGTTTTGAATAAAAATTAAAAGTTTTTTAATAATATTTTTAGTCTAAATTTTAGTTTTTTTTTTTTTTAACAAATGATGTATGCGAAATTCATGATTAAAAAAAAATTGTAAAGGTATTTTTATACTATCATTGAAATTTGTATTATTACTTTTTTTTGTGTTTCTATGAAATTTATTCATTCTCAAATTTTATTTTGCCTATAAAAGAATAATAATTTTTTTAAAAATTTAATTTAAAGTAAAAATTGTTTTTTAAATAAAATTATATTTTACAAATTTAATCATTTTTAATTATTTTATTATTTTTATAATTATCAATTAAATATATTGTATATTTATTTATTTATTTTTTTTTTTTTTGATAAAAAAAATTTACATTTAACTGTAAATAATATTTGTTGACTTTACATTACAGATTTTTCGTTTGACCTTATTCTACATAATAAATGTATTTGTCCAGTTTTTATCTTGAATATTATTATTTACTTTTTATTAAAATTTGCTTTATTATAATTATTTAGAATTACAATAACTACTGATAATTTTAATATTTATTTTAATTGTAAACTGTGTGTTCCCCTAAAAAGTTTATTTTTTCTATTAAATCATTTTTTTAAGGTTTGCCAAAACATAATTATGTTTAAATTTGCTAATGTTTTATTTAGTTTTACAATTAATAAATTTGTCTTTTTTAAGCAAATATTATTTTATTCTAATTTTGATTTATAAAATTTAATCTTTATTTTATAATAATTACACAAATTTGTCTAATTTAAAAATTTTATGTTAGTTTAAACTTAATTATTTATAATAAAAAAAAATATTTTAAATTTTACTAAATTTAAATTTTATTAGTTAAAAATTAAAAAATTTTTAATTATTTTTTTTTAATAATATTTATACATATTTTTTTACGTTACATAAAATTTATTTTTTAAAGTTTTTTTAATTAAGTTAAGCTAAAAAATTAAAATAATTTTTTTATATATTAAATGTAATTAATTTGTTTTTAAATTTAGCTAAATAATGTATTTTTTTTATATTCATTATTATCTCTAAAAGTATATAAGTAATGTTTTTAATAAATTTATAAAATTTAGTTTAAATTAAAATTACAGCACTAATTTAGATTAAAATAAAGTTAGATATTATAATTTTATATGATTTATATATACTTTAAATTTAATTTGTTTATTACGCAATAAAATATTATAATATATAAGTTTAATTTTAAATAATAAAATTCAAAAATCACTAGACTTACAATCAAATATAGATTATGTATTAATAAAAGCTTTTTATTAAGATAAATAAACAACATATATTTGTGAAATTAAAAATAATATTAATTAATTAAAATAAAAGATATACTAAAAAATCTTATCATTCTTAACTTCTAAATTTATAAGTTGATTAATTTTTTTTTACCTAAATTTATTAAAATTACTATTGTAAATTTTGTTTTAATTCGCAGTCAAGGAACATTGAAATAGATATAAAAAAAATAGACGTAAAATGAATAAAAGAATAATTTATTCAGATGAAATATTAACTTGCTAGTTTATTGGCAAAAGTTCATTATACAAATGCAAAAACGGAAATGTATGTTTAAGCATATTTAATGCAAATTATATTTTTACTGATTGCATCACTGATTTTAATATTTTAAGCTGTTCAATTTATTTTTATATTAAGATTATTTACAATAAATATTCAAATTTTTTAAAAGAAAATTTTTTTATCAACATCTGCACAACAGTTTATAGTTGATAGTTGTTTATCTTAAATTTAGACACTAATCTAAAACATTTACGTAGGTGTAAATAATAAAAATAATTTTTAATCCGAGAGATAACATTTTTTGACAAATTCTTTAATGTGGCTAACAATAGTTTTTTTTTCTTTCAATTTATAAAATTATTTTTAAAGTTAAATTATTTTATGCATAACCCAGGTTAAAAAATTTTTAAATTAAAATAATTAGTTGACAATTTTTTACTTTTTTTTTAAATTAGGTTTGTAAAAATTTTTTTATTAATTTAAATTCAAACTAGTTAAATCAACTTTTATATATTTGCAAAAATTTACTGTTTAATTTGATTAATTTTAATACTTTTTTTCATGCCAATTTTTTTGCATTTGTTTGAATCTAAAAGTTTCACCTATTTTGATCAAATTTTTTTGCTCATTTATTTCCTCTTATTCAATCTTTAGCTTACTAAAATAACAACAAAGTTGTGGATTCTGAACAAGTTCAACAAAATAAAAAATCATAAAATCAAACACAAAACTGAAAATCAAGTGCAAAATGCATTAGTGACTGTTTTGTAAACGGAAATTTGTTTGATTTAATTATGCTAGACATTTACTAGCTAGAGATACAATGGTGGACTGTTTATTTTTCAGCCAGTTTTTTATTCGATTTTTCGTAGCAGGTGTTTTTATTTATTTATTTTCTTTGACGTCTAGACTATTCATTTACTTCATTTGTTTTATTTTGATTTGTCATTAGAGTAAGAAATTATTTAACATTGATTGTAAAATTTTTATTTATTTATTTTATTTATTTGTGTTTTTTATATTTCTTAAATATAAATATAAATTTTTAATTAATCTTTTGCAAATTTAAAAACAAAATTTAAGATAATATAATTATTAATTTATATTTATAAATTAAATTTTTATATATAAAAGAAAATTTTTTATTCAGGACTTAATAATTCTAGTTTTTTAATTAAATTAAAAAAAAAATTTAAAGTTAAAACAATTTTTAATATTTATAAGCAATATTTATTTTCGCAATTTTTTTTTTAATTTACATTAATAAATTAATCTATATTAAGTTAATTATTTGATAGTTATATAATTTTTTTTTTTAAATTTTAATATTTAAATTATTTTTCAAAATAAAGTTGCACGTAATTACAAAAAAAAATTTGAGATCAATTTGCTTGTAATTGAATAATATTGAAAGATAAGAAAGTAATAAATTAATTAGTTATTGACATTTGTAATTTAAAAAATAGTACTTTTTACTATATTATAAATATACAATTTACAATTAAATGACTTATTTTAATGAAAAAATTCAATATTTAAACAAAAATATAATTAAACGATTGTAAACAAAAAAAAAATTCAATCAGTTTTTATACTGGTCAAATTTATCTATTTTAGAAAAAAAAGTTTTTTATACTAACAGATGGACAGAATTATAAAACAATTTCAATTTATACAATTTGATACAATTGTCTGTTTTTATCAAGTGTAAGCATTTTTTTTTTTGTTTTATTAAACTAAAGATAGAAAGTGCATTTAAAGCAAGCCATATTTTGCTGATGATTAAACTGGTTAACTAAAAACAGATTCGTTTTAGATTTTGATTGCATAAATAATGTACATCAATTAAATTAAAAACGCAATTTACTGATTGTCACGCAAAAGCAAAAAATTAATTTAGTTGATGATAATCGGTTGAAATCTTTTTAAACTCAAAATAGTTACCACCAATGTCCAACACAAACGTAGATTTTACTTAAATAATATTTTAATCAACAAATTAGAATAAAAAACTTATTTTATTGATGCTTTTAGTGCTCATTTATTATCAAAGCTGATTACATTTAATTGTAATTTTTATTCACATTTTGATTCTTATAGTTTAATTTTTTACTTTTATAATTTTATTTTTGATATTTTATTTTCATTTTTTAATCTTTTACTAACTTGTAAACTAACGTTTACAAAAAAAAAAAAACATGAAAGAGCATTTTGAGCCTTTAAATCTAATTAAACAAAATTTCTACTAAATTTGAATCATTTGCCATTACACTTAAAATAATTTTATTTTTAAATATATATTTAATTATTTTTCTAATTTTCAAAGTGATTTAAATAATTTTTTTTATAAATTTTATAAGATGTTAAATTATTTACTTCTGTTTAAATCTTTAGTTAAATCTTTAGTTGTTTTCAATTTGTCCACAGGCTTATCTTTTAATAATTGGTGTATTAATAAACTCTAGTTTAGACTAATAAACTATTTAACCCTCTAGTGTATATGTGTTTTTTTTATATTAATTGTAATTGTTAATAAAATAATTTTTATGATTTAATTTATAATTTTACGAAAAAAAAAAAATTCTTAAAAATCAAAAATATTCAAAATAATTGATTGACTATTGAAGTTTATTTTCATTAAAAGTTAATTTTTTAATTAATTTAAGTATAATAATTTTTTTTTAAATTATAAATAATAAATTAATAAAATAATATCTAATATTAATGTTAAATTCAATTTACTTAGAGTATTTTTTAAAACAATAAATACATAAATATTTTTGTTTATTAAAGTATAATTTTATTTAATATTTAAGTTTGATCGATTTTTTTTTATATGTTGTTGTGAATCATTATATTCACCTAAATTGATTGATTATTTTTTAAATTAATTTAAAAAAAATTAAAATAAATATTTATCTTTGATATAATACAGTTTACAACTTTACTATTAAATTATAATTGTAAAACAATTTAATTTATAGTTGAATCTTAAATAAAATTACAAAATTTTAAATTTTACTATCTTTTTTTTATTTATGATATTATGAAATTTGATGTTGAACGGAAAACTATTATTAACCCCTAAGACTTAAGTAAAGCCCTAAAGTATCAAAATGCTAAGAAGACAGTAAAGAATAGAAGGGGCACAGGTACTGAAGACCTTACCCTGTAATTCTAAAGCCTTGTAAACCTGTCATAAAGAAAAGATCAGGAGAGACACGTTGATGTCACCTTATATATCTAGAAGTAATAGTTGGTGTAAACCTGACAAAAGTCTCCGTAAACCTATTACAACATTAAAAGGGACAATGTTAGAAGTGTAACTATCGGCCATTAATTGGTCGATTCAGTGATACTCTTTTGTAGACTCTAAAAAGGTTAGGCAGCGTGATAGTAGATGTATCACTATTAAAACCCTTTAAAAGGAACACAGAGAGGTTTCGGAAGGCAGTAGAATTTATGCTCAGCTAGCAAATTATTCATGTGTATAACATTTCATTGTATTAAATAAAAGGGATAAAACCCCTTTCCTTAGTTCCATAATTTCTTTCACGAAAAGTTAAATATCTGCAACAAATTTTAATTATTAGGTAATTTTTTGAATATTTAAAAATTAAAATTAAATTATTAACATAATCTAGTCGAATACTAGTCGATGTTTTATGATTTGATTTAAATTTTTTTTAATTATAATTTATTTTGTATTGTTAAAAAATTTATAAATATATAAAAAAAGAAATTAAAAAAATATAGCTTAAATGATATTTGAATAAGTTTTATTTTTATTTTTAAATATTTTAAAATATATATTTAATGTTTACTTATTGATTAATTTTTTTTACGTTTTTTATGTAAAACATCAAAACTAAAACTAAATTTGTAATTTTGACATAATTTTAAAATTATAAAAAACTAGATAAATTTTTTTTATTTACTAATTAAAATACTATTATTTTAATTATAAAATAATTTAGTTAATCTTTAATTAAATTTATATTTTTACAATTTTGACAAACTAATTAAACAATATTGATTTTTTCTTTATGATATATTTTTTGTAAATATTATTGGTAATAATTGTTTTAACAACTTTATAATTAAAATATTAACAAATCAAAAATTTTTAAGTTAAAATTTTATGTTATTCATTTAAAAACAAAATTGTTTATAATGATTATAAACTATAAATTTAAATTTATTTAAACACAGTGAAATTGAAATAAAAAAATAGATATTTACTAACAAAAAAATCATTTTTGATTTGGCCTATTTTACTATATTATCTATATTTGGTTAACAAAAGTATAGTTTTATGATGATATTTATTTTTATCCTTTTTTGATCATTTTCCTATCCGCTTTTTTTTTCATTTATTTAAATATTTTTATATTTACATAACGAAAATTCTTTATTATTTTATTTTATCAGAAAAAAAATTATTCATCCAAATGTATTTTTAAGCGCTTTAAGGCCGATTTCGGTCAAACCAGAAACTTACCTGGCCCAATTCACGTGTTTCAAAATATACTTATTTACTTTTCATGTGTCCTACATTGAATTCAAATAAAAAAAATATTACATAAAAATAAAATAAAGACTGGGTTAAACATAGTTTTTGAATACGATATCCAAAGGCAAATGGAGGATGTATCAGAAGGAAAAAAGACGTTAAAAACAATAATACTAAATGGGTGTAAAAAAAAATAAGTGCAATAACTAGTAAAATATTTTTGCATATTGCATCGTTATTTTCTAGATAATTGAACGTTATAATAACAAAATTGAAATTATTTTCGATTTGGAAATAAAATAAAATTGACAATTAAGAGGTAAAAGTATTGTTTAAACAGAAACAACCAAAATGTTTTAGTACAAAATACTAAAAAAAAAAAAAGAACATAGTTTTATGATGATTAAAAATTTTAAATTATTTGTGTAATGTTTAAGTTTTAAATATTGCTTTTAATTAAAAAAAAAAAAATAGTGATTTTTGTTATAATATTAAAGTTATGTGGTTCACATTTTAAAACATAAACAATAAAAAAAATTAAACTAGTTATCATTTATTTAACGTTAATATATAGCATCACTTTAATAAAATTTTAATGTTTTAGATTCATTTGAATTTAAACTAGTTTTATTAAACTAATTTTTTTATGTATAAATAAATGTATTGTATTTGTAATAGAGTTATTTTTTTAAATATAATAATATATCAAGGATTTTATTTATTGGTAATAAAAGGTTTTTAATAAAAATTTTAAATTTCATAAATTAAAAAATAAAGGACATTATTTTTTTTAATTATATATTTTTTATTTTTATTTTTAAAATTATATAATAAAAAATAAATAAAATTATATAATAAAAATAAAAAAAAATTAGTTAAAACTAGAATAAAAAATTTAAATTTAAAAATCAACTTATATAATAGATTTAATACAATTATTAATAATAACTAAATTGTTAATTTATTGATTTTTTAATTTTTTTTTTTCTTAAAATTTTATAATTTTAATTTTAGGTTTAAGCAAAAACTATTTATAATAACGTAAAAATAATTATAAAAAAATTAAATAAAAATATGTTATAAATCAAAGTAAACAAAATAATCAAATTTAACTTTAATATAAATTTTGATTTTTTAATTAGGAATCGATTTGTGTAAAAGAAGTTCATGAAGGAGGAGCCGCATATAGAGATGGAAGGATAAAAAAAGGTGATTTAATATTAGCTGTTAATGAATTTAGTTTTCGAACTGTAAATTATCAAGATGCTGTACGAGTTTTACGCGAAGCCAGTTCTCCATTGAAACTTTTGATACTTAGAGAAAATCCTCAAAAATTATTTACTACTTCACAAAGTAAGAATTTTAAAAATATTTATTATGTTTCTTAACTATTTTTTATGCATCAATATTTTAAATTAGTTTTTCTTTTATTAATAATGAAAACAAAATTTTATAAACAAAGACATTTTTTATATTAAATATAAAATGTTATTTAAAGAAGTTGAATAAAAGCATTGTTATTAAATTTTAAAAAAATATATATATGTAGTTAAATATAAATTATGCAAGTTATATTGTTCAAATTTTATATATTAATATTAAAAAATTTTAAAAATACATCAAATTTAATTTAAACTTTAAAATTATTATTAAAAAATTTTAAAAATTTTATAAAAAAGTTTAAAAAAAAAAATTTTTTTTTTAATTTATTTCTGTCATATATTTAATATTATTATATAAATTTGATAATAATTTTGATGTTAAATGCTCCTGTATTAATTTGTTGTTTTTGTTTAAAGTTTAAAAGTATTGAAAAATAATTTAGAAAAAAATTAAAAAGTTGAAAATTAAAAACTGAGGTGTATATTATTTTTGTGAAAATCTTTTGTTTGATTCTTGGTAAAACTAATTAATATGTCATACACACAACAGTAAATCGGACTAAGAGCCTAGTATTGAATTTAGGTTTAAATAAATTATAAAATAACTAAATCTGTTTAAAGCATAACTATTACAAAAAACAAATTGATCACAAATTATAAACTAAATGCTTAAATTTAAAAAGTTTTTCGAATGGATGCTTTTATTTTTAACTTGGTAATCTTAACGAACATGATGAACAGAAATGTGTTCACAAATTGGTCACTAGTTTTTATGTTGTATTTTTCATTTAATAAATGTTTTTGGTACGTTTTTTTTTTTTTTTTTTAAATTTAAGCTTTAATTTAAAAATATCAAATATTTAGTTTTCTAAAATTTGGTGAAAATTTTAAAATTAGTAGAAAAAACACAAGTTTAAAAATTTTTTTTCATTTTGACATTAAGAACTTTAAAAAAGTATTTATAATTTTTGAGTTAGAATTGGTTTTATCAATATTTTTAGTGTAAAAATAAAATTTTAAATTGTAAATGAATTAGCTTTGACTAATAAAAAGTACTTAAAATTTAAATTTGCTATCAAATATACATTTTTTTAAAATATTTGATTTTTTAAGTATTTTTGTTAAATTATTTTATTTATAATACACAATGTTTTTTTTTAGAACAATGTATTTATTATATTTATTTTATTTATTTAATTATTATTCATTATTTTATTTTTTTGTTTTATATTTGAATCACATAGATCCTACCAAATTTATTACTGTTGAGCTTAAAAAAACTTCTATAAAAGATAAACTTGGAATTAGTTTTATACAACGAACAAATGGTCGTGGAGTGTTTGTTACATATGTGGTAAGTCAATCTAAATAGTTCAATTAAAATTATTATTGATTAAAAATTGAATTTAGATTTAATTGAATTTTTTGTTATTTAATTATTTAATTGAAACATTTGAGATAAAGATTTTTTCAAACTAAATTAAATAATTAAAGAAAAAAAAATCAAATTCAATATATATTTTTTAATAAAAACAATTGTGAAATTATTTTTATTTAGTTCTTTAGGCTTATAATGTTTTGAGGTACTTTATATTTATAAAATAGCAATTTTTATTTTGTTCAAACATTATATTTTTTATGCAAAAGATGGCTAAATGTCACGCACATGCATGCATAAGAAAATTCTAATTTTTTAGACAAAATAAGTAATAATTTTTTTTTGTGCAGTTGACATTTTTTTTCAATTTATAAGAACTAGATTTAGTAACTAAAAAGTAATTTAGACTATAAATGTCTGTATAATTTTATTTAAATAGTATTTAATTTTGAGTTTGAATAAAATAATTTATTACTTATTTTTTGTCAACTTTAATTGATATGTTCAAGATAAAAATATAACTACATGCTACTTTAACTAACCACTCAATTAGCTTTTTAACAGCTTGGTGTTTAAATTTTTAATATATAATTTGTTTATTAAATTTTAATTTATTTGAATTAATGTTAATTGAAATAATTAGTAAAATTTTCAAAACTAAATTATTGTTTGGTAAAATATTTTTATTAATTTTTATGATAAATCTAATGAATTTCTAATAAAAAATATTTTTTTATAAGGTTATTTATTTGTTTTTGTTATTATATATTTAAATAATAAATTAATAAATATCCTTAATTTTTTCATTATTAATTTAGTTTAAATTTAATATTTTATGATATAAATTTTTTTATAACTTTTAAACACTGTTTAAAAAAAAATATTTGCTAATCTTTATTTTTTTGTTTTTTAATATGGATTTAATTTTACTTATTTATTTAAAATGATATCTTAAATTTAGTTGCGATATAATGTCTTAATTTGATTTTTCCACAATATTTCATTTTTTATAAAAGATTACAAGATATATAAAGCTAATTAAATAAAAAACATAAATTAATTTTTTTTTTTATCATTCAAAAAAAATTCGTAAAGTTAATTATTTTTTGAACTATTTATAAATTCACTTGTTTTTTTTTACTATATGTAACAATGTTTTCACTATAGGCAATAAGATTCACTATAATACTTGATTGTAAAGTTTTCTTACATTGCTTTTTATTATAAAATTTAGTTAAAGCAATGGTATATTAGTAATCATCAGATAAATATTTGATAGAAAAGAAAGCGAATTTAGCTAAAACTAATAAGAAAAAAAAAAATGAACAGGTGATAGAAGATGAAAATGAAGATAAATTACCTATTCATATTTTTCCGGTTCAAAAGTTTTTTCTATCTGTTTGCTTTCTTCTAAAAAAAATTACACCTGTCTTCGTTTAAGCACAATCGATCTAAATTTCAATTATCAATATTTCGATGTTTGTCTTTTTGGCAAGTTAGTTTATTATGATTTAGATCTTTAACGTCGGCTTAAAAATTTTTGTTTGCTTTCAACTTTTTATTTATTTAAAATTTTTTTGTCAATTTCATGTTTTCATTTTTTTAAATTAAATCTGCTTGCTTGTTTGCTTTGAGTTTTTATTCTATTTATATTTTTTCATTTTTTTCTTTTTAAACATACTCAAGATGAATTTTTGGGTTTAATGTAAAATTAATTTTTTTTTAATATTTCATAATCAAATCACTTAAACCAATTTTGAATAGTTTAATTATTTTAATAATTTTAAGAATTTCTAATTGAAACGTATATTATGTTTTTAAATTACTTGATTATTTAAAAAGACATTAAAATAAAAGATAAATTAATAATAAATAAATAAACGTTAAAATGTCTTAAATTTTTTAATTTTTATATTTTTGCTCAATCTAATTTATTTTAAAAACTATTTTTATATTACTTTCTAATAATTATACTTTATGGAATTTCAATTTGAATTTAAAATTATTTAAATTTAAAAAAAAAAAGTAGATAAAAAATGTTTATTTAAATTAAGTAAACGTCTTTATAATGTTTTAATAATTTTTTTTTGTTAAATAAACTTTTTAGGTTTTAAAAATTCTTAAACAGGTTCATACCAAAATTTAGTAATTTAATTTATCACTTAAATTGTAGATGCGCATATAGTTGATTTTTTGATGTGACGGAAATTTTGTTTAACAAATAAAATATGATTGAATAGTAAGATTTCAATCAAAAAAAAAGATAATAATTGCAAGCAATAATATGAATATAATTGAGAAAAAGATTGCAAGAAAACAAAGAGTTTGTATTAGAAAAATAATAAATATGAAAAACAAAAAAGCTATATAGAGAATTAATTAAGACTTTGCGTGATTAAATCAAGCTGAGAGATAATGACTGAGTAAATAAGAAAAAAAAGGAAAGATGAGAACAAAGCATCTGTCATTTAGGGGGCACCCGGGATCGAACCGGGGACCTCTCGATCTGCAGTCGAATGCTCATTCCACTGAGCTATACCCCCAAACCATGTGGTCGTGGGCACTTTCGGTTTGTCTAACTTGTAAAACTGATTTAAGAAATTGACATTTTGGATTTAGTGAGTTGATCTTAAAAATTAAAAAGTTAATTACTTTTTGAAGTAAACAGGTAAAAATAAAGTTTGATTTTGTCTCATAAATGAACTTTTAAAGTAAGAAGTTAAAAAAGAGATGCAACAGAAAAGAAATGTGATAAAGAAGCAATGCGATAAAAATCAAATAAAATTTTATTTGTATATTTTAGCAAATTGTTTGCTTAGTTGAAAAAAAAAGATTATTTCACGTAATTCGCTTTATCTAGCCTATTTACTTAGCTATTTTTAGAATCGATCAATCGGATTGTCTATGCATGCTAAACAATATCGATCACATTTCGAGCCCCTTAAACCGTTAAAATATTGTTTCAAAACTTTTTTAGACCTCTGTTTACCTGCAAAAGTAAATAAAGATGAACTTTTACAATTTACTTTTGTTGTTGGCGGAAACAGGTGCCCGGAAGTATTGCAGCTACTCAAGGTAGACGAATCGCACAAGGTGATCAGCTATTGGAAATCAATGGACAAAGCGTAAGGGAATCAAACCAAAAAGACATTGCCAATCAAATCAATGAATTAGATGGAGAGATTGTTTTTTTGCTGGGTCGTGTTCCCTCCCTTACCAGTTGTATTCAAGATTGGTGTCGTAAACGAATGCAAATACATTGGAGAACTCGCACTTCTACCTGGAGTGCATATGGAGGTTCAAAAGATAAAATTCAAAATCAACGACCATCATTACCAGTAGGCAAGGAAATGCCACTGTTCAATTCTCATTCACCGGAAATGGAAAGTTGTCCTCATTCACCTTTTTCTGGTAATGATACTGCTCAACTGAATGCTAACCATGGAACTAGTGATTCCCAGTCTCCTGGCAAACAAACCCTAACTTCAGTACTTAGCAATGGATCTTCAGATAACACTGTTCTTGCCACTTGCACTCCATCAAATGGTAAGCGCAAGAAAAACAAAAAGAACCAAGATCAATTAAGAAATCAAACAGCTACTGCGGCTGCCACAATAGGTAGCAGTTATGGCCTGGCTTATTGCAAAGGATTGCTATTTCAGCAAGTGTCACAGCAATTGCGTCTTTACCAACAACAACAGCAACAGCAGCAACAGTCACAAACACAGCAGCAAAATCAACCAGTGGCTAAAAATAAAAGTGTACAACAAAATTGTCAAAAACAAGCACATCCGGTTTCACCCAGTTCATCAGGTGTAGTTAATTACACTTCGGTCACACCTCCTTTGTCGATATTTACTCATTCAGCAAATACTGCAAACATGAATCCAAATCGATCAGATGATGCCATTAGTTTATTTAGTCGTTCTTCTTCTTTACGTAGTCGAGCAAGATTGAGCATTGTAGTAGAAGACAGTGATCGTCAGCATGAACAATTTAGCATATCAATGGAATCAGATGTAGACAATTGTTTAAAATCACCAATTTCTTTAAGTGCGACCAATTTAAGCACCTTGTTTGCAGAGCCTGAAATTGAACCACAAGATGACGGCAGTTATTTGGCTGAAAAACTAGATGCAGCTGATAAATTTGTGCCTTTTGAAGAACGGGATCAACACCATCAGCAACAGTTGTTTGAACAACAGTTGCAACAACAACGTCTATTGCACAAAGGAGAAAGACAAGCCAATCAACAGAAGCATCATCACCGCCACGGTTTTTTACATAAAAGAAGCAATTCTAGTAAGAGCTGCTCCAAAAATAAAAAAAGTCAACTTCCATCTATTCAAGTGACTGAGTTTTGACTTAGCTTAAAAACATACAAACGAACCTAAAGGACAAAATTTTATTTTTTTCTTTTTAGCCGCTTATTTATTTGACAATTGTAAATAAAAAACAATAGATAGAATCACATAAACTTTAAATATTTACGATCAATGTAAAAACAATAAATTTTATTTGATTTAAAAATTATGAAAAGTTCACACACCGTGAAATAGATTATGATGCTAAAAAATTACCAATGATCTTGGTTTCAAAAACACATTGTTTAAATTATAGTTGCTTAAACTGTTCTTATTTATATGTTTTTAATTTTTTAAAATTTATTATTTTAAATCCTTTTATTTTTATTAGTAAAAAATTTGACTCAAACCAGATTTAAAAAACTTGACTTGTTATCTATTTACCTGGCTAGCTATATTTAAATAGCTATTTCACACACCGTTTTCAATGTATTTAACAAATTTTAATGGTTTGATCTTATCTGTTCACTTTCGGAACACTTGTCTGCTTTATTATAATCATCTTTTGTTTGTAACACACACATACACTTTTATTTTAAATAACATTAATTCTAATCGGATTAAGGTGAAACATGCGGCGAATTTCAAATGTAGTTTCTAATCATCATTTATTAGTATTTAAAAAATTAAAAAACTTTAGTCATTTTTTCATCTAAATAAAACAAGATATAATAAAATAATACATGATTAAACAAAAGCAAAACAAAAGAAAGAAATCATGCAAAATAGATAATCAATAAGACAAACAAAAATTTAAATTGAATTATAAGTAAAAAAAGAAAATTGTAAATAAAGTGACAATTGCTAAATAATTGCGTGACTACAAAATTTATTTTACAAATCAATTAAAAATCACAATATTTATTTAATTTTTAATTTTTTAATTAGTACTTATTTTTGGAATTAATAGTCAATTAAAAAAAAAAATTTAGTTTAATTTTAATAAAATTAACTTTCATCTTTTTAATCTAAAAATATGCGCTAAAAAAAAATATCTGAATTATTTTTTATCTAAAATATCATATTATAAAGTAAGCATACAACAATTACAGATTTTTAATTTTTTATTTTTGTAAAACGCTATCGGCTTTGTTCAATGTCAAGCCTAAAGCTAAATAGTTTTGATCAAACTTCAAAATTGTAAATAATCATATTAATTATTTTTTTTAATTTAGTCTATCATTTTTCAAATATATAATTTTATTGTAAAAATATATATTATATTTTAAATTTATTTTAAAAAATTAAAATATTTTTTCAAAAATTTTTGTTATAAAAGAATATTCTAATTTTAGACATTTTTTCATAATATTAACTTTTAAAATGAAAAATAAATAAAATAAAAAAATTTTAAAAATTATATTTAATTAACAAAAAAAGACTTTATTATTAATATTAAATAAATTAAATAATTAAAATTTATATTAGCCATGTTAAACGTTTTTAGAAATCGCAAAGTTAGAACAAATCTTATATCAAATTTAAAAGTCAAAAGTTTATTTTTGCTTCAATTTAAAATCACGTTTTAACCAACTAAAAATTAATTACTTAAGTTTTTTTTTATATATAATTTAAAACAATAAAAATGGTACATTATGGTCACATACTCACAGTTATTTACATTGATCAGCTTGGTGCCTCTTATTGAACAGGTGCAAAAACTTTTTTTCAATAAATAAAGTTGAGTTGACTTGTTCCCAATTCAATTAAAATAGAAAATGCTAATAAAACTGGAATTAAAATAAAAATTAAGATTAAAATAAAATCTTTTAAAATGAATTTAAAAAATGAAGTAAACTTAAGTAAGTTATAATCAAAATAAACAAAAAATTATAAAGTAAAGAGACAATAAATTTTAAATAACGGAAAAAAAATAATTTAAAACTTAATTAAATTTAAGAAATATAAACATATGAAAAATGGCTTACCATCAAAAAATTTTTTTTTAAAAAGTTGATCAAAACAGCAAAATTAAAAAGTATTTGCTAAAAAATGCATTTCACAAAATCGATCAAAAATTTAATTTAGAAAATTTAATTTGTAAAAAAAAGTTTTAATTAAACTAGATAATTTAAAAAAAAATAATAACAAACAACACTATTTAAATAAACTAAATATAAAAAGGACAATTTTAGATTAGTGAGGAAAATTTAAACAAAAAAAAAGGAAATTATAAGCTAGTATTGATAAGGGCGTTTGCCATTAATTAGTTTCTATTGATCAAAAAGTAGTTCTTCTTGAAATAAAAATTTTGTAAATTAATTTGTTATTTTTGATTAAACATATTGAAAAGTTAGATTTTTAAAATTTAAATTATAAAAAATTAAAACTTTAATACTATTCGATTAATGATAATTTGCATTTGTAAACTAACTCTCATAAGGTAAATGTATTGACTTTCAAAAGGAAATTTGTTAAAAGCTTATTTTACTTAGCTACCCATCTCTGCATCAATTGTTTAGCAATTATCATTTGACAATTTATGAGGCTAACCGTATAGCTTGTTAATTGCATGCTGAGTTTGCTTGTAAAATAATGTTTGTTGAATAATGGGCATTTCAAACGCAATCATGATTTGTCCTTGTTAATAGTGAACCAATTTCTTCTTTTTCAATTTATTTGTCTTTTTTCAATAATTTACCTTCTTAATTTGCTTTAATGCTTTAAGTTCAATATACCGGTAAAATTTTATTAAAAAAAAACATTTTTTTTTAAATGGCCTAATTTTACTATTAATTGAAAAATCCATAATGCTGAAGGTCAAAAAAAAAAATTTAACTTTAAAAAAGTTAAATTGATCAAAAATAGATTGTAAATTGTTTATCTTAAGTTTAATCATTTTAAAATCAAATATAAAAATTTAAGTTTAATTTAACAATTTTTTTTTAACAAAAACATCAGGCTTAATTCTTAATGTTAAATTTAAATTGTGATCAAATCTTAATTGTAACAGTTAAATTTGAAGACATGATTTAAATCGATGCTTGCTGTGACTATTAATTTATTATTTTTGACAAACTTATTAGAAAACGTAATACTAGTTGAAATACAATTTGTTTTATTTATAATAATGATGCTTGAGAATAACGTTAAATATACATCTTTTCTTTGTCGTATTTTTAAATAGTTATTTAATATTGTTAACCTATTATTATTTTAGCAATTTAAATTTTTGACTTTTGCAATTAAATAATTTTTTAAACCAACACTTCATTAAAATAAAATGCAAATATAAAATCAGTTTGAATCATTTACTAATTTATAATTAAATTAAATATTTTACTTTAGTTTTCTAGTTTATTATTGTTTGTGAATTTTAATTTTGTCATTTTGTATCAGAAATAAAATTATCAAATGACAGTAAAGAAAGTCGTGATCAAAATCGACATACATTCTATATACGTGATTTTTATTTTTTTTTTAATCACTTAATTTTACTACTATTTTAAACACACTTAATTTTATTTGTAATTTAGGAATTGTTTTAAGATTATTATCTTAATTTTCTATTTATACTATTTTTAGTAATTTTTTTAGATTTACTAACGTTGTTATTTTAACTTAATTTTTTTTGATATTTTATCAATTTATTCATACATTATTATTTATATAATTAATTTTTATTTTTTTTGTGTATTTTATTAATTTATTTTATTTAATATAATTTTTTTTTATTTTTTAATATTTCTTAAATATATATTTTTTAAAATTTTAATTTTTCAATTGCTATTCGTGCAGTAATCAATAAAATCATGATGAACCGTTTCTTTTTAATAGTTTTATGTGGCTTACGTTTGCATTTGAATTATTTTCTTTCATTTGCTCAACGTACTTTTAACAAAGATGATATTTAACACTTTTTTGAAATTGTAATTTTTGAATTTTTGTTTCTTATTTTCATAAAATAATCATTAATACATATAAAGATTCATTTTTATTTGATAGTTTTTAAAGCCTAACTTAATAGTTAACAGGTTTAACGGTAAGTTATATGTTCATTAATCAATTAGACTTTAAAAATCAACTTAAAATTAAGGTGTAAACTATAATCTGTAGTTATTTTACAATGAATTTAACTTGAATAATCAATTCATTTTTAATCTTGAAAAGAAATAAAAGCAAAAATAAATCTGTAGTATCAGAAAAATAATCGGATCTTTTAGCAAGTTACAAAAAGTTGCTAACCAAAACTTTATTTCCAATTTTTAAATTTACTTAGAACCAGTCTTAATTATAGTAGCATAAATATTAAATAGAAATTTTGTAAAAGGTTAATTGCTATTTAGTTAAATCATTTATCAAATAGTACTGTGAAACATTTTTGAATAAACGGCAATTAAATCAAAAGCCGATTGTAATTAAAACAATACAGTTATTCACAGCTACTGTATATCGAGCAAAAATAAAAATTAAATAAAAAGGCAATTATATACCTTAAATTTATTTCTAATAGTTTATTAAACATTTTTAATAATTATCGTATTTAAAACAATAGCATTTACATTTAAAATATTTTTTATTTTTAATTTTGTTTTTCACTTTTTAAATCTATTTTTATTATGTTTTATTATAAGAAATATTAATTCTTTTTTATAAAATTAAATAAACTAAACTTTTTAAAAATTGATTAAAATTTAGTGCGGTTTTAAGATATAAAATAAAAATGATTATTAATTAAAAATAAAAATTTGCTCAATTTAAATTAAATAAAAAATTATTTTAATTTTAAAATTATTGTATTAAACTAAAAAAAGAAAAATATTTGATTTATTAATTATATTATTTTATATTAAAAATAATTTGCATTTGAGTGATGACTAATGTCCACTTAGGAATCAGAAAAAATGTTGGATATAAGTGATTAAAAATTTTATTGTTACTTTTTAATTATGCATAATTTTTATTTGAAAAAAAAAATATATTTTAGATGCTCCGATATTTTACATACATTTGAAATAATCTTTTGCGTGACCTTAAATTTGTCTTTATGTTATTTTTTACATTTTTACAGTTATTCAGCATTTAAAAAACTGATTACTTTGTACAAATCGTAAATTTATTTTCTTTATTTTAGTGCTGGTCTGGTTTTTAAAATTATAATAAAACTGATTTAATTACGATTGAAATTAATGATTATAAAATAAAAAAAAATAGTTTTTAAAATTAGAAAAATGTTGATTTGTTTGATTAGCACAAAACTTTAAAGATAAAAAGTGAATAAAAATTTAAATTAAACTGGACACACCGAACTAAATGTTTTAAATTGTTTTAAAACATATTTAAAATTTATTTAATTTTTTTTTAATATTTTTAATTTAGCAGATTTTTGTAAAACCTTAAAGCAGGTTATTTAAGAAATAAAATTTAACTTGTATCGATCAATTGGTCATTTGAATAAATTATTCAAACCAGTTAAAATTGTAGTCGATTGAATGAAATTTAAAGAATAGATAAGAAACAGATAAATAGGCAATGATAATAAAGAAGATAATCAAAGATGGCAGAAGCTAAAATAGTGGAATGCAAAACAGTTGATTGTTTGTCCTTACCAAAAGCTAAGCCATTTTTGCTTTGGTTAAATCTTATCTTATTGCACTAAGACGACTAATTGCAATGAATATTTGCAAGCAAAATTATAAAGTGACGACATTGCAAACATTTGCAACTGTTTGTCCCATCATTGCTTCGACACTTTTTTTATTTAGTTTTTTGAGTGTCAATTTCCGAACAAATTTAAGAACCAGTTTAAAACAAAAACAAATCAGGAGTTTAAACATTTATTTGCTAGAAAATCGGCATTAAATTAATTTAATATAACATGGTGTATAATCATTTTGATTTGATTTAAATTGCAGTGTTAAAGTCGTATTTTATATTTTACGAATTTAATGGTTAAAAAAACAATCATGTTGATATGCATTAGTTATGTTGAAGTAGTGTAAGAGTCAAACATAGGTCTTGTAAAAATTTAATGATGATGATGGTTAATGGTTAGAAATAAATTTACCAATTAAGGGCTTTGATTAATTAAAATGTTTGATTTTTTATAAACATTGATTAAAATTAAATTTTGCATTTACCCTTTGATTAAAAATTTAGTTGAAAATTGCTTAAAGACAGACATTAATTGCTAAAGTTAAAACAATTTCTCTGCAATAAATTGAAGATTAGTTTTTAGAATTGAGGTTTCTTGTGAAAACAGACAATCTTGCTCAATGATAAACAAGTGACATTCTTACAGTTATTATTCATTTTTATCTAAGCAAATGCTGACATCGACTTGATCAGGTGTAAGTTTGAGTCCAATAAAGATTTATGCAAAGACTAGATTTTCACTTTTACACTTTGCACCGTTAATATAAAGTCATTGGGACTAGTTAAATTGATCATAATTTATTATTAATATTTGATTTAAAGGTGTTTGCAGTTATTTTATTTTGTAAACCTGTTGTTTTTACAAGTTTGCTGACGCAGCTATTAGAAATATACTGTTTAAGAATATGAAAATACTGTTTATGAATATGCTATTTATGAATTGATAGTCGTGTATAGTAATGAGTTAATAGTTGTAAATAGTTATGAATTAATGGTCGGAAAAGATATAAGTTGTGAACGGCTGGGAATAGTGTGAATATTGTAATTAATTACGAACAATTGCAAATAATTACAAATAGTGAAGAATAATTTTGAAAAGTTTGTGTAGTTTGAGGGAGTTTGAAAGTCTAAAGAAGTTTGGAGGAGTTGAGAGGAATTTTGAGTAGTTTTGAGTTTAGAGTAGTTAGAGTAGTTAGAGTAGTTAGAGTAGTTAGAGTAGTTAGAGTAGTTAGATTAAAATAGTGGTTAAGAATAAAAAGAGCAGTAATAAAAATTTGATGAATTTCTAATCAATTGTAACTGGTTATAAAAAGTTATAAAAGTTAAGAATAATTGTAAAGCTAATGGTGCTAAGATCAATATTGTAGTGGAAAGCAACAGTAGCAAGTTAAGTCCAGTATCGATGTGTAGTAATATCGAACCAACATGCAGGAGGAGTAAGAATTGACCCCACCCAAATGGCGTGCTCTCATATTTGCTTGCTGACACACTATAGTTGGGCCAAAGTGGTCGGGAACAGCAAATGCGATGTCAATGTCAATAATCGATTATCGATAGAGTGATACTTGAGCCGTGCGCATCGGACAGACTGACAACAGTTTTTGTTTGGCCGCCTGTTGTTTAGCCAGCTAGCTACAGACCAACAATAGCTTTACTTGTAGCTTTCAACTGAATCAGCTGTAAGTGGATTAGCCGTAGATTAACTTCGGATTAATTGTGGATCATTTGAGAGCCAACTGTGGATTAGCCGTGAGTTAACTGCGGGTCAACTGTGAGTTAACTGTGGATTAACTGTGGATTAACTGTGGGTTAACTGTGGATTAACTGTGGGTTAACTGTGGATTAACTGTGGGTTAACTGTTTCGTCAGGATTGGTCTAGCTCCGATTAATGACAGGATCAGCCAAAAAAAGTCTGAAGACTTAAGTTTGTATTTGTTGGTTTGTGCGACCAGACTGTGGATCAACAGGCTTTGTTTGAGTTTTTCAGTTTTGTGAAAAGTGTGTTTTGTTTATAAGTTCGACTTCACCGTTTCTGCAACCAAGCCGTTTGTTTAATTAATATTTATTTATTTACACATTTTGCGCATTTTATGATTGATATGCTGATCAATCTGATTGTGTGTTTTATGCGAAATCTAAACCCGTTCCAATGTCGGATGGCTCAACTAAATTACAAATGAATCATTCACATTTCAAAACTCAATCATTAAACTGGATTTACATATTTCAATTAAGGTGAGAAATAGCTGCGAAAGTGGCCAACAGTTAACTTAATGATCAAAAAATGGTGAAATTCTGTTTATAAATAATTGTTACAATTAATAACTAAAATCAATGGCTTAAATCAATAGCTTAAATCAATAGCTAAAATCAATGGTTAAAATCAATAGCTAAAATCAATAGCTAAAATCAATAGCTAAAATCAATAGCTAAAATCAATTGCTAATTCAATGGCTAAAATCAAAGGTTAAAATCAATAGCTAAAATCAATGATTAAAATCAATCGCTAAAATTAATTACTAAAATAAATACCAAAATCAATAGTTTAAATCAACGGTTAAAATTAGTGGCTAAAATCAATAGTTTAAAATTAACAATTATAGTAATAACTAGTGATCAGTAACTGATGACCAACAACTAATGATCAACAATAAATAACCAACAAGGAATAACAAGTCATCAATAACCGATGATTTATAGCAATGATTTAGAGCCCTTTTTATACAATTAAAAATCTAAAGCTATTGATCTACTTTGGTAAATTCATCACACTCATTTGAAATTATGATACTTGTGAGTTTACTATCAATTCTTTACAATCATTTATTTTGTTCGTTTCTTTCTTCCCTTTTGACCAAGGCTATTTTGTTTATCTAAATAAACAAGCTTCCTATCGCGACAAATAGTTTTTAACAAGAATATATTAATTTAGTTACAATGTTACAAATTTGTTTGTTTTATTAATTTGAAAATATTTATCATTAGTCCTATCGATTGTCAAACATAATACAAGTGCTTTTATTTTAAAGACTAGCCTTGAGATTAGCAAAGTGGGTTTGTTTAGGGCTAATCATTGTCTAATTAGGTATTGTCAGCTTTAAAGATTCGATAAAGCTGGTCAACAAGTGGTTTCCGGGTTACTTTCCATAAACCACGATTGTAATAAAAATTTATTAAAGCTAATTTGTGCTGTACAAGCCAAAATTTTTACCATTCAAGTCAAATTTTGCTATTTAAGCAAAATCTTGTTATTCAAGCAGTTTTGCCATCACTTTAATTATGCATCACTTTCCAAGTATATTGGATACGGTTGCTAATGACGTATTGCTCTCTTATATGACCTTTTGGTAACGATAGACAATCAAATAAGATAAATGTCTGTCAATTTTTAATTTTTTATTTCAGGTCTATTCAATTATTTAGATATTGCATGGCAAAGCCAACTAAATCAACATACTAACATACATATGCCAGCTCTTTTACATGTTATTTCTCCCTTGCCTGTTTGCGCCCAAGGCAAACTGGCCGATGGCTAAAGGCGTCTTTTTTTGTCTTAAAAAGCAAGAAAATATTATGGGCAAACAAAGCTTTGGCACGTTTCTTTTATGTAAGAATAGGTTTTGGATTAAACATTTTGTTTTTAGTATCATGGATCAAATATTTGAAATTTTATTCATTATAAACTAGTCACTTAGAAGCAAGCACTCTAAACTAATCATTTTAAAGCCATCATTCTAAACTAAGCGTCTTGTGCTAATAGTCTAAACAGAACGTTTATAATCGATTGTGTTAACCAATTGTCTGCAACCGATTATCTGAAAGCAACTATTTTAAACCTAGCATGTTAAATTTAACATCTAAAACCTAACAGTCTAAGCCTACCAGCTTAATTTATGTTAGTCATCTTAAACCTAGCATCTTAAACAAAGCCAGTTTGCGTACGGCCAACTTAATACACTTAAGGCAAAACTGCTTTCGTTCACCTTGGAATGCAAACACTTTGTTCAATCTGCCGCCATTGTATGTTTGGTTTTTAAGCTGTGGCAACAAGGTGGGCGCCAGAATAATAGAAGGTGTGTTCCAGCAGTTCTTGTTTGATTGAGACTGACCTTTGTTTGTTTGATAGGGATGTGTTGAAGGATGACACGCAATCTTATCTCCTAGGAAAAAACGTTTGACAGACATTTGATGTGATAAAAGTGCAACTGTTTCAAGTTAGCTTACTGAAAAATTTCGGTTCAAGCAAGCTGTTTGTGCGGATAGGGAAAGTGCTAAAGATAAACGATGAGCATCTTATTTTTTGAGACAAGCTTATCACGCGAAGGTGACTGTTGTGGTTACCTTGTAAATGTTGATCATCTTTTCTTAAACTTTGAACAATGGCCGGCGTGATTTAGATATTAGACGATGTTGTGCCGCTCTTTGCGCCCACTGATTTGTTTAAACAGCTGGCCCAGCTTGTTGGGATCAGTTGTTCAGGATCAGCAAGTCAAGCAAACAAGATGAGAGATGAAATTGGTGAATTTCGAGTAGGTGTCAGTATAGTTGAACCATGCATTTGATCTAAGTTAGGTGATCACTTTAAACAAGTCTGCCTTTTAACTAGCTAAGTTTTTTAACAACTGATATTCGGCTAAATTTAGAACTAATTCCGCTTTAGTTTAACAGTCTCAATCCGTCCTTCCTTTGCTTTCTTCGTCTTCATCGCCTTTTGCCGCTTTTTTTGCTACTTGTCCATTCAAGCGAATTAGCCAAATTAGAGCATGTAAGGTAATCTTTTGCATCTAGTCCATAACTTTTTATTTAGTCTAAATGGACAGTTTACTAATTTGGATGGTTTATGCCTTAATTGCTCCATCATGTAATTAATTTAGTGTGTTTGTTTACATGCGGCATGCAAACTCTTCCTTAAGTTCTCAAATTTTAAAAGCCGCCATCAGATACAAGTTTGTTTCCTTGTTTCTACCTAATCACACTTTGTCTGTTTATTTGTGGTTTGCTTTAAAGCAACTGCATTAAAAGCCTGTTTGGCGGAAAACTGTCCTGCTTCTGTTCGGTTAAATCTTAAGCATGAAAGAAGACAAACTGATTTCATTTTATTTGAACGGGTTCAGACGAATGGCTTTGGACATGTGACACAAATGCATTGTCTAATAGCTGCATAACAGATGCAATTAATCTGGCAAAGTTGTCCACATTTTTTAAACATTATACAACCTGTTGCTTGACCAGTGCTTGTTCAAGTCTCACTTCTTCAGACATTTTCATTCAGCTTGTATGCTTTCAATTCAATTACCGATTAAGTTAATTTATTTTAGCTGTAACGCATTCATCACTTCTGCAAAGCTATTGGAAAGTTGTAAAAATTATAACTTTTTACTGTTGATTGCATTTTTTTCAAACGCGTTTTTCAAACACTCTAATTCTGCCAGCAGCAAAATACGTTCTTATTTTATTTTATTCATTTCTAAACATCATTTTCTACATTTATGAACTAAACGATAAACTAAATTTGCCATAGATAAATTGCGTGATCAAAACAATAGAATTATGATATTCAATAGTTATGATATAAATAATTTTTCTCATGTCAAATACGATTGTTTTTATTTAAGTTTGCACATTTTATTTACTCTATTTATAATAATTCTCTTTCGGAAAATGCTTTCTACTTAGGACTCAACGAATGATTAAAATAAATCAAGGATGCAACTTTTGGAGAGATTAAGTTGTTTTAAAACGGGCATTATGAACAACATGTTGATTAGTTTCAAATTAAAACGTAAAGCTGGTCTTAATCACTGTTGCTTTGGATTGCTTTCAATTTATTTATTATTATGCATATATTTGGTCTCCTGCACTGATCTACCAACAAACCACAATATGAGTACTTTGAATGAAAAATATATTTACAAGCACTCGTTTTCGGTCAATTCAATTCCTCAATTGTCTCCAGTACTTCTTGTGCAAGGTCAACCGCCGGTCATGGAGCTATACAAACAGACCAGTTCATTTCCTGATCTTAAAAAACAATATTGTAAACATCCATCTGGTGCCATAAATGCCACTTCTACATTAGACAGTCATAGTCCTAAAACCAGCAAATACTCATTAGACACAGAAGTAAAATACTCTTGCAAGTTAGGCCATGTTCGAGTTAGTGGCAGTGAACAGCTTAAATGTGTGATCAAAGAAGGAATAACTCAATGGGATAATGATCCCCTTGTTTGTGAAAGTAAGTTATCTTTTAGATAAATTTATTTTTTTGTTTAACATGCTTTTGCTTGTTTTTGTCTGCACACTGAGTAAATGTCAATTTTTTTTGTCAAAAACCAGTTAAAAAGTTAATTTTACATTTCAAATTAAAATTTAACATTCAATCTATATCTATTAAATTGCAAAATCGTGCGAAAAGATTAAGTAACTATTAGTCGAAATTTATCAAATTATATTTTTGCGAAAAGTCACGGTTTATCGCAAATTCAGTAAATCACTCTTTTTCAGAAACTTCATTTGCTTTACAATTGAAAAGCATTTAAATAATTTTTATTCAAATGAAAAACATTGTTTATTAGTTATGGCGAAACTTGTCAAGTTAAATATTATCACAAGTTCATATTATTTACAATTTAAACGAAAAACAAAATTTATTTTATTTTTAATTGAATATGATTTAATAAGAAATCATTTTTTTGACTGTTTTTTATTAATTTTATTTTTTTATTAATTTTTTATTATTTTGATGTATAGTAATCAGCTGTCAAGATCCTGGCCATGTTGATAATGCAACTCGAGAAGGTTCCTCTTTTAAATACAATTCTTTGATATCTTATAAATGTAATCCTGGATATCAACCATCAGCAACACCATTTCTTCGGTGTGGTCATGATGGTGTTTGGAATAGAAAGAAACCAGAATGCAAGGGTATTAAATAAATATAACCTGATATTTAAAAAATAAAGTTTTTAATTTATTTTAAATTTTTTACAGTGATACAATGCCCCATACTTAATTTAGGACCAAATTTGTTTAACCAATATAGCGACAGTGAACGTAGAATTAACTCAACCGTTTTATTTCAATGCAAAGATGGTTATCATATTGATAATATGGAAAACTCATTTCGAACTTGTCAATGGGATGGAAAATGGAGTGGAGAAAATCCGACATGTGTTCAAAATTTTTGTGAAGTACCTGCTAATCTTAATCCAGGCATAAAACTTTTTCCTAAAAGGAAAAAATATCTAACTGGTGAAACTATTCATTGCTATTGTACAATTAATAATGAAGACTCTAAAGTAGAGTGTTTACCAGATGGAACCTTAAAAGGTTTACTTGAAAATTGTCCTTTGCCTAAAAAAACTCATTGCGCCTCAATAGACATTCCGCACGGTCAGTTTATTAGTTCTGCCCCAGATCATTTCACATTGGGAGCTAAATTGACTTTTAAATGTGACTATAATTATATGTTAAGTGATCAAAGGTGGATTATTTGTCAGCATAATGGTGAATGGACTAATAAACCTCCTAGATGTATTGATTTAGCTTCAGTGAAAACTTCTCAGATTTTATCCTATATTCTTTCTTGTATCATTGTAATTATCATTATGATTGCTATTATAACTATAGTATTAGTATTTCGTTGGCGTCAAAAACAAATTCAACGGAGACAATGGCAACGATATTTCTGTAATTATGAATATCAACATGACAAATCTTATATGAGGGCAAATTCAAGCCAAGAAATGAAATTGTTTTTTCAATCCAAACGATTATCAGTTCCTTTTACTGATTTATGATTTATTTAAATTTTTAAGTAACTTTCTACGTTAATTTAAACCAAAAATTAAAGTTCAAGATTTTATATAATTTAAAAAATTTGTTTTAAAAATAATCTTGTTCTTCCAATTTAGTCTTTGTATATAGGTTCAGACTTGGGCAATTACAGTCCTTATTAAGTCATAACTGCTAAAATATTATCATACTTATCCAATACAGAAATCACACTGTAAGTGGAAAGTTTGTATTTATTACGTGATATTTTCATTTAGACATTATGTACTTAACTATGCATTCATTTTTCATTGTGAATTTGTATCCAAATCTATGTAAAATATAAATGATGATAATTTAATAAAAGTAAATAAATATTTTTGAAAAAATATTTTTTGTATATTTATTGCGTTTAAGCATTTTTCTTTATTATACTTACAATTTATTATTTTAATAAAAATTTGTGTAATTAAAAAAAGTTTTAAATTAATCTAGTTTAAGTTAAAAATTTAAGTAAAAAAGAAAAAATTAAATAACAAATTAATTTAAACTGCACTTATTTTATTTCAAATAAAAAGTTCAATACAATTTAATGAATTTTAAAAATAAAACTTAAAAAATTTATTTAACCTATAACAAAGTATAAGTCATTTTTTTTATAAATTAATTTAAAAATGAACACAAAAGCTCATTTATTTAATTAATTTTATTATAAATATATGTGTGAAAATTAAATATAATTTTAATTAACAAAAGTGAGTTACAATTCTTAGTGAACTTGAGATTTTATTGATAAAATTGTGAAAAAATTATTTAAGATTTTTTTTAAAATATGAATTTATGTTTGAGTAAAAATGTCGACAAAAGGAGGAATCAAACTTTTGGTGCGTTCTGTATAATTTTTGTAAAGTACCAACTCATTATCAATATCTTTAAACCCACCATCAGGCAAAGTTAATTTTCTACAACGATCACCTAAAAATTGAAAAAAAAAAGTATATAAAGTGTTTATAGGGTGGTTTTTTTTATATTTTTTAATTTTTAATTACCTGTGATGTCGTAACCTTGACATGCCAAATCAAGCACTTCACTTGCATATCCTTTAATCATTTTGTTGACAATATAATCTTCGGCAGTTTTATCAGTTGAACAATATTTTTTTACAGGTTTACCTGAACAAGAAATATACCTAAAAGCAAATAAAGTATTTAAAATTAAAATAAAAAAATTAATTTTTAGAATTACCTTGAAAAAGAGCAACAAGCATATGGAATTCTTTCATTATTTGGCTTGTTTTTAATTTCAGTTAGGGCAATAACAAGTTGATCCATACAATCGTGTAATTTAGGTAAAGCAGTTTTAATACAAGTATAATGACTTAAATATTCTACAATAAAAAAATGAAATAATATAAAAATAAAAAAAAAGTATAATATACTACTTCACCTTTTGTTCCTTCAGGTTTGCACCTGCTTCGAATAACTTGACCAGCTCCAAGTAAAATAACACCAACTAATTGTCTAGGAAATGGTTTTAAACAATTTCTAGCATACTTTTTGATATAATCTTCAGCATCAAACTCCTCTCTAGATGGCAAATTATATAAATTTAAAAGAAAATAATTGAAAAAATAACTTACTGACAATGGGGTACCATTTCTTTTAGATTTTTAGGTAAATATACATCTCTTCTACCTAGTACAAATACTATTTCAGCACTTCGGTCCATTTTTTTATCATTGCAAACTTGACTTTTGTTTTGTTTAGCAGTCTCAACTTAAACAAAAAAAAAATTTAAGTTTTGAAATAAAAAGTTTGATACAAAATTTACCATAAAATAGGGTCATTGCGAAAAACAAAGACAAAGAAAATAGTTTCATGATGAAATTTTTTGATAGTTGACCACTTATTCAACTTATTCTATTAAGTATATTAATGTATTAATCCAAGTATTTATCAATAAAATAACACAATGTCAACAAAAGTTTAGTTTCAAGAATTTTGATTTGAACGAATTGTTTAATTTACATGTAGTTTGAGTCGCTTCACTTCGTAAACTAAACTCTTAAACAAATTTTCACTTATTTACCGCTTTCTAACTGATTAACTTTCTAAGCAACTTTTCAAAGTGGTTTACCTGGATCCGTTGCTTGATTCGTGTTCAAACTAGCTGTTTTTTTAATAATTTAAGTTTACGGTTAGAATTTTTCTGTATTTGTTTTAAAGTAATATTTTGCAAATTGAAAGCAAATCAAGTTCTAGACGTAGTTTCACTTTTTTATTTAGTCATCTTTTTAAATAGAATTTAACCAGATTTTGCCCTTTTTAAACTAATTTAAGTTTGATTATAAAATTTAGTAAACTTTACAAAATAAATTTTGAGTTTAAGATAGTAAAACAAATACAAATTAAATTGGCGGAAACAGATTAAAAAATGTAACTTAAAATGAACATGAATTTATGAACTTTAACTGACCTATTTTTATAAAAGGCAAATTTTCCCTTAAAAATATACTAAAATTTTTAAATTTTTTTTTTTTCAAATTCGACTTCGTCAAGCATGATAAAAATAATGTTGATAATGATTATAAAAACAGTGCATGCATCAAAATTTGCACGTTTTATTTCATGGTTTTATTATTCGGATCTTAAAAAAACATTATTCAAGTTCAATGTTATTTAACATTGATTTTTTAATTATAGTGGTCCTTCAGTTTTTAAAAATTTTTTAAATTAATTTTAATTTTATTTTACACATTAATTTATTATAATTATATTAAATCACAGCGTTTCTAATGTAATTTAATATGCACATACTTTCAGAAAAAATTAATCGAAGTCTGTCCCATGATTGGTCAATTTTTTCGGATATAACTTTTAATTTTTCTAAATATTTTGGTCTACTCATTATCAAATCACCATGTGTTTTTAAAAATAAACCTAAATATGAATTTATTAATTCAAAACATTGATGTTTTGATAAATATTCTTCTATTGCTTCCAAAAAATAAAAAAGTAAGATTGGTTCATTTTTAAATTCAGAAGTAATATTTGCTGGAAGAATTGAGTCTAAAGATCTTATTTCTGCATCGATTGCAGCGGGGCCAAGTTCTTTAAGTTTTTCAATTGCTGGTTCATAATTTTTATTTTTACCACAATCGAAAAGCAATTGACCAAAATCAGAAAAAGTTATAAATTGATTTAATACTCTAGATTTGTTTTCAATATTTTTAATTTCTTCATTTTGGCCAAAATCAAATGATGGTTTTAAGCCTGGTGCTATCGGTAAAAAAAATGGAGCATTTTTTGGTTTTTCTACAGGTTGTTTTGGTTTGTTTCTTTTTTTAATTAAATCTATATTTAGCAAATTTTTCCATCTTGATGATGGCAATTTAGAAAGAGTTATAAGTTGTTCATTCAATTGTTCAGGCGATTTATAATAAATATCAATTTCCATTGTATTATCAGTTTGTTCATCGTCATTTAATTCTACCTCAATGTCATCATTTAATTCAAAATCATCTTCATTTTTGCTATCTGGTTCTGCAATAGGCATATCTAATAATTCTGGCACATGATCAGATTTTAAAGATTTTATTAATCTTGGCATGTAAAGTGTCATATTAGCCCATAAAAATATCCCATTTGAATCCTCATGAGAAGTGGCTAAATATTCATTTGTTGGTGAAATCGAAAGACTTTTACAAGGAGATGAAACAAGAAAATGATCCACTAGTTGAGCAGAAGCTAAGTCAAATACTTTAATTGATTTATTTTGATAAGCACAAATAAGCCATTTGCAATCATTTGTAAAAATAAAATCATTTAATTTTGAAATATTTTCAATATATTTTCTTATAATTTTTTTTGTTTCTATATCTACGACTTGAATTGAATTGTTTAATAATGATAATGCTATTAATGCACTTTGGCGATTAATAATTAATTTTTCAATTTTAATATCAAACTTAACTGTGCATAAATATTTTCTTGATTTAAAATCCCAAAAATCTAATAATTTATCAGTTGCGCTAATTAAAAGTGTGTTAAGTTCATCAATTACCAAACCGGTTACTGACTCATTTTTATTTAAATCAGTTTCTTTTTTTGAAAAATCTCCTCGGTGTAAACCTGATTGAATATTAAATTTATCAATCCTGCCATTATTATAACCAATAACAACAAAATTTCCACATGATGTTACTGCTATAGAAGTAGCAATTACACCATATTTTTTCATTAATTTAGGATGTAAAAGATGGTGATTGCCCATTCTACCTTTATAAATATTCCATGTTGGCACTATTGCGGTATTTAAGTGTAATGTAACAGCATTATCAAATTCTTTTTCTCTAATTGTTTCAAAAGCAAAATCAATTATAGGTGCCATCTTATTTGGATCATTATTTGATCCAATTCGTTTTGCATATTTTCTGTTAGAAGTAGAAAAACCTAAATTTTTATGTAATCTTTCAGAAAATGTAGAAAAAAGTCTCAATGAAGTATCGGAACTTGAACTTAATATTTGATGACCTGCTTGTGAATAAAATTGAATTTTGGTTGGTGGCAATGAATGACCTTCTCTACAGTGCAATAAAATTCCTTTATCTTCTGATTGATCAAATCTCCACATTTTTAATTTATTATCAGATGAACTTGTTAAAAGTAAAGGTTCTTGAAACAAAAATTCACATCCTGTTACCGGACCTTCATGAATATCTCTCATTTGAGTTAAAAGTCTTTTTTTTTCGATATCCCATAAAGCAATATGCCCTAATTTACTACTTGAAACTAAAATTGGTACACCATCTGTTCTAAAGGAAAGACCTATAACTTCTCCCCATTCTTGAGAAAATTTTAATAAAGTTGTGTCTAATTTTATATTATGCAAAAAAATTTCTCCATTTTCTAATCCTATTGCAATTACATCAATAGCTGGTGATTGAACTAAACAAGTAATTTTGCTGTTCCAACCATTAAATTTATAAATAGTTTTTTGTTTTCTAACATTAAACAATTGCATTTGACCTTGTTCACTACCAATTAAAACTTTATTAATATATGTAGATGGATGTAATATAGAGGATATCTTGAAAAAATGATTATGAAATGGAATGTGAGCAACAAGTTCTCCAGATGCAATATCTACAATATTCATAACACTATCTTCGTCAATAGAAATAAGTTGACTTCCCATAGGTAACAAAAATTTAATTTTATTTTCATGTTGCCTATATATATGGGATAACTACAATAAAAAAATTTTAATTAATTTTTTAAACTATTTATTTATTATATATTACTTTTTTGTGGCCATTTCTCCAGGCAAATACTTCAGAGCTTGCTGAAGTATATACAAACTTACTATCAGAAGCCATTACTGTTATTTCATTTTCATGAGCATGAGATGCTTCTATCATAGTAAGTTTTGAATTAAATACGTAAAAATACTTTCCAACACATGTAACAATTCTTAAATCATTTATTTTATCTGGATATCTTATTAAAAATGGTTTATCATTTGTTACAATACCGATGGCTTTATAACCTTCGAAAATACAACTTCCAGATTTTCGGTCATTTTTGGTAGACATTTTAAACAAAAAATTTTAAATCATTAATATTAAAATAAATTAATTAGAAATTTAAATTAATTTATATTTTAAATAAACGATTACACTTATTTGCATATATATAGTTAAGCAAATCTGTTTATTTTTGTTTACCACGTGTTATATTTTGATGTATAAATAACTTTTTTTTATTTTAACATTTTCTTTATTAAAAATGAATTTATCTACTTGTATAAAGAAATAGTTTTATAAGAATTATTTAACATCTAAACAAAATAATAAATACTTTTTTAAATTTTAACAATATTTTTATTAAACGAATTTAAAATTTTAAAACATAAAATAATTTATATGACTTTATTTTTCTTTATTAAGAGCTAATATAAAATCTTCTAGCATTTGTTGAATTTCAATCACATTTTCTAAAAAAAAAAAATTATTTAATTTATTTCAAATCAATAAAATTTTTAACTTACTTAATTCTTCTGCCATTTTGACTTTTTTATGATTTAAAAGCTCTCTTTTCTTTTTCTCATCCATACTTAAATCAATTAATACGTCTTTTAAAGCATTATCTAATCGTTTTTGTTCTCTATTAAGTAATTGCATTCGTAATGCACTAACTGTAGAACTTAATATTTGGTCAATTTTAAAAAATAAAATTAAATCTTCACATTTAAATCCGTTACTAATTCCGTTTTGATAAAAATAAAAACCTTTTTTACAATCCAATGCATTTTGTAATGTATTTTTTAAAATAAATATTTTTATTAAATTATTCCACATTATTTCAATGTTTTTATCTTCAAAAACAATATTTTTATTATTTAAATTTGTTTTAATAGCAATTAACTCATCTGCTTCTAATTTTTGTGTAGATATTTTTTTTTCATTTAAATACTTTTCAATTTCAACTTTGATATTTGAATTTACAATTTGATTTTTACTAGTATGTTTCCAACTTGTCCATCTTTCTACAAACCCATACCCACTAAGCTCTTTTTGTTCTTTTTCAAGTATTTTAATTTTTTCTGTAACCCTATTTTTTAAAGTTCCAATTGCTTGACTCCATTCTTCAATAGTTTTAATTGTAGCATGAATTGCATTTTGTTGTAACATTTTTAAAACTTCAGATGCTTTACTTTCCCACTTAAATCTATTAGTTGAAATTTCATTTATAATGTATTTTTTAAAATCTAAAAATTCATTTTTTTCAGATTCAATTAATAATTTTTTTTTTAATTCTTCAATTAAAACTTCAGTTGCTAAATCAATACATTTTTGTTGCATAGAATCAGTCCATTTTTTTAAAGCTATTTCAGTAAATGTACTATAATTATTATTCTGATTTGAATGAGCTGGAAAGTAAATTTCGTCAAAAACATAATCTCTCATATTTTCCCAAATTTTGGCTGAAATAGTTTTTTCCCAATATAATGCACTTAACCCACTTAAAATAACTACATCGTCCAAGATTTCATTACTTATCTTATCAAATGTTTCATCAATTGTCAATTGTCTAAGACTTGGATATGTATTTTTCCATTCAGTTTCTAAATTAAAACGAATAGCTTTATAAATATCTGCTTGTTGCTCTACCGATGATTTGACCATTTTCCAAAAACATTCAGAAACAGCTTTACTTAAATTTTCTGTTGTACATTGGCTTTCTTTTAAAGAGCCATCATTGACAAGTTTTGAATTTTTGAAAAAATTTGTTTCATAATTTTTAATGCTTTCTATACTTTCATTTCTCACTCCTTTTCCAGTAACAACACCATAATAACCTAAAGCTTTCATTGGAAAAAGTTGCCCATCTAAAATTTTTTTAATCCTTTTTGGATTTGTGAGGTTTTTTTCTGCTAAATCCATTTTAGTTAAAACAAAAATTGTTCTCCTTCCATCAGGATCCATTTGACTTACAAGTTCAGTTACTAAACTTTTTTCTACATCTACCGAACCATCTTGTATGCAAAGTATAATTGCATTTGGATTACTCATATAATAATTAGTAATATCTCTTATTGCATTTTTTGTTTCTGAAGACATTTCATTAGTTACAGTCTAAGAAAAAAAAATAATGAATTTTGATTAATTAAAAAAAAATTAAATCAATAAACTCACATTTATGATTCCTGGTAAATCAACTAATACCATTTTGTTTAAATTTGGTCCTTCTATATTTAATGAAATTACTTTGGTGCTTATTGTTTTACCCTCTTCAACATTTGCAAGCATTCTATTTTCAATTTCATTTCTTAATTCTACTAAATCTTGCTCATTAGATAAATAATATTCTTTAGAACTGTCACTAAATTTGGCTATGTGATATGGTCCTAGACTTAAGGTTACTTTTACTGGAGATCTTGTCATCATTTCTCCATTTCCTCTAGGAAAAATTCTTGCACCTGCTACCATTTCTAATACACTAGTTTTTCCAGCACTTTGATCACCAACTACTACAACTCTTGGCAACATGTCTTGTATTTTTGAATTTTTTTCAAATTTATCTATTTTATCTAAAGTTTCTGAATATATATCAATCAGTGATTTATTAATATTTTTATCATTAATTTTGTATCCTTTGTTAAATCTTAAATTTTTTTTTAACGCTAATAGTTCTTGTTTTAATTGGATGTTTTCTTGTTCAAGTGATTTTTGTTTATTTTCATTATTTAACTAAAAAATAAAAAATGGAACATAAATGAATTAGTTAATTTAGTTTATTAATTAGTAAAAAAATATACTTTTGTTTTAATTAATTCTTCCTTAAGTTTGCTCATATCTTGAACCATTTTGAATTTTTCTTCATCCTGTTCTTTAAAGTTAGCAGAATCTAAAAAAAGCATTTTGCCTTTTTGAAGTTATATCAATTGTTGTAAAAAAAACATAAAGAATATTTTACCATTTATTGAGTTGGTTTGTTGAGCTTCCTTAGCTTCTTTAATTAAATTTTGCAGCTTGTTTCTAAAATTACTAAAATAATCTGATAGAGCATTTTTATCATTAGAATCGACCTCTTCTATTAGATTGTTGAGATTAGACACAAAACTAGAGAACTTTTTATTAGCAGATGTTAGATTATCGTTTAGCCATGACGAATCCAAATCGATTTTCTGTATTTTGGCGATTCCATCTTTAAAGCCATCAGACACCCAGTCTAATTTAGGGAGATCGGGAAACTTTTTTTTAAACTCTTCTATGGACTAGATATTTAGATGAATTAGGAGAACAAGAGTGAACTAGATGTAAACTTACGCTGTAAGCTTGGTATCCGCCGGTAGCGGCTGAACCAAGAAAAATGTACCTTATTTTAAGAATACTTTTTAAGCCCCGAAATATGAGAGAATAATTGCGAACACTTTGCTGACTGAGTTGAACATACACTTTCTTGTTATTAGTTAAAATATGTTTTCTTTTAAAAGTATGACCATGCAGTTTACGTATACACGGAACAGGAGCATGTTTTAATGAATTAATTAAAATTTGAGTTTGCAATGATCGATGTTTGATATACATTTTGAGTTGAGTTCAAAAGTGGATGAATAGTTTGCCGAATAGTTACAGAATAGGTGCTGAACAAGTGCTGGTTATCCCTTAAGTTGCATGAAATTGCTTCAGGAGTAATTTGCACAATTAAAAATCGGTGAGAATTAAAATTAAAATCAGAATTAATGTCAATTTAAACTTGGATTTTCAACATAAACATGCCAGTATAAACATGGTAAATAAAAGGTTAAACAAACGAGGTAGCAAACCTAACAAGAGAGGGCGCCGTCAAGACAAGAGAACTTCACGTGCTTAAATCCGGTTAACATGTTTGGGTTGCGATCGCTAAATTGTTTGAATTAGGAATAGGCTTGGAATCCCAATGTTTGTTTGTAAATAATTGACAAGTGATTAAACAAGTCTTAGTTGTTAACTTGTGCTTGCATTTCGAGAAAGGTGCTTGTTTTAAATACGGTTCTGTGGTTTGGTGAAAATGGCGTCTTTAGGCACCCATTCCAAGATTTTGGCATCATGGTATTCATCTTGCATTTCGTATGCATTTATTAATTATCCATTTTTATTTGTTTTTCAATCAAGGTTTGTCATATCCGTCACCAGCATCGGCCTCTTTTTTCTCACTAAAGATGTTGTAATCAAAAATCGTCAGGAGTCAATGAAATTAAGAAAACAATTAAAAAACAAAAACATTTGAACACCACTTCTCTTCTCGGCTTCAATCTGTAATATTGTCATTCTATGATAAAACCAATCATCGACGTGCGAGCACAATTTTTCGACAAACAAATAATGGTTTATCATAATTAGTTTGTTCAAATTTTTAATTTCACATAGCTTATATTCATAAGATTTTACAATTTCATTCGAATTTAGTTTTGCAATTAATATATTTGTTTAGATATGTTTTTTATATAAAACAATTTTATTCGTGTTGATTAATAAGTTTATAACTAAACTTGGTCTCAAACTTTAATATATATTTTATTAGATAAAGCGAAATTCGAAATCATATTTGTTTTGAAAGTCACGTTATTTTCTTTTAATGAATTTCGTATGAATTTTATTTGAATTTTATTTAAATTTTATTTGAATTTATTTGACTTTATTTGAATTTATTTGAATTTTAATTGAATTTTACTTAAATAAAACACAAGATAATCTTTTTAACTTATTTGTTTTTTGTTTTTGTCTGTGTATAAACAAACAATTGAACCATAGCTTTTAGTTTGAAGATAATAATTAGTTTAGTAAGTATTTAACTTTATTGTAAACATGAAAAGTGTAAACTAATTTGTGTAAACTAAATTGCAGTTAGGTTTTTCTAACTGAAAATTGTTGATTTTCTGAACATGCTGAAAAACATGAATTTGTAGCCTAGAATTTGTTGATGTTATATATTTGGTTATATCTTATTTGATATTATATTTAAATATAATTTCAAGTGATTGATAGGCCGTTCACGTTACGAAGAATGAATGTGGATCGAGAGAAAGAGTGTGCGTTTGCCAAAACATGAATTGCCAGTGATGAAAATTTTTCATAATTAATAAATGGAAGAAAGACAAAGCGAAAGTGATCGCGTCTTTTAGAATAACACGGAAAAGAGAATAATTAATGTGGGATTATAAAATGTAATGGTAATTTGCAATTGGCTTTATAAAAGTAAACTAAGTTATTCTTGACACAAATATTGCAAACCGAAAAAAAAGAAGCTGACGCTTGCAAACAACCACAGGGTTTGTCAATACGAATAAAGGTTTTGGATGTGAAAAGACCAGAAAGGTCAAACAATGAAGGTCAAACAGAGCAAACTCTTCTGAGAACTGTTTTGACGCCCGTTCTAGAACAGTTGTAACTGTTTCCGGTCTGAGCCGAATCGACCCAAAGGCCGGAACATGTGATGCGCCATGGCAAGTGCGTTTGCCAGAAGAAACTAGTTGATGCGCCGTCGTGATCGACCCAGCTTTGGCGTCTTCTGTTCTTGCTTTTGCCTGCTGTGCTCCGACTAGATCGGCTTATCTTAAACTCAAATTGTAACAATTTCGCTCCTATACCGGAAACTGGCAAAGTCAAAAAAGATAATTTAATTGAAACTATTTTAATTAACTACATTTGTTCCAACTGTTTTCTTGCCATTATTCACTGACGTGATTTTTGTTTTTTTGCGTACTTTCACGCATATATACTTCACAATGTATGCTTTATCTAAGACATGTTAATCTGCAATTTTTGTCTAATCAAATCATCAAAACTACTAATGTCAATGGTGCAGAATTTAAAATCCTTCTTGCAAAACACACCGATTCTAAATCAAGTTAAGTCTAAAAATTCAATTTATGTTTGCACCGTTCAAGTGAAAGGTGAACTATTATCTTAATGATTTTTACACCATTCAAAAACAAAACAATTAAATTTGATATCCTTGTTAAGTTAGATAATCCACTAGTACAAAAGTGACTTTTACCCAAATTTAAGTTTACAGTTTGTTTTTACCAGAAAATTAAATTGCTCAACTCTAACTACATTTCTAAAACCACTATTAAGTTTAAGCTGCTTTTAAAACAGCTAATTCTTGGCAACTGATTTAAAGTTGCTTTTCAGACCACCTTTACTTTGTCCCTTCAAATTGTCATCTCAGCTTTTTTAATCTTTAATCAATCTTTTGCTGACTTAACTTGCCCAGTTTAAAAGCGATTGTTACCTCTATCCTTGAAATGTTTGTAGCACTCGGCTATTAGTAGGAGAATTTTCATGTGTGACGTCTTAATGTTGATTATGTGATAGGTGAACACAGAAATGTCCTCGACACATTTTGTCTATTTAAGTGCACCAATTACAAAGTGATTTTAGACTGTTATCTGTAAATTGTTCTATGTTAGCCCAAATCCTTAAACCTGATAATTTACATTATTTATGTTATTCAACTAAAAAATACATAATCAAGGTTGAGCAATTTTGTTAGCGGAACTAGACAATATAAAATCTAAATTGATTTAAAATTAACTTTTTAATGTTCATTCATCATTTTTATTTGTACTTGTTTTGTACTAAATTTTATTTTTTTTTTTTATAAATTGTGCAATAGAATCAAGTTTGCTAATTATTGCTCTAATTAAAATTTATTTACTAATTGTATTAATTATAGTTTTTTCTAAAGCAAAAAAAAAAATTTTAAATTTAAAACAATTAAAAATAAATTTTAAAGTTTATTGAATGTTTAATTTTTGATTTGACCTCAAGTTTCCTATGTCGCAAGATTTTTTTTTTTTATTTACCTTTTCTTATATAATAGCTCATGTAAATTGACTATGTGTTTAATATATTTTTACTAATTAAAATTAAAGTGCCGCTTTTTTATTTGATTAAAAAAAAAATTAAAAAAATAAAAATTCGTCGTATTTTTAATTGCGTAAAAATATAAATAAAATTAAATCAATATATTTAATCAAATGTTTCACATACAATAAAGCATATTTCTTTTTATTTTAAAATATTAATGAAATTGTGAAATACAGAGAGTGTCTTGCATATTTTTTTTTTTTAAATTAAAATGCATTTAAAATTGTGAATAAAATTAAAAACGTACCATATAATGTAAATCATGATTTGTCGCTTAATTTTTAAAATTTATATATTTCTTTTAATTTTAAATATTAAGTTGAGTGTTAGTTAAATTACAGTTAATTAAAAAACTGTGTAAAAGTGGATTTAATTAAAAGTGAATTTGTTTAAAAGAAAACCAACATTTGTCTAAATTAATAACAATTTTAATGTCTTAAATTGTCTTAACCAACACTATTATACCACAATTAATCATTTAAACAAATGAGTGAAAATCTTGCAAGTCAAGTTTAAGTAATTTTGATCAGAGATCTACGTCCGCCATATGTTTAATTACTTGTTTTTGCATAGTTTTGGTTTTTCCTTAAAAATTTGATTTGATTATTGAGCTTTTTATATCATATTTTAGCAGAACAGACAAACGAACCGAAAATTTGCAAGAAAGTATTGTTCAATAAAAGTGATTAAAAAGGTTGAATAAAAAAGTTGATTAAAAAATTTATTAAAAGAGTTGATTGAAAGAATTGACTGGAAGATTTGATTAAAGGAGAAGCCGGAGGAATAAAATTAAAGATTCGTCTTAAAGAATTTTTTGAAAGAGTAACTAAGAAGGTCGAACAGAAGGGTTGAGGTTGAGTGAACAATAAATTGAAAGCACTTGCTAAGTGATAGAGAGAGGATTCGGTGATGGAAAAGTGGCGAGTCTAATTAGTTTTATTTTGAGTATTATCTAAACGTTTAGCACAAATCTAGATGATATACTAATATTGCAGACGAATCAGTAAACAGCTACGTTATCTATGCAGTGTCCTTTGGCAAAACAGTCAATATATAGTAACAAAGTTAGATTACAGAAACAAGCTGTTTTCAGTGATTATTAAGTATAAATATAAGTGCTCCTGCCAACGTATATATTCAGTTTTACCAATCAACAAACGTCACTCTTTAGCGTATTTGCAAGCAGGCAACAAGTTCAAGCTCTCTTCTTTTTCTTTTCACTTGTTCCTCCTGCGTCTTCTTTTTAGCTTGATCTATCTTCCCGACGGTGTCAGCTTTATACACTTTGACTTGTTACCTCCTGTTTCAGCTTCTAGAGTGTTAGCCAGTACCTTCTTTGCCAGTGCCGTCTTAGCCAGTGCCGTCTTAGCCAGTGCCGTTTTAGCCAGTGCCGTTTTAGCTAGTGCCGTTTTAGCCAGTGCTGTCTTAGCAAAAAGCAATCTTAGCAATTGCAATCTTAGCAAGTGCAGTCTTAGCATTTGCCTGCCAACGTTCTGCCAGCATCATTTATACGCCAACTTTGTCTCAACCTTTGTTTTGCCAAGCTGATTGGCCAAATAGTTTGTCTATTTTTTATGCGACCTGTTCATCTGCCGCAATTATCTGCTGCAATCGATGAATTTAACAACGCTCATCATCCAGTTCGTAATCAATTTCTCCATTGATTTCGACTCAGACTTCTACATCGAATAATCAACAAAACGCCAATATATGAGTGAAGACAATATATGCACAATCCTCTATATATGCATATATCCTAGCACAAATTACTAAATACGAATATATAAATATTTTTAGTGAATATAATAATTTACCAATTTGTAATAAAAGTTTAAATAAGTTTCCCTCATTTTTTAAACTCCAGTCGAACATTCATTTCTCAACCATACTAAGTGCTAGTTTTTTGCTTATGTGTTCATTATTATTAATCAATATTAAACTTTCATTTCCAGTCATTGTTTCTTTCCAACATTAAATTGCTTCATTATCTTATTTCATTAAATTTGGTCTTCTTTTACATTTTTGACAAATTCGGCTTTAAAAATGAAATCCGATTCTTACATCAAGGTAATTTTTACTCTTCAATTTTAATTCATTTCAAGACCAATTAAAAAAAAAATTGTATCTTGTTATGTGTGCACAATTTCACTTTTTTTAAAAACATGTAAAATTTAATTGTTAAACAAATTATTTCATTCTATTTTTTTTTTTGTTAAGTTAATTAAATTTAATTAATTACTTTTAATTTTAAAAAAAATATTAAAATTAACTTTTTTTAATTATTAACAAATTAAAAGATATGCTTATATTGTAAGGTTTCAGTTTTAAAATGAGTAATTTTACTTAATAAGGATAATTTGTCACATTTATTATTGCTAATATTTATTAATATTAAATTATTTTTAATTAATATTGTTGTCATTTTAAATAGAATCAAAAAAAAAAATAAAAAATTATTATATTTTTTTTCAATATCATTTATATATGTTATCTATTTTCAAATGTAAATATATAGTTATTAGCTATCTTTTTGATATATTTTTTTTTTTTTTAAATAAAATTTTAAATATAAAAAAATGTTCAAATTCACTTTTTTTTATATTGATAAAATAATATTTTTATATATCAATTTATTTATTTATTTATTTTTTTTTTAATTTTAAAATTAACGGTTAAAAAATTAAATGTTTACTAATTTATATAAAAAAATTTTAAAACTAAAATAGTTATAAAAAATGTTTATAATAAATCAAGTTTAATTAAAAAATCAAAAATTAGATTTTGCATATATTTATTATCAGTGTAAAAAAAAATACAATTTAACAATATCAATATTTGTTTAAATATTTACCAAAAAAATTTAAATAACTTAACAAAAAAAATTTTATAAATTTTTTTTCAATCATATTAATAAAACTATTTAATTTTTATTTTTTTAAGATATATTAACATTTTTAAGTCCTAAATATTTTCTAATCTAATAATTTAATTTATCAGTTTTATTTATAACTTTAAAATTAAATTTTATTTCATTTAAATTTGATTATATTAAATTAAATAAATTAATTTAATTTTTCTTTTTGTTATTTATTCTAATTAAATTTTATTCTTAAATAAAATATTTAATTTTTATAAGTATTTATTTCTAAAATAATTGGTTTAGTTTATTAAGAAATTTAATTATTTAATTAATTTTTTTAAAATAATTTTTATTTTTTATAAAATTTATGAGTTTACCTATATATAATTTTTTATTAATATACTAAATTAATTTTTTTAAGTTTTAATTTTTATATAATTTTTTTATTTAGTTTTAATTTATCTATAAATTTAATTTTTTTTTTTTCATTTTAATATTTTTACTTAAAACTTAAAAAAAAAATTAATATTAAATTTATAATTTTGTAAGATTTTAATTATTTTGTTGAATAAATGTTTAATAAAAGTAATTAATAATATTATTTTTACTTTATTTTTTTTTTATTGTTGTATAGTTTTTTTTAAGATCTTTTTATTTTTTCTTAGTTTATAAAAGTTTTTTTCAAATATATGGTATTAAATATATAGTTTTAATTAATTATTAATTTCTTACTAATTTTTTTTAACTTAATATATTTTATTTTGCCCATTAGAATTTGTTGACTCATGTTTTTTCCAATTTACTTTCACTTTATCATAAATTATCTATTTGATTAAGCTTCACAAAATGTTTAATTAATTTTTATATTTAAAATATAATTTTAAATTTAAAAATTTATCGTTTTATAAGATTATTCACATTGAAACATAATTTTTATTTATTTATCATTTTTTTAAAATTTATTAAACTAATCTATTTTTTTTAATTTTTTTTATTATATATATATATACAATAAAAAATTAGGTAGAAAAAGTGACCAGAGAATTAAATCTGGATAATGATGCATTAAATAAAGTGTCTGAACTATTACTAAATGAATTTAATAATGGTTTAAGTAAAGAACACAATCAACATGCGAAAGTAAAAATGTATCCAACATATGTTCGTGATGTGCCAAACGGAAAAGGTTAGTTCAATTTTTTTTATATGTATTTAAGACGTAATTATTATGCAAAAATAATTTTTATAAACTATTTTTTAAAAAACCAATTTATTTAACACTTATTAAAATTATTTCAGTTAGAATATGCAATAGTTAAGTTAAAATTAAATATGATTATCTAATTTTACCCGGATCTATGAATTTTCAAGTAAATTGATTATATTACATTTAATTTTTTGTATTTAATTTTTTTATTTAAGATTAAATTAGCAATGCATGGATAAAATATTATTTATATCTGTTATGATTTTTATTTTTTCATTTAAAGTTATTTGACCCATGTAAAATTGATATTTGAATATTAATTAATACTTTACTCATGTGATATGTGATTAAATTATTAAACAGGTGTTTATATTGAATTTGTAAATGTCTTTGCACTGTTTGCAATTTCTCACATGACTGTTTTAAAGACCAGTTTATTTATTTTAAAAACAGGATTTTTTCAATCATTTTTTTTTTAAATAAATGCTTTTTCTTTTCTTTTATTGTTTTCTCTTGTCTTTTAATTTATTTTTTTAATAATTTTTAAAAATATTAAAAACTTTTATTAATATAAAAATTTAATAGAAAATTATTTTAACTTGCTACTGCAATCACTTTTTTATCTAAGACAAGCATTAAATAAAAAATAAATTGATTAATGATGTATATAGATATAGGTAAATTTTAAATATTGATAAAAATTATTAAATTGCATATAGTAGTTTAATTTATATTGTTTTGAATAATTTGTAATATTGATTAATTTGTTTATTATTTTATAATATAATTTTATTTATAATTAATTTTTATTTATTTATAATACAAATCTGTTATTTTTTTAAACTATTAACTTTTATTTTTAAAGTTTTTATTATTAAATAATGTCATTGTTTGATTTTTAGAAATGTTTTATTTATATAAATATAAGATATTTTAAGATATTTAAATTAATAAGCTTAAAATTTAAGATTTAAATTTATGCCGGAAAATGTTTGAAATATTCTTTTAAACTTAAAGTTAATCTTAAAAAAAAATTTAATAAAGTATGTTGCCAAAATTTTAAAATTGCCAGTTTTAACCAATATTTTTTTTTTGTAAAATTTTATTTTTAAGTTAATAATTTTAATTAAATAAACATTTCTTTTATTTTAATGTAAAAATCATAGTGTTTTTTTTTATTATTTATCATTTTTATCTATTAAAAAATAATATTTTGTTTATTGTTCATTTAGATTAAAACCTTGGTTTCTTTTTAATACTTAATAACATTTTTGAAATTTTTTATATTGCAATTTTTTGAATTCTTAATATATACTTATCTGAAATTATAAAACTATATATAAATTAATTATATATATTTTTAAATTTTTGAAAATTTCAAGTGCAATTTATTGCTTTTAAATTGAAAGTTAAAATAATTTTCCTTTCATTTGTATCAAAAATAATAACTTTGAAATCAATTTTATTACTTATTAAAATTGATTGCTTAAATTTTATTTGTTCATTTGATTATTTAGTTAGTTTTATATTATATTACAATATAAAAAAAAATAAATTGTTTATACATTTAAAACAAGTTTGTCAGTTAGCTTAAGATGATTAAATTTTTTTTTATTTTAAAAAACGCTAACATTTATCATTTTTTAAATTTTGTCTATGTATTTTGGCTTCAAGCTTATATTAATAAAAGTCACATCTTTCCGTTTTAAGAATTAGAACAATTTAAACATTAAGTTCAAAAAGTATTTATTTTTGGCAATTAAAAAAATTTTAATAATTGATTTTTTGCAATATGTAATAATTTTATTTTGATTGTTTTGACCATTTGATAAAATAAAAAACATTAACTTTTTTTTATGTCAATTTAATAAATTTTAATTGATGATTTTATTATACAAAAAATATATAAATTATCTTATTATAAATAGTTATTTACTTTTAATTACACGGATTTAAAAAAAGGATTTTAGTTTTTTCAATTAACAATTTTTTTTTAATTTAACTTTTTTTATAATTATTTTATTTTGTAGAACATGGCAAATTTTTAGCACTGGATTTAGGTGGAACTAATTTCCGCGTTTTATTAATTGATATTGATGGCGATAATTTTCATATGGAAAACGAGATTTATGCCATTCCAGAACATATTATGTTAGGCAGTGGAGAACAATTATTTGACCGTATTGCTGAATGTTTGGCTAATTTTATGGAAAAATTTGATGTAAAAAATTATCGTTTACCATTGGGTTTCACTTTTTCTTTTCCATGTCGTCAAGAAGGATTAACAAAAGCTAGATTAGTAAGCTGGACAAAGGGTTTTCAATGTGCTGGAGTTGTTGGAGAAGATGTAGTTGAATTATTAAGAAAATCTATTAAAAAACGTTCGGTAATATATCTTTTTTAAATTTTTTTTTAATATATTTAATTTTTATATAAAAATAATAATAATTAATTTAAAAATTTGAAAGTATTAAACTAATATACTTATAAGAAAACAAAATTTATAAATTATAATATTGGAAGCATATTAATTTTTTCTTTTAAATTTATCTTTCTTAATTTATTAGAAAATAATAATCTTAATAATTAGTAAAAATTTATTTTTAAAAGTCACGCTTTTTTTTTTTTTTGTTTTTTCTAACTACTTAATATTTGGAATATAATATTTTCTAAACATTATAACTCTTATAAACTTTCATATTTCTATATACTTATTATTTATTTTTTTAGATAGTTTCTTTTAAATTATTATTGATTCATTTTTAGTATTGAAATATAAAATTTTTATGTTTGAATAGAAAATTTATAAAAATTGCAAACTAAATTAATTTAAAATTTTAATTTTTAATTAAGGATATTGAAATTGATGTAATGGCATTAGTAAATGATACAACTGGCACGTTAATGTCTTGCGCTCATAAAAACCGCGAATGTCGAGTTGGTTTAATAGTAGGGACTGGAACAAATGCTTGTTACATGGAAGAATTAAAAAATGTACCATTATTTGACAGTTCATTATATGAAAACGATCCTGAATTAAATTTTGAACCAGATCAAGTAATTGTAAACACTGAATGGGGAGCATTTGGAGACAATTCTTGTTTAGACTTTTTAAGAACCAAATGGGACCGACATGTAGACGAAGTTTCATTGAACAAAGGTAAATTTATTTTAAAAATGTCAATTAATTGTATTAAAATTTTTATCAATTTAAGGCAAACAATTATTTGAAAAAATGATTTCCGGGATGTACATGGGAGAACTTGTACGCAATGTATTGATAGATTTAATTAAAGAGAAACTTTTATTTTGCGGCAAGACATCAGAAAAATTAGAAACTAAATTTAGTTTTCAAACTGAATATGTAAGCTGGATTGAATCAGACAGTAAAAATTCTTACACTCAAGTAAATAAGGTGTTGAATGAATTAGATCTTAACGAGTTAGCAACGGATGAAGACCGAGAAATAATTAAATTAGTTTGTGGTCGTATGTCTACTAGAGCCGCTTATCTAGTGTCGGCATCTGTAGCTTGCATCTTAAAGAAAATTAAACGTAAGCATACCACAGTAGGGGTAGATGGATCAGTTTACCGTTATCATCCTCACTTTCATGACTTGATGGAAAAGAAGATTGCTGAGCTGTTGAGTGGTACTGATTATAAATTTAGCTTAATGTTGAGCGAAGATGGAAGTGGCCGAGGAGCAGCTTTAGTTGCTGCGGTGGCAGTTCGTCACAAATTGATACATCAAAAGATTTTGGAAAGGCGAAAATTACAACAAGAACAATGCAATTAGGCAACAAATAAATAAAAATACTTATAAGAATTTAACCTCTATTATCAAACGCCTATTAAGTGCTTAAATTTTCGCATATATTTAAACATGCATCTGTGATGTGTAAATTTGCATTAAAACAATCATTCTAAACTTTTAGGATGATGACAATATATTAATGCGTAATGATAATGCTCTTAAGCATATCCTTTTGATCAAAGTCTAATAAACATTATTAACATTTTAAACATCTTAATTACACGCATTTACACATTTTGGTTTAAAAATTTAGACCTTACATTTACGCCCATACATTAGTTTGCTTAAGTTAATTAGCAAACAGTTAATTTGTTTTCAATTTTAAATCTCATCCAAATTCAAGAATAAAATTGGTGCTTCCGGAAGCTAATCAAAACACAGTTTAGAAAGGTTGTTTCTTTCTTGTTTACAATTTAGCTAATTTTAATTGTATTTTATTAATTTTTTTCGTTTTAATTGTTTTTAAGACACTTAATAGTATAAGTTTAAATTTAAGAAGCAAAGTTGTCAAAAATAAAATAAAACTTTTGAATAAACAAAAAAAATATATTTTTTGCAAAGGCTTAAAAGTTGGTTCTTGAACAATTGACTGTTCTATAAATTATGAATGCAATAATATTATTTATATTGTAAAATATTTGATCTTGTTAGAATATTAATAGAAATTATAAATATTTAAATTTGTTGTTTTAAACATTATACATATATTTAATGAAACTTTAGAAGTTTTACTTAACCTAAATTTAATGTTAAACTTATAAATGTTTAAAATTGGTTATAGTATGTGTAAAATAGTTTAAAAAACGTTAAATTGACTAAAACTAATTAAAATTTGTCTAAAATAATTCAAATGCCTTTAAGAGCTGTTAAATTTGTAAATAATTAAAGTCAATATAATTTAAAATTATGTTTCTTGTTTTTGAGCACCTTCAAAGCTAACTTTGAATAAAATCCCTAAACATGCGTTAATGTAAAATAAATGTTTAAAGGTTAGTATGTTTGTAAACATTGTTTTATAAAATTGTTTTTTGAATTGTTTGAGTTCGATTTAATTATATTAATTAAAATGCAAAGCAGAACTAAGTTGGAAGTTTCGCCTTTGGTCAAATTGCTGCGAGAATTTCTTGGTGGTGTAAGAAATAAAGATTTTGATTATTACTTTGATTAATTATCTGTTTTCAAATTTAGCGAAAATTTAATCAACAGTTAAGATATCAGGATACCGTTTCACCCAAACCTGGTCCAACCCCTCGACTTCCACCTGGAGCTGGTCACAATTTAAGCAAAAATAGTTACTATTTGAAAGATGCTCGACGAATGGTCTTTCCACCAACTCAAATAGCTTCTTTTGGTATGAAACAATTGGCTGAGCCTGGAAAGACTGAAGTGACCAAGCTGTTGGCTCCTACACCAGGATCCGTTTATCTTTGATTTTTACATTGTGTTAACCTTGACATTTAAATCTGTAAATGAACATGTAAACCACAATCGAAGTGTGTAAATGTTTAGATAAGCAATTGGTAAATAAATTTGATCAATTAAAATATTGTCTGTCACTTTGCATAAACATATTGCAAGATGTAGGTGGTAGTAATTCTAGTAGGAGCAGGGACGATTTCCAGATATAAATTGGCTGGTTTATAAAAAAGCCACGATTATTGCTAGTAAGATAATTTAATCAACTCTTTTAATATTCACTTGAAGGTTTAATCAATTAACAAAACTTAGAGTTAAGATAGACACAGTTTAATATATAATTGAATTATGATTTATTTTTAAATCGATTCACTACGGCTGCCTTTGGAGACTGCTCTATAGATGATTTTAAATTTTGTTTTATGATTTTTATGTATTTTTTTGCTCATAAAAGGTGTTTTACTTGTTTTATTAAATATTATGGTATTTTCAATAAAGATTTGTTTTCATAATTGCGAATTCGCTTCAGCTGATGTCATCTCGTGATAGTTTTAACATGTGAAATATAAAGTGAATATAATTAAAAAAATTGCTTACGAAGAAAAATTGTTTACAGTTAGAATTTAAATTTAAGTTTTATATAACTTATTGTATATTAGAATCACATTTCATTCCATTTAACTTCCTAATTTAATTTGTATATTAAAATAATTTTAGACAAACCATATTCCAAATTTAAAACTTTTAAATAAAAAATGAGTTTATCAAAAGCTCGAAACCAAAACGATTTATTAACTGTGAATATTGATGAACCCAGATGGGATCAAAATACTTATTTGGGCAGAGTAAAGCATTTTTTTGCAGTAACGAATCCTTTAAATTTATTTTGTGGACCAAAAGAGCTTGATCAAGCAAAAGATATTGTTTTTAAATTCAAGTAAGTAAAATGTGAATCTTAATAAAATAAAAAATTTATTTTTTTTTAATAAATTTTCATAGAAAAGGTGATAAAGTAGATGGGTTATCGATTGATTCTTTATGGCGATACAAGCAAATTTACGATTCTGCCCATCATCCTGATACAGGAGAAAGACAAATAATTATTGGAAGAATGTCTGCACAAGTACCAATGAATATGTTGATTACTGGTTGTATGATGACATTTTATAAGTAAGTTTTAATTTTTAATTTAATGTATTAATTTAATTATTAATCATTGTAGATCAACACCCCAAGTATTATTTTGGCAATGGTTTAATCAGTCATTTAATGCAGTTGTAAATTATACGAATAGAAGTGGTGATACGCCAATTAACGTAACGTAAATATTCAATTGAAAAATTTAGTTTATAATTTTAACTTTTTTTTTTTTATTAGGCAATTAGGTACATCATATGTTTTGGCCACTACAGGAGCTTTAACCACTGCTTTAGGATTAAATAGTTTGATTAAATCTGCGCCTCCAATAATAGGTCGATTTGTTCCTTTTTTTGCAGTTGCATCTGCAAATTGTGTTAACATCCCTATGATGAGATTAAAGTTTGTAGTTTTTAAAAATAAAATTTAAACTTTTAAATTTATTATTTAAAATTGTATAATTAGAGAAATTCGTGAAGGAATCACTATAATTGACAAAAATGGTAATAAATTAGGACAATCTCAAACTGCTGCTAAAAATGCAATTAGTCAAGTGCTTTTGTCTAGAATTGCAATGGCTGCTCCAGGAATGTGTATGTTTAATAAAAAAAAAATTTATAAGTTAATTAAATCTATTTAATTTAATTATTATTTAGTAATTCCACCAATTATAATGGACAGATTGGAAAAAAAAGGCATTTTAAAACGAGCCCCGTGGGTAGGTGCACCCTTGCAAGTTGTTCTTTGTGGTCTATTGTAAGTTCAATTTTAATACTTTTTTTTTTAATAATTATTAATAATTTTATTTTTTATTTTGTTTAAAATTCAATAATTTTTAATTATATATAATTTTATATTTTTTCCATCTAGTTTGATATTCACGACACCATTATGTTGTGCGTTATTCCCGCAAAAGTCTTCTATCAAAGTTGAAAATCTAGAATCTGAATTACAAGAAAAATTAAAAGAGCAAAAATATAAGGACCATTTAGTTTATTTTAATAAAGGATTATGATTGACTTGATTGTAATTTAAATTTTTTAAATGATTAAAATGTTAGAATTTAATTTTATTATAAACAATTTTTTATTTCTAATTCAATAGATAAAGACCTGAAACTAATCATTTGATAGCGTATCAATCATGTATATTTTTAATTTTTAAAAAATTAAATTGAGTTGTGTCAATCAAATTCAGATGATTTATTCATTGAACAAATAGTTGCTATTTTTTTTTATTACAATAAAAAATTGTTTTTTAATATTTTGTTTATGTGGTTTTAAGTTTTATTTTTTTTATTCCTTGATTGTTTAAATTTAAGTAAAATAAATTATGTGCTCAAATTACATTTAAACATTTAGAATTTTTTTAAAAAAAAAAAACAAAAAAGAAATTATTTTTTGAAAAAATGATCAGCATAAAAATATAATAAAAGATATAAAAAGACAACCTATGGAACATTGTAAGTAATATAATATGCAATATAAAATTAGCTTTATTGTAAGAGAATCTTTCTTGACCTAAAAGTTTGTTTTTATTTTTTGTTTTCATACTATATTTAATATATTCTTATTTTTTATATAAAAGTTAGTTATTAAACAAAATTATAAAAGCTATAATAAATTTATTAAAATAAAGTAAATAAAATTAAAATTACAACATTTTTTATGAAAATAAATATAAAAAAAATAAACTAAGTAAAAGTAATTAAAAATATAAAAAAAAAATCGCAATAGGTAAAGTCTACAGTTAACAACTAGAAAAGATTAATTAGACTAAATACCTTTAAACTATAAAAGTAAATAAAAATCATCGTACATATCAAATTTCCTTAAATCTTGAGCAAACAATTAATTTAAATCTATTTAATAAATAAATAAATTTAGTCAAAGTTTTTTGAGCAAAGTATATTTAGAAAAGTTTGGTTTATTCAATTTTAATTGAAAATATAATAAATTAAAAAATGTTAAAAAAAAAATAATATAATAAATACAAAATATTAGCTAAAACAATTATAATATATATTGTAACAAAATAAGATTTTTTTGAAGAAAATTAAAAAAGTATTAAAAGTAAAAAAAAAATTGAATAAGAAATATGTTATTAATTGAATTTTAAATTTTTAACTTTTACTAATTTGTTTGACCATTTAAGGATTTAATATTTTAATTTAAAAATAACAGTTAATTGAAAATAAATCCTTTTAAAGTAAAGTCAAACATGTTTAATTTAAGAAGTTATTTAAAAAGTTTATATAAAGTAATTTTTGTTTAATCTGATTTCACGTTTTAATCAATTACAAATTAATGTTAAGTAAAAAATTAAACAAATTGAAAAAGTAATTTAATGTTATCACAAGCGGAAAATTTTTTTTTTTTAAAAATAAAATACGAAATTAACATTGTGCAATGTTCATTCAATGTTTCAAGTAAACTCGAAAAATTCGTGAATCGAGGCAAAAAACAGGTCAAAAGTAATAAATGAAACAAATATTTAATTTTTCTTAAATATTTATTTATTTAAGAATATTTATAATTTTTTTTTTTATTTAAGTTTTTTCACGTGAAAAAAATTAAAAAAAATGAAATAAGTTTTCTTGTTTAAAAATGTTTAAATATAAAATTTGAAAAGAGTTAAATAAAGGACATAAGTTGAGTTTGTTGATTCGAGAAAGCAATTTTACTGCAAAATTGCAAATAATAAACTAATATTGACATTTATTGCAATCAATTGTGAATTCATATGTACTATGAAAAGTGAATTAAATGTAAAAAGATGAAAAAAATTAAAGTGATGACAAAGTGAAAAAATTTTTAAATTTAGCAAAAAAATGCATCCATAAATAAATTATACATTTAAACATGATCAGTAAATGGTCAGTAAATTGAATCTAAATCATTGAAATAGTTAATGTACAAATAAAAACTGTCAAACCTGGTTTAGTCGGTAGAAAAACTAAAACTTTTGCATTTTATAAGTTTGAAGTCAAACAAAAAAATTTAATTTAAAAAATAAATAACTTGGATGTGTAACTGCCAATATTAAGCATTGTTCCCAAATATTGTAAATTAGGTGAAAAACAGGCAAGTAAATTTAAAAAAAGAAAAATGAGCATTATTTAAAATCTTAAATCAAAAAGATGAAAAATTGAGTAAAGTGAAATCAAGAAAATAAAATAAGAAAGAAAAACAAGTAGAGAATAGTTTGGCTGATTGAACGGAAAAAATGAGCCAAAAACAAGCATGCATTAATTTTGAAAAATGAAAAAAACTTGCGAAAGAAAAGACAAATAGAAAGATGAAAATTGTTTAAAAATGAAAAAGATGAATGAGATAAAAACGGAAATAAAAGTACCCAAGCAAATTATGAACAAATGCAAAAAGCGTTAAAGAAAGATGAGGACAAACAAACTGGGTGGCCAAAAGGGCCAAGTAAATATGGTTAACTTCCGAACTAGTAGTCAAATGGGTGTGTGATTTGAGATATAAATTATGGAAGCAAAATGGAATGAATTAGGAAAGCTAGTTTTGTAACACGTGAATTTTGGAGGATTTTGATGAAGGAGTATGGGAAATAATATAAGAAAGGGAGATGGAGGTAGAAAGGAAGATATAAAAAAAATGTTAAAGGATGTTTAGGAGGATGTAAAAGGATGTGTAAGAGGGTGTATAAGCTATAGAAAAGGGTATATAAGAGAGTATGTGGAAAAGTAGATGAAGGTGCAAAAAAGGCGTAAAAGTGTGTGTAAATAAGAGTGTAAAAAAGGGATGAAAATAGTATAAAAGAGCATAAAAGAAAGATGTAGAAAATGTTTAAAAGAGAGAAGTAAAAAGGATGTGTAAAAAAGATTTAGAGATAGAGATACGTTTAAAAAGATGCAATGAAAAGGATGTAATGAAAAGAGCATAATAAAAAGGATGTGGTGAACAAAATATAATGAAAAAGATGAGGTGAAGAGTATGTTAGGAGAGAAGTTTGTGGAAAAAATAGTTTGTAGCAAAACTTGCTACACGGTTTAACCTGATCAGTTCATGTTCAATCTATGTTCACAGTGGCTGTTCTGTCCGCATTTATGTCGAGCACATCATTGCGGCCATGCGCAATTTTGCAGCTACATTTGGCACACTTGTTTCCTTACGGTTTTCTTGTTTCTTTTTTGTTTGTCTTAAGATCAGGCTGTTGATGTTGTTTGAACTGTAGTCTAAATGTTGGTCAGGTGTTAGCAACCTGCAACAACTGTCTTGATTAGCTTTTAAATAAGGATGGTTGAGCTGATCTGTGGCTGTTGAATCAATATGTTGACCTGCGTTTGCGTGTTGTTTTCTTCTATTACAAATTGGGCTGTTTAAGACATTTGTGACCGCCCTGACGGTCCCAATTTGATATAAAAGATAAACAAGAACAACGGCTATGTGTTTGCCTAGTAGTGGTACTCCTTCTAGCTGCTATGTGTTTTTAGTTTTTTCAATCTGTTCTTTGGCTCTGTCTTTTTTTATCTGTTCTTATATATTTATGTTTGTTTTTTATTTGTTTATGATCTGTTTAGATCTGTTTGGATCTGTTTGGATCTGTTTGGATCTGTTTTGATCTGTTCTGATCTATTCTGATCTGTTCTGATCTGTTCTGATCTGTTCTGATCTGGTCTGATCTATTCTGATCTGTTCTGTTCTTTTCTGATCTATTCTATTCTGTTCTGATCTGTTCTATTCTATTCTGTTCTGATCTGTTCTATTCTATTCTGTTCTATTCTATTCTGTTCTATTCTTTTCTGATCTGTTCTGATCTGTTCTGATCTGTTCTGATCTGTTCTGATCTGTTCTGATCTGTTCTGATCTGTTCTAATCTGTTCTAATCTGTTCTGATCTGTTCCTATCAGTTTTCTGTTTCTTTTGTTGCCTTATTCTAATTAACTGTTAGTTTTCTTTTTAATCTTATTTCTGTCTTTAATTTTGCTTTTACTGTGGTTTTACCATTTCTGATTAGTTCTAGTTCGGACAGAAAGTGTCGGACTAGTCAGTTGAATGTGTTGTGTAATTGGGTATTGATTATAAGCTTTTGTATTCACAAAAGTTTGTAAGTTGGTGTTTACAAGTTTGTTTTTTGTTTTTATTTAAGATCAATCAATGTTGGATTTTGTTTTTTCTGTTTCTTTTATCCTTTTTACCACTATTCGTTTAATTTGTTTTATTTGTTTTATTCGTTTTATTTCTTCTCTTTCTCGTGTTGCTTGTATTGCTTGTATTCCTTCTGTTCCTTCTGTTCCTTCTGTTCCTTCTGTTCCTTCTTTTCCTTCTGTTCTTTCTGTTCCTTCTGTTCCTTCTGTTCCTTCTGTTCCTTCTGTTTCTTCTGTTCCTTCTGTTCCTTCTGTTCCTTCTGTTTCTTCTAGTTGTTCTGCTATGTTATTGTAGGCTTATATTGTAACTATTTAACTTTATATTCTTAAACAACCAGTTCCGGTCGGTCTAGAATGGCCGGCTGCAGATGGCCATCGGACTGGCGCAGGCGGTTCTACTGGCCTGGTGCGCAACCGGCGGCGGAACCGCGCAGCAAACAGCGGGCCATCAAAGTTCAAAAAAGGCCAACCACCCGCACTTGGTCTGGCAGTTCACTCGCACATGTGCCTTCGGCTAATGCACATCCGCCCTTTTTGAGCTAAGTTTGTGCCACTCTTTTTGGCTAGATTTGTTTTCACACGTGTAAATCCTTATTACAGACGCACTGTGCATCATTTGCTTTTACTAGCTTCATCACTTGTCTTCATCACTTTTCTTCATCAATTCTCTTCATCAATTCTCTTCATCACTTCTCTTCATCACTTCTCTTCATCACTTCTCTTCATCACTTCTCTTCATCACTTCTCTTCATCACTTCTCTTCATCACTTCTCTTCATCAACAACATCGTCTTCACCACTTTTTCTTAGTATTCTTCTCTTATTTTCTCATTGCTCATTCTTAATCATTTTTTATTACCTTTTTTATAAACCTAAACACTTGCCATAAGTAGTTCTCTTTTTCCTATTATCAACGTCTATTCTCAACATTTCTTCCTAACACCTAACATTCTCATCTCATCGCTTTTTAACTTTAATACACTTATACCGACTGCAAAAACCCGTCTTAAAAAAAGTTACCAACACAAACTATTTTTTTTATATTCTTATAACCACATTAAATGTTTTCTCTATGGGCTTTTTTTTCTTCTTTTTCATCATTTTTTTACTGTCACCGCCCCTTTTGTTTACATTAATTATACTTTCTAAACTATCGTCATTTAAATGCTCATAATTTGTGCAAAACTCAAAATATTGCTCATAATTTCTCAAGTTGAGTACATCATTTATTTGCTTTCCAACAAATTTATTGTTTGTATCAATGATTATTTAAATTGTTTTCAGTGTTATTGGCTTGATTAAACTTGAACAAAAATGATGCACAATGCTTTGTAACCATTAATTTTTAACAAATTAATCAAATAAATTTTATTCTCTGTCCATTTAATTATTTCAATTATTTTTTTAAATTAATTTTTTATTTAAACATCAGATAAATTTGATTGCAATTAGTCAGTTAATAGTAAAATAAACTTTTGTTTATTTTCATCTATCAGTTTTTGTGCTTGTTATTTTCTCAAATATCACCAAAATATATTATTATTTTTATTATTATATGTTTATTTATTATGATAATTTTTTTTTAAATAAAACTTTTTCATCGTTTTTTTTAGCTATATTCATATTTGCACATCGTTTCTTGTCTTTCATTTTCAAGTGTTGGCTTGTGTCAAGCTGTTTATTCGAAATGAGATTATGCAAAAAATTAAAATAATATACATGTTTAGATTCCTTATTTTTTTTTTTTTTTTATTTATTATGCAGACAATTTTTACGTGCTAAACATTAACTTTAATCAATAAAATAGAAAAAAACAAATAAAACAAAATTTGAATGACTATAATTTGAACAAAAATTTTATTTTCAAAAAGCAAGTGTAAATAATAAATTGAAATAAAATTTATATTTTAATTATATTAAATCTTTAAATAAATTCTAAATAATAATATTTTTTACATTTTTTTTTTTTTCATTAACACAGTTTGCCTTAGCTAGTGAACTAAGTTACTTTTAAAAAATTCAGCAAAATTTTTAATTTTTAATTTATATATATATATATTTATTATTATTTAATTTGATTGCAAATGTGTTAATATTTCTTTTGAAAATTTTTTTTTGTTAAATTTTTTAATTTTAAATATGTCAATTTATTAAAATATATATTTATTTATATTTTTTTTTTATTTTATACAACAGCGATTGTGACAAGTGCATGCACTTGTAAATAACAAATAAATCAATTGAATTAGGCCAGTAATTTTCAATTAAATCAAACTGACCTAACTTATTTTAATACTAATTTTACAAGTTGATGCTTAATTTTATCTAAAATGTGCTTTACTTTGATTTTGCTCAAAAAATACATTTTAACATAAAATAAATATTTTGAATTAATTAACTTTAGTGTTAAAAATTTATATACCCGACTCAAAAAACTTTGTAATTTATTTTAAATAATTGTCAATCAAAAACATAAAAAAATTCTCTTAATGAAAATATATTTTCAAAATACGTGTGTTTTTAAACTTATTTGATTTTTTTATCACTGCCTGTCGGAAGTTTAAAATTAGTTAGATATTGATAAGCATTTTTTTAATTATTTCAGTTTATTTTAACTTAATTTTTTCGCAAAATTATTAATTTTATTTATTATTTTTTCTTAAAAATAAAAATTAATTTTGAAAATAAAAAATTATTAACTTTTTTAAGTCTTAAAATTTGCAAAGTAAATTTGTCTTCTGAAAAATATAATTAGTTGTTTTATAAATGGATTCAAATTAGAACTTGAATATGGTTACATCAATTTTTATTGCCCATATGTGGCTAATCGCACTAGTTTTGCTAGTACTACATTTATTTACACCTGCTTTCTCTGATTCAATATCTGTGTCAAAATCTTTTCACCATAAAAAAAGTTCAAATATTTCATCTAATGTTGAAAAGGAAATTTTTATAACTAATCAATCGCTGCAGTTTTTATGTCCAAAACAATGTGATTGCAGGCTTGGAAAATTAAGCTCATTTTATCCTCAATTAATTTTATCTACTTCAAATGGAATCGTTGACGTTGAAACAAATTGTTCCAATATTGAAATTGACCAAATACCTATTAACATTTCCAACCACACTTCATTTTTGTAAGTAAATTTTTGCTATTCTTTAATGTTTTAATTCAATTAAATGTTAGAAAACAAAAATAATTTAACCAAAAATATAAACAAAATTTTAATAATTTAGTTTATTTTGATAAAATTATTAAAAAACACTATTTGATTAGATTTTTAGTAAAGTAATGTATTATAAAATACAAGTGCAATGTTATTTATTAATGGAACATTAAAAAAAAAATTTTTTTTTTTCGTTAAAATTTTTTTTTATACTATTGAGTTAAAACGTTTAAAGTGATAAAATGTTTTTCTGGCAATAAAGGTTTTTTTTTTTAAGTTCTTAGAACTTAACTTAAAGTGTTATTTTAATTAAATTTTAGTTTATCAAGCCATTGAGTTAAAAACTTAGTTTGAGATTAAAATTTTAATGTTTTCTTGCCAAAAAAGTTGACTAAAATTTTTTTTAGAACTTTTTTTAAAATATAACTAATTAAAAAGGTGCTCATCTATTTTTTTTTTTAAAATTAAATTGATAATAATTTTAAAACTTTTTCTTATTAAAATTGTCAATGTTATTCTAATTATAACTATTTTAAATTTTAATTAATTCAAATAAATATAAATTAAATTATGATTAATTATTTTATATTTAAAAAAAAATTATTATTTTTTTTTTTTTTTTAGTTATTAAACTTATTAATAAACAATATTTTTTCTTAATATAAATTTAATAAAAAGTAATAAAAAAAAAATAAAAGTCAAATAAAGTCAATTATTGCTTATAAATTTGTTTTAAATATTTGTTTATTGCTCATTTTAAGGTTACAATAAAAATAATGAAACTTGTAAAAAATGTGACAGTCGCATTAGTTATAATAGACAATTAAAGGAATATATAAACAGTAGCATAGTAAATCGCTTATTAAATAAAATTTTTTTTTTATTTTGAAAATTAGAAAATTAAACGGATTAAAAACAATTTGATATATTAATTTAATTAATTTAATTAATTTAATTAATTTAATTAAAAAGATAAAAGATTATGACTTATGAAATATTAATTTAATTTCTTGAATACAAAAGAAATTATTTGTTTTAAATTTTTTTTTATAAATAAAAAAAATAAAATTTTTAATTTTGAAGATATATATAACTATTTAAAACTAAATAACAAAAAAATAATAAAGTTGGCTAATAAAAATGGTAAAATATCATAAAAAAATTTAGAAATATTTTTGGCTGTTGTTTTATTATTTTAATTTAAAGTCAAATAAAAATTAAATAGATTATATATGACAAATTATTTTATAAAACAAAAAAAAAAAATTTTAAATTAAATAAAAATAATATATTGACGTAAACTTTATTATGTGAGATAAAATTTTAAAATGCATAAAATAAAATCTACTGAAATAATTATAAAAAAAAAATAAATAAATAAAAATAATAAATGTCAAATAAAATTTTTTTTAAAGTAAAAAAGATTATTTACACCTGTAGAACATGGAAATAATTAATTTGACTAAAATATAATTTAAAACAAAACAAGTGCCATATTTTAAAAAAGGTAATATGAATGATAATTAATAGATTTAATATTGGTTAAGAATTAGTTTAAGAAAAAAAATGATATCAAGTTTCATTAGATTAAATAAAACTACGATAATTAAATTAAATTATAATGCAAAAATCAAAACTTTTAAAAATTATTTTTTTTAAAAATTGATAATGTTAGTTTGTATAATAAAAAATTTAAAAAACTTTTTAAATAAAAAAAAAATTTGAATTAAATATAGACTATGAAATAAAGAATTATTGTTACCCATGAGAGAATATATAGAACAAAAAAAATTACTAAATTTTTTAAAATTGTATCTATCTTAGGAGCTAAAATATTTGGTAGAAAATTTAAAAACAAAAAAAAAATTTTAACAATATATATTGAATTAAGATTTAGTTTTTAGTTCATTACTGTAAAAGGATCTTTCAGATTTTTTTTTTTTAAATTACTAAAAAATACGCCTAAAGCCAGGTTGTAAATATTATTTGCTTGAAAAAAAAAATTTCGGACATTTCATAAGTTAATATGAAATTTTTTTAACACCTTTTTCATTTAAAATTTAGAAATATTTTGTAAAATAATTATTTTTAAACTTTTTAAAAAAATCAATGAAAATGCGTTATCTTTTATTGCATTAGCTTTTTAAGTTTTATTTTTGTTTTTCATATTTGTTTATAATTTTTGTTTATTAATATACTATTTGATACAATTTTTATAACAATATCCTTATTTTAAAATATTGTGCTAAATATTAACATTTTTATTTAATGAAATAATTCAATTAATTAAAAATATTGTTTGAGATTATTTTTTTTAATTTTTATTAATTTTATTTAATTTTCTAAACTGCAAAAATTGCAGTTAGTAAAAAGTATTTGCTTAATATGCAAAAGAATCACTTGTAATTGAATCTAAGTTTAGATGTAAACAAAAAATAGTTTTATTTTTTTTTTTGTAAATCGAACAAGTAAAAACATTACAATATACCCATGTGGTATTTATGAAAAAGTAATAAAAACAATAATCTATCTGTTCAGAAATAAAACAAAATTGATACAAATCAGTAATAACTGTGTTACATTAGAAACCTGGTTACAGTATTTGAAATTTGTTTTAATGTGGTTTTTAATATAACTCTGTTACAATTGCTTCATCCAATCATTTGACCATTCAATCTCTGCATCTGACACGTTTTTCAGCTCTATTTACAACCCAATTTTTTTGTATTTTTTTATCTTTTTTTTCATATTTTTTTATTTACTCTTTTTTTAGATTGTTTTTTGCTTTACTAATAGTAAATAACCAAAAAAATTTACGATCAAATTGTAAATTCAATTCATAATTGTATACATGCTTTGTTACAAAATAAGTTAATGGCAAAAAATTGTCAATTTATAAACTAAAATTCAAATATACAAATTATCATTTAAATAAG